>CM059426.1:55869305-57069305 GCA_030390025.1 Squalus acanthias
TCTCCCCCCCATCCACTCTCTCTCTCTCCTCCCCCCCCGTCCACTCCCTTCCCCCCCTCCACTCTCTTCCCCTCCCCCTGTCCACTCTCTCCGCCCCTCCTCTCCCCCCGCCCCTCCCCCCCTCTCTCTCTCTCTCTCTCTCTCTCTCTCTCTCTCTCTCTCTCTCTCTCCCTCTCTGCCCCTCTCCTCTCTCTGTCTCTCTCTGCCCCTCCCCTCTCTCTGTCTCTCTCTCTGTGCCTCTCTCTCTCTCTGCCCCTCCTCTCTCTCTCTTCCCCCACCCCCGACAGAAGTTTAGAGCACAGAAGAAGGTCATTAAGCTATCATGTCTGTGCTGGCTCTTTGCTAGAGCAGTCCAAAACTAACGTCATTCCCCATTTCTCTACTCATAACCCTGAATTTTCCACCACCCTCCTGTGCCCCCATGTGATTCTGCTGCAATGAAGTGCTCCATGTGGTGCCAAATGAAAATTCTCAAACGTACTTTTGTGAAACAGTAGCATTACATTGCTACAGAGTTTTTTGGCAGCTGATCTTTCGGTTGTGTTGAGAGCCTTGCGTACATAAATAAATCGAGTGTCTCATAAAGGCTGCGTTCCAGGTGTTCCTTCACTCCTGCTAAACACTGTCATAACTCGCCTACATCTATGGTGCTCATGAGTTGAACTGGTAGAAAGAACTGCCAACAGTAAGACAGCATCCGTTCGTCATATCCAAATACGTTATTCTTAATTGCCATTGTAGTCTGTTGCACCAGAATAGCTTTGTTGGGTTTATTTCATCCTTGGCTAACAAGACTTTCACAGCTGATCAAAAATGCACACTTTCTGTAACATGTCAAAAAATGTAAATTTCTGGTAACATGATTGGAATTATGGAAATGTTTATGTATAATTGTAGAATGATTTTGATTCAGTTTTTACTAGTTCAAGTAATCCACAATTTTGTTCTATTTTTATATTTGGTGCACAAATGCTAATGCAGTCCTCCTGAGAGTTAGACCTGCTGCCTTCAGAATTGCAGCACAACTTGTTACTTGAATTTAATTAATTCATTTCACTACAATTTTATTTTGGACGGAAGACAATTTATGAAAAATAAAATATCCTTAGTTACCTAATAGTCATAAGAAATTGTTTTCAGACTCATTTCTTTTTGATCATACAGTTCTATAAAATCCTTATTCTATGTTTGGCAGTATTATTACAGGTATGTGCAAATTTATTTCATTTGTATGTAACTAATATTATTGAGGTGACCTACTTTTGACTCATGTCATTGGATTGGTTCAGACTTTCTGTAACATTTTTATGGCACAACATCTCCAATTAACCTGTGATTATTTAAAGATCTATTGCTTGTCTCTAATTTGCTGTATCCTGAACCTTCAGATATTGAGATCATTAGTCTGAGACTGTACATTCAGCATATCCAATTGTCATTTCACACTGTGAAATACATTTTTATATTCATAATTTGTAAAATATACTATAACACTGTAGATCAGTGTTGTCCAATAGAAATTGCTGACTTACCATTGGTGTGGCTATGCTGCGATGGTGACATCATTATAGAAGAAACCGCCTTGCACACTCTCACTTAATACAGGTAAATGTACTTCGCGAGTATATTTACTTAACAAACATCTAAAACCATTTAGTAACCAAGGAAGTAAAGCACTCACAATGACCACAAAACACTCCCACCACTCTGCATTTTGTCTTGCCATTTTATCAACAAAGCCACAAAAATGTTAAAAGTACATATGTATACGCCATGCAAATATGAGTATTGAGATCACATGCCCAATGACTGTCTATTACTCATTTTTTATTTACTAATCAGAATGCAATTAGCCATGTCTGGATTCCCAATTCGCCCCATGTGGCTAACATATTGGACAACACTGCTGTAGATGTACTTTACTTTGATATTGTGTTTAGCTGGTGGCGCGATAGGAAGTAAATGCTATCGGGCTTAGTTTCACTCCAAATGACTGAAGCCCATCAGTTTCTGAGCCAGATCCAAAAGGCAATTGCAAATTAGTTCATTCAGTTCTAGAGGTTTTACTAAATCTGATTTGGAGTTCTCACAATGGATATTCATAACCTTTTAAGGAACATGATCGAACTGTTCCAACTCAGATTATTCTACATTTTTGCTTCATATTTGTCTTTGTCCTTCTTTGCAAATTGGGCGGAATTTCTTCTGCTTTTCCACTGGTTCAGCACCAGTACCGGGGTGGAAAATTGGGTGGCATCGCCTTGTGCCAGATCCCTGCCCATTTTCAGGTCTCTTCCAGTTTTCTGGCATTGCTTCTACAAGACGTTAGAAGCACCAACTCAGATAAAGGTGGGTGCATTTTAAAGAGACCGAAATGACGGATTGACATCATTTATTACATTTCCTGTCATAATTGCTTCAGTATTACTAGATTGAAATAATTTCAGGCTATTTGTCCAACGTTGCTAGGAGGGTATAATGATGGATGGAAGATGTATTGACAAGTTTGTATTGCTGGATTTTGTTCAATTTAAGCATGCAAAAATTTGTTTCTTCAAGGCTGCCTGCCCCTTTCTGTTGCTGTAGGTGTCTAACTCCCATTTCCCACCATCATCTACCCCCATCCCTTCCAGTGGCAAGCTCCTGAGCGCAGTTGAGAATACTACCAGAGGCCTACCAAAAAGAAATTAAATGAGGCTGATCTTTGAAACTTTGCCAGGGTCAGCAGTGGATCAGTTTGGCGGGTGGGTAGAACTCCTACCCCACTACATCTCTGCTGGTGGTTGTGGCAGAGAGGACAATTTTGGCTTGTGTGACTAATCGAACTACTGGGAAAGGTGCAGTCTCCACTTGGTGCAAATTTGAATGAAGGATCTTCAAAAAAATTAATTGCATGTTACTTTTAAGTAAATTCACCAGGGAACTGCCAGGCGTTACAGTAATATGTACCTACCATTTTACTCAAGAATATAAAACGTGGAATGGAAAAAGCCCAATTTTTCCACAAACCGTGTTATGATGTGCAGTATTATAGAGTATATCCAGCCTATTTAATCTCCTGTGGAAGGGTTTGCACGTGCTACACTGCAGTATAATTGATTTTAAAAGATTTTGAATTAAATGGGTGTACAGTAATGTCTTCCAGCTGTCAGGCCTCAATCAACTTTAATTGAACATACGACATCATTTTGCAAAACTAAGCCATTGGTTATAGTCGAGGTTGAGGTGAAAAGTTCAACTCTTTTCTGAAGCAGGCTGTCTTGTTCCAAATTCACTACAATTAACTCTTAAATCCTTGAGAACGAAGATGGGAGCAGATAATCGTCACTTCATTTGTGTATATATGTAGGTGGGAATTGGCAGGTGATATGGAAGGAAGTTTCACCATAGCAATAAGATTACTGACCTTTTGGGCTCTTCATCATTCAACAACAACAACTTGTATTTATAGAGCACCTTTAACGTAGTAAAATGTCCCAAGGCGCTTCACAGGAGCGTGATAAAAGAAAATTTGACACCAAGCCGCATAAAGAGATATTATGGTAGATGACCAAATGCTTGCTCAAAGAGGTAGATTTTAAGGAGCATCTTAAAGGAGGGAAGAGAGATAGAGTGGCGGAGCGGTTTAGGGAGGGAATTCCAGAGTTTAGGGCCTTGGCAGCTGAAGGCACGGGTGCCAATGGTGGAGTGATTTAAATTGAGGATGCGCAACTGGCCGGAATTGGAGGAGCGTAGATATCTCGGAGGGTTGTAGGGCTGGAGGAGATTACAGAGATAGGGAGGGGTAAGGGCAGAGAGAGGTTTGAAAACAAGGATGAGAATTTTAAAATCGAGGCGTTGCTTAACTGGAAGTCACTGTAGGTCAGCATGAACGGGACTTGGTGTGAGTTAGGACACGCGCAGCAGAGTTTTGGATGACCTCAAGTTTACCGAAGATAGAACGTGGGAGGCCGGTCAGGAGTGCATTGGAATAGTTGAGTCTAGAGGTAACAAAGGCAAGGATGAGGGTTTCAGCAGCAAATGAGCTGAGGCAGGAGCAGAGTTGGGCGATGTTCCTGAGGTGGAAATAGGCGGTCTTAGTTGTGACGCAGATATGTGGTCAGAAGCTCACCTCGGGGTCAAATATGACACCAAGGTTGCGAACAGTCTGGTCCAGCCTCAGACAGTTGCCAGGGAGAGGGATGGAGTCGTTCCAATTATCCTTTCAGGCCCTGACTGGTTTGTTTTGGGATTGGCTAGGGATTTTAGGATCGTTAGTAAAAATTAACTTCAGATCAAAAGGAAACTGGTTTCTATGATGTGTGATAGGATGCAAATTTCCATGGCATGCTCGCCATATGGGGTCAGAATTTACTGTAGCTGACATTAGACGTGGCCTTGCCTGTCCCCGTCTAATTTCCATGTGACTTTACACTGCAAGTTGCTGTTGGTGGGAAGTTGAAATGCTGTGGTACCCTCTACAGGGCATCTGGGACCTGTGTGAACAGGGAAAGAAACTGTATCTCCTTAACCAATCAGAAGGATTGAGGATTGAACAGTGCAGAGTCTGAACCAGGAAGTATAAGTTAGAATAGTGAGTTCAATGTCAAATCTGTTACAGAAAGTTAAATAAAGAAAGGGAAAGAAAGATTGGATTAAGAGAGAGAGAGAGGAAAAAAAAGACAGAAAATTAACTTAATTTTGTTAATTTAAAAAAAAAATCTCCAATAATTAAAAGCTGAAGGAATGAGACTCCACACTTGTAATAGTTAATTTTCAGTGCCATAGGGGTTGTTTGGCAGGAATTAGGACTTATCACACTGTTAAAAAGGATACTTAGACTGAAATGGACAATCCCTAACTTAATTTGGTGAGTTTAGTTCGTATCTACCATGCAAGTACAGGAAGTTCACGCCGTTCAATGCATTTGAGTGGTGACTCCGTCAGCGAGATGCAGTTTTCAGGAACTTAACAGTGGAGCGGCTCATCTCTTACAGCAACTACCGGATTTTCACATTTATCCACGCATCTGCCCTTGCCTGAAGTTGCTGTGCGATTTGCGCATAAATGATGAGCGTCATTAGCCTTACCATTATTTTGACAGTAAATTCCGGCCCATGGTTTCCTCAGAATCAGCCAAGGTTAGCCAAGCTGCAATGTGTGTGAGGATGCTATAATTCGAAAAATGACAGACAGTACAACAGGCATGTCAAACTCTGTTTATATGGTGGACCGAATCTGACATCCTGGCACTTGGCATGGGCCACATTCAGCAAAATTATTTTGGCACATTGGGGTAGAAATTGGTATTCATTTCAGCTAGTTTTTGGGTGTAAAATCAGTGCAATGTATGCCAATTCCTGGGCGTGAAGTCCTACACCTAATCTGCGCTGCGGCATGACCGCTGTCATATTACCCTCGCTGTTTTAGGCGTACCTGGCAGCTGTCTGGAATCAGCGTTGGATCAATTTCAATAGGCAAATGAGGGATCTGCTCCTGTTTCAGGATCCTTCTGAAAAATGCGTGACAAACTAGGTGGCGCATACACCTTGCAAGCTCCAACTAGTTTTCCAGTTCTACAATGGCCTAAACTTGTGCATAAAGGGATCCAGATGTGTAGCTACTCACAGGCAATCTTTCACTATTTACCCACAGTAAAGTCCCCAAGTTTCACTCACCTCTTTGTTGGCTGCCATACTCTCCGGCACAGCTCCTGCTCACCATGTTGCTGTTGCTTCTGCTCCCAGCTCTACAGCAAATTCTAGGCTTCACCCCATTCTATAGTTCTCTCTATCCCCATCCCCAGTTTCCCCCTCTCTCCCTGCCTGAGCACTAATCTCCTGCCGCCAGTCCCTCGTCCCCCTCTCTTCCCTATCCTCCAACTCCCATTTCCAATTTTCTCTCGCCCAGACCCTCAGTCCCTGTCTCCCTCTTCCCAACCCCAATCCCCTGTTACTCTCTTCCTTCCGCCCCCGAGTCCCAATCTTCCCAACCCCAATCCCCTGTTACTCTCTTCCTTCCGCCCCCCGAGTCCCAATCTTCCGACCTCCAATCCCTTGTCCCATAGTCTCTGTTCACACTCTTCCTGTTCAGCCCTGCCCTGCCCAACCACTCACCTCTCCCCGCTCCATCTCTCTCTCCCTCTCTCTCTCCCCTTCTGTTTCCTGTCGCCCTTAAGCAGGGCAGGCTCTCTGTGCCGGTGGGAAGGGGTGATGTCACAGAGTGGTTGGGAGGTGGGGGAGGCGCGTGTCTGCTGCTGCAGTGTGAAATTTAAAAGGAGCAGTCCTCCTGGTCTGTTAGAAATAGGGCCAGGGAGATTCATGTGCTATTCCAGGAGACTTGGCAAACCTATACATAGCACACCAAAAGCCAGATGAAAGTGGTCCTGTTTGTTTGACACCCCTGCTGTGCAAGCAGTGCAATCTTTCTTACACCCAGGGAGCCAAGCCATGATTTACCACACCTCCCTAGAGTGATTGAAATTTAAATCTGCTGATTTAGCTGCAAACAAGGCAGTACCGACTGCACAAGCCTGCACTGATTTCCAAGCTCGGCAATTCAAATAAAGGCAACCAGTTTGGTTTCGAGTGGAAATTAAATTGGGTGTTAAAAAGTACTTTAAACTAATAAATGGGGGGAGGGCTCAGTCAGAAACAATAGTAACAATTTAAAGATGATAAAGGGCTAAGAGCAGAGTTCAGGTCAAAAACAGTGATCTAGATACTCCAGGTGAAGGAAATACTAAAATAACTGAAGTAGTTACAGCAGGAATGACAAATAAGAAACATGTTGGGCTGGATTTTGCCAAGACCCAACCGCACAGTGCGGGGGGACCCGGGTGACGACGGGAAAACTGGAAGTTCGGGTTTCCCGGCACGCTGTGGTTCCCCGCCCAGAAGTCAGCCTGATTATCAGGCTAGCTTCCAGTCGTGCGGAGAAGGAGGCCACAGGACCAGGTAGTTGCTGGGCCCAGGATGGGGGGGTGGGGCGCCTGAATAGCGATCGTGGGGGGGTGGTCCAATTCCAGGACCGAGTCACGATCTGGGGGGGTGGGGTCCGACCCCGGGGGTGCGGGCTGATGGTGGGGGAGCTTGGGAGCGTTGGGAGGAAGCACTTCTCCTCACGGCCCACAAAGGTTTCTCCCCGAGGCTGAGGCCGTCTCGTCGCAGCCACCGGGAATCCCGAGCCCCGGGATCCTCAGCCGCCTGCTTCAGGCCTCAGTATAATATTTAAATTGCTAACCCGCCTGTTGGCAGCGCGACCCCTCCCCGGTCCCTCCTGAGTAAAAGGTGAAAGTGGGCGGGTTGGGGTCGGGGTTCACAATTTTTCAACTTTCACTCCCCGCCCCCCCCCCCCCCCCCCATGCCTCCAACCCACCCATTCTTACCTCTGAAAATTCCAGCCGTTAAGTTAAGCAGTGTGAGAAAGGCAGCACCAGGGCAGAATGACAGGTTAGGGTCTCTTGTCCAAATAAGAGTTTTATATGCTAACGCATGAAATATAAGAAATAAATTGAGAGATTTAGAGGCTCAAATACAGCTAGAGCGTATGACATGGTGGCCATTACACAGACATGGCTGCAAGCTGGTCATGATTGGGAGTTAAATATTCCAGATTATAAGGTCTTTAGAAAGGAGAGGGAAACTGGAAGAGGAGGAGGGGCAGCCTTATTGATTAAAGACACTATTACAACATTAGTAAGAGAGGATATAGGTAAGGGAAAGCTATCAGCGGAGACTCTGTGGTTAGAATTGAAGAATAAGAGAGGACCTAAAGCTGTAATGGGAGTTCTCTACAGGCCTCCTGATAGCAACAATGAAGTGGCTATTAGATCTACTTACCAAATTAAACAACCATGGTCGACAAAAGAGGTGAGAAATAACATGAAACTTAAGGAAAGAGCATAGAAAAGTGCAAAGAATAGTATAAACCAGGGGACTGGGAGCGATATAAAGAACGAAGGGGTTGACGTATGAGGAAAGGTTGAGCAGGTTGGGCCTATACTCATTGGAGTTTAGAAGAATGAGCGGTGATCTTATTGAAACATATCAGATTCTGAGGGGGATTGACAGGGCGGATGCTGAGAGGATGTTTCCCCTAGTGGGGGTATCTAGAACTAGGGGGCATAGTTTCAGAATAAGGGGTCGCCCATTTAAGACGGAGCTGAGAAGGAATTTTTTCTTCTCAGAGGGTCATGAATCTTTGGAATTCTCTACCCCGGAGAGCTGTGGAGGCGGAGTCACTGAATATATTCAAGGCGGAGATTGACAGACATTTGAGCTACAAGGGAGTCGAGGGGTATGGGGAGAGAGCGGGAAAGTGATGTTGAGGACAAGATTGGATCAGCCATGATCTTATTGAATGGCGGAGCAGGCTCAAGGGGCCAAATGGCCTACTCCTGCTCCTGTTTCTTATGTTCTTATGTAACAGCAAAGGAAGACAAATAATATCGTTAGAGCTACAAAAAGGGAAGACGAAAAGAAACTTGCAAGATTAACAAAGTTTTACAATTATATTAGAAGAAAAAAGGTAGTCAAGGGTAATGTGGGCCCTTTAAAAACAGTTGTGGGTAATATTGCCAATGAAAATAAGGAAATGGCAGACTTGTTGAATTACTTTGTGTCTGTCTTCACAGTAGAGAAAGAAGGTAATATACCTCACATTCCAGGGAAATTAATAATGAATCAAGGACTGGAACTCACTAAAGTTAACGTAAGCAGGAAAACAGTATTAGAAAAAAATAATGGCACAAAGACTGACAAATCTCGAGTACCTGATGGTTTCCACCCCAGGGTTTTAAAGGAAGTGGGTGAGGAATTTGCAGATGCTTTAGCCATAATCTTCCAAAGCGCTCTTGATTCAGGAATTGTCCTTTTAGATTGGGAAATTGCAAATGTAACTCCATTATTTAAAAAGGTGAGGGAGAGAAACCAGGAAATTAAAGACCTGTTCGTCTAACATCTGTTGTGGGGAAGTTCTTGGAATTTATAATTAAGGACCGAGAACTTGGAGAGAGCTAACATGGATTTGTAAAGGGTATGTCATGTCTAATGAACCGAATTAAATTTTTTGAGGAAGTAACTAGCCTGGGGAATATCTATGGATGTAGCTTATATGGACTTCTAGAAGGCATTCGATAAGGTTTCACATAAGAGACTGTTAGCTAAATTTAAAACTCATGGAATTGAAGGCGAATTATTGACCAGGTTAGATGAGTTAGGCGGTAGAAGACAGAGAGCAGGGATAATGGGCACGTACTCAAATTGGAAGGAAGTGACTGCTGATCTCCCACGAGGATCTGTACTGGGGCCTCAACTATTCACTATTTATTAATGACTTAGATAGCACAATAGATAGTCATATATCCAAGTTTGCCGATGACACAAAGATTGGTGGTATAGTAAGTAGTGTAGACGGGAGCATAAAATTACAAAGAGACATTTATAGATTAAGTGAGTGGGTGAAACTGTAGCAGATGGATTTCAACGCAGTTAAGTGTGAGGTCATCAATATTGGACCAAAAAAGGATAGATCCGAGTATTATTTAATTGGTGAAGAGCTAGGAACAGTGTAGGTCTGAAGAAATTTAGGGGTCCATGTACACAGATCACTAAAATGTAATAGTCAGGTACAAAAAATAATCAAAAAGATTAATGGAATGTTAGCCTTTATAGCTAAAGGGCTAGAATATAAAGGAGAGGAAGTTTTGCTACAGCTATACCAAGCCCTGGTTAGACCACATCTGGAGCAATGTTCCCCGTAATTCCTTTAGGGTGTGTGGCCCCTTTAAGGAGCTGCGTGGTCTATTCACAGTTTCACCCATGCGCAAACTTTAACATTGCAAAAGCCGGTCCTGGGCTGCGCGGGACTGGCCGCGCGGCTTATAGGGAACGTTGATCTGGATACTGTGTACAGTTCTGGGCACTGCACCTTAGAAAGGATATATTGGCCTTGGAAGGAGTGCAGTGCAGATTCACCAGAATGTTACCAGGTCTCCAAGGGCTAGATTATGAGGAGAGATTACATAAACTAGTCTTGTATTCCCTGGAATATGAAAGGTTAAGGGGTGATTTGATTGAGGTTTTTAGGATTTTGAAAGGAATTAATACGGTAGAGAGAAACTTTTCCCGCTCGTGGGGGAGTCTAGGACAAGGGGACATAACCTTAAAATCAGAGCTAGGCCATTCAGGAGAGAAGTTAGGAAACACTTCTTCACGCAGGGGGTAGTAGAAGTGTGGAACTCTATCCCACAAAAAGCAGTGGATGCTAGCTAGCTCAATTAATAATTTTAAATCTGAGATCGATAGAATTTTGCTAGACAAGGGTGTAACAGAATATGGAGCCATGGCAGGTTAATTGAATTAAGATACAGATCAACCATGAACTCATTGAATGGTGGAACAGGCTCAAGGGGCTGAATGGCCTACTCCTGTTCCTATGTTCCTACTTGTCTGAATTTGTTTTTAATAAGATTGATGAATATTATTAACATATTGGCATGAAAAAATAGCTATTCACCATACAGTATTATTTGTACATGCAGTGCATGCCTGATGATTTAGTGTAGTTTATACTTTTGTACCAACATGTGATCATCATGAAAAAAAAATATGCCCTGATCCGTAAGCCTTTTTTCTTTAATTGAATAATTGTTGTTTTTTAAAATCATTTTTCACGGTACTCTTGTTAAACAAGTAATTAACTTTGATTGCCAGTAGAACACTGAATGTGCCACCACATTATTTTAGTTTTTGTTGGTGTGTTGTGGCTTCATGCAGACTATTGTGCCATCTAATGTACAGTAAATAAAATTATATTTTGAACAAGCTTAAAGAACAGTACAAATATATCCCATCACTTAAGTTGGCATAGATTTTGATCTGCTTATTTTGATTCAGGAGCCACAATGCCCTTTAGGTACTTTGTATCCTGATGATCACTTCTCCTAAAGAAAACAACACCAATAATTCCCACAAGAATAAATTATACATGGCTATATATTGATTGACAGTTTGATACTGAAAAATCTGCTACAGATATTCTCAGACCTAATTATGTTTGTGTACTAAATCTATTATGCCAAGATAGGGAAATCCATTTACAAATTGTTCTGTCAGTTTCTGACATACTGTGAAATGATCGATTGGTTTGCATGAGTTAGAAAATCCTAAGAAGGATTTCATCTTATTACACTCACTATGATGTTCAAGTAGGCTGGAAAAGTGTAGTAAAAGCTCAGAATGCCCAGAAGCTTTAATTAATTCCATGTTAACTTTTTTAATTCAATGTAACCACTTCAAAATCATAAGTATCTTTAAAAACAAATTAATGTGCCAATATGTCATTCATAGCCTAGAGGCTCAATTTTTACTGTAAATAAGGAAGAATAACTCAGAATTCCCTTCGTGTCCATTTATATATGCATTTTAGGTGCTTCTTCGGATCCAAGTCCACTACCTCCCTTTCGTGGCCCTTCTTGGGTACTGTACTCCTCACTCCTTCTATTGCCTTCACCCAGTCATCTACCTTTTATCTCTCCCCTTCGATATTTGGTCCCCCTGATCCCTACCCCCAACCTATCACTACTTTTCAGTCTATGCCACCATCTCAAATTTGAATCCCTTTTTGAACAAGCCCATAGCTACCCTCTGCGCCTCTCTTGGGCTTATAGAAGAATGCCATTATGGCACCTGTTGCCACCTCTTAAAACAGTAACCCCAACTGTACATTCTCCACTCTCTCCAGAACCTCCTGCCCAGCACACTCGTTGGGGGCTAACTCACCAACCAACTTCTCGTCCCATTCACACCATCCACCACCATGTCAATGGACTCTGCCAGTGGATTGACTATCACCATCCCTCTCCGTATTTCCCACCAGAATGTTCGCTCACTTGTCAACAAAACCCTTGCCATCCATGACCTTGCTGTGTCCTGTTGTATTGTACAGGCTTGGACCCCATCTTCACTTCCTCAAGTCAAGGTACGCAAACTTGACTAAGCCTGGTGCACAACAGGCTTAGTTGTCCATCGGCAGTTCTGGCTTGACATAGCTTGACCGTATCAAGCACCACCAGGCCTTGTTTTTCTCTGCCAAAACCACCCATTACTCTAGATCATAAGGTTGATGAGCTGCAGGCACAAGTTACCACATGGGGTTATGATATAGTGGCTATAATGGAGACCTGGTTTAAACATGGGCAGGAATGGGAACTAAACATTCCTGCCGACAATGTATTCAGGAGGGATAGGGAAGGAAAAAGAAAGGAGGGGCGGTAGCAGTATTGAGCAAGGATAATATTACAGTTCTACAGAGGAACAATATACTCGAAGGTTCAAAGACTTTGGTTCGAGTTAAGGAACAGAAAAGGAGCTGATACATTGCTCTGTTTACTATAGACCCCCAAATAGTGAGAAGGAGATTTAGTAGCAAATGTGTAGGCAAAGAAATGAAAAAAATAATAGAGCAGTAATAGTGGAGACTTCAAGTACCCTAATATAAACTGGGGAAAAAACCAGTGTAAAGGGCAACGACTAAAATGTGTACAGGAGAACTTTCTTCATCAGAAATAACAACAGAAAACGCTGGAAAAACTCAGCAGGCCAGGCAGCATCCGTGGAGAGAGAAAGAGAGTTAACGTTTCAGGTCGATGACCTTTCATCAGTGTGTTTCTAGCCCAACGAGGAAGGAAGCAGTGCTGGATCTAGTTCTGGGGAATGAAGTAGGGCAAGTGGAGTGTGTTGCAGTGGGAGAACATCCGGGTAATAGTGATCATAATATAATTAGGTTTAAAATAGTTATAGAAAGGGACAAAGAAAAATCAAAGGTGAAAATACCCAACTAGAAGAGAGCCAATTTCAGTGATTTGAGAAAGGATCTAGCACAGGTGGACTGGAAACACAGATTGGCCAAGAAAACAGTAAATGAGCAATGGCAGACCTTCGAGGCAGAGATAGTTCGGGTACAAACCAAACATATTCTCATAAGAAGGAAAGATGGGGCATTCAAAGCTAGAGCTCCCTGGATGACAAAGGAAATAGAGGTCAAAATAAAACAGAAAAAGGAGGTTTATGACACATGTCAGGTACCGAATACAGTAGAAAACCAGGCAGAATACAGATAGTGCAGGGGGAAACTGAAAAAGGATATAAGAGAGAGTATGAGAAAAGATTATCCGGTAACATAAAAGTGAACCCAATTTTGTTTTATCAACATATAAAAAGTAAAAGGATAGTTAAAGGAATGGTGGGGCCAATTAGGGACAAAAAAAAAGGAAATCTTGTGGAGGCAACGGGAATGATTGAGGTACTAAATGAGTACTCTGCATCCGTCTTCACAAAAGAAGAGGATGAAGTTAATGTTGCAGTAGAGGAGAGGGGAATAGAGATATTGGACAGGGTGAAAATAGCTGGAAAGGAGGTTGGCATCACTCAAAGTTAATAAGTCACCCAGTCCAGATGGGATGCATCCTAGGTTGCTGAGTGAAGCAAGGGTGAAGATAGCAGAAGCTCTGACCACAATCTTTCAATCCTCCTTGGATATGGGAGTGGTGCCAGAGGGCTGGAGGATTGCAAATGTTACATCCATAAGAACATAAGTACATAAGAAATAGGAACAGGAGTAGGCCATTTAGCCCTTTTGAGCCTGCTCCACCATTCAATTAGATCATGGCTGATCTTCTACCTCAACTCCACTTACCTGCACTATCCCCATATCCCTTGATTCCCTTAATATCCAAGAATCTATCGATCCCTGCCTTGAATATACTCAATGACTGAGCATCCGTAGCCCTGTGGGGTAGGGAATTCCAAAGATTCACTATCCTCTGAGAGAAGAAATTTCTCCTCATCTCAGTCCTAAATGGCCGACCCCTTACTCTGAGACTGTGATCCCGTGTTTTAGACTCCCCAGCCAGGGGAAACAGCCTCTCTGCATCTACCCTGTCAAGCCCTGTCAGAATTTTGTATGTTTCAATGAGATCACCTCTCATTCTTCTAAACTCCAGAGCATATAGGCCTAGTCTACTCAATCTCTCCTCATAGGACAATCCCCCCCATCCCAGGAACAAGTCTGGTGAACCTTCGTTGCACTCCCTCTATGGCAAGTATATCCTTCCTTAGGTAAGGAGACCAAAACTGTACACAATACTCCAGGTGTGGTCTCACCAGGGCCCTATATAATTGCAGTAAGACGTCTTTACTCTTATACTCAAATCCTCTTGTAATAAAGGCAAACATACCATTTGCTTTCCTAATTGCTTGCTGTGCCTGCATGTTAATTTTCAGCGATTCGTGTACAAGGACACCCAGGACCCTCAGAACACCCACACTTCCCAATCTCTCAGTATACTCTGCTTTTCTATTTTTCCTACCAAAGTTGATAACTTCACATTTCGCCACATTATATTCCATTTGCCATGTTCTTGCCCACTCGCTTAATCTGTCTATATCCCCTTGAAGCCTCTTTGCATCCTCCTCACAACTTAAATTCCCACCTAGCTTTGTATCATCAGCAAACTTGGATATATTACATTTGGTCCCCTCATCCAAATCATTGATATAGATGGTAAATAGCTGAGGCCCAAGCACTGATCCTTGTGGTACCCCACAAGTTACAGCCTACCAACCTGAAAATGACCCTTTTATTCGTACTCCCTGTTTTCTGTCCATTAATCAATCCTCAATCCATGCTAGTATATAATCCCCAATCCCATGAGTCCTAATGTTGTTTAATAACCTCTTGTGTGGCACCTTATCGAATGCCTTCTGAAAATCCAAATACACTACATCCACTGGTTCTCCCTCATCTATCCTGATAGTTATAACCTCAAAAAACTCTAACAGATTTGTCAAACACGATTTCCCTTTCATAAATCCGTGTTGATTCTGCCCAATCCTATTATTACTTTCTAAGTGCCCTGTTATCACGTCCTTAATAATAGATTCTAGCATTTTCCCTAATGTCAGGCTAACTGGTCTATAGTTCCCCATTTTCTCTCTCCTTCCTTTCTTAAATAGTGGGGTTACATTTGCTACCTTCCAATCCGCAGGGACCGTCCTAGAATCAATGGAATTTTGGAAGATGACAACCATTGCATCTACTATCTCTATAGCCACCTCTTTTAAAACCCAAGGATGTAGGCCATCAGGTCATGGGGATTTCAGTCCCATTAATTTCTCCAGTACTCTTTCAGTTCTTTATTCTCTCTAGACCCTTGGTTCTCCACTTTTTTTCGTTTATTGCGTCTTCTTCCGTCAAGACAGACACAAAGGGCAGAATTTTCATTGACCCGTGGAGGCGGGTTTGGAGGCGTGTGGGTTGGAAAAATAGCAGATTCGGGGGTCCCGAACCCATCCCGGCCCCAACCCACCTCCATGCCAGTTTTACTGAGGTGGGTACCCGACCTGTGCTGGGAGCCGCCTCCCCGAGGCGGGAAGGGGATTCGTGACAATTAACTGCCTGTTAACAGGTAGTTAATGGGCAGTTTGTTGCCTAATCTCTATTTTTAGCCCTGAAGTGTGGGCTACCCGACGGCTCCAAACCACGCTGTTTTAGCGAGGCGGACCGTGGGTCTGCAGGGGTTGGAGGGGTCAATATGTCCGGTGGGCAGGTGAGTGATGGGTGCATGTGTGCAGAGGTAAGTGTGTAAGGTAAGTGTAAAGTGTGGAAAAAAGTTCTACTTACCTTAACTTCCTCCTGCAGGTGTCAGCCCTTCAGGTCTCAGGAGTCAGAAATCTCACCGGCACAGAAAGCAGAATGGCCGCGGAGCTGTCAAAAGCTGCAGTCTCTGCTTTCTGTGCTGGATTGATTTCTAACTGAGTCTAAGTACAGGGACTCACGTTAGAAATCATATTGTCAGTGTTTAACAGCTTCACAGAGCTGTCAAACGCTGAAATTTCATCTGTCAAAAGCTCTTGACAGATGAAATTTCAATGGCTGACGTCACCTATATCCAAGGGACCCTTGATTGGCCTGCGAAGCCCGCTGGGCGGGCTTAACAAGGTCAATCAAGGGAAAATACAGTGGGTTGGCCACAAGTCGATGGAGGCGGGACTACAACCCAAAAAGTGGGAATCCCGCCTCTATCACGTCCCCATTGACAAAATCCAGCCCAAAGTATTTGTTTAATTTCTCTGCCATTTCCTTATTCCCCATTATAATTTCTCCTGTCTTAGTTCAAAGAAAGGGTGAGGGATAAACCTGGTAACTTCAGTCCAGTTAGTCTAACGTCAGTGGTGGGAAAACTACTAGAGACCATTGTCAAGAACAAAATTAATTCTCACTTGGCGAAGCATGGGTTAAAAAAGGACAGCCTGCATAGATTTGTTCAAGGCAAGTCGTGTCTGACTAACCGGATTGAGTCCTTTGATGAAGTAACAGAGAGGTTGATGAAGGTAGTAATAACAACAGAAAGTGCTGGAAATACTCAGCAGGTCAGGCAGCATCTAAGGAGAGAGAAACAGAGTTAATGTTTCAGATCGATGACCTTTTGACAGAACTGGAATAGTTAGAGATGTAACATGGTTTTAAGCAAGTGCAGAGGCAGAGAAAGGGTGGGGGGACAGGAGGAAAGAACAAAAGGGAAGGTCTGTGATCAGGTGGAAGGCAGGAAAGATGAAATGACAAAAGGTATGATTGTACAAGGCAAAAGGAGATGGTAATAAGACAAGTAAAGAAACAAAAGATGGGTCTAAGGTGTAAATGGGAATAGCAGAATCATCAACAGCTGCTGTGTAGAAAAAATGGGGGCAGAGGTTGTGATCTGAAATTGTTGAACTCCATGTTGAGTCCAGAAGGTTGTAAAGTGCCTAATCGAAAGATGAGGTACTGTTCCTTGAGCTTACATTGGGCTTCATTGGAACAGTGTAGGAAACTGAGAACAGAGAGGTCAGAGTGGGAGTGGAGCGGAGAATTAAAGTGACAGGCGACCGAAGACTCGGGCTCACGCTTGCAGACTGAATGGAGGTGTTTCGCAAAGCGGTCACCCAATCTGCGGTTGGTCTCTCTAATGTAGAGCAGACTGCATCGTGAGCAGCGAATACAGTATACTAAATTGCAAGAAGTACAAGTAAATCACTGTTTCACTTGGAAGGCGTGTGTGGGGCCCTGGATGGTAGGAAGGGAGGAGGTAAAAGGGCAGGTGTTGCATCTCCTTCGCTTGCATGGGAAGGTGCCATGGGAAGGGGAGGGGGTGTTGGGGGTGATAGAAGAGTGGACCAGGGTGTTGCGTAGGGAACTGTCCCTTTGGAATGCTGAAAGGGGAGGGAAGGGGAAGATGTGTTTGGTGGTGGGACCACGCTGGAGATGGCGGAAATGACGGAGGATGATCCGTTGAATGTAGAGGCTGGTGGGGTGGAAGGCAAGGAGAAGGTGAACCCTGCTCTGAGGAACTCCTGCAGCAATGTCCTGGGCCTGAGATGATTTGCCTCTCAACAACCACAACCATCTTCCTTTGTGCTAGGTATGACTCCAGCCAGTGGAGAGTTTTCCCCCTGATTCCCATTGACTTCAATTTTACTAGGGCTCCTTGATGCCACACTCGGTCAAATGCTGCCTTGATGTCAAGGACAGTCACTCTCCCCTCACCTCTGGAATTCAGCTCTTTTGTCCATGTGTGGACCAAGACTGTAATGAGGTCTGGAGCCGAGTGGTCCTGGTGGAACCCAAACTGAGCATCGGTGCGCAGGTTATTGGTGAGTAAGTGCTGCTTGATAGCACTGTCGACGACACCTTCCATCACTGTCCACTTTTGTGGACAGGACATACCTGGGCAGCTTTCCACATTGTCGGGTAGATGCCAGTGTTGTTGCTGTACTGGAACAGCTTATCCAGAAGCGTGGCTAATTCTGGAGCATGATAGCCAGGATGTTGTCGGGGCCCATAGCTTTTGCTGTATCCAGTGCGCTTAGCCGTTTCTTGATATCACGTGGAGTAAATCCAATTGGCTGAAGACTGGCTTCTGTGATGGTGGGGACCTCAGGAGGAGGTCAAGATCGATCATCCACTCGGTACTTCTGGCTGAATATGGTTGCAAACATTTCACCCTTGTCTTTTGCACTCACGTGCTGGGCTCCGCCATCATTGAGGATGGGGATGTTCATTGAGCCTCCTTTTTACGTTAGGCGTGTAATTGTCCACCACCATTCATGACTGGATGTGGCAGGACTGCAGAGCTTTGATCTGATCCGTTGGTTGTGGGATCACTTAGCCCTGTCTATAGTATGCTGCTTCTGCTGTTTAGCATGCATGTAGTCCTGTGTTGCAGCTTCCCCAGGTTGGCACCTCATTTTTAGGTACGCCTGGCACTGATCCTGGCATGCTCTTCTGCACTCCTCATTGAACCAGGGTTGGTCCCCTGGCTTGATGGTAATTTTAGTGTGAGGGATATACCGAGCCATGAGGTTACAAATTGTGGTTGAATACAATTCTGCTGATGCTGGATGCCCAGTTTTGAGCTGCTAGATCTGTTCTGAATGTATTCCATTTAGCACGGTGGTTAGTGCCACACAACACGATGGAGGGTGTCCTCAGTGTTAAGACAGGACTTTGTCTCCACAAGGTCTGTGCGGTGGTCACTGCTACCAATACTGTCATGGACAGATGCATCTGCGACAGATATCCAGGCCTTTATCACCTCATTTACTTGAATGCTCTTCCGGCTGACCTCCCATCCTCAATTCTCCATAAACTTCAATCCCCTGCAAAACTCTGCTTCCTGTATCCTATTCAACGCCAAATCTCACTCACCCATCACATTCATCCTCGCTGACATACATTGGCCCCCAATCCCTCAGTGCCTCAAATTTCCATCCTTGTGTTTAAATCCCTCCTTAACTTTTCCCCTTCCTAACTCTGTAACCTCCTCCAACCGTACACCACCCCATCTCAACCTTTTTATTCCTCTGAGTCCGTCCTCTACAGCATGCCCTCTCCCCTTCCCCCACTCTGTATGTTGGCACCTTTGCCTAATCTCTGGAATTCTCTCTCCAAATTCCACTTCCCACTCCTCCTTTAAGATCCTCCTTAAAACTCACTTTGATGACCAGGCCTTTGATCACCCCTCCTAATCTCACCTCCTTTGGTTTTGGCATTTTTTTCTCCTTATGTTTGCAAAGTGCCTTGGGACGTCTTTCTACATTCACGGCGCTATACAAATGCGAGATATTGTTGAGAGGTTTTGGGTTTGGAAACTCAGCTCAGGGTTAAACAGTGTCTGGTGAGAGGAATTAAGCCATTGGCAAGGGTGCAGAGTTATTATTGTGGCATAACATATATGCAATGTGATGGAGTTTGCTTACTTCCTTGCCTTTATTTCTGTTACTTTTGGTGGTGTTAATGCTAGTGAAATAACAGGACTATATTTCTGTTAACATGTTAAATTAAGTTATTCTTAAGTTATTCTTTCGATAAGGTCCCGCATAAGAGATTAGCGTGTAAAGTTAAGGCACATGGGATTGGGGGCAAGGTATTGACTTGGATAGAGAACTGGTTGGCAGACAGAAAGCAGAGAGTAGGAATTAATGGGTCTTTTTCCGAGTGGCAAGCAGTGACTAGTGGGGTACTGCAGGGATCGGTCCTTGGACCCCAGCTATTCACAATATACATGAATGATCTAGATAAGGGAACTAAATGTAATATCTCCAAGTTTGCAGATGACACAAAGCTGGGTGGGAGTGTGTGCTGCGAGGAGGATACCGAGAAACTCCAGGATGATTTGGACAGGTTGGGTGAGTGGGCAGAAGCGTGGCAGATGCAATATAATGTGGATAAGTGCGAGGTTATCCACTTTGGTGTCAAAAACAGAAAGGCAGACTATTATCTGAATGGCAATAGATTGGGAGAAGGGGAAGTGCAACGAGACCTGGGTGTCCTTGTGCACCAGTCGCTGAAAGTAAGCATGCAGGTGCAGCAGGCGGTGAAGAAGGCAAATGGTATGTTGGCCTTCATAGCGAAAGGGTTTGAGTATAGGAACAGGGATGTCCTGCTGCAGTTGTACAGGGCCTTGGTGAGACCACACCTTGAGTACTGTGTGCAGTTTTGGTCGCCTTATCTGAGGAAGGATGTTCTTGCCATGGAAGGAGTTCAGCGAAGATTCACAAGGCTGATACCTGGGATAAAAGTGAGAAGTCGCCCAACACCAGGTTATAGTCCAACAGCTTTATTTGAAATCACAAGCTTTTGGAGCGCTGCTCCTTCGTCAGGTAAAGCAGCGCTCCGAAAGCTTGTGATTTCAAATAAAGCTGTTGGACTATAACCTGGTGTTGTGCGACTTCTCACATCGATACCTGGGATGGCAGGAATGACATATGAGGAGAGATTGGGTCGATTGGGCTTATACTCGCTGGAGTATAGAAGAATGAAAGGGGATCTCATCGAAACATATAAAATTCTGACAGGTCTGGACAAACTAGATGCAGGAAGAATGTTCCCGATGGTCGGAGAGTCCAGAACCAGGGGTCATAATCTAAGGATAAGGGGTAAGCCATTTAGGACAGAAATGAGGAAGAATTTCTTCACCCAGAGAGTGGTGAACCTGTGGAATTCTCTACCACAGAAGGTAGTTGAGGCCAAGTCATTAAATATATTCAAGAATGAGTTAGATATATTTCTTAAAGCTAAAGGTATCAAGGGATATGGGGAGAAGGCAGGTACAGGGTACTGAGTTTGGATGATCAGCCATGATCTCATCGAATGGCGGAGCAGGCTCGAGGGGCCGAATGGCCTACTCCTGCTCCTATCTTCTATGTAAGTGTTTGCTTTTCTAGGCTGCTGTATCTTGACATGGACACTTGTTTCTTCATATGCTCTGATGCAGAGGCATTTACAAATCTTGCTTGTTTCAGAGTGATTTTCATAGAATCATAGCGTGATACAGCACAGAAGGAGGCCATTTGGCCCATTGTGCCTATGCCAGCTCTTTGAAAGTACTCGCTGCATAAAAAAAATTCTCCTCACGTCGCCTCTGATTCTTTTACCAATTACCTTAAATCTGTTGCCTCCGGTTACCGACCCTTCTGCCACTGGAAACGGTTTTTCCTTATTTACTCTATCAAAACACTTAATGATTTTGAACACTTCCATCAGATCTCCCCTTAATCTACTCTGCTCTGAGGAGAACAACCCCAGCTTCTCTTGTCCCTCCACATAACTGAAATCTCGCATCCCTGGTACCATTCCAGTGAATGTGCTCTGCACCCTCGCTCAGGCCTTGATATCCTTCTTAAAGTGTGGTGCCCAAATTGGCCCCATACTCCAGCTGGGGCCTAACTAATAATATTTGGTAAGGTTTAGCATAACTTCCTTGTTTTTGTACTCTCTGCTTCTGGATATGAAGCTGAGGATCCCACATGCTTTTTTAATAGCCTTCTAAACTTGTCCTGTCACCTCAAAGATTTGTGTATGTACACCCCAGGTCTCTCTGATCCTGCACCCCCCTGTAAAATTGTACTATTTCGTTTATATTGCCTCTCCTCATTCTTATGTGCATTGGACCGCGAGACCCTTGATATGTCTACAAAAACTCATCACTTTTATATCTCATGTTGTTATTGCCAAAACTGGATGAAAGGTTTGTTTTCCTTTCTCAGTCAAACCAGCCTGAGGGATCGCCTGCAACAAAGGAAAATAACTTACCTGAACTGTCCCTGCATTAAAGGAATCGATTGCCGCTGCTTCCGACACCCCTTCTTCCCCTCCCCGCCCCCCCCCCCCCCCCCAAATCGCCACCACTCACAAAGCCACTCCTCCCCCCCCCCCCCCCCCCCCCACTCCACTCAACCCATCGCCACTCCAAAATGGCTGCCCCTGAATTTCTGGGCCATAGTGTCTTTAACAACAGTCTGTACTAATTTGATAAATATTTAATAATCAAAAGGTACTTCTTTCCTTTTGATACAAAATTATATTTTTCAAAACATTAGAACTCATCAGTGTAACTTGTTCGAGGGAGCGATGCACAGCTAGTGGTTAAACACTGGGTCTAAAATATTCATCATGCACCACAGTGCTGAGCAGACAAAGCTCCTCAGATGTACAGCAACCTGGAGTGTTACGATGACAACTGGTTTCGGAATATTTGGAACAGCCAGTAGTCATTGGAAATCTACGTCTAAAATATTCATGCACACTACAGTGCTCAGCTGTCAAAATGTCTCAGTTGAATACTGACTATAGCATTATGTTATAACTTGTTATGGATGATTAAGTATGACAACTCCTGGTTAATTCCCCAGTAAGCATGACCTCCTCTGCAGTGGTAAGCAACCCACTTTTCTATCTTCTAGCTCGCTCAAATATGCTCCATCCAGCAATTGGAGATCCAGATAACCTGTAACCAATTTTCTCCAATTAAATATTGGGAAGACCGAAGCCATTGTTTTCGCCACGAACTCCATTCCCTAGCCACTGACTCCATCCCTCTTCCTAACATCTGTATGAAGCTGAACCACACTGTTCGCAACCGTGATGTCATATTTGACTCTGAAATGAGCTTCCGACCACATATCCGTAGCATAACAAAGACCGCCTATTTTCACCTCCGTAACATCGCCCGTCTCCACCCTTGCCTCAGTTCATCCGCTGCTGAAACCCTCATCCATGCCTTTGTTACCTCTAGACTTGACTGTTCCAACGCACTCCTGGCTGGCCTCCCACATTCCACCCTACGTAAACTTGAGGTCATCCAAAACTCGGCTGCCCGTGTCCTAACTCGCACCAAGTCCCGTTCGCCCTTCTCCTCTGTGCTCGCTGACCTACATTGGCTCCCGGTTAAGCAGCGGCTCGATTTCAAAATTCTCATCCTTATTTTCAAATCCCTCCATGGCCTTGCCCCTCCCAATCTCTGTAATCTCCTTCAGCCCCCCCCCCCCCCCGAGTTATCTGCGCTCCTCTAATTCTGCCCTCTTGAGCATCCCTGATTATAATCGCTCTGCCATTGATGGCTGTGCCTTCTGTTGCCTAGACCCTAAGCTCTGGAATTCCCTCCCTAAACCCCTCCGCCTCTCTACCGCTCTTTCCTCCTTTAAGATGCTCCTTAAAACCTACCTCTTTGACCCAGCTTTTGGTCACCTGCCCTAATTTATCCTTATGTGGCTCGGTGTCAAATTTTTTGTCTTAAAATACTCCTGTGCAGCGCCTTGGGACGATTTACTACGTTAAAGGCGCTATATTAATACAAGTTGTTGTTGGTTTTTTTTCTTCTCTGTCTGGGGCTATCGTAGTTTGGACATCTGATACAAAAGCATTGAATAAAGAGTAAAACAATATAAGGTATTTGGCACCTCGGGCTTGTTCCTGTACACATTTGTTTTTTTGTGGACTATACTCCACTTGCTTAATCTTCTAAAAGAAGGGCTTGCAAAGATTTATTTCATACATCACTACTTTATAGAGGCAACATGCCTGTTCTGTAATCTCGTTTGACGTTGGACATTTTTGTCCTCTTATAAGTAACTTACTTACATTATTACATTAGAGAATTGGATAAGTACTTGAAGGGAAAAAATTTACAGGGCTATGGGGAAAGAGCAGGGGATGGGATTAATTGGATGGCTCTACCAAAGTTCCGGCACAGGCGCAATGGGCCGAATGACCACCTTCTGTGCTGTATCATTTTATGATTCTATGATTATCCATTCCTCTTAGCATGTTAAACATCTGCATCATGCAACTCTGTTCTCCAGTTAGAATCATTTTCAGTTGTGCGAGTCCCTCTTCATAACTTAAAATCCTAACTAGGTAAATCAGTCTCATTATCCTCTGAATCTTTGGATCAAAACCGTCAAAGTATTCAAAATGTGGCCTCACTAAAGATCTACACAAGGTTAGAATAAGTTATTTCAGCCTACAATCCAATGCCCCAACACTTGATGCATTCAAGTACTCAGTATGCTTTGTTGAGAGCAGCTTCACATTAACCAGATTCTTTTGGTAAACACTATTAATTGCACCCAGATCCCTGTTCAACCTTTGCTAATGGAGTTTTAAAATGTGACCCCTTCCTCTTACATTTGTCTCCTGTTTTATTGTGCATATTCTTGCCTTGTATATCCAAGTATAGTAAAATCCTTAGATCTATTTCTACAGCAAAGCAATTTTAATTTGCTTTCTAGCCAATTTTCCTCGGTTCATCAAATTCTCTTACTTTTCATGTTGTTGCCACGGGCTGTTGACTATTTCTACTTATTTCTCCCAGACTTTGTTTCAGCAAAATCACCTGTTAATTTGAGAGAATCCTCATCATACCATTTTTTTCTTAAATTGACTGCAAACTGCTTTATTTTTCTAATGTGGGAGTTTGAGATGACCCATCTGTATCTTACACTCCTTCAGTACAGACAAAATTAGAAGCTGAATTAAATTGAGTTTTTGTTCATCACCGTGGATTCAACTTTTAGCCCAAGTTGCTAAGGACGTCAATGGCAAAAGAGCGGTGTTAAAGTTCAACAAGTCAAAGCAAAATTAGCCATTAGCCAGTTAAAGTGAAATTTGTTAAGGGGGCTATTTTAAGTTTGGCATCTTTCACCCAATCAAAAACCAGACCGGGGCATAGAATTAATTAACATTTATTTTGTTCAGCTTTTGTTGTCAGATACCTCCATTTTGCATTATTCTTTCTACTTCAAATTTTCAGTGACAAATAAGGTCCGTACATTACGTCTTTAGTAAGGACAGATGGTTATGTAACAGAAACAAAAGCAGAAAATGCTGGAAACACTCCGGGTCAGACAACATCTGTGGAGAGAACAGATGATTTAACCTTTTGCGTACAAAAGTGCTTTGACGAAGTATCCACACCTGAAATGTTAGCTGATCTGTTCTTTGCACAGATGCTGCTAATCTGCTGAGTGCTTCCAGTATTATCTGTTTGTATTTCAGATTTCCAACTTCTGCTTTTCTCTTGCTTTTTGTTTTTTGGGTAATTAACGGGTTGCGCCACAGCTTATTGGGTAGCAAATGCCAGGTCTTTTTTTTAGGGCTGAGTTAGGCATGATGTTGGAACTCTACTTGAATTGTGTCCTCTTGCTTCAAGTTCTGTCTAAAGATCAAAGGCAGTTTCACTGCCTGGATTTTCCTGAAGAAAACTGCCTGTTTTTTCACGATAAAGAGGTGGTCTGGCAAGCAAAATGAGGTAGAGCGCCCCAATGCCAAAACTCCACCTCTAAAAATGGCCACTGCAATTTCCTTCCCGTGAACACCTACTGGAAGCTGACCCTGCCATACTTAAATGAGGCACAGGGCGTGGCGATGTGCACCCCAAGATTTCCTTGCGATTCCACTCACTTACCACCCTTGAAAAATCACTTCCACTGTAAAGGTGGCGGTGCTGAGCATGGATCGTGGCCTACAGGTGGGAAGAGATTGGAAATGGCAAAGTGATTCTGCAACACTCTTTTAGCTGAGAGTGATTTCCTCTACTTTGAAGCTGCAGTTTCTAAGCATTTAATGCACTTTGTAAAACTTGCTGAGAATTTAAAGGGATCTCTGCAGAGTGAAATAATGGATTTCCCTCTCTGGATTCTATTGTTTGTGTGCTTTGAGGAACAAGACGATGAGGACATAGAGGAGGAAAGAACGGAAGCCAGCTGAGTGCAGCAGCATGAACACAGCCAACACCCAACCTACAGGTTGTCCAGACCACGAAGAATATGCAGTGTTTGTGAAGTCTGCGTTTTCCCCATGACACCGTCACAGAGATATGCCACCTGGAACTTGACTTACAGCCTCTTTCCACCAGGGGTACTGCTTTGTCAGTGGCTGTGAATGTGATAACAGCTCTTAACTTTTATGCGTCCTGATGTTTCCAGGCATGGACCCAACTAAGCAGAGAGAGAGAGCCATCAACCTCTTCCTAGTCGCTGGATTCCCAGGAGGGCAGGATGTCATTAATGCCACCCATATGGAATTCTCGATACCATTTCTGGTGCTTGTACAGGTCATGGGGAGCCCTGGAAGGCCATCAGTCACGAACTTTTCTCAATAAAGAGGGTGTTCTCCATCTGCATACCACAAGAAATCCATTCATATCCTTTAGCTTGCTCTCAGATAACCATTCATCTAATCTGTAACACCTCTGATCTCCACTCTGGGAGAGGACTGTTAACAAACATTAATCACCATATACAAGGGATAACAGGAGGCTTCCCTAGAAAAAATACATAAACATACCGAATGGCCAGAAAGGTGTATAAATACTACCATCTTGTCCCTTCATTGTGCTGTACTATTACCTTTACTTTTATCACTGTCACTATCTCTAATACCTAAAACTGTCTTCACACCTGATCGTAACCTCTTACTCCTACATGGTGCTACTTCAGTTTGTGACTGGGACTTTACTCATGCAGCCTTCAAGGACTGAGGGGGCACTCATATCTGTGAAGCTGATGTCCTTGAAAGACCTGTTTCCAGTGGCACGTTGCTTACGTGCCTAATGCCTGCATGGCCCAGACCCGAAGCTCCCCTGTGCTGGCTTTGGAGGTAGGTTGCATTGATGCAGCACACTGCTACTGTCATGAGAAGCAGTGACATCTGCACTCCTTAAAGCCCCCAGCCGGGCAAAGGCTCAGTGGGCTAAAGGTCTGGTGAGAGCAGATTGTATAGTCCCATTTAAGTAATGAAAGCTCTGAGCTAAATTGCTCTTCAGGGTGTCTATGGGGCCAGTCATTGTTGCCATCACAGAAGCAACAACTACTCTTATGATTTGGTAATTACCTCATCACTCTACTTCTAGCTCCTCCTGCTCATGGGTGCCCTGTAATTCACCCAGGGATATTCCCTCTTTCTCAGATATGCCCTCATCCTGAGTGGGTGTACCTGGGCTGCTGTTGAGTAGGTAAGGTGTCATGACAGATTGGGTGAATCATTTGCAAGAAGAGTCCCTCTGGAGGTGCCAGGCTGCACATCTTATGCTTCCTTCTGAAAACATTTGGAACACAAAGGACATTCATGTTAGCAGTGTTCTCTGACTTATGAATCAGAAGATGTGACGGAATAATAGTAAGAGGCCTTTCAAGTAATCAATGTCTGCAGACTGCAAAAACTCATATTTGTTTAAGCGCTCCATCTGAATGGTGTGGAGTTGAGTTATGCTTCCAACAGTATCTCAACATCTGCACAAGCACTTGTGCCATCACTTATCTTGGCCAGCCTGATGAGGTCACATTTCTGGCACTGAATAGCTGTTCTTGGGTGATAGACTTGACACTGACTGCCAGTGCCACTTCTATATCCTTTTTCTGGGGCATAAGTTCCTGGGTGCCAAAGAGCCTTTGGGCTAAAAATTTGGGAGCTTAACGCCACCCGTTAACGGCAAAAAGTAGCGTAAAGAGGGCTCTTTCGCCAGCTGGTAGTGGGTCCCGCAGCGTCCTCCACTTTCCAAAGCCCGGCAGCGTTGCCGGTAAGATCGAGGGCCCTGCAGATTTAAATGAGGGAGAGGTGACGTCATGCCGATTTAACGTCACCTCAGCGAACTTGGACCTTGGTGCTGAGTTCAGCGCTGGGTCCTAAGCTTGCCATGTAACCCTAGAGTGCAGCAGACTGACAGAGGCACTGTCAGCACCTCTTAAAGGGGGACACACATCTTTCAGGTAAGTTTGCATTTAAGCTTTTGGACTGGATTTTTTTTGATTATATAGAAGTAGTGGCTGGCTGCAATACATGTTAAATGTTTTTTTAAGTGTGTAGAAAGTGCTTCTGGATGCTTGCAAGGCCTCGGATGGTTAAGTAAGGCCTCTGAGAAGACAGAAAATGCAACAAATACTCAGCTGGTCAGGAAACGTCCATGAAGAGAGAAACAGAGTTCATGTCTCCGGTCAAGATGCTGCCTGACCTGCTGAGTATTTCCAGCATTTTATGCTATCATTTCAAATTCCCAGCATCCGCTCGCAGAGGGAAGAGGAAGACACCGCAGAGGAAGAAACAGAAGGCAGAATTCAACCCAGACAGCCCTTTCTGGCCGGGATATCCAGGATGGAATCATCTGCCTGCAGTACCAGTGACCACAACCCCAATTACCCTTTCAACATTTGTCTCACACCTTACCTTCCCTCTGTTACTATCACAGCGTCCTCTTGGCCACAATGCTGAGATAAAAGCCGCCACAAAGCAAAATTTCCAATCCAACTTTATACATCTATCCATCCAATATGACATCAAGAAATCAACTCATCACCCTTATGCATTCTCGTAGTGACTGTCTTGTGTCTGCCTTTGCCTGTCCTAGTGATGTCACGCAGTGCTACTCAGTGGCTGCAGCATGGCTGGTGGAACGGCTGCTGACTTTCAGTGGGGGACACTGCAGATGGCCTTGCTAGTCGACCTTGAGGAGCTGGTGGCTGCGAGTGTGAAATCAAGAGATGGTGTATCTTTTTCTTCTTCACTCTCCTCTCTCTTTTCTTGGTCAACCACTGGCTGGGCAGGCTGCATTTCTTCGGTGCTTGAAATGAGGAAGGCACAAAGGTAGGGTTGTGGTGAGGGGAGGGCGGGAACGCAAGAGGTGCATGTGAGAAGGAGGATAATGTATGAGGATACCAACATCTTGTATCCTTTCTGCCCCGCTGCTGGCCAATGGCTCATCCATGCCCCTGCCAAGAATGGCCTGCACTGTCTCCTCCAAGGGGGTGAGGTGAGGCTAGGAATGGGAGGTGTGTCTCGTGATTGGTACAGATTGCTGATAGGTGAGTGATTGGGAGGGGTGAGAGTCGTGCGCTCAGAAGTGTGTGGCCCCGGTTGGAGGACACCTCTTGCAGTGTTGATCCCCTGCACAAAGCTAGACTGCTGAGTGAGAGACCCTGGGTACCCCTTCCTTGGCTTGCTGAGGCATTTGTGTTAGTGCTGAAGCACTTTTCCCATTTTTTGAGGTGCGGAAGGGAATTCAGCTTTAAGATCTGAAGACTTCCAGTTGGGACATTTTTTTAATGTTAATTGTTTTTCAAAAGGCAGTAAGGGCTGAAAACAGCATTTTTTTTTTTACTTAGTTTTTATTTTTATTAGTTCAAAAGGCATTGCCCTTTTAATGTCCCACAATGCCTAGCAAACCCATTGCCTCGCTTCCAGAGGCTGTTAGAAGATGGAACGCTGCTTCCGGATGGCAACTTCGCCCCTGATGCCTGCAGTAACACCACCAGGAGGGGTTACATGGTAAATTAGCGCTGGGCTAAAAATCATTAGTCCCCAGCACGAATTTTTCTCCTCTAACGCATCGACCATTTTCAACGGCTGTTAACCCGAGGCCGCAGTAACACCGGCAACTCTCGTGGTGGCCACGAATATTTCGCCTTTTGTCTTCTGGTCCTTATCTCTGCCTGCATTATCTCAAAATTAAGAGCTCGCACAACACCAGGTTATAGTCCAACAGTTTTATTTGAAATCACAAGCTTTCGGAGCTATCGATTGCTCCTTCCTCAGGTGAAGTAAATTAGATACAGTATCTAATTTACTTCACCTGAGGAAGGAGCAATCGATAGCTCCGAAAGCTTGTGATTTCAAATAAAACTGTTGGACTATAACCTGGTGTTGTGCGACCTCTTAATTTTGTCCACCCCAGTCCAACACCGGCATCTCCGCATCATGTGCATTATCTCCACCATGGCGTCTGAGAACTACTGCAACCTGCCTCGATTTACCTCTAACCCAACGGCAGAGATCCAGTCAGGAGCAGGATTGTCGCTCTGCATGCTCAATTAGGGTCTCCCAAGGAAAATGCATTCAGGTGTCAGCGGAATCACGTGAAGATGAGGAAGTCCCATCCCACTATTTTATTGACGATCTCAGGAATTTTTACCCACGAAGTCTCTCTCTCTCTCTCGCTCGATGTAATGCCCACTGCTCCCCAATTTATTAGATGTTTTCATGAATATATTTGATATTCTAAACAATGATTCCGGAGTGCCTGTATAGATGTTTATGAAAGCATTGTGGTATTTCTACATAAAATCAAGTTTGTTCTTATTTTGCCGCCTTTGGACTAGCCAGCCTGGATCATTGATGGGACCGTGAGGGGGTATACCTGTCACTGGAGTCTTGAATTCTTTCCATTGAGCTTTAGAAAATGATGTAAACTTGGCTCTGACTGGTAGAATGGTCCTAGTTGGTTGCGCACCATGAATCTGACCAGTGCTGGTAAATTGTGTAGTTTTAGTCACTTTAACTCCAAGTAAGCAGCATCTACGTTCTCTTAACTTAGGTAAGTTGTGTGTGTCCCTGTGGGGAAAGGATGTGCATATGTTACATATCTGGCATATGGAAGCTCTAATTACATAGATTCGCCAGTAGTTTGGTTTGGAGACTCTTAAAAGTGTCTTGTGAAGTGAAAGCCTGTCCTCTCCAATAGTCCCAGCCCAGCTAACAGTTATTCCGAGACCAATGTGTCAGCTTGACTCAATTGGTATCACACTCAACACTGAGATAAAAGGTGATGGGTTCAAGCTCCACTCCAGGGCTTGCATATAATCCATCTTGACATTCAAGTGCAGTACTGAGGTGGGAGCTACATTTTTAGATTTGCCATGCTTTGAATGGGATATTAAATCCATCTCGTCTGTTTGTGGTTCAGGAAGATGTTAAAATAGTCCACGGCACTATTTGAAGAACAGCAAGAAGTTATTGGTGCCCAGGCCAACGTACATTACTCAATAAAAAAACAAATTAACTAGTCGTTCATCTCGTTGCAGTTTTGGGATCTTGTAATTCAAAAAATGGCTACCTCCTTTGCCTGCATCGCAATAGTCAATGAACTTCAAAGTAATTTATTGTGCATACATGTCAGCAGTCAGCATTTCAACCCATGCCTCAGAAAAATCTACCTTTTTCACTGGAATTGAAGGTTGTCAATATGATCGATCAGATCAGTCTTCCAGAAGGCACAACTGGAGACTGTCCGAACCAATGAAATCAGTTGCAGAGCAGAACTGAAGCCTTTTTGGAACATTTTTTCCTCTCTTTTGAGGAGAAACTGAGGCACAAAAATTGAGATGAAATGATGGTGTCTGAGAATCGGTTACAGTTATTTTTCTTCAGTATTTCTCCCCAAAGAAATTGTATGTAACAAAATAAACTACTAAAATGCAGCTTTTAAAAACTTAAATTTCCTCAAAGAAAGTTTCTGGGGCTTGCCTGACTGTTGTCCTAAATGAAGGTTTAATTTCCACAAGACTAGTCACATTTTTGAAATATGGAGAATATTTCCTGGTATGAATGCATTTCCTGTCACTATACCAGTAGAATTGTCTGGATTTGGAAATAAAGAGTAGGGTAGAAATGATGACGAGCTTTACTTAACTTAAACCAATTGTACTGCAATTCCTGTATTTAGGATTTTACTGCAGTGCACTGCTGTAATGTGTAGTGTGAAAGATTGGCTTCTTTGTGTATACGTTGCAGTGCCCCGTTATGTTCTGTAACTTGGAATAGAATAGTACAGCACAGAAGGAGGCCCGTTAGTCCCATTCCCCCACTCTTTCCCCATATTCGTGCAATTTTTTCTCCTTCAAGTATTTATCCAATTCCCTTTTGAAGGCTACTATTGAATCTGTAACCACCACCCTATCAGGCAGTGCATTCCAAACCCTAACCACTCGTTGCATAACAATGCTTTTCTTCAGGTCGCCTCTGGTTCTTTCGCCAATCACCTTAAATCTGTGCCCTTTGGTTATCATCCCTTCAGCCATTAGAAACAGTTTCCCTTTACTCCGTCTAAACCATTCGTGACTTTAAACACTTCCATCAAATAGCCTTTTAGCCTTCTGCTCGAAGGAGAACAACCCTAGCTTCTCAAGCCTATCACGTAACTCTAATCCCCCATCGCTGGAACCATTCTAGTAAATCTCTTCTGTACCCTCTCCAAAGCCTTCACTTCCTTCATAAAGTGTGGTGCCCAGAATTGGACACAATACTCCAGCTGGAGCCGAACTAGTGTTTTATATAGGTTTAGCATAACTTCCTGGCTTTTGTACTCTATTCCTCTATTTATAAACCCCAGGATCCCATATGCTTTATTAACTGCTTTGTGAACCTGTCCTTCCACCTTCAAAGATTTGTGCACAAACACTCCCAAGTCTCTCTGTTCTTGCACCCCTTTTAAAATTGTACCATTTAGCATGTATTGTCTCTCCTCATTCTTCCTACCAAAATATATCAAAATGTTTCTAATTTACATAAATTACCAGAATTCAGAAAATCAATGCAAATTGACCAGATGATACAAGTGATAGGGGATTCGATTAGTTAGGGGAGCAGACAGGCGTTTCTGTGGTCGCAGACGTGACTCCAGGATGGTATGTTGCCTCCCTGGTGCCAGGGTCAAGGATGTCACTGAGCGGCTGTAGGACACTCTGAGGGGGGAGGGTCAACAGCCAGAGGTCGTTGTTCATATCGGTACCAACGACATAGGCAGAAAGAGGGATGAGGTCCTGCAGGCAGAATTTACGGGAGCTAGGCGAGAGATTAAAAAGCAGGACCTCAAAAGTAGTAATCTCCGGATTACTCCCGGTGCCACAAGCTAGTGAGTACAGGAAAAGGAGGATAGAACAGATGAATTCGTGGCTGGAGAGATGGTGCAGGAGGGGAGGGCTTTAGATTCCTGAGGCATTGGGACCGTTTCTGGGGAAGGTGGGACCTGTACAAGCCGGACGGGTTACACCTCAACAGAGCTGGGACTAATATTCTCGTAGGGAGGTTTGTTAGTGCTGTTGGGGAGGGTTTAAACTAACTTGGCAGGGGGATGGCTACCAGCATATAGAAGTAGAAAAGAGGAATAAAGTGCATAAAAGAGCGAGTGTGTTGGATAGTACTAGAGAAGATAGTACTAGAGGCGGTAGTAGTACCATATTAGATAGGAGCAGACTAAGAAAGACTACGAAAAATTAAAAAATGGGTTTAGAATGCATGTACGTAAACTCAAAAAGTGTGGTGAATAAGGTTGGTGAGCTACAAGCACAATTAGCTGTGTGGCAATATGATGTTGTGGCAATAACGGAAACGTGGCTTAAAAACGGTGAGGACTGGGCACTTAATATTCAAGGGTATAAGGTGTTCAGAAAAGATAGGGAAGGAAAAAAGGGAGGTGGAGTGGTAGTGCTGATTAAGGAAGACATTGTAGTGTTGGAAAGGGAGGATGTTCTTGAGGGGACAAGGACAGAATCCATTTGGTTAGAGTTGAGGAGCAAAAAGGGTATGATCACACTGTTGGGGGTATTCTGTAGGCCTCCAAATAGTGAAGGAGGTAGAGGAGCAAATTTGCAAGGAAATCGCAGAGACATGCAAGAGCTATACAGTGGTGATATTGGGGGACTTTAATTACCCAAATATCAATTGGGATAATGCTAGGGTAAAGGGAAAGGAGGGGGAGGAATTTCTGAAATGTGTTCAGGAGAATTTCCTTGACCAACGGATGGTATGTTGCCTCCCGGGTGCCAGGGTCCGTGACGTCTCGGACCGTGTTTTCAGAATCCTCAAAGGGGAGGGGGAACAATCACAAGTCGTGGTACACATCGGTACCAACGACATAGGTAGGAGAAGGGACGGGGATTTAAAACAGGAATTTAGGGAGCTAGGTTGGAAGCTGAGAGCCAGTACAAACCATGTTGTAATTTCTGGTTTGTTGCCGGTGCCACGTGCTAGCGAGTTGAGGAACAGGGAGAGAGTGCAGATAAACACGTGGCTGCAGGGATGGTGTAGGGGGGAGGGTTTCAGTTATGTGGATAATTGGAGCACATTCTGGGGAAGGTGGGACCTGTACAAACAGGACGGTTTGCACCTGAACCAGAGGGGCACCAATATCCTGGGAGGGAAATTTGCTACGGCTCTTCGGGGGGGTTTAAACTAATTTGTCAGGGGGATGGGAAAAAGGGCTGTAGTCCACGAGCCAGTGGTGAGTGTAGGGAGGTACTGAGGAGGGTATCAAGGTCGCAGGAATGTACCGGCAGACAGGAAGATGGCTTGAAGTGTGTCTACTTCAATGCAAGGAGCATCCGGAATAAGGTAGGAGAACTTGGAGCGTGGATTGGTACTTGGGACTACGATGTGGTGGCCATTACGGAGACATGGTTAGAACAGGGACAGGAATGGTTGTTGGAAGTTCCGGGGTATAGATGTTTCAGTAAGAGTAGGGAAGTTGGTAAGAAAGGTGGAGGAGTAGCATTGTTAATCAAGGATAGTTTAACAGCGGCAGAAAGGCAGTTCGAGGGGGATCTGCCGTCTGAGGTAATATGGGCTGAAGTTAGAAATAGGAAAGGAGCGGTCACTTTGTTAGGAGTTTTCTACAGGCCCCCAAATAGTAATAAAGATGTGGAGGAAGAAATTGCAAAGCAGATTATGAATAGGTGTGGAGGTCACAGAGTAGTTGTCATGGGTGACTTCAACTTTCCAAATATTGATTGGAACCTTTATAGGTCAAACAGTTCGGATGGGATAGTTTTTGCACAGTGTGTGCAGGAGGGTTTCCTGACACAATATGTGGATAGGCCGACAAGAGGTGGGGCCACGTTGGATTTTGGTACTGGGTAATGAACCGGGCCAAGTGTTTGATTTGTATGTGGGAGAGCACTTTGGAGATAGTGACCACAATTCGGTAACTTTCACTATTGCAATGGAGAGGGATAGGGCCATACGGCAGGGCAGGGTTTATAATTGGGGGAGGGGTAATTATGATGCGATTAGGCAAGAATTAGGGAGTATAAGATGGGAACAGAAACTATCAGGGAAAGGCACAAACGAAAAGTGGAGCTTTTTCATGGAGCAATTACTGCGTGTCCTTGATAGGTATGTCCCTGTCAGGCAGGGAGGAAATGGCCGAGTGAGAGAACCGTGGTTCACAAAAGAGGTTGAATGTCTAGTCAAGAGGAAAAAGGAAGCGTATGTAAGGATGAGAAAACAAGGTTCAGTTGGGTCGATTGAGGGGTACAAGGTAGCAAGGAATGAGCTAAAAAAAGAGCTTAGGAGAGCTAGGAGGGGGCATGAGAAGTCCTTGGCGGGTCAGATCAAGAAAAACCCCAAGGCCTTTTACTCTTATGTGTGAAATAAAAGAATGACCAGGGTGAGGGTAGGGCCGGTCAAGGACAGTAGTGGGAACTTGTGCATGGAGTCAGAAGAGATAGGAGAGGTGATGAATGAATACTTTTCGTCAGTGTTCACCGAGGAGAGGGGCCATGTTCTTGAGGATGAGAGTGTGATAAAGGTGGATAGGCTGGAGGTGGTAGATGTTCTGAGGGAAGATGTTTTAGCAATTTTGAAGAACCTGAGGGTCGATAAGTCCCCTGGGCCAGATGGGATATATCCTAGGATTCTTTGGGAGGCAAGGGAGGAGATTGCAAAGCCTCTGGCTTTGATCTTTGGGTCCTCACTGTCCACGGGGATGGTGCCAGAGGACTGGAGAGTGGCGAATGTTGTTCCTCTCTTCAAGAAAGGAAATAGGAATGACCCTGGTAATTATAGGCCGGTTAGTCTTACTTCGGTGGTTGGTAAGATAATGGAAAAGGTCCTGAGGGATAGGATTTATGACCATTTGGAAAGGGGCAACTTAATCAGGGATAGTCAACACGGATTCGTGAAGGGTAAGTCTTGCCTAACAAATTTGATTGAATTCTTTGAGGAGGTAACTAAGTGTGTAGATGAAGGTAGAGCAGTTGATGTCGTATACATGGATTTTAGTAAGGCGTTTGATAAGGTTCCCCATGGTCGTCTCATGAAGAAAGTAAGGAGTTGTGGGATAGAGGGAAATTTGGCCGATTGGATAAGTAACTGGCTATCTCATAGAAGGCAGAGGGTGGTGGTGGATGGAACATTTTCTGACTGGAGACCAGTTACCAGCGGTGTACCACAGGGGTCGGTGCTGGGTCCTCTGCTGTTTGTGATTTTTATCAATGACTTGGAGGAGGGGACTGAAGGGTGGATCAGTAAATTTGCTGATGACACCAAGATTGGTGGAGTAGTGGATGAGGTGGAGGGCAGTTATAGGCTGCAAAGAGACATTGATAGGATGCAGAGCTGGGCCGAAAAATGGCAGATGGAATTTAACCCTGATAAGTGCGAGGTGATTCATTTTGGTAGGGCAAATTTGAATAAGGATTACAGGGTCAACGGCAGGGTTCTGAGGAACGTGGAGCAGCAGAGGGATCTGGGGGTTCATATCCACAGATCTCTGAAGGTTGCCACTCAAGTGGATAGAGCAGTAAAGAAGGCCTATGGTGTGTTGGCGTTTATTAACAGAGGGTTTGAGTTTAAGAACCGTGAGGTTATGCTGCAACTGTACAGGACCTTGGTGAGACCACATTTGGAATATTGTGTGCAGTTCTGGTCACCTCACTATAGGAAGGACGTGGAAGCATTGGAAAGAGTGCAAAGGAGATTTACCAGGATGCTGCCTGGTTTGGGGGGGGAGGTCTTATGAGGAAAGATTGAGGGAGTTGGGGCTTTTCTCTTTAGAGCGGAGGAGGATGAGAGGCGACTTAATAGAGGTTTATAAGATGATGAGGGGGATAGATAGAGTGGATGTTCAGAGACTATTTCCTCGGGTAGAGGCAGCTGTTACAAGGGGGCATAACTATAAGGTGCAGGGGGGGAGATATAGAAGGGATGTCCGAGGTAGATTCTTTACTCGGAGAGTGGTTGGGGTGTGGAATGGACTGCCTGCTGTGATAGTGGAGTCGGACACTTTAGGAACTTTCAAGCGGTTATTGGATAAGCACATGGAGCACACCAGAGTGATAGGGAGTGTGATAGCTTGATCTTGGTCTCGGACAATGCTCGGCACAACATCGAGGGCCGAAGGGCCTGTACTGTGCTGTACTGTTCTATGTTTCTATGTATGTTTCAATATGTTCTTGGCCCAACTAGGAAGGAGGCATTGCTGGATCTGGTGCTGGAGATTGAGGTGGGCCAGGTCGACCAAATGTCTTTTGATAAGGTCCCGCATAAGAGATTAGCGTGTAAAGTTAAGGCACATGGGATTGGGGGCAAGGTATTGACTTGGATAGAGAACTGGTTGGCAGACAGAAAGCAAAGAGTTGGAATAAACGGGTCTTTTTCCGAGTGGCAGGCAGTGACTAGTGGGGTACCGCAGGGATCGGTCCTTGGACCCCAGCTATTCACAATATATATTAATGATCTAGACAAGGGAACTAGATGTAATATCTCCAAGTTTGCAGACGACACAAAACTGGGTGGGCGTGTGTGCTGCGAGGAGGATGCCGAGAAACTCCAGGATGATTTGGACAGGTTGGGTGATTGGGCAAAAGCATGGCAGATGCAATATAATGTGGATAAATGCGAGGTTATCCACTATGGTGTCAAAAACAGAAAGGCAGATTATTATCTGAATGGCAATAGATTGGGAGAAGGGGAAGTGCAACGAGACCTGGGTGTCCTTGTGCACCAGTCGCTGAAGGTAAGCATGCAGGTGCAGCAGGCGGTTAAGAAAGCAAATGGTATGTTGGCCTTCATAGCGAGAGGGTTTGATTACAGGAACAAGGATGTCTTGCTGCAGTTGTACAGGGCCTTGGTGAGACCACACCTTGAGTACTGTGTGCAGTTTTGGTCGCCTTACCTGAGGAAGGATGTTCTATGCCATGGAAGGAGTTCAGCGAAGATTCACAAGGCTGATACCTGGGATGGCAGGAATGACGTATGAAGAGAGATTGGGTCGATTGGGCTTATACTTGCTGGAGTTTAGAAGAATGAGAGGGGATCTCATTGAAACTTATAAAATTCTGACAGGACATTACAAACTAGATGCAGGAAGGATGTTCCGATGGTCGGGGAGTCCAGAACCAGGGGTCACAGTCTAAGGATAAGGGGTAAGCCATTTAAGACAGAAATTAGGAGGAATTTCTTCACCCAGAGTGGTGAACCTGTGGAATTCTCTGCCACAGAAGGCAGTAGAGGCCAATTCATTAAATAGATTCAAGAAGGAGTTGGATATATTTCTTAAGGCTAAAGGGATCAAGGGCTATGGGGAGAAAGCAGGGACAGGGTAATGAATTTGGATGATCAGCCATGATCGCATTGAATGGCGGAGCAGGTTAGAGGGGCCGAATGGCCTACTCCTGCTCCTATCTTCTACGATTCTATGATTCTCATAAGTTGAGAGGGGATGTGAAGATGAAAATACGATTGGCAAAGAGAGAATATGAGAGTAGAATGGCGGTTAACATAAAAGGGAACCCAAAAATCTTCTACCGGCATGTAAGTAGTATGCGGGTAGTAAGAGGCGGGGTGGGGCCTATTCAAGACAAAGAAGGTGATATATGCTTAGAGGCGCAAGGCAAGGCTAGAATACTCAATGAGTACTTTGTATCGGTGTTTACTAAGGAGGTGGATGCTGACAAAATATCGGTAGAAGTGGAAAAGGTAGAAGCAATGGAAGGGGTGAAAATTGATAGACAGGATATACTAGAACGGTTGGGTATGCTTAGAGTGGACAAGTCGCCTGGTCCAGATGGCTTGCATCCCAGGTTGCTAAGGGAATTGGGGGAGGAGATAGCAGAAGGGTTTGCCATAATTTTCTAATCTTCCCTAGATGCGGGGGAGGTGCCTGAGGATTGGAAAGTGGCAAATGTGACACCATTGTTCAAGAAAGGGTGTAAGGACAATCCTAGTAACTCCAGGCCGGTCAGTTTAACATCAGTGGTGGGTAAAGTTTTAGAAACAATAATCAAGGAAAAAATTAACGGGCATTTGGAGAGGTTTAAGTTAATTAAGGAGAGCCAACACAGGTTTGTAAAAGGAAGATCGTGTTTGACTAATCTAATTGAATTTTTTGATAAAGTAACAGGGAGGATTGATGAAGGGAATGCAATGGATGTTGTCTACATGGATTTTCAGAAGGCGTTTGACAAAGTACCACATAGAAGGCTGGTTAACAAAATTGAGGCTCATGGAATAGGTGGGTCAGTGGCAGCTTGGATAAGGAATTGGCTTAAGGACAGAAAACAGCGAGTTGTGGTAAATGGCTGTTTTTCAGACTGGAGGATGGTAGACAGTGGTGTTTCCCAATGGTCAGTGCTGGGGCCACTGCTTTTTTTGATACATATAAATGACCTGGATATTGGAATACAGAGTAGAATTTCTAAATTTGCCAATGACACCAAACCTGGGGGTGTGGCAAACCATGATGATGATATCAAATGACTGCAACAGGACATAGAAAGGCTAGCAGAATGGGCAGACAAATGGCAGATGGAATTTAATACAGAGAAGTGTGAGGTGATGCATTTTGGCAGAAGGAACAGGGAGAGGCAATATACACTTAATGGCACAGTTTTAAAGAGTGTGCAGGGACAGAGGGACCTGGGAGTTAATGTGCATAGGTCCCTGAAGGTGGCGGGACATATTGAGAGAGTGGTTAACAAAGCATATGGGATCTTGGGCTTCATAAATAGAGGTATTGAGTACAAAAGTAGAGAAGTTATGCTGAACCTTTATAAAGCGCTGGTTAGGCCACAACTGGCGTGTTACGTCCAGTTCTGGTCACCACACTTTAGTAAGGATGTGAAAGCCCTTGAGAGGGTGCAGAGGAGATTTACCAGAATGGTTCCGGGGATGGGGAATCTTAGCTGCAAGGATAAGTTGGAGAAGCTGGATTTGTTTTCATTAGAGCAAAGGAGGTTGAGGGGTGATTTGATAGAGGTGTACAAGATTATGACGGGTTTGGATAGGCTAGATGGGGAAAGGCTGTTCCCACTAGTAGATGGTACAAGGACTAGGGGACACAGGTTTAAGGTTTTGGGCAAGAGATACAGGGGGATGTGAAAAAAACTTTTTTACACAGCGAGTGGTGATGACCTGGAATTCACTGCCGATGGAAGTGGTGGAAGCGGAGACACTCAATGTTTTCAAGGGGAGACTGGATAGGCACTTGAGGGAAATAAACTTGCAGGGCTACGGGGATAGAGCGGGGGAATGGGACTGACTGGATTGCGCTGCAGAGAGCCGGCACGGACTCGATGGGCTGAATGGCCTCCTTCTGTGCCGTTATGACTCTCTGACTCTATGATTAAGAGTTGGGAAGGAACTCAACTCTGATGAAACAGCCAAGGAGCTACAGAAAGACCTAGACAAGATTTGTAAGTAGGCAGAATTATCTTAGGTGAAATTCAACATAGATAAGTAAAACGTGCTACAGACTGGAAGAAAAAAATGAGGGACTTACTTAATAAAATAAGTCAGTTTGTTAAGGGAAGAAGGTGAAAGAGATCTGGAAGAGATAATAGACATATTTCACTCCTCAGCACACAGACACTTGGACAGAAACATCCATTGCCCGTATCCTAAGTCGCACCAAGTCCCATTTACCCATCTCCCCTGTGCTCGCTGACCTTTTTTGGACTACAATAAAAGTGATAAAATGTTGAGTGTACCAGTAGCTTAAGTTATGACCTGTCCATGTTCCAGTGCACCGTTAGTTTTTATGTGTCATGAGCTGTATATTCAGGGACAGTTTTCATAGAAACATAGAAGATAGAAGCAGGAGTAGGCCATTCGGCCCCTCGAGCCTGCTCTGCCATTTGATGAGATCATGGCTGATCATCCAAACTCAGTACCCTGTACCTGCCTTCTCCCCATATCCCTTGATACCTTTAGCTTTAAGAAATATATCTAACTCATTCTTAAATATATTTAATGACTTGGCCTCAACTACCTTCTGTGGTAGAGAATTCCACAGGTTCACCACTCTCTGGGTGAAGAAATTCTTCCTCATTTCTGTCCTAAATGGCTTACCTGTTATCCTTAGATTATGACCCCTGGTTCTGGACTCCCCGACCATCGGGAACATTCTTCCTGCATCTGGTTTGTCCAGACCTGTCAGAATTTTATATGTTTCGATGAGATCCCCTCTCATTCTTCTATACTCCAGCGAGTATAAGCCCAATCGACCCAATCTCTCCTCATATGTCATTCCTGCCATCCCAGGTATCAGCCTTGTGAATCTTCGCTGAACTCCTTCCATGGCAAGAACATCCTTCCTCAGATAAGGCGACCAAAACTGCACACAGTACTCAAGGTGTGGTCTCACCAAGGCCCTGTACAACTGCAGCAGGACATCCCTGTTCCTATACTCAAACCCTTTCGCTATGAAGGCCAACATACCATTTGCCTTCTTCACCGCCTGCTGCACCTTCAGTTATCAGTTTTTCTGAGACTGTCTCAGCTTTTGTGAAGCTGTTGGTCAACTTTTGCTAATTTACTTGGTTGAGATGAATGATTGTATGAAGTACTTCGAGGTGTTTCTGATACATATGATAAGGTGCTATATGAATGCAGTTTAAAAAAAAAAATCTTATAACTCAGCACAAATTAATATAAATCACCAGCCTTCCTGAGAACCGCAAGGTGTGAACATCAGCAATGTAATGTTGCAGTAGCGGAGCTTCTTTGAGGTTGGACATAAGTGGCAGAGTAGATGGAGGTTTACCCTACATTGACTGAAAGTTGTATTTGATGCTGGCATTGGGTGAAAAATGTGGGAAAATATTATTTTTCTCTTCACAGATAATTGTCATCGTGATTATTGCAAAAACTTACTTCAAAAGCCTCATTTCACAATCTTAAAAGGGCTTCTCACCAGCAATGATAAAACCTATTAATATATATTTTAAATTTGAAATTCTGTCTGTGGAAATTCATACAATGGCCTCTAGAGTATCAGTCGAACTCCATACTGACAAGATCCTGCAAATCCATTAGCAGGATAGGCGCACCAACGTCAGTGTTCTCGCTCAGGCCAACATCCCCAGCATCGAAGCTTTGACCACGCTCGATCAGCTCCGATGGACGGGCCACGTTGTCAGCATGCCAGATACGAGACACCCAAAACATGCACTCTACTCGGAGCTCCGACACGGCAAGAGAGCCCCAGGTGGGCAGAGGAAACGCTTCAAGAACACCCTCAAAGCCTCCTTGAAAAAGTGCAATATCCGCACTGACACCTGGGAATCCCTGGCCCAAGACCGCATAAAGTGGAGGAGAAGCATCCGGGAAGGCGCCGAACACCTGGAGTATCTTCGCCGGGAGCAAGCGGTAGCCAAGCGCAAGGAGCGCACATCAACCCAAGCACCCCACCCACCCGTCCCTTCAACCACCGTCTGCCCCACCTGTGACAGAGACTGTAGGTCCTGCATTGGACTCATCAGTCACCTGAGAACTCATTTTTAATGTGGAAGCAAGTCATTCTCGGTTCCGAGGGACTGCCTAAGAAGAAGATACTGATAAGACTATACCATATGTTTCTAGTAAGCTTAATGTTTTTCAGCTTGACAATCACTTACTACCTAATTCTGTCTATTAATCAAGTTAATATTGTACCAGTTCTCCAAGCATTTCTTCTGAATTCTCTAATATATTTGATATAATTTGCCTCACTTTTAAGCTTGATTGCAAACTCCTGTTTCTCCTTTAAGAAGCACTTAACTACTTTACTTTGTATTTCTTCTGCTCCCAACTTATCAACTCAAGACTTTGTAGAAACCACCTTATCTCCAAGAGTACACTTTGTGTGAAGGTTTTTGATTCTAATCTCATGACAAGTCCTCTGTATTCATTCTCAGTTCACCTTAAGGAGCGTTTATGCATCTGGTACATGATCTAAGCAGATGTTCTTAACCTTTCTCTTTCTACATTACTCGTCACAAGATCACAAGGTAAATAGGGATGAGGAAAGGCCATTCAGCCCATCCATTTAGGAAAAATATAATCTTCCTTCCCCCAATTTCAACATCTAACTACCATTCCAAATGTTCATCACTCTTTGCATGAAGAAAACTTGCTCTAGATTCACCTATTCTATACTCTTGTACGTTATAAGATGATGAGTTCTCGCTATTGTGCTAGAACTTCTCTCCCAACCTCATAGTGTATGAGACCTTTCATCTTTGTCACTGGAGTTCACATGGCTGTCAATTGTCTTAAAGCAGCTACCTCTTCAAATGAATTGCATATTTTTCTGCTATTGTGTAATCTATTGCATACTATCAGTTTAAATTTCTTAGTCTATTTCTTGGGTTTACAATATTCACACTTTACCCGTGATTGACAAGATTACTGAGTTGCAGTCGAAAGCAAATAGAATTGGATTTGGGTGGGAGAATTAAGCATAACTGGTATTTACTGGAAAACATACAAAAGGCAACAGCTGATGTAAGGTTTTTCATTTTTTTATGTCACATATAATGAAAATGTGTGGCAAAAATGGGATTTTCTTTTATTCCTCTGCTAGTAGCTAGGAATACTGAAATATCACCGTAGTAGTTATCAAATTTATAAATATAGTAAATAGAATGTTTTGAGTAAGATGGGTTTGCGCCGATCTATCTTTGGTGTTCAGCAAAACTGCCTCATGCAGATAAAAATGTTTCTTGCGCACTAAAAGGTATAACTGGGTTCTGACAGCGGTTGTTTCTTTTTGCACAAACATTGCATGATGACCCTAATTAAGAGTGTGATGTAATTGCATTTGTGATTTAACGATGCATTAATTTTCTTTTCCATAGTGAAATCAGCCGGTTGGAACTTGGTTTGATCGTTGAGGTCTGGAACAAAGGGCTAATCTGGGATACAATGGTGGGCAATGTGTGGATACCACTGAAGTGCATTCGGCAATCTGATGAGGTAAGGGGGCGTGAAAATGATTCAAAATGCCTTTTAGCAAGCATTTTGCAGAAATACTTTGAGGAAAAAAAGTTCTTTCTACAAACTCATCCTGTAGTCTTCTGAACCTATGTATAATGTATCTTTTAGTGGCTTTTCTTGGGAACTTATTAACACCTCTATTAAATGTAACTCTGTACCCTATTTTCATTTTTATAGCGTTTGAGCGTGGTGTTGATTGTTTCCTAGATTTATGACGTGCAACCCATGACCAGGATATGTTTCATTTAACACACATTCCCTCTTTTTGTTACTTGCTCCCATACTAATTGTTTTAACGTAGCCACATTGAATTGCATCTGGTACCTATTAGGCCTGAAAGATGTAAACCTTTCTGAATCAGGTTGTAATTTTCCACCCTCATTGTTTTGTTTCTGTTTGTATCATCTGCAGATTTGGAGATTTTTCTACTGTACCTTTGTCCAAGTCAATAATCCATATAGTTAAAAGGTTTGCATGTAGTCGGTAGTGTATTAATATTGTATGTGGTGCATTAAATCTGTCCGTAGCAGAAAAATAAATCCTACTTCTCTCATTGGCTGGAATAGTAATTTAAGCGTCACCAATCTTGATCTCGCAGAAATGCAACTCCCTTTTGGTAAAACTGCAAGTTCAATGAATTGCCTCAGTGAATTGATTGTATTTCAAGGTGGATTTAGCCTTCATTTTTATTTTTGGCCCAGCTAACTATTTAACTGTATAAAGAATATCTATAGCGTAACTAGCAGGCGTTGCTCATGGGTAACCCAAGACATGGATAACCATTTCTGATGTTCACCGTGGTTCCACTGCAGCCTTAGGCGGAGTTTCATGTAACAGTAAATTTACTGAAGCAAAATATTACATGACTGACGCAAACTAAAAATATCACATACTTTACTGATCTGATAGGATACAGGTATCACACATAAAATGTTTGTAATACTTCATATCCACCACTGAACAAAGCTTTGCTCTTCTACATCCTGTGGTGGATTCACTTCTGATCCAACATCCTCCATAAACTTAAGCTCCCCCAAAATTCTGCTGCCTGTACCGTATCCAGCACCAAGTCCTGCTCACCTATCATCCCTGTCTTCACTGACCTACATTGGCATCCAGTCCCGCAATGCCTCAAATTTAAAATTCTTTTTTTTTAAACTTTTTCATTCTCGTGATGTGGTCATCGCTGGCAAGGGTGGCATTTATTGTCTGTCCCTAATTGCCCTGAGAAGCTGGTCATGGGCTGCCTTCTGCACTCCCTGTGGTGAAGATACGGGGGTACAGTAGCATTGTGGTTATGTTACTGGACTAATGATCTGGAGACACAAGTTCAGATCCCACCATGGCAGTTGGGGAATTTAAATTTAATTAAATAAATCTGGAATAAAAAGCTAGTATCTATTTGAAACTACCAGATTGTCGCAAAAACCTGTCTGGTTCACTAATACCCTTACCCGGTCTGGCCTATATGTGACTCCAGACCCACAGCACTGTGGTTGACTTTTAACTGCCCTCTGAAATGGCCTAGCGAGCCAAGAAGGCGGCTCACCATCACCACCTCAAGGTAGCATCTAGTAGACTCTTGATTAAGGTCAGAACATGTGACGTCAGGACAGGTAGCAGAATGGATAGCAAGCTGGCTTCAAAACTGAAAACCGAGTGTAGCAGTTAAGGGTAGTTACTCAGGCTGACAAAAGGTAGGAAGTGGTGTGCTGGGACCACTGTTGTTCACAATTTATATTAATGATTAGGACTCTGGAATCAGAAGTACAATTTCAGAATTTATGGACGACACCAAATTGGAAGGTGCAGTTAATACAAAGGAAGGATGCAACAAAATACAGGAAAACATTAATATACTTGGGGTACAGATGCACAAATCGCTAAAAGTAGCGACACAGGTTAATAAGGTAATCGACCTGAAATGTTAACTCTGTTTCTCTCTCCACAGATGCTGCCTGACCTGCTGAGTATTTCCAGCATTCTCTGTTTTTATTTCAGATTTCCAGCATCAGCAGTGTTTTGCTTTCTTTTACCAGGCACTGGGGTTCATTTCGAGAAGGATAGAATTGAAAACAGAGAAGTTATGTTAAACTTGTATCGAACCTTGGTTAGAACACACTTGGAGTACTGTGCACAGTTCTGGTCTCCATATGATAAAAAGGATAGAGACATTGAGAAGGTGTGAAAAAGATTCACAAGGATGATACCAGAAAAGGCTGGGACTCTTAAGGCTGAGGTGTGACCTGATTGAGGTCTTTTAAGATAATGAAAGGGTAGATGTAAAGTGTTTCCATTTGTGGGGGATCCAAAACTAGAGGTCATAAATATGAGATAGTCACTAATAAATCCAATAGGGAATTGAGGAGAAACTCCTTTACCCAAAGAGTGGAACGCGCTACCACAAGGAGTAGTTGTGGCAAATAGCATAGATGCATTTAAGGGGAAGCTCGATAAGCACATGAGGGAGAAAGGAATAGAGGATATGCTGATAGGGTTAGATGAAGTAGGGTGGTTGGAGGCTTGTGTGGAGCGTAAATGCCAGCATAGACCAGTTGGAGCTGAATGGCCTGTTTCTGTGTTGTACACTTGATGTAACACAGGAGAGGGATCTGGGGAATTTAGTGAGAAGCACCCTTAAATCATCAGCACAATGTGCTGCTGTGGTGAAAAAGACGAGCAGGATGTTTAGATGTATAGCTTAAACTAACAGGTGTGTCAATTGATGAGTCATGGGTAACGTCAGTTTCCTGGAATAACAACAGAAAACGCTGGAAAAACTCAGCAGGCCAGGCAGCATCCGTGGAGAGAGAAACAGAGTTAACGTTTCAGGTCGAAAACCTTTCGTCAGAACTGGAAAAACTTTTTTTCCTGCTTTTTTCCAGTTCTGACGAAAGTTCTTCGACCTGAAACGTAAACTCTGTTTCTCTCTCCACAGATGCTGCCTGGCCTGCTGAGTTTTTCCAGCGTTTTCTGTTGTTATTTTGGATTTCCAGCATCCGCAGTATTTTGCTATTGTGTCAGTTTCCTGGAGTTTGCTTGATTGCCTTTAGGAGTTACCATTACTAGTGATCAGGGAAGGTGGTGCATTGTCTAATGAAAAGTCTTTCCTCACCCTTTTTTAATTATCTTATGTAACAAAAATATTTGCCGACAACAGTTTGTGTAAAGTTGTGTTAAATAAATGGTGACAAAGTTGTATCTCAAAAGACTTTTTTCTTAAATCAAGTCATGCAAAAATAATCTGATTATTGAGGTAATCATTCAGCATTTTCAATAACTTGTGTTGTTTGATTCACAACAACACGACAATAGCGAGTGTGATGGATTCTAGGACACATTCAGTTTTAATTCATAAGACTGCAATTTTTATAGGAATGGCCGAGGCATTAGTAAGTTTAGGGTGGAAGCCACAGCAGATGTAGAAACATTGATATTTACAGGACAGAAAGAGGCCATTTTGCCCATTATGTCTGCCAGTCCTTTGTTAAAGCAATCCAACATTAATCCCATTGCCCCATTATCTCCCCATTGCCCAGTACCTTCCTCTGCTTCAAATAATTATCCAATTTCCCCTTAAAAGATATAATGGTCTCTGCCTCAACCACTCTCCATGCACCAACAACCCATTGCATAAAGAAATTTCACCTCACCCTTTTCATTCTTTTAGTGACTATTTTAAATTGGTGACCGCTTGTAATTGACTCCCCAACCAGAGGAAATTGTCTTTCCTTATTCAACCAAAAACACTGTTTATAAATGTAAAACCTCTGTTAAATCTCCTCTTAACCAATTTTGCTCCAATGGAAACAGTTTCAGTTTCAGTATCTCAAGTCTGTTCTCAGAACTACAGTTTTCCATCCCTGGCATCTCACTGAAATTTGCCTTTTTCCATTACAGCATTCTTATTTTTGACTTTTTTACATTGACTCACTATTACGTTGTCACTATTTCCCAATTGTTCTTCTATTCACATCAGTTATTTGCTCAGCTTCATTTCCCAGAATTGTGACAGTTTAGATTTTATTTGACTTAGCTTGAGAAAAGCATAATAAACATTTCTGTCCGGAAACATTGCATATTAATTACAAATTTAGGCCCTGTTAACTGCATTGTTAAGAAGAAGGGATTAATTTCTGAAGAAAGACTTCCATTTATATGGCACCTTTCACACCTTCAGGATGCCCCAAATCACAGTCAATGATGTACTATTGCATTGTAGTCTCTGTTGTTATCTAGGTAAAAAAGGAAGCAACCTAGCAAACTGTCTAGGACCCAAATCTAATTAAAGCAAATCTACTAAGGTTCAGTGCTGATTGAAATTGTTTAGACTTGTTGAATTCCCTTTTGTCTCTGCTCTGCCATTGCAGGAAGTAATTCAAAGTGGGTAAGTTTTGATTAATTGCAAGGAATAGCTTTTATTTTAATCTTCCTTCATGCGAGTTTGAATATCAAATCAAAATGAGACTTAGTACCAGGCTAGTGTCCTATATTCTTAAGATTCTTATGTTGCTGTGCTGCAATAAGAGTTGAGCGTTTATAGGGGCTTAATGAGGTTAATTTCTCGTGAAGTTTTTAATGAAGGACTTGTGTTCAAGAGCTACTGAATACAACAGTGAAGACTCTGAACCCTCTTCTTGTTGTAAAATAGTTGTTGCTAAGTAATGGGCCATAATTTGTTGTAGGAGCAAATCTAACAGCATCTGCCGTTAGTTAGACTTGCCCTTGCACTTTTATGTTTTTACACTTTCTGTGAACAAGTTGCTGAACGTGCGAACTGATAACATCGCAGCGAGGGAAACTGGGCGTCTGGGACCCGAGTGAACAGGGCAACCAGTCAAATTGAAGGATTATGAAATTAACCGCGTAAGGACTGAGAAGCAAGTTTAAATTAGAGTGGGTGAATTCAATGCCAAATCAGGAACAGAAAGAAATAAAGAGAGGAAAGATAAATTGGATTGAGAGAGAGAGGAAAAAAAGAGACAGAAAGGAAAAGGAATTTTTTTTTTACATTTTTGAAATCTCCCAACAATTAAAACCTGAAGGAATGAGACTCCACACTTGTAATAGTTAATTTTCAGTGCCAGAGAGGTTGACTGGCAGTAATTAACACTTATCATATCGTTAAAAGGGTACTCAGACTGAAATGGACAAGACATAACTTTCTATGGCGAGTTTAGTTCGTATCTACTGTGCAAATACAGCAACTTCACACCGTTCAGTGCATTTCAATGGTGAGGCAGACAGCGAGATGCCGTTTTCGCGAAGCTAACGGCGGAACGGCGCATCTCGGACAGCAAAGTTTGGATTTCCGCGTTTAACCTCGTTCAACCTGGCCTAATGTTGCTGTAGCAATTGCGCATAAATATAGCCTCAGCATTATTTTGACAGCAAATTATAGACTAATGTGTTTGGTTTTGTTTTGCGAATTAATTTTTGCTCTTGTATAATTTTACTTGTAACAAACTTGATTCCCGTAGTGGCTTCTCTTCCCGCTCCAGCACCATTACCTCTGGAGTGCCCCAATTATCTATCCATGGCCCCTCCTATTTCTCATCTACATGCTGCCCCTTGGCAACATTATCCGAAAACACAGGTTCCAAATGTACGCCGATGTCACCCAGTTCTACCTCACCACCACCTCTCGCAGCCCCTCCACTGTCTCTGATTTGTCACGCTGCTTGTCCACCATCCAATATTGCACGAGCAGAAATTTCTTCCGATTAAATATTGGGAAGACTGAAACCATTGTCTTTGGTCCCCGCCACAAAATCTGTTCCCTAGCCACCAACTCATCACACTCCTACTGGCTACTGTCTGAGGCTGAAACAGACTTTTCGCAACCTTGGTGCCCTATTTGACCCTGAGCTGAGCTTCCGATCCTATATCCTCTCCATCACCAAGACTATCTACTTCCACCTCCGTAACATCACCTGTCTCTGCCTCTATCTCAGCTCATCTGTTGCTGAAACCCTCATCCATGCCTTTGTTAACATAGAAGATAGGAGAAGGAGTAGGCCATTCAGCCCCTCGAGCCTGCTCCGCCATTTAATGAGATCATGGCTGATCATCCAAATTCAGAACCCTGTCCCTGCTTTCTCCCCATATCCCTTGATCCCTTTAGCCTTAAGAAATATATCTAACACCTTCTTGAATATATTTAATGAATTGGCCTCAACTGCCTTCTGTGGTAGAGAATTCCACAGGTTCACCACTCTCTGGGTGAAGAAATTCCTCCTCATCTCAGTCCTAAATGGCTTACCCCTTATCCTTAGACTGTGACCCCTGGTTCTGGACTCCCCCGCCATCGGGAATATCCTTCCTGCATCTAGTCTGTCTAGTCCTGTTAGAATTTTATAAGTTTCAGTGAGATCCCCTCTCATTCTTCTAAACTCTAGCGAATATAAGCCTTATCATCCCAATCTCTCTTCATACGTCATTCCTGCCACCCAGGTATCAGTCTGGTGAATCTTCGCTGCACTCCCTCCATGGCAAGAACATCCTTCCTCAGATAAGGCGACGAAAACTGCACACAATACTCAAGGTGTGGTCTCACCAAGGCCCTGTACAACTGCAGCAAGACATCCTTGCTCCTGTACTCGAATCCTCTCGCTATGAAGGCCAACATACCATTTGCCGCCTTAACCGCCTGCTGCACCTGCATGCTTACCTTCAGCGACTGGTGCACAAGGACACCCAGGTCTCGTTGCACTTCCCCTTTTCCCAATCTATTGCCGTTCAGATAATAATCTGCCTTCCTGTTTTTGCCACCAAAGTGGATAACCTCGCATTTATCCAAAGCTTTGTGTCATCTACAGACTTGGAGATATTACATCTAGTTCCCTTGTCTAGATCATTAATATATATTGGCCCAGAAATTGATCTCGCTCTGTTCCCGCGGGGGTAAGGCTTCCCCGCGATCTCTCACTCCGCTTGTGCTTTTTCAGATCCAGCTCGCACGAACTTGATGTTCCAGACATCAGCTGGGCAGTGCTTGCGTATCCCACCGGCGTAGTGAATTCGTGCGAGCTGTGGGATCACGTGACTCAGTTAGAGTCAATGGCAGCACACCATCTTCCATTCATAAGTTTCACATACGTGCTGTGAAATCTATGAATCTTACACCCCCCCAAAATAACAGCTAAACCTCAATTAAATTTTTTTAAAAAACCATCACATTAATAAAATAAGTATAGTTAAATAAATTAACCATTTTAAATAAAAAATTAAATTTTTGAAAAAATTTAAAATCTTTTAAAAAGTTATAAAAATAAACTTACCTGTCTTTAAAGTCTCTAAAAAAGATATACCTGTTAAAAAAAATTCAAAAAAATACTTAATTCACTACTTACCTTGTTAAAAGTGGGTCTTACTCCTCCTTTTTCCATTTCTAAAATCTTCCGTACTTACCTGCGCGTCCAAAGCATGAAGTGCACAGCGTGCGCGCAGCCTGTAGCGCGCACGCGATGCACCGAGGAACCGCCCCCTTTTCAAAAGACCAAGTGCCGGTTTTCAGCGCATGCGCAGGGCATGCAGAAAACCGGCAATTGGAGAGAGAATACGCGAGAGTATGCACTGCGTACTCTCGCGTCGCGGGATGAATTTTTGGCCCATTGTGAATAGCTGGGGTCCAAGCACCGATCCCTGCGGTACCCCACTAGTCACTGCCTGCCACCCGGAAAAAGACCCGTTTATTCCAACTCTTTGCTTCCTGTCTGCTAACCAGTTTTCTATCCAAGTCAGTAGCTTACCCCCAATCCCATGTGCTTTAACTTTGCACACTAATCTCTTATGCGGGACCTTATCGAAAGCCTTCTGAAAGTCCAAATACACCACATCCACTGGTTCTCCCTTATCTATTCTACCAGTTACATCCTCAAAACATTCCAGTAGATTAGTCAAGCATGATTTACCTTTTGTATATCCATGTTGACTTTGTCCGATCCTGTCACTGTTTTCCAAGTGCTCTGCTATTACATCTTTTAGAATGGACTCTAGCATTTTCCCCACTACCGATGTCAGGCTTACCGGTCTATAATTCCCCGTTTACTCTCTACCACCTTTTTTAAATAGTGGGGTTACATTAGCTACCCTCCAATCCATGGGAACTGTGCCAGAGTCCATCGAATTTTGGAAGATGATCAGCAATGCATCTACTATTTCTAGGGCCACTTCCTTAAGTACCCTAGGATGTAGATTATCAGGCCCTGGGGATTTATCGGCCTTCAATCCCGTCAATTTCCCTCGCACCATTTCCCTACAAATACTAATTTCATTCAGTTCCTCCCTCTCATTAGACCCTATGTTCCCTGACATCTCTGGGAGGTTATTTGTGTCCTCCTTTGTGAAGACAGAACCAAAGTATGTATTTAATTGGTCAGCCATTTCTTTGTTCCCCATTATAAATTCCCCTGATTCTGACGGCAAGGGACCTACGCTTGACTTCACCAATCTTTTTCTCTTCACATATCTATAGAAGCTTTTACAGTCAGTTTTTATGTTCCCTGCAAGCTTACTCTCATACTCTATTTCCCCCCTCTTAATTAATCCTTTTGTCCTCCTTTGCTGAATTCTAAAGTACTCCCAATCCTCAGGTTTGCTGCTTTTTCTGGCCAATTTATATGTCCTCTCCTTGGATCTTATGCTATCCCTAATTTCCCTTGTTAGCCACGGTTGCGCCACCTTTTTTTGTATTTTGATGCCAGACAGGGATGAACAAATTCTGTAGTTCATCCATGCGATCTTTAAATGTTTGCCATTGCCTATCCACCGTCAACCCTTTAAGTAATGTTCCCCAATCCATCCTAGCCAACTCGCGCCTCATACCATCGTAGTTTCCTTTATTTAAATTCAGGACCCTAGTCTCTGAGTCAACTACTTCACTCTCCATCTTTATGAAGAATTCTATCATATTATGATCGCTCCTCCCCAAGGGGCCTCTCACAATAAGATTGCTAATTAATCTTTTCTCATTACATAATACCCAGTCTAAGATGGCCTGATCTCTAGTTGGTTCCTCGACATATTGGTCCAGGAAACCATCCCGTATATACTCTAGGAATTCCTCCTCCACAGTATTGTTACTAATTTGGTCAGTCCAATCTATATGTAGATTAAAGTCACCCATGATAACTGCTGTGCCCTTATTGTACGCATCTCTAATTTCCCATTTAATGCCATCCCCAACCTCAGCATTACTGTTTGGGGGTCTGTATACAACTCCCACTAACGTTTTCTGCTCCTTAGTATTTCTCAGCTCTACCCGTACAGATTCCACATCATCAGAGCTAATATCCTTCCTTACTATTGTGTTATTCCTGAATATTGAATACCCCTGGATGTTGAATTCCCAGCCTTGTTCACCCTGGAGCCAAGTCTCCGTAATCCCAATTATATCATATCCATTTACATCTATTTGCGCAGCTAATTCATCCACCTTATTACGAATGCTCCTCGCATTAAGACACAAAGCCCTCAGGCTTGTTTTTTTAACACTCTTAGTCCTTTTAGAATTATTATTTACTGTGGCCCTGTTTAATTTACACCCTTGATTTCTCTGCCTTCCACTTTTGCTTTTCTCCTTTCTGTCTTTTGCTTCTATCCTTGCTTCCCTTTCCTCTGTCTCCCTGCACAGGTTCCCAACCCCCTGCCATTTTAGTTTAAACCCTCCCCAACAGCACTAGGAAACACTCTCCCTAGGACATCGGTCCCGGTCCTGCCCAGATGCAAACCGTCCAGTTTGTACTGGTCCCACCTCCCCCACAACCGGTTCCAATGTCCCAGGAATTTGAATCCCTCCCCCTTGCACCATTCCTCTAGCCACGTATTCATCTGAAATATCCTTCTATTTCTACTCTGACTGGCACGTGGCACTGGTAGCAATCCTGAGATTACTACCTTTGAGGTCCTATTTTTTAATTTACCTCCTAACTCCCTGTATTCAGCTTTTAGGACCTCATCCCGTTTTTTACCTATATCGTTGGTACCTATATGCACCACGACAACTGGCTGTTCACCCTCCCCCTCCAGAGTGCCTCTAGAGTTACCTCTAGACTCAACTATTCCAACGCACTCCTGGCCGGCTTCCCATCTTGCACCCTCCGCAAACTTTAGCTCATCCAATACTCTGCTGCCCGTATCCTAATCGCACCAAGTCCTGTTCACCCATCATCCCTGTGCTCGCTGACCTATATTGGCTTCCTGTCCGGCAACGCTTCCATTTAAAAATTCTCAACTTTGTTTTCAAGTCCCTCCATGGTCTCATCTCTCCCTATCTCTGTAACCCCACCCACCCGTACAACCCTCCAAGATCTCTGCACTCCTCCAATTCTGGCCTCTTCTGCATCCCCGATTTTCTTCACTGCACCAGAGGTTGCTGTGCCTTCAGGCCCTGAACCTCTCCGCCTCTCTACCTCTCTCTCCTTTAAGATGTTCCTTAAATCCTACCTCCTGTCCTAATATCTCCTTGTGTGGCTCTGTCAAATTTTTGTTTTATAATGCTCCTGTGAAGCTCTTTGGGATGTTTTACTAAGATGCTATATAATAACAAGTTGTTATGATTAATTCGTAGTTCTTAGCTTGAGCTATGTGGTCTTTCACTGAGGTATTTCTCAACCTATTCAGAGAGTTCTGGATCTGTCAGTGACCCAGACTAAAGCCAAAAGCAATCCTATAGCAGTAGACATATTAACGCTTGATACTATTTCTGGTGCTTACCCCAATGGTAGAAAGGTTTATGGTTCACCCATTGGCATGCTATCTCATGTACTTCAAGCACAAGACCAAGTTTCCGTTCATAGGAAGCACAAGCCTGCCAATGGAAGCTGACTTTTCTATTCTCCGCAAAGTTGCATTCCATGTTCCCTTTGGCTTCTCTCGTCCCTTATCTTGCATCTGCTTCTTTACTCTTTAAATTGATCTAATTTGTCTATTTTTCCATCCTTATGTTCTACTAAGATGGAAGGCAAAACTGACTGGTCCCATGCTATTGAGGCAAGTCAGTTTGAACAATGGGTAAGACTGGATTCTAGCATTGTAGTATTATTTTAATGTGCACCAAGACCTTATATCGCCATTTGTTTACTGTGTATCTTTTTGAAAAAGGCTCTGTTACTTGGGATATTCTCTGCAATATTGCATCCCCTGATAATTTTTGCTTCTCGTTACTTTTTCTCACCTGCTCATTTTTTAACCTGTTTTTATCTCTTTACAATTTATCCAGTGTTCTTACTTTTTCTGTCCTGTTTTTTTCCTCATTTAAGATGGACCTTAAAGCTAACTGGTCCCATTCAAGTTAGGCAAGTCAGTTTTAGCAATAGGTAAACCTGGAACTGAAGCTCATAGTCCTCAGATTGAGAGTCAACCACATTCGGCTGCTTGAGGTGCTGTGACAGACTTCCTTACCTTTTTACTAAAAACAGTGAAACTCTTATTTGTCGCTCCAAGAATGCACATGCAATAAATTAAATAGAGTTAAAGGTGGTTACTTCCTCAAACTTGTGCTTGGACTGAATTGTTTATTGTTGATATGCAGATGGCATTAAATATACTTCGGAATATTAAAGCAGAAAAAAATAGTTTTCTGTGGATTACAGAAAGCAGACATTGTATTGGACTTCCCAGTTGCCAGCAACCAGAAGCAGTACTGCCACCAATATTTTGGTAGCGTTCAACTTAATGGCAGAAGAGAAAAATGCTACCACCAAACTTCCATCATGCCATCTCTTGAGTACCAACAGCAGGAAGTGACTTGTTTGTGCCTTCTGTTCTTCTCTCCCACACGGCAGCTGTCTTTCATTCTGCCAGCGCAATTTACACTTCATCTAGAGCCATGCTTTGTTTCGTAACCTGTCCCATTACCATCTCCTTTTGCCTTGAATATCTCTTAATGTCTCTTAACTTCTCCTGCCTTCTATCCTATCACAGACCTTCCCCTTTGTTCTTTCATCCCCTCCCCCATTTCCCAGCCCCTACACGTGCTTAAAAATCTGTTCCATTTCCTGCTTTTTTCCAGTTCTGACGAAAGGTCATCGACCTGAAACGTTAACTCTGTTTCTCTCTTCACAGATGCTGCCTGACCTGCTGAGTATCTCCAGCATTTTCTGTTTTTATTTCAGATTTCCAGCATCTGCAGTATTTTCTTTTTGTTGTAGCAGGAAGTGACTGGTCATTCTCAAAAGGGGCGGGTCAGTTAGATTACTAATCCATTTCTGGAGTCACACCTGACAAGAAGGGGAGACAGCTGTGGTTGTTGGAGTCAGTCATCGCAGCCCCAGGGTATCACTGCAACAATTCTTCAGGGAGCTGTCCTTAGCTCAACCATCTTCAGCTGCTTCATCAATGACCTTCCTTCCATCATAAGGTCAAGAGTGGGGCTATTCATTGACTTGTTCACGGTATTCAGCTCCATTCACACCTCCTCCAATAATGAATCAGCCCAGGCCAGCCGACAGCAGGATCTGGATAACACCTGGGCATGGTGTGAAAAGTAGCAGATAACATTTATGCCACACAAGTGTCAAGTAATAACCATTTTGAACAGGAGAAAGCCCAGCCATCTCCTCTTGACCTTCAGTGACACCACCATCACAGTTCCCACACTATCAACATCTTCGGAGTCACCATGGACCAGAAGCTTTACTAGACCAGCCAATTCAACACAGTAGGTTGGGTACTCTGCAGCAAATGGCTCACCTCCTCAAGTCTCAATGCCTTTTCATATCTACATGGCTCAAATCAGGAGTGTGATGGAATACTCGCCACTCGCCTGGATGGGCACAACCACAACAACAACAACAGACCAGCAATTCGAGCGAATTAGCGGAAACTGTACGCCTGTATGTTAGTACCAATGGCAGAAACATCACTGCTTCCCAGCAGTGGTAATTCTTGCCAACTTACTGCACTTTTGCAGTGCAGTTATCTAAAACATCTGAAAACCTGGCTGACTCTATTCAGCTGACCTTTTTGCATGGCAGATTGGGGGCTGGAATTTAGAAAATATCTATTCTTACACAATTTTAGCATCCTGATCCTTCTATTCCATTTTTAAAAAAATATAGGTAAGAAATTCCTCGGCCCTTCTAATGCACCCCTGCAGTAACTCTGGTAGAACTATGGCAGAGGGGCCAGAAAATAGGTTGGGACCTAGATTCTCTGGGTGGTGCTCAATTTTATTGGTAATCAGTGTGTCCCACTTGCTGGAAGTGACATGAGGAAAGATTTCTGCTGTTCACTATCGATAGTGTTATTGTAAGCATGTGTATAAAGAATTGGTTTCTGATTTTCCCATCAAAGCTAACAGTGAAAATCTTTCAGAATGGTTAGGAAGGTGCTGGTAGCCCTATCGTGGTATTTTCATGCCATATTTACTATCATTGCAGCATAAATGTGGCATGAAAATCTTGGTGTAAAAGAGGTATTAAATGTGCTAGTATTTTACTTGGCATGGTTGTAGCAATTTTAAAAACCTTGCTGTGTGGAGTTTAAACAAGGCATGAGTCACACTAATTATAAAGAGATGTGATGCTCCACTTAAATGTGGTACCAATACATTTCACACTGGTGGTTCCCTGAAACAGCTGCAGGATATTTGCTTAACTTTAAAAGGAGAGTTTGGTTGCATTTCGGCAGGAAAAAGGGGAGAAATAAGTACCAAGCATCTGAGGAGAATGTTTTTTTAAAGTAATATTTTATGCCACAATGTCAATTCATTTGAAATAAATCAGGAATTTGTGTGTGGCTACTGTGATTTAGCTCTGCCTGACAAAGATATAATTAGATTGTGAGGAAGGATTAGTAGATCAGCTGATTATTTCAGAAATTAAGTAATCAGGCCAGTGCACCCTCTGCTGGCAACAATCATAATGAATCGCTCACAGTAAAGACGGTAAATAATTTATTTTATAAAACTACGCACACCAAATAATGCTGTGCATAGGGATCCATCTCTGTTTATCATGCAAAAAAATAAAATTTGGTAAAATGTGCTAGCTGGTCATTTGATTCCCATTTAAAATACTGTATTGCATTTTCTTCAGTTTGGCTGTACAAATAGCAACTCTTATGTAACTTTATTATACATTTTTCATGGAAACATTACATTTTACATTACAGTTGGGAGGAACTGAGCAACAGTGAGTTAGAAGCAGGTTTGTTAATTATTTAACAATCATAGTGTTTCAGCTGAGAAAATAGCTGGATTTAAAGTGTGTGTATATATAACCTTCTTAAAAATCTTGCGTAGGACACGTGTTCACTGAACCACACTACACAAACATTTTAATGGGAATATCAATGTTAAAATGTCAACACTTGCTGTGGTGCGTTTAATTATTATCAGTCATGCTACAAGGTTGACGCTCTAATGGGAATGACAACACTGGCCTGTCACAGCACTAGGAAGCACTCTACTGGGAATTCTAATATCAAATGGGAATGCTGCTCTGTAAGGATTATGTATCATGCCAATTTACTCAACGCTTTCTGAGAAAAATTGTCTTTCCGTTTTAAAAATAAAAAGTAAGTGTATTTTGAAAGGAAATGTAGTCTCTGAGGGAAATGCATGGATTGAAGAGAGAAGGGAGGAGAAAAACCGGTTGAAAGAGCCTCTGGCCTCTCAGCACACACTATCAAAAGGAGTGAGTGAAAGAGAAGAGGATGGAAGGTTAAGAATAAGGTGAGTGACAGCATAGCAAGGGGGGAGGACACGGGCGGGGAAGATAGCTCAAAGTAGAAGAGGTTGGGATAGCAATGGGGTTGGGGGGTGGTGGTAGGAAGGGGGGCAAGTAGTAGTGGATGTGATGGGAGCGTGTGGGTGGAAAGGGAGCTGCTCACGGCCATATTTGCTCTGCAAGCCCACCAGAAAAAGCAGTCTGGAGCCAACCATGGCTCCTTTTTCTGCCATGCCACCCACTACTTCCCACCTGAAAGCAGAAGAGAAAGATAGATCGAGAAGCAGAAGAGAAGGAGAGAGAGACAGAAGCAGAGGAGCAATAGCAGAGGAGGAAAAACAAATACAAAGACAATAGAGACAAGTAAGAGAGGCTATACTTTTGAATTTGCCATGGAATGCTGTGGGAGATCCGCTAGTACTCTATTAACTACAGAAATCATATTAAGACGAGAAAGAGGCACACAGACAGATTGGGCTGGATTTTGTCTTGGGGTCGGGTTGAGGTCGTGTAACCCGCATTTCGTGTTCCCCCCCCGACTCCAGAGTAATGTGGATGAATGATGCAATTTTCACTTAATTGGGCAATTGAGTTCCAGCATGTGGAACCCATGAACCAATTAGTGGTTTCAGTCTGAAAGTCGCCTCTGATGATGTCATCATTGCAGGTCAGAGACTGAGTGCCTGGTCTCAGAAACTGCTTGGCCTTTGCTGTGAGTGGACCTGCCTGACTTTTGCTGTGAGTGGACCTGGATGCAGCTCAGAGAGAGAGAGAGAGAGAGAGAGAATGAGAATTCCTCTCTGAAGACATTCAATGCAGCAGCATCAGAAGCGACTTTCAGACCTAATACTACTACTACCTTCATCACAATACTACTACTACCTTCATCACATCTCCATTGTAATAGTGGACCTGCAGCTGATAGTCAGCTATCCACTTGTGCTCCCGCCAGGTTTCACTGGAGTGTTTCACATCAGGCGTACTTCACGTCGGAAAAGGGTTAAACTAGCTAAAACGTTTCAAAATGGCATTACAGAGCCAATTTAGGGCTTGTTAAGGGCTTTAATGGCCTCTCCCGCCTCTTGGAGGCGGGACGGAGTCGGGAACCCCGCGACCGATTTTGTCAAAATTGCGTGGAGGCGTGTTGGAGTCAGGATGGGGTCGGGACCCCCGAATCTGCTACTTTAACCCCCCACACGTCTCCAAACCCGACTCCATGGGTCATTGAAAATCCAGCCCAATGTCTTTCCTCATGCCAATTTGAGTTCTTAAAAAAAGCACATTTGTATTTCAAAAACAAAAACACTTTGATTATCATCTGAAGCCTTTAATTATTACCTGATTATCATCTGAAATAAAAATAGAAAATGTTGGAAATACTCAGCAGGTCAGGCAGCATCTGTGGAGAGAGAGAAACAGAGTTAACTTTTCAGGTCAAAGACCTATCATTTTGATAGTTATAAGATGTAAACATTCTAATTATTGACATCTGTGTGAAAAAAATCAGGAGAGAGTCACACAGTAAGAATACATCTGAGAATCAGGCTATCTATAGAAAGGTCAGAGGAGAAGTGAAAAAGAAAATAAGAGGGACAAAGAGAGGGTACAAGAATAGAATGGCAGCCAACATAAAAGGTAATCCAAAAGTCTTCTATAGGCATATAAATAGTAAAAGGATAGTAAGAGGAGGGGTGGGGCTGATTGGACCTAAAAGGAGACCTATGCATGGAGGCAGAGGGTATGGCTGAGGTACTAAACGAGAACTTTGCATCTGTCTTCACCAAGGAAGAGAATGCTCCCATAGACATAGTGAAGGAGGATGTAGTGGAGATACTTGATAGGATAAAAATTGATAAAGAGGAGGTATTGGAAAGGCTGGCTGTACTTAAAGTAGATAAATCACCAGGAGCGGATGGATTGCATCCTAGGATGTTGAGGGAGGAAATCGCAGAGGTACTGGACATAATCTTCCAATCCTCCTTAGATACGGGGGTGGTGCCAGAGGACTGGAGAATTGCAAATGTTACACCATTGTTCAAAAAAGGGTGTAAAGATAAACCCAGCAACTATAGGCCAGTCAGTTTGACCTCGGTAGTGGGGAAGTAATCAGGGACAAAATTAGCAGTCACTTGGACAAGTGTGGATTAATTAAGGAAAGCGAGCACGGATTTGTTAAAGGCAAATCGTGTTTAACTAACTTGATTGAGTTCTTTGAGGTAACAGAGGGTTGATGAGGGTAATGCAGTTAATGTAGTGTACATGGATTTCCAAAAGGCATTCGACAAAGTGCCACATAATAGGCTTACCAGCAAAGTTGAAGCCCATGGAATAAAAGGGACAGTGGCAGCATGGATACGGTATTGGCTAAGTGATTGGAAACAGGGAGTACTGGTGAACGGTTGTTTTTCGGACTGGAGGAAGGTATACAGTGGTGTTCTCCAGGGGTCGGTTCTCGGACCACTGCTTTTCTTGATATATATTAATGACTTGGACGTGGGTGTACAGGGCACAATTTCAAAATTTGCAGATGACACAAAACTTGGAAGTATAGTGAGCAGCGAGGACGAGAGTGATAGACTTCAGGAAGACATAGACAGGTTGGTGAAATGGGCGGACACGTGGCAGATGAAATTTAATGCAGAAAAGTGTGAAGTTATACATTTTAGTAGAAAGAATGAGGAGAGGACATATAAACTAAATGGTACAATCCTGAAGTGGGTGCACGAACAGAGAGACCTGGGGGTATGTGTGCACAAATCGTTGAAGGTGGCAGGGCAGGTTGAGAAAGCAGTTAAAAAGGCTTACGGGATCCTGGGCTTGATAAATAGAGGTATAGAGTACAAAAGTGTGGAAATTATGCTGAACCTGTATAAAACACTGGTTCGGCCCCAACTGGAGTACTGTGTCCAATTCTGGGCACCACACTTTAGGAAGGATGTGAAGGCCTTAGAGAGGGTGCAGAAAAGATTTACAAGAGTGATTCCAGTAATGAGGGACTTCAGTTCCGTTGACAGACTGGAGAAGCTGGGGTTATTCTCCTTGGAGCAGAGAAGATTGAGAGGAGATTTGATCGAGGTGTTCAAAATCATGAGGGGTCTGGACAGAGCAGATAGAGGGAAACTGTTCCCATTGGCAGAAGGGTTGAGAACCAGAGGACACAACTTTCAGGTGATTGGCAAAAGAACCAAAGGTGACGCAAGAAAAAACTTTTTTACGCAGCAAGTGGTTAAGATCTGGAATGCACTGCCTGAAAGGGTGGTGGAGGCAGATTCAATCATGGCTTTCAAAAGGGAGTTGGATAAGTATCTGAAGGAAAGAAATTTGCAGGGCTACGGGGAAAGGGCTGGGGAGTGGGACTAGCTGAAGTGCTCTTGCAGAGAGCCGGCACGGGCTCGACGGGCCAAATGGCCGCCTTCCGTGCTGTAACCATTCCATGATTCTATATGTACATTTTCTCCTCTTTAGTCTAGAAATGTTGTTGAGGCCAATTGTAACCCATCCACAGACCCATATGTCAGCATTAAAACAAGCACACATTTTTCATTCTGCAGTAAAATTACCACACAAGTATTTTCCTACAGGGGACACTAAATGGCGATCAGGAACATCTACTTTTTTTCCTTTTTCCTAGCCTGAAGATTCGAAGGCCAGAAATTTAAGGGTTTAGGGAAAAGGCAGGGAAATGGGACTAAATGATAGCTCTTGCAGGCACAGGCCCATTGAGCCACATAGCTTCCTTTTGAGCTGTGGAAGTCTATGCCCCTACAGTACAGCTGTCCATGAGTCTTCAGGATATTGGAATGTGTATCTGACCCTGTGTTCAAACTGCATACAAATTGTGGACCATTTATACTTGCAAGAGGCATGAGTAAGTCTTCCTCAGTTCAGTACAATACACTTCACATGGTGCAATTCATTAACTATGTCACTTATTTTGTAACTTAAATATAATTATTAAATGAAAAAATTCATTGCATAACGTTGAGTGCAGTTGAAATTAGGCATATATTACTTGTTTTACCTTGTACCTACCTGGAGGATTGAAAGGTATTAAACCGGTATTTACTTGTTATTTATGGAATGACTTACTCGTAATAATGGAATCCATCCATCTTGCAACTGATGGTTGGAGCAGCGATTGACATATTTTGTATTTCTCATAAGTTAAACGAGGAATGTACTGCATATGAAACTTTTTTGTTTTACGAGCCTCAGAACATTGATACAAAAACAGAAAATGCTGGAAATACTCAGCAGGTCAGGCAGCATCTGTAGAGTGAGAAACAGATTTAACATTTCAGGTCGATGACCCTTCATCAGAACTGGAGAAAGTTGGAGATGTAACAGGCAGAACTGGAAAAAGTTGGAGATGTAACAGGTTTTTAAGCAAGTGTAGGGGCAGGGAGAGGTGGGAGGGGAGGAAAGAACAAAAGGGAAGGTCTGTGATAGGATGGAAGGCAGGAGAGATTCAGAGACAAAAGGGATAATGGTTCAAGGCAAAAGGAGATGGTAATGGGACAAGTTAAGAAACAAAAGATGGGTCGAGATGAAGTGTAAATGGCAATGGCAGAATGATCGACAGCTGCCATGTGAGAGAGAATTTTAAAAAAAAAAATGATTGGGGCAGAGGTTATGGTCTGAAATTGTTGAACTCTATGTTGAGTCCAGAAGGCTGTAAAGTGCCTAATCGAAAGATGAGGTGCTGTTCCTCGAGCTTACGTTGAGCTTCATTGGAAGAGTGTAAGAGGCCGAGGACGGAGAGGTCAGAGTGGGAGTGGAGCAGAGAATTAAAGTGATAGGCGACCGGAAGCTCGGGGTCACCCTTACGGACTGAACAGAGGTGTTCCGCAAAGCGGTCACCCAATCTGCATTTGGTCTCCTCAATGTAGAGGAGACCACATCGTGAGCAGCGAATACAGTATATTAAATTGCAAGACGTACAAGTAAATCGCTGTTTCACCTGGAAGGGGTGTTTGGGGCCCTGGACAGTGGGAAGGGAGGAGGTAAAAGGGCATCTCAGAACATTGATGCTTTTTTGAAAAAAATCCTAATTTTAATTATTTCCACTATTAAGTAAAGGCAGAATTGAGTTTACTTCCTACGTACTGGTTGTTGTCCAACACTATTGCAATGCTCTAGGGTTTTTTTGGATGCTTTTCCCCTGCAGGATAAATCATTACAATCTACACTGATCTTTTCAGAAAAGAAACATTTAATATGTGGCTAAGCCCAAGAGTGTGCATTTAGATCAATACCACCTCAGTTACTTTCTTTTAGTTGTCCTGTTTCCTTTGTCCAACAATCAACGCCGCTTATTTCTAAAGGAGAAGATCAATAACTTCAGTACATGAGCAGTATCAATTGTGCTTTAAAATCAATGATTTACAATTATATAATATTTTAATAGTGATAGTAAATATCTTTTTAGTTTTTGTTTTGACTTGTTTTGCAATGCTGGTCCGTCAGAAATGTCCCTCAAATCTTTTAAGTAAAAGTTCACTTGAATGCCTTTAATGATTTATAAATGGAAAAGACATGGCTTTAGGTTAAGTTGTAATTTTTAAAGGAAAGATACAAGTAGAGTAAGGGCAGTGGTTGGAGCATGGTTAGTATTTCCCTTTCACCTTTAGGACCTGAGTTTGAATCCAGCACAGACTGACAGGAAGAACGTCTCCTCCCCATAAGGGTACTTTATGAAATAATGCATGCCGTTCACAACGCAAAATTATCAGTCACAACCAGGAGCCTGTCTGGATCGAGTGGAAAATGGAAATATTCTCACATTGATGCAGGAGGGAACGGCCTTCTGAGGCTGAGGACGGGGCCTGTTGTTTTGGGAAAGTAGAGACAGATTTATTCTGCAGCTGTTTGTGCTTGACTTGATTTGGATGTTATTAATGCTGACGCTAGGAGTCACAGCGTGTAAGCGCATCATATCCTAGCAGTGCCATTCTCCACAATTATCAACAAACGCGCTTAGCAAAAAACTTTTAACAAGTTTATGTAGATTAGAAGTCAGAGATAGTATATTAGAAAATAATGATTTTAGTAGTGCCATGAGCCAATGAATGTGTTCTAAATAATTTTACATGGGATACAACTTTAACTGCCGTATTGGCCGCCAATTATACAGCCCACTTGATTTTCCTTTCCATCGAAGTTAATTGACAGGAAAATCGGGCGAGGTGTATAACAGGCAACAGATCAACTACCGCCCGTTTTACACCTCCGCCAAAATTGACAGTTCCACGCTTGGTGTCTGAATCCAGAAGCTTTATTTAAATATTGTCCAAATTCACTGTATATTAGCTTACAGGTTTTTATGGAATTCTCTAGTTTGTTTGGTTCTTTGTACTTTCTGGGATTTATGTTTTAACAGGAAGGGCCAGGGGATTGGTCAACACTGGATGCGGAGGTTTTAATGAAGGAAGATGAGATATGTGGAACCAAAAGTCCAACACCCCACAAAATCCTGTTAGACACCCGTTTTGAATTGCCTTTTGGTAAGTACCTTTGAACCACATTTGGATGGGGAGCGACAAATTGTTTAGAATATAGTTTAAAAACTGAAACAGCTTCATACCATAGTGAGCTTAAAAAATGGTGAAGTCTGAAATTAAAAACAGAAATTGATAAAAAATATCTTGTACACAGCACTCTGTACCTTTTTCCAGCACATTAAAACTTGTTTATACTATAAATCCATTGGTTGCCTCTTTCTGAGTAATTTATACATTTGAACTCTTGCCCTACTTCTGTTGTTTTCTTCCCACCATTTCTGTGTTATCCTTCGGTCTTCTCCAGCCTGACTATGCCAGTTCTGATGAGGGTGCCCACTTGAAACATGAGCTTTTAGTTCTTTTAGATACTGCTTTGAATTTGTAATATTTTCTGGTTTTATTCAGTCCATACAGAGGCTTGAGCATTGCATTAAATTGTAAAGCAAAAAGCAAAATACTGCAGATGCTGGAAATCTGAAATAAAAGCAGGAAATGCTGGAAACGCTCAGCTTCCTCTCTCTGTAGATGCTGCCTGACCTACTGAGTGTTTTCAGCATTGGATTGCACAGAACATTATCAGTACAGTGCCTTTTGTCAATAGCTAGGTAGACCGTATAACTGCATGGTGATGAGTTAAGTCTTTAGTTGAAAGTTTTACAATAAATAACAGACGGATTACACTGCCTGAACCTGTATTTATTAAATGAATGGAAGTAAAGCTTACGAAAGAAAGTAAGCAAGTAAGCATTGCTGCTTTGTTATTAACATTGTTTGAAGCATTCTTTGTTTATCACCATGAAAAATGTAACACAGGTTGAGCGTCCAAAATCCGGAGTTCCAGAGATCATCAGAAACACGTTCCGAAGTCCGGAAAAACACGAAAACTGGCTCGGCCGAGCTTGCCGGATTCAGGACGCTCAACCTGTACATTTTTTGTGTATATATGATTATTAAATATTGTAGTTTACCCATGTCATGTTCATTTCCATTGGGAAGGAAAAGTTTCAGTGTTGTGTGAATGAATAACTGATGATATTTTGAAGGTTAATATAATAGAGGGGGAATGGTCTGATAATTTCACGATCTCTTTTTAGAAATTAGACACTTTAAATAAAGTTGTTTAACTGGCAATGTCCCACTGTGTTTCTCATGGATAAAATAAAAAAGGTTTCATACTCAAATCATTAGCTTTCTTCAGGTGGTAATTTAATTATGGGGAACATCTATTCCCCATTTATACTAATTTTATGAATGTTTGAAAACTTTCATGCTCAGCCTTGTTCATTGCTTTCATGGCAGAATTTCCACAATGTGAATAGTCTAGTAGATTGAAACTAGTGTTGTTGGCCAGTCACTGAAAGCAAACATGAAGGTGCAGCAAGCAGTTAGGAAGGCAAATGGTATGTTGGCCTTCATTGCAAGAGGATTTGAGTACAGGAGCAAGGATATCTTACTACAGCTGTACAGGGCCTTGGTGAGACCACACCTGGAGTACTGTGTGCAGTTTTGGTCTCCTTACCTAAGAAAGGATATACTTGCCACAGAGGGAGTGCAGCGAAGGTTCACCAGACTGATTCCTGGGATGGTAGGTCTGTCGTATGAGGAGAGATTGGCTCAACTAGGCTTGTATTCACTAGAGTTTAGAAGAATGAGAGGGGATCTCATTGAAACGTATAAAATTCTGACAGGGCTAGACAGACTGGATGCAGGAAGGATGTTTCCCCTGGCTGGGGGGTCTAGAACGAGGGGTCACAGTCTCAGGATACGGGGTAGGACATTTAGGACTGAGATGAAGAGAAATTTCTTCACTCAGAGGGTGGTGAATCTGTGGAATTCTCTACCACAGAAGGCTGTGGAGGCCAAGTCACTGAATATATTTAAGAAGGAGATAGATAGATTTCTCGACACAACAGGCATCAAGGGGTATGGGGAGAGAGCAGGAATATGGTATTGAGATCGAGGATCAGCCATGATCATATTGAATGGCGGAGCAGGCTCGAAGAGCCGAATGGCCTACTCCTGCTCCTATTTTTCTATGTTTCTAATACATTAGTTCTTTCCTTGCCAGTGAAAATCACGATGCGGAGATGCCGGTGTTGGACTGGGGTGGACAAAAATGAGAAGTCGCACAACACCAGGTTATAGTCCAACAGTTTTATTTAAAATTACGAGCTTTCGGAGCTCCGCTCCTTCTTCAGGTAAAGGTACCTTTACCTGAAGAAGGAGCGGAGCTCCGAAAGCTCGTAATTTTAAATAAAACTGTTGGACTATAACCTGGTGTTGTGCGACTTCTCAGTGAAAATCACAACAGTAGCAGCATTTAATATGCAAAAAATGTCCCAAGGTGGTCACAGAGGCATAATAAAAAAATCAATGGATGCCAAGCCAAAGAAAATCATATCAAAAGATAGGTTTTAACGAGGGTCTTAAAGGAGAAAAGGGAGGTGGAGAGGCAAAGGGGCTTGGGCTAGGAATTCTAGAGCATGGAGCCTATATAGCTGAAGGTACAGCTGCCAATTCTGAGGCAAAAAGGAGATGAGATGCACAAAAGACCAGAGTTGGAGGAATGTAGAGCTGTGGGAGGAGGCAGTGGGTTGTAGGGCTGAGGCGAGTTACAGAGATGAGGAAAGTCGTGAAGGGTTTTAACTTTCATTATTTTGGGACCTGGAGCCAATATAGATTAGCAAGGAAAGGGGTGTTGGTGAATGTGACCTGGTGCAGGATATCATACAGGCAGCAGAGATTTGGATAAAGTTTATGGAGAGTGCAAGATGAGAGGCCGGCCAGGAGAGCATTATAATACTCATGTCTGGAGGAGACAAAGACATGGAGGAGAGTTTCAGCAGCAGATGGACTGAGGTAGGGATGGAGGTGGGCATTGTTCTGGAAGTTGAAGTAGGCGGTCTTTGATTTGGAGTCAGAAGCTCAGCATAGGATGCCGAAGTTGCGAAGAGCCTGGTTCAGCCAGAGGCGATGGCTGGGAGGGAGATGAAATCGGTGGTTACAGCTGAAGGTGATGGCTTTGGTCTTCCCAATCTTTCAGTGAAGAAAATTGCAGCTCATCCAAAACAGACAAGCAATGTGAAAACACAGAGGCAGTAGGTGGGGTTTAGAGAGGTGGGAGAGCGGTAGATCCCGTCCTCATGTCTGTGGATGAGGAAGAGGATGGGGCCAAGGATAGATGTTTGGTAGACTCCGGAGGTAACAGTGTAGGGCAAGAAGAAAAGCCATTGCTGGAGGTGATCTGACTATGATTGGATAGCTAAGAGTAAAACCAAGCAAGGGTAGTCCCACTGAGCTGGACATCGGTGGAGAGGCATTGGAGGAGTGTCAATCATGTCAAAGGCTGCAAAGAGGTTTAAGAGAACAAGGAGTGGGGGGGGATAATGCACCATGGTCACAGTTACATTGGTTGTCATTTGTGACTTTGGTTAGGGCTGTTTTGGTGCTGTGCCAGTGATGGAAACCTGATTGGAGAGATTCAAACATGGAGTTGCGGGAAAGATGAGCACGCATTTGAGAGTCGGCAACATGTTCAAGGACTTTGGAGAGCAAAGGGAGATTGGAGATGGAGTGGTAGTTTGAAAGGACAGAGAGGTCAAGTTTTTTGATGAGTGGGTGATGACAACAGTTTTGAAAGGGAGGTGGACAGTTCCTGAGGACAGGGAATAATTTACATTGTCAGCTAGCATAGGGACCAGGAAAGGAAGTTGGGTGTGCCGAAGTTTAGTGTAAATGGGATCAAGTGAGCAGGAGGTGGGTCTCGTGGACAAGATGAGCTTGGAGATGGCATTAGGGAAGATGGGAGAGAAAGGAAACATAGGTGCAGATTCAGGGCTGGAGCAGAAAGGAGCCGGGGGAAAAGTTTTGACTTGGTGGGCAAGAGGAAGCGGGTGAAGCAGCAGAGGCAGCTGAATGGATAGTCTGAATCTTAGTGATTTAAACTTGAGAAATATAATCTGTTGCAAACAGTTATGTAGTACCTTGTTCTCGCCTACCATCACCCTGCTACCCACAGGCCTATGATGTCCAAAAATGTGCGAGTTAGGTTGATTTGGCTATGATAAATTGACCCTTAGTGTTAGGGGGGATTAAATATGTGGGGTTATGGGGATAGGATGGGATATGTTAGGGGGAATTAAATACGTGGGGTTCCGGGGGTAGGGTGGGATATGTGTACTGTGGGGATTAAAGCAGGGACAGGGTACTGGATTTGGATGATCAGCCATGATCGTATTGAATGGCGGAGCAGGCTCGACGGGCCGAATGGCCTACTCCTGCTCCTAGATTCTATGTTTCTATGTTTCTATGTTTCTATGTTTCTATGTTTCTATGTTTCTATAAAATTTGCTTGTAATGCTTTAATTTTTTTACTCATAAGGTTGTTTGTGTAGTTTAGCTGTCTGCAGGTCAGCAGTCTTTGGCAAACAGATGTTCGTATAAAATTGAATAGAATCTGAAAATTGTGACATTTTAAATCAAGACTTAAGAATTATTTATTTATTTTGCAAATTTTAAAATTGTAAGCTTCTTTGAAGTAATTACAGCTTTGTTACTTATGCAGGTACAAGTCTTTGATCTGACTGCAAGTGAGATGATGAATTACAATATCTGTATTAATTAGATCTTAAATAATGGACTTGCTTTTGTGAGGTTATTATTTGAAGATCCACTGTATTCTTAACAGATACCAATGTTTATTGCACTTTATATAACTGCAAATGAGTTGCTCTAATCAAAGCCGAACCAGTATAAGTGGTTTTCATAGAACCATATAATGATACAGCATGAAGGAGGCCATTCGGCCTATTGTGCCTGTGCCGGCTCTTCAGTAGAGCTATCCAAATAATCCCAGTCCCCTGCTCTTTCCCCATAGCCCTGTAAATGTTTTCCCTTCAAGTATTTATCCAATTCCCTTTTGAAAGTTACTATTGAATCTGCTTCCTCCACCCTTTCAGGCAGTACATTCCAGATCACAACTCGCTACGTAAAACTATTTTTACTCAGGTCGCCTCTGGTTCTTTTGGCAATCGCCTTATATCTGTGTCCTCTGGTTACCGACCCTTCTGCCACTGGAAACAGTTTCTCCTTATTTATTCTATGAAAACCGTTCGTGATTTTGAACATCTCTATCAAATCTCCTCTTCTCTATTCTAAGGAGAACAACCCCAGCTTCTCCAGTCTCTCCAAATAACTGAAGTCCCTCATCCCTGGTACCATTCCAGTAAATCTCCTCTGCATCCTTTCCAAGGCCTTGACATCCTAAAGTGTGGTGCCTAGAAGTGAACGCAGTACTCCAGCTGAGGCCTAACCAATGTTTTATAAAGGTTTAGCATAACTTCCTTGCTTTTGTATTCTATTCCTCTAATAATAAACCCAAGGATCCCGTATGCTTTTTCAACAGCCTGCTCAATTTGTCCTGCCACCTGCAAAGATTTGTGCACCGACACAAGTTAAGAAACAAAAGATGACTCTAGATGAGGTGTGAATGATGATGATGGCAGCATCAGTAACAGCTACCATGTGAGAAAACAAAGAGAAAAAATTTTAAAAATATAAAGAAATACAGGGGTCGAGGTTATAGTCTGAAATTGTTGAACTCGATGTTAAGTCCAGAAGGCTGTAAAGTACCTACTAGAAAGATGAGGTGCTGTTCCTCGAGCTTACGTTGAGCTTCGTTAGAACAGTGTAAGAGGCCGAGGACGGAGAGATCAGAGTGGAAGTGGAGGGGAGAATTAAAGTGACAGGCGATCGGAAGCTCTGGGTCACGCTTGCGGACTGAACGGAGGTGTTCCGCAAAGCGGTCCTTAATTTGTCCCATTACCTCCTTTTGCCTTGCACCATCATCCCTTTTGTCAGTCAATCTCTCCTGCCTTCCATCCTATCACAGACCTTCCCTTTGTTCTTTCCTCCCCTCCTCCCTGCCCCTGCTTAAAAATCTCTCTTCTCTAACCTTTTCCAGTTCTGACGAAGGGTCCCCGACTCTCAACGTTGACTCTGTTTCTCTCTCCTCGATGGTGCCTGACCTGCTGAGTGTTTCCAGCATTTTCTGTAATTATCTGTGTAAATGTGTATTTGTTCAATATTTTGTTCAAACTGGGATGCTAGTTAAAGGATAGCTGCAAATGCAGGAAAAAGACATTATTTTTCTTTTAGTTGTTTTTATATTGATACTTATTTTTCCCTTTTCTCTTACCACCACTCCCACCCACTCTCCCTCCCCGCCCCCCCCCCCCCCCCCCCCCCCCCCGTCCCAACTGCCCTCCGGCCAAAAAAACTTCAAACATGCTTTCCACAGTCGAGCAATCCTCCATGACCAAGTAGGTTAGATGATGTGGTCTGCCGCCACAATCAAATGGCGATGCCATACTGCAGGAAGAAAGTTTCATGATAGAATGTTTTATTTGACGTATCGTAATTTCTTGCTCTGATTTAAGAGACTAAAGTGCACCCTGCAGCCAGAGATGGAAAATCAGTCAATAGTGGAATCTGACAGACTTGAAGTAATCAATTCTGTAAATGAATAATCAGTAAAAAAAAAGAACTGGCAACAGGGAACAGATGTACCCGTGCTGTAATTTGAACTGAGCAATAATAGGCACAGCAGTACGATACGTTGTAATTAAGATCAAACAAAATGAAACGACAGTCAAGCTACTTGTCCCCGACTGTAGGCTACTGTATGATTAGGTATCCATTATTGCTCTTTGATTGCAATTTTGTAACTCGTCAGCCTTTTTTAAAAAAAAACACTTTTTTACAATAGTTATCTGAATTATAGTTATGATTAGGAGGCTCGTGTGGAGCATAAACACTGGCATAGAACAGTTGGGCCGAATGGCCTGTTTTTGTGCTGTAGACTCGATGTAACTCGATTAGTACTGCATGAGGAAACCGTTCTATTCTAAGGTCTAGAAGCTTTTGTTTGTGTTCTCTTTTCAGCAGGGCAATTAGGAATTATGCAGTTTGTTATGTTGGGTGCCCTAAATCTGATGGCCTGGTATGGGATGTATTGTGTAGAATGATTACCCCCTTGGTCTGTAACTTACTGCTATATAGCTGGCCAGAGATTTAATCAACCTTTCTCTAGGCTTCTCCTAAAATGAACTTCCAATTCCTCCTGCACCTGATCTCTGGTTGCAGCTAATGCTATATTGTGCTGTACTCTTGTTCAATTGTGTGCACATATTGGTTGCCGCCCTGGAGCTGAACACAATGACCTCTTCCTTTCAGCCCCGTTGTCTTGTACCTCTGCTTCCTCCACACTTTCTTCACTCTCGCTCTTAGTGAAAAGTTCGTAGGTTCAAGCCCCATTCCAAAGATTGTGGGTTCAAATCCCACTCCAGAGACTTGAGCACAAAAATCTAGGCTGACACACCAGTGCAGTACTGAGGGAGTGCTGCACTGTTGGAGGTGCCGTCTTTCGGATGAGATGTTAAACCGAGGCCCCGTCTGCTCTCTCAGGTGGACATAAAATATCCCATGGCACTATTTCAAAGAAGAGCAGGGGAGTAAACCCCGGTGTCCTGGCCAATATTTATTCCTCAATCAACATAACAAAAACAGATTATCTGGTCATTATCACATTGCTGTTTGTGGGAGCTTGCTGAGCGCAAATTAGCTGCTGCATTTCCTACATTAGAACAGTGCCTACACTTCAATAAAAAGTACTTCAATTTGGGACGTCCGGTGGTCGTGAAATGCGCGATATAAATGCAAATTGCAAAGACTTGAATACATAATCCAGGCTGATGCTTCAGTGCAGTACTGAGGGAGTGCTACACAGTTGGAGGTGCCATCTTTCATATGAGATGTTAAACCGAGGCCCCATCTGTCCTCTCAGGTAGATGTAAAAGATCCCACGGCAGGATTGGAAGAAGAGCAGGGGAGTTCTCCCGGTGTCGTGGCCAACATTTAACCCTTAATTAACATCATAAAAATAGAATACCTGGTTGTTGTTTGTGGGACCATGCTGTGTACAAATTGGCTGCTGCGTTTCCCTACATTACAACAGTGACAAAAGTACTTAATTGGCTGTAAAGTGACTTGGGAACGTCCTGAGGTCGAGAAAGGTGCTATATAAATGCACGTCCTTCCTTTGCCTTTCATTGCTTTACACACCCCCCAAAATAACGGCCACACATTCTCTATACCCTTTGTATACCCTAAAAGAACTCTTGTCTTCTGCACCATCCCATTCTCTTGTTCCAGGACCGGCTCATAGCCTCCTCTGCCTCACACCGCCACACCTATCATGGCACTTACTACTAGTTCGACTTCAGAGAGCCAATCTCCGCAACCCTCCATAGCCCTTCTGATGCCCCACAGAAAATCTCTCCTTGTCTTTCCCATCCATCCAATGATTTACCATGCCACCTCTTCACATTGCCGTGCAAAATGTCCACTCATTCATGAACAAGGCCCTCCTCATCCACAACCCGATTCTCTAGGAACATTTTGACATCTGACTAAAACCAGGCTCACCATTGGTGACTTATTTCCCCACAACATGGCCACCCTGCCTGACTTTCTGTTGTACCATGTACCTCACGCAAACCACCGCAGTGTCGGTGTAGCGTTCTTATCATGAACTCACCACAGTTTCCCCCAAAGTCAGCTTCCACAATTTAAAGCTTGTTGCTGCATTCTCAAATTGCCTTTCTAATATAAAAAACCTGCAAGCCCATTCCAATGATTTTGCCATGCATTCTCAAGTGGCCTCTTTGCAAACTGTCAGGGGGTGCAAATTCAGACCAGCTTGAGAGCCATTCTGGAACTGCTCAAACATGTGAAGTCACACAGCCGCTGGGAAATTTACATTCCTGGCTTGCAGCATTCATTTCCTTGGGTAGACTGGATCTCAAACTGGTCAGATGTCATGGTCCTATTCATGGAATCATAGAATGATACAGCATAGAAGGGGGTCATTTGGCCCATTGTGCCTGTGCTGGCTCTTTGAAAGAGCTATCCAGTTAGTCCCACTCCCCTGCTCTTTCCCCATAGCCCTTAAATTTTTCCCATTTATGTATTAATCCAATTCCCTTTTGAAAGTAACTATTGAATCTGCTTCCACCAACTTTTCAGGCAGTGCATTCCAGATCATCATAACTCGCTGCGTATTTTTTTTTTCCCTCATGTCGTCTCTGGTTCATTTGCCAATTACCTTAAATCTGTGTCCTCTGGTTACTGACCCTTCTACCACTGGAAACAGTTTCTCTGTCAAAACCCTTTATGATTTTGAACACCCCAATCAAATCTCCTCTGAACCTTCTCTGCTCGAAGAGAACAATCCTAGCTTCTCTAGTCTCTCCACATAACTGAAGTCCCCTCATCCCTGGTACCATTCTAGTAAATCTCCTCTGCACCCTCTCCAAGGCCTTGACCTCCTTCCTAAACTGTGGTGCCCAGAATTGACCACAGTACTCCAGCTGGGGCCTAACCAGTGTTTTATAAAGGTTTAGCATAAATTTCTTGCTTTTGTACTCAATGGCCTAGAAATTCGGGTGGTTTGCACCACCCCATAGTGAGGTGTAATGTTGAGAAAGCGGCAGCTGCCAAGCTTCCGCCAGCTGGTGGCAGGTCCTGCGGCATCCTCCATTTTCATGGGCCCGGTAGCGCTGCCGTTAAGAGGTCATAGAGTCATAACGGCACAGAAGGAGGCCATTCGGCCCATCAGGTCCGTGCCGGCTCTCTGTAGAGCAATCCAGTCAGTCCCATTCCCTCGCTCTATCTCCGTAGCCCTGCAAGTTTATTTCCCTCAAATGCCTATCCAGTCTCCCCTTGAAAACATTGAGTGTCTCCGCTTCCACCACTTCCGTCGGCAGCGAGTTCCAGGTCATCACTCGCTGCGTAAAAAGGTTTTTCCTCACATCCCCCCTGTATCTCTTGCCCGAAACCTTAAATCTGTGTCCCCTAGTCCTTGTACCATCAACTAATGGGAGCAGCCTTTCCCCGTCTAGCCTATCCAAATCTGTCATAATCTTGTACACCTCTATCAAATCACCCCTCAACCTCCTTTGCTCTAATGAAAACAAATCCAGCTTCTCCAACCTGTCCTTGCAGCTAAGATCCCCCATCCCCGGAACCATTCTGGTAAATCTCCTCTGCACCCTCTCAAGGGCCTTCACATCCTTCCTAAAGTGTGGTGACCAGAACTGGACACAATACTCCAGTTGTAGCCTAACCAGCGCTTTATAAAGGTTCAGCATAACTTCTCTACTTTTGTACTCAATACCTCTATTTATGAAGCCCAAGATCCCATATGCTTTGTTAACCACTCTCTCAATATGTCCTGCCACCTTCAGGGACCTCTGACCCTGCACACTCTCTAAAACTGAGCCATTAAGTGTATAATGCCTCTCCCCGTTCCTTCTGTCAAAATGCATCACCTCACACTTCTCTGTATTAAATTCCATCTGCCACTTGTCTGCCCATTCTGCTAGCCTTTCTATGTCCTGTTGCAGTCGATTGGTATCATCCTCACTGTTTGCCACACCCCCAAGTTTGGTGTCATCGACAAATTTAGAAATTCTACTCTCCATTCCAATATCAGGTCATTAGCAGTGGCCCCAGCACCAGGTATTGCCCTACAAAGAAAAATGGCGGAGTGGTGACGTCAGTCAGCGTGCAACGCCGACTTAACATCACCACGATGAACTTCGACCCTAGCGCTGAGTTCAGCGCTGAGTCCTAAGCACACCAGGTAAACCCAGCGTGCAAGCAGACTTGCACCAGGTGCTGTCAGCACATCTTAAAGGGACACACGCATCTTTCAGGTAAGTTTGCATTTTTTTTATTCGTTTATGGGATGTGGGCGTCGCTGGCAAGGCCAGTATTTATTGCCCATCCCTAAACTTTTGGACTGGATTTTTTGATTTTCCTGAAGTAGTGACTTGCTGCAATAGATGTTAAGTTTTTTCAGTGTGTAGGGAGTGCTACTGGATGCTTGCAAGGCCCCTGAGAAGACAGAAAATGCTGCAAATACTCAGCAGGTCAGGCAACATCTGTGGAGAGAGAAATAGAGTTCACGTCTTGGGTCAAGATGCTGCCTGACCTCCTGGGTATTTCCAGCATTTTATGCTGTCATTTCAGATTTACAGCATCCGCTCACAGAGGGAAGGGGAGGACACTGAAGAGGAGGACGCCGAAGGAAGGATGCAACCCTGACGCCCACTTTCTGTCTGGGATGGCATCATCCGCCTGCGGTCCCAGTGACCACAACCCCAATTCCCCTTTCAACTTTAGCCCCACACCTGATCGTCCCTCTGTTACTGATCATCACAGCATCCTCTTGGCCACGATGCTGAAATAAAAGCCACCACAAAGCAAACTTTCCAATCCAACTTTATACATCTATCCATCCAATAGCACATCAAGAAATCAACTCATCACCCTTATGCATTCTCTTAGTGTCTGTCTTGTGTGTGCCTTTGCCTATCCTACTGATGTCACGCAGTGCTACCCCAGTGATTGCAGCACGGCTGGTGGAAGGCTGCTGACTTTCAGTGGGGGACACTGCAAATGGCCTTGCAGGTCGACCTTGAGGAGCTGGTGGCTGGGCGTGTTAAATCTAGTGACGATGTTGCTTCTTCTTCTTCACTCTCCTCTCCCTCTTCTTGGTCACCCACTGGCTGGGCGGGCTGCATTTCTTGGGTGTGTAAAATGAGGAAGGCACAAGGGTGGAGTTGTGGTGAGGGGAGGGCTGGAAAGAAAGAAGTGCATGCCAGAAGGAGGATAATATGAGGATACCAGCATCTTGTATCCTTTCTGCCCTGCTGCTGGCCAATGGCTCAGCCATGCCCCTGCCAAGAATGGCCAGCATCGTCTCCTCCACGGGGGTGAGGTGAGGCTAGGAATGGGAAAAGTTCCTCGTGATTGGTACAGATTATTGGTAGGTGAGTGATTGGGGCAGGGAGAGTCGTGCATCGAGAAGTGTGTGAGGCTAGTGATTCAGTTCGTAGGAGATGGCTATTGAAGATGCATTCACTGACCTTGGCCAGTAGACGAGGTCATGAAGCTTCTTTGGGCACTAGAGCCAGGTGGTGGGGCGACATTGCCCCTTCAATTCATAGCTCTTTTAATTGCCCACAATTCCTTGCGAACTCCACAGCCTCGCTCCCAGAGGCTGTTGGAACATCGAACGCCACTTCAGGACAGGAACTTCGACTTCCAGGCCTGCACTAACGCCACCAGGAGGGCGTTACACGGTAAGGTAGCGCTGGGCTAAAAATCCTTAGCCCCCAGCGCGAATTCTTCTCTGGTATTGCTGCGTCCATTTTCAGCAGCTGTTAACCTGTCACCAGCAACTATGGTGGCGGTCACGAATTTCTAGGCCTATGCCTTTCTTTATAAACCCCCTGGGACACATCTCATTGTCTTGACTGTGCTCTTTGTTGCAGGGAATAATGTGAATAGATTTTGTCTGGGTTTAAATTGTGAATTCTGGGAGATTCTCTCATTGCTAACTTACCTGACGAAGGAGCGAACTGCTTCGAAAGCTTGTAAAATTAAATAAATCTGTTGGACTATAACCTGGTGTTGTGCGACTTCTCATTTTTTTTCTTTATAAAGCCAAGGGTCCCATCTGCTTTTTAAAAAGCCTTCTCAACTTGTCCTGGCACCTTCAAAGACTTGTGTATGTACACCCCCAGGTCTCTCTGTTCCTGAACTCCTTTTAACATTGTACCATTTATTTATATTGTCTCTCCTCATTCTTCCTACGAAAATGAATCGCTTCATACTTCTCTGCGTTGGGCAGTGTCCTAGGCCCAGCCATCTTCAGCTGCTTCATCAATGACCTTCCCTCCAACATACGGTCAGAAATGAGGATGTTTGCTGATGACTGCACAGTGTTCAGTGCCATTCACAACTCCTCAGATAATGAAGCAGTCCTTGCCCGCATGCAACAAGACCTGGACGACGTTCAGGCTTGGGCTGATAAGTGGCAGGTAACATTCACGCCACAGAAGTGCCAGGCAATGACTATCTCCAACAAGCGAGAGTCTAAACACCGCCCCTTGACATTCAATGGCATTACCATCACCGAATCCCCCACCATCAGCATCCTGGGGGTCACCATTGACCAGAAACTTAACTGGACCAGCCACATAAATACTGTGGCAACAACAGCAGGTCAGAGGCTAGGTATTCTGTGGCGAGTGTCTCACCTCCTGACTCCCCAAAGCCTTTCTAACATCTACAAGGCACAAGTAAGGAGTGTGATGGCATACTCTCCACTTGCCTGGATGAGTGCAGCTCCAACAACACTCAAGAAGCTCAACACCATCCAGGACAAAGCAGCCCGCATGATTGGCACCCCCTCTACCACCTTAAACACCCACTCCCTCCACCACCGGTGTACCATGGCTGCAGTGTGTACCATCTACACGATGCACTGCAGCAACTCGCCAAGGCTTCTTCGGCAGCACCTCCCAAAACCGCGACCTCTTCCACCTAGAAGGACAAGGACAGCAGACGCATGGGAATGCCACCGCCTCCAAGTTCCCCTCCAAGTCACACATCATCCTGACTTAGAAGTATATCGCCGATCCTTCATCATTGCTGGGTCAAATTCCTGGAACTCCCTATCACTGTGGGAGTACCTTCACCACACGGACTGCAGCGTTTCAAGAAGGCGGCTCACCACCACCTCCTTAAGGGCAATTAGGGATGGGCAATAAATGCTGGCCTTGCCAGCGACGTCCTCATACCATAAAAACGAATTAAAATTTTTTTTATCTGCCATGTGTCTGCCCATTTCACCAGTCTGTCTATGTCCTTATGTCCGCCTGAAGTCTGTTACTATCCTCCTCACTGTTTACTACATTTCCGAGTTTCGTGTCATCTGCAAACTTTGAAATTATGCCCTGTATACCCAAGTCCAGGCCATTAATATATATCAAAAAGAGCAGGGGTCCTACTACCGACCCCTGGGTGATTGTCTGCATTGGAGCTACTCTGGAATGCTCTCTGTAATTGATGTCACTGGAGTGGTCTGGCAGGGAAGGAGAGCCTACTTGCAGTCTTGGGTTCAGTGCTGAAGTTAACATTTTCTTTGTATAGAACAAAATAGACAGAATTTCTCGCAATAATAGCATTTTTCTCCAGCAAATTCAAGACTGTTGTGCAACTGAGGCTATTAATTTGGCTGCCTATTTGCACCCTCTGTAGTTGCACAGAATACTTGCTTTACAGAAGAATTACAAGCTCCTGCTTAACTCCAACATATCTGTCTTGATTCCAGATATAAGCTTAATTTTTTGAATTTGCAGATTCTGTGGGATGTTTTTGACAAATTTGTCTGTTTTATCAGCAATCAATAGAAATGCTAATTGCTTCAGTTTTCTGCTAAGTGGATTCATCCTATAAGATTGCATTAGTCTTTCTGGTGGTAACTTAGTCAATCAGGATTTACCTGAAATAATGCCGTTGAGCTGGGTGCCTAGCCTTCAGTTCCTGGGCAGTCTTCTCCCACCAACTAATGCAGTGGACCACTTAATGTAATAGTTGCAGTAAAATTCATATTGGATAGATACTCTGCCAGAAAAGATAGCAAATGTTAAAAAAAATAATCAAATAAGCTATTTATAAATGCAAGATGAATAAAACGTGTGGAGTTTGGGAATGAGATCACTGCTGCAGAATAATGACTGAGGAAAAGAATGACATTTCCTTGAGATTGTTTCACAAGACAGTGGTGAGAGTTTGTAGAGATGGAGTGTCACTTGCTTTAAGATCCTGAGGAACAAGTGTTGGAACATGTGTACTGGATGTATTTTCAATTTGTGGTGTTGAATTTTTAATGCTCACGATTAGAAGGCTGTTAATGTAATTAGTTTTAAGTTGGGTGAGTATTGTAAGCATTCCATCTGGACAGGTCCCACTTGTCTGTTGCTGATGAAAAATTAATGGCTCCTTCTCCTTGCTGACTTCAACTTAATTGCATCTGATCAGATCAATCAGGTTTCAAAATGCTTAGCATTCCCATTGTTGATCTGATTTCCTGAAAACTCCCTGGCTATTCAGATTGAAAAGATATATTTTTAAGTGATTGGATAAGGGACATTAAAGCTATTCTGGGAACCCAGTATCAGCATCAAGCACTCCTAGGTCGGGTGCTGTGCAACAAGATATAGAGACTGATTTTTGTCTTGGTAAAGCCCCATAAATGAGCGCAGAGGCATAATATGAGTGGAAGAATGAGTCGAGATCAGTGCCACCAGATCTTGCTCATTTTCGTCCACATTTTCCACAAAGTCTTCAGGCGCACCAGAAATAGGTGACAAATGTTCTATAAAAAGATGAAGCATTGTTGACTAAGTTTTAGCTTGGTATTAGCTCCTGTAATTCAGTCATGGTGCACAGGGAGTTAACAGCTTAACTTGAGAAGATGGTTCGACTAGTCTGTTGTCTGAAAGTAGTTTGCCTTAGGAACAAACCAAGCCAAACTCAAACATGCTGCTTTTTGTTCAGTATGTGTCTGTCTGGCAGCTCCTATTCAATTCAGCAGACAGTTTTTTTTAAATTCACAAAACCCGAGCATCACTTTCAGGGCTCTTTCTTAGTCTGGAATTTTAAAGTTGATGGATTTTAACTGGAGCCTATGTAAACAATCTATTTGGGACTTGCAAAAGTATTAGCTAAGGTAGATACTTGCTGTAATAAAGGGGAAAAGAATCATTATGTAAGAAGAATGATTACAATTAGTTTGCACAAGAGTTGCTAATTATTTCTACTATACAAGAAGTTAGCAAAGTTTAACTACTACTGTGAAGTTTTTGCTATTTATTCGCTTGTTCATTTACTGGTTAAGAACATAAATAGGAGCAGGAGTTGGCCATTCGGCCCTTCGAGCCTGCTCCACCATTCAACAAGATCATGGTTGATCTTCTACCTCAACTCCACCTTCCCGCACTATCCCCATATCCCTTGATTCCCTAAATATCCAAAAATCTATCGATCTCTGTCTTGAATATACTCAACGACTGAGCCTCCACAGCCCTCTGGGGTAGAGAATTCCAAAGATTCACAACCCTTTGAGTAAAGAAATGTCCCCTCATCTCAGTCCTAAATGGCTGACCCCTTATTCTGAGACTGTGACCCCTAGTTCTAGACTCCCCAGCCAGGGGAAACATCCACCCAGCATCTACCTTGTCAAGCCCCTTAAGAATTTTGTACGTTTCAGTGAGTTCACCTCTCATTCTTCTAAACGCTAGAGAATATAGGCCTAGTCGCCTCAATCTCTCCTCATAGGACAATCTCCCCATCCCAGGAGTCAGTCTATTGAACCTTCATTGCACTCCCTCTAAGGCATTTGGCAGTTAAAGCTTAAAACAAGGTCTAGTGTAATGTCATTCTGCTGCTTCTCAAAGATCAAGAGGATCATGTGGAGGATAGGATAGAACCAATAGCTGAAGCATTATCACAGGTATGCTACGAGAGTTGCCTGGATTCAGAGCAAATGTAAACCGTGTCGATGACATAGAAAGTGAACGTTCAGCTAAGGGAGTGGTGTGAGGTAAAAAGGGTGAAAAGATACCAAAATATAACAATCATAATGTAGTGCAACTTGCATCATTAGGTGTCCATGCCATGTTCTGGCCTTTAAGCCAGAAGTGCACATCTTTATAATTTTGCCTGTATAAATTAGGCGGCTGGATTGTTGTATTTCGCATTTCAATAGAAAATAATTTGAAGAGATGGCCACCAACGTTAAGCAATGATTGCAGATTTTTTTTTCCTCTTGTTGATTTTTTTTTTGGCATTAATTCTGTGAGTGAAGGGGCTTTCATTCATTTTTGAAAGCACCCCACCCACAGAGAAGAAAATTATAGAGGCGCTGAAAAGGTTTCAAAGAAAAGAAACACGATACCAAGGGGTGAATTTTAACTCCCAAAAACAGGTGGGTTGGATGAGATGTTAAAACTTTTAAAATCTCAAACCCGACCCCAATCCGGCCACTTCCGGTTTTAATGGAGGCGGGACAAGGGACAGCCAACCCACTCCCAGGAGGCGGGTTGACCATTTAACTACTTTAATGAGGCTGGCAGCCTCAGATTTAACTTTTTTTTACAGGTTTTAACCCTGGCTGGCCGGGTTTCCCAGGCCTCTGGAAACCCGGCAGCTCAAAGAAGGCGAGGACAGCTTCTGGAAAAACGCAAGTGCCTTTGCAGCACTGATTGTGGGCCAGGTTTACCTTCTTCCCTTAGATCGGACTCCCCCCATATATAGACCCCCGTCCGGTGATCGGACCCCCCCTCCTGGGGTCGGGGATCAGAACCCCCACGCTCCCACTAGCAGCTGCAGTCTCCTTACCTGTAGCTGCGGCCTGCTCCAGAGTGCTCCCCGCCCCACAGCATACGGGAAAACTCGGACTTCCGGGTTTCATATCCGAAACTCCGCCTCCCCCGCTTACCAAACCAGCCCCCGTCAATATCGGGCACAAATTTTAGATCAATATGAACTTTTAATGAAGAGATTTAGAAAGTTTAACACATTCCTAATGACAAAAGTAAGTTAAGCAGAATATGAGGTTTCACAATAAGGAAGGGAATTAATAATGAAGTGAAATAGGAGAACATGATTCTGATTTTTTTTTAACTTCAGTGTGTGATGCAAAAATGAAAGTAAAACCAGATGTTTAATATGCAGAATGAGTTGTACAATGTCAGACTTAAAAAAAAAACTTACCATTTGGATATAACATTCACAACTGAAGTTTAAATTATTTAGCTCTGTTTTAATTCAAGAATATCTATGGGAAGGAAAATATATGGAGTGTTTACAGCTGGGATAAAAAGGTAGAATGGGAACCTGCTCCAGCGGGCCCAACCATCTCCATCTGAGATAATAACCAACAAACGTGTATTGTTGATTGGAGCAGTTCTTGGATGAAGGGTGTGAAGGCGTTGGTTTAAAGAATATAAAATTGTCAGGATTACAAATCATAACCGTGCTACCCTTCTGTGCCAGTGATTGTGATCTTTTGCTTCCAGTTTGTGGCTGCACCTTTTAGCTGTTAGGAGTACCAGTAACATCTTCCTTTTTTTGGGTGTTTATTGTTTTTTGCCCATCAATACCCAACAAATAAGGTTTTATGTTCAAGATTAAAAATTGTTAAAAGAACATCCTGTTTAATCTTCAGAATTAGTCATTAATGGGACTAAACAGCGTTTGTTGGGTAATAAATGTTGACACAGCTGAAGCATTCAACAGGGCTTTAGACCGGTTCCTCATTCCTAATTCTTTGGGCAGTAGAGGGATTTGAGCTTGGGGTAAGAGGGGGATGAAAAAATGTCACCTAAAGTGGGCTGCATAGCCTTTTTTTCCACCATTCTTACCTTAAACTCACAAGCAATAAAGTCATGAATCGGTTTTGCAGTAAATTTTCTATCAAGTACTTCATGTACTGTTTTATTGTCTTTTATTGCCTGTTTGTACTGTTGTATCATGTGTTTTGCTCTTAACTGGTAGCATACATGTTTATAAGAAGATGACAAAAATTCTGCAAACATTTACTTTTTAAAACTTTCTTCAACACTAGTAATTTTTTTCAGTATCTCTGGGGATGTAAGTTTTTGTATTTTCTGTTTGTATGCTGGCTGTTTATTCCTGTTGCATGGGATGAAGCAACAGTCTGAAAGCCATTTAAAAAAATATTGCCTTGCTTTGTACTTTGTAAAGCAATTTATTCAGAAGCGCTCTTCTCCTACAGAAAGCAGCAAAGAAGATGTTGGATGTGCACTGTAAGATGAAGCCCTACATTGTGTGATTTTAAGTGAAGAGTGATTTTACTTTTGTAGTGTTTCTTGTTCTGAGACGGAATGTGTTCTTGCAGAGTGAATTGAAAGTGATAAATTGAAATAAGCTTTATGTTTTGTAGAAAATAATATTTCAGTATAAATATCACTTATGTAGTGTTCTGTAGAATTTCAATTTGTTCTTTGGTATGATCATACTTGTGTGAAACTGAGTAGTCCCATTATATCTCTGAGCACACCATTCTTCAAACACAGCTTGAAGTACAAACCTTGGGTAACCCTGTGAATATTTTTTTCTCCAGCTTTAATGACTAAAATAATTGATTCTACTGCAGACACATGTCACTTACTAGAACTGTAATACTGACAACTACTGGCTTACATTTGAGCCATTGTAATATTTAACATTTCTTTAATACTTGGACTGCATTAGCATTTCTCCACAATGTACTCCACCCCAAAAAAACTGCAGCTTTAGAATGAGAAACTGCACTGTGTGAACAGACATCCCCAAGGTGTACTTTGGGTGAACAGTGTTTTTTATAATATTGAGCATGCCGATTTACAGACAGTTCTTCCTCCCCTCTCTTTTTAAACTCTGCATTCACATTAGAATTTCTCTCTTTTTTTGACACTATTTCTTTCAGATGATTAAACAGGATAGTCTTGGTCATGAACTTCTCCATCTTTGCTAGAGATGTCACTTTGTGATTGGCTGGCGTGACGTCACCGGAGGGCTGCCTTCCTTGCACAGAAGTCATTCTGCCAGCTTTACAGCCCCTCTCCCATCCCACGGTGGTGTAACTGTCTAGCAGTTTGACTAAGGGCAAAAGGAATTTTAGCTGTGCGACGGTTCAGGCATGACATTGGTAGAAGCATGCAAGCAGACTCTCTGTTCGCTCAACACGGAAATAGTGGTGTAATCAGGAGGAGCCTTAAAAAATGGAGCATAAAATAAAATATTTATTTAAAAGAATGGGGGAGATCAAAAGCATGATGAAGTTGCGCTAAGAAGTGATGCACCCCTAGATCATGCCTATGATTTTGCTCTCCATGAGTTTGTATGAGGAGGAGCAAAGCAGAGGCTCGGTCCTTGCAAAAATCAGAAAACTAGTCTGGCTGAAAGCTTTAGCAAAATACTGCGGATGCTGGAAATCTGAAATAGCAACAAAGTGCTGGAAACACTCAGCAGGTCAGGCAGCATCGAGGAGAGAGAAACAGAGCCTGACCTGCTGAGTGTTTCCAGCACTTTCTGTTGTTATTTCTGGCTGAACGCTTGGCTGTTTCCTTCTAAAGGCAGGCTACAGGGCATCAAAGATTAAGACCTGGAACAGGGAAGGTGTAGGTTGACTCTATAGAGGGGGGTGGGGAGGAGGAGACAGTAAAATTATATAGAAATATTTAGCTCTACTACTTTAAGTGCATTACATTTTGTATGCTTTTATTGTTTGCTGTGTTTTCTCCTGGTCATGAAGATTAGATTGACAGTAAGAGCTAGATTAATTTTCTGAAAACTTAATATCTGCAGCAATGTTTCATTTACAGATATCCCAGAAGAAGAGGCAAAATATTGGACTCAGAAACTAGAGCAGTTGAATGCCATAAGGGACCATGATGAGGTGGGTAAAGAAATAGAGCAATCGACTGTAATGCGACGTTCTGATGAAAAAAATATAGCTAAGATGAAGCTCAGCAATTGTACAAATGATGACTGCAATATCCATACATTGATGAAATAGTAATTTAACGTAGTGAATTTTTGAAGAGCCCTTGAAAAAGAACACCCCAAAACTGTAAATTTGATTCTCTTTTCAAAAATGAAAATTAAAAATGTTACCTATATTTTATTATTGCAAACTTAGTCCAACTATAAATGATATAGCCTTATTACACCAAATAATTTAATTTTATTGATGGCTTCATTTTTCTCAAGGTTGGGAGCGATGATTCACTGTCAAAGGCATGAAATAGGATAACTGGTCCAGAGAACAATTGATTTTGAAACATTCTCCTGATTTTCCAATTTTTGAAAAGAGAAATTATTTCTGCATCATTGAATTTAAAAAACAATTTTCTGTTGTGTTTTCAAGCAACAATCTTCGGGTGGGAAGAGAATGGAGAAACTGAAAACAGCTTCTAATTCACCAATAGTTTGGACTTTTCAACCTTTGCGACCAACACCAGTGGCTCCATTTCTGGTTTAAACACCACAAGGCAGCCAATTGAATATTTTAATCTGGTTGTTAACACTCCAATACTGGAAAACATAGTGGGCCAGACTTTGCTGCTGAAATAACAGCGTATTTAATATGCGCGTGTTATTAATATGTAAATCGTTCAGCAAGTTTTAACGGGGAAGAGATACCCCATGAATTGTGAATCGCCACAATTTGCTGGACTATTTGCGCTGTTCCACCGTTAGCGGCCACCTCCCTGTGGGTTTCAAGAAATTGCTGCATTTGCACATTAATTACCAATTAAATTCGCAACAGAAAGTCAGGGTTGGTACTTAACAGCTTAAGTACCTTTTTCATAGAATCATAGAAATTTACGGCACAGAAGGAGGCCATTCAGCCCATCATGTCTGTGCCGACCGAAAAAGAGCTATCCAGCCTAATCCACTTTCCAGCTCTTTGTCTGTAGGTTACGGCACTTCAAGTGCATATCCAAGTACTTTTTAAATGTGATTAAGGTTTCTGCCTCTACCACCCTTTCAGGCAGTGAGTTTCAGACCCCCACCACCCTCTGGGTGAAGAAAGTTCTCCTCAACTCCCTCTAGTTGTTCTACCAATTACTTTAAATCTATGCCCCCTGGTTCTTGACCTCTCTGCTAAGGGAAACAGGTCCTTCCTATCCACTCTATCCAGGCCCTTCATAATTTTATACACTCAATTAAATTTCCCCTCGGCCTCCTCTGTTCCAAAGAAAACAACTCCAGCCTATCCAATCTTTCCTCATAGATAAAATTCTCCAGCCCTGGCAACATCCTCATAAATCTCCTCTGTACCCTCTCTGGTGCAATCACATCTTCCCTGTAATGTGGTGACCAGAACTGTACACAGTTGTGCTGTGGCCTAACTAGTTTTTTATACAGTTTAAGCATAACCTCCCTGCTCTTACATTCTATGCCTCGGCTAATAAAGGGAAGTATCCTGTATACCTTCTTAACCACCTTATCTTCCTGCCCTGCTATCTTCAGGGATCTGTGGACATGCACTACAAGGTCCTTCTATTCCGCCACACTTCTCAGTATCCTACCATTTATAGTGTATTTCCTTGCCTTGTTATCCCTCCCCAAATGCATTACCTGACACTTCTCTGGATTGAATTCCATTTGCCACTTTTCTGTCCACCTGATCAGTCCATTGATATCTTCCTGCAGTCTACAGCTTTCTTCTTCACTATCAACCACATGGCCAATTTTTGTATCATCTGGAAACTTCTTAATCATGCTTCCGACATTGAAGTCTAAATCATCGATACATACCACAAAAAGCAAGGGACGTAGTACTGAGCCCTGCGGATCCCCACTATAAACATCCTTCCAGTCACAAAAACACCCGTCAACTATTACCCTTTGCTTCCTGAGCCAATTTTTAATGTAGAGATTTATGTTCCTGCAATGCCACTCAACCTCTCCGGCCCAGAAAAGGAACAATTGAAACTGTGGAGTCTCATTCCTGCAGGTAGTAAATTGTTGTTCAAGATTTTTAAATTTAAAATTTAAATTTATTTTTCTTAGTTTTCCTTTCTGTCTCTTTTCTCTCTCTCTCATAATCCAATCTTTTTTTCCCTGTCTTTAGTTCTCTTTCTGTACCTGATTTGATTCTAATTCACCCTATTTCCTTCTGTCATTCCTCTGTTTCTTTCTTAATCATGAAATCAAATTGGTTAAGGAGATACACTGTTGGTCCCGTCATTCACCAAGTTCCCAGAAGCCCCGTTGCCCTCATTGTGCCGTTATCAGCTCACACTTGCAGCAACTTGCTGCGCAAAATATTTTCAAGCTGAAGTGAGCAAAAAGTCTAACTAACGGCACGTGCTGCGAGATGCCCCCTACAGCAAATTCTGGGCCATTAAAAGGAGGATAATCCAGTCACAGTGGCTTTTGTTCAAAATAATCTGCTAAAGTCTATGGGGTAGAATTTCTGCAGGGGTTCCATGATCTCCTGCATAACTTCTTTCGGTGGAAACCCCGGATAAATGGCGTAAATGACCATATCTTCGGGTTTCTACTGATTTTCCACTGACGATAACGGTAGGAAAAGAATCCCCACGGAAATTATTGGTATATGTATATTTTAAAAAAAAATTATAAAAATGTTTACAATTTTCTAACTTCCTGTCCTAATACAGACCTGTCATTTTGACTTTTTCTCTAAGGCTGTTCCAGTAACTTCTCTGGTGGGAAAGCTGCCAATGAAATGGAGCAGCTTTATTCGTTTTAATGGTTACCTTGGGTAGATTGTAACTTTGAAGTCAATTGATAATAAAACAGGCTGCCAATTCGCTATCACCCGTTTTATACTATCGCAAAAAGTCAAAATCTACCCCCTTGATTTCAGACCAGCCTATGTGTCAGCCGTGGCTCAGTTGCTAGCACCCTCGGCTCTGAGTCAGAAAGTTGTGGGTTCAAGTCCCACTCCAGGGACTTGAGCACAAAAATCTAGGCTGACACTCCAGTGCAGCACTGAGGGAGTCCTGTGCCTCCCATAAAGAAAGAAAGACTTGCATTTATATAGCGCCTTTCATGATCACCGGACGTCCTAGACTGGGTATTATGTAATGAGACAGGATTAATTAGCAATATTGTTGTCCGAGGCCCTTTGGGGAGGAGCGATCATAAGATGATAGAATTCTTCATTAAGATGGAGAGTGAAGTAGTTGATTCAGAGACTAGGGTCCTGAATTTAAATAAAGGAAACTATGATGGTATGAGGCGCGAGTTGGCTAGGACGGATTGGGGAATGTTACTTAAAGAGTTGACGGTGGATAGGCAATGGCAAACATTTAAAGATCGCATGGATGAACTACAGAATTTGTTCATCCCTGTTTGGCATAAAAATAAAACAAAAAAGGTGACTCAACCGTGGCTAACAAGGGAAATTAGGGATAGCATAAGATCCAAGGAGAGGACATATAAATTGGCCAGAAAAAGCAGAAACCTGAGGATTGGGAGCAGTTTAGGATTCAGCAAAAGAGGACAAAAGGATTAATTAAGAGGGGGAAAATAGAGTATGAGAGTAAGCTTTCAGGGAACATAAAAACTGACTGTAAAAGCTTCTATAGATATGTGAAGAGAAAAAGATTGGTGAAGTCAAGCGTAGGTCCCTTGCAGTCAGAATCAGGGGAATTTATAATGGGGAACAAAGAAATGGCTGACCAATTAAATACATACTTTGGTTCTGTCTTCACAAAGGAGGACACAAATAACCTCCCAGAGATGCCGGGGAACATAGGGTCTAATGAGAGGGAGGAACTGAATGAAATCAGTATTTGTAGGGAAATGGTGTTAGGGAAATTGACGGATTGAAGGCCGATAAATCCCCAGGGCCTGATAATCTACATCCTATTATGCTTAAGGAAGTGGCCCTAGAAATAGTAGATGCATTGCTGGTCATCTTCCAAAATTCTATAGACTCTGGAACAGTTCCCATGGATTGGAGGGTGGCTAATGTAACCCCACTATTTAAAAAAGGTGGTCGAGAGAAAACAGGGAATTATAGACCGGTAAGCCTGACATCGGTAGTGGGGAAAATGCTAGAGTCCATTGTAAAAGATGTAATAGTGGAGCACTTGGAAAACAGTGACAGGATCGGACAAAGTCAACATGGATTTACAAAAGGTAAATCATGCTTGACTAATCTACTGGAATTTTTTGAGGATGTAACTGGTAGAATAGATGAGGGAGAACCAGTGGATGTGGTATATTTGGACTTTCAGAAGGCTTTCGATAAGGTCCCGCATAAGAGATTAGTGTGCAACGTTAAAGCACATGGGATTGGGGGTAAGGTACTGACTTGGATAGAAAACTGGTTGGCAGACAGGAAGCAAAGAGTTGGAATAAACGGGTCTTTTTGCGAGTGGCAGGCAGTGACTAGTGGGGTACCGCAGGGATCGGTGCTAGGACCCCAGTTATTCACAATATATATTAATGATCTAGACGAGAGAACTAGATGTAATATCTCCAAGTTTGCAGACAACACAAAGCTGGGTGGGCGTGTGTGCTGTGAGGAGGATGCAGAGAAACTCTAGTATGATTTGGACAGGTTGGGTGATTGGGCAGATGCATGGCAGATGCAGTATAATGTGGATATATGCGAGGTTATCCACTTTGGTGGCAAAAACAGGAAGGCAGATTATTATCTGAACGGCAATAGATTGGGAAAAGGGGAAGTGCAACGAGACCTGGGTGTCCTTGTGCACCAGTCGCTGAAGGTAAGCATGCAGGTGCAGCAGGCGGTTAAGAAGGCAAATGGTATGTTGGCCTTCATAGCGAGAGGATTCGAGTACAGGAGCAAGGAGGTCTTGCTGCAGTTGTACAAGGCCTTGGTGAGACCACACCTTGAGTATTGTGTGCAGTTTTGTTCACCTTATCTGAGGAAGGATGTTCTTGCCATGGAGGGAGTGCAGTGAAGATTCACCAGACTGATACCTGGGATGGCAGGAATGACGTATGAAGAGAGATTGGGTCGATTGGGCTTGTATTCGCTAGAGTTTAGAAGAATGAGAGGGGATCTCATTGAAACTTATAAAATTCTAACAGGACTAGATGCAGGAAGGATGTTCCCGATGGCGGCGAGTCCAGAATCAGGGGTCACAATCTAAGGATAAGGGGTAAGCCATTTAGGACTGTGATGAGGAGGAATTTCTTCACCCAGAGAGTGGTGAACCTGTGGAATTCTCTACCACAGAAGACAGTTGAGTCCAATTCATTAAATATATTCAAGAAGGAGTTAGATATATTTCTTAAGGCTAAGGGGATCAAGGGATATGGGGAGAAAGCAGGGACAGGGTACTGAATTTGGCGGAGCAGGCTCGAGGGGCCGAATGGCCGACTCCTGCTCCTATCTTCTATGTTTCTGTGTCCCAAAGCGCTTTACAGCCAATGAAGTACTTTTTGAAGTGTAGTCACTGTTGTAATGTAGGAAACGCGGCAGCTATTTTGTGCACAGCAAGCTGCCACAAACATCAATGTGATGATGATTGAGGGATAAATATTCGCTCGGATACCGGGGATAACTCCCCTGTTCTTCTTCGAAATAGTGCCATAGGATCTTTTACGTCCACCTGAGAGAACAGACGGGGCCTCAGCTTAACGTCTCATCTGAAAGACGGCACCTCCGACACTGCTGCACTGGAGTATCAGCCTAGATTTTTGTGCTCAAGTCCCTGGAGTGGGACTTGAACCCACAACCTTCTGACTGAGGCGAGGGTGCTACCAACTGAGCCATGGCTGACACATAGGCTGGACTGAAGTCAAGGGGGTAGATTTTGACTTTGTGCGATAGTATAAAACAGATGATAGCGAGTTGGCAGCCTATTTAATTATCCAAAGCTGTGTGACCAGGATAAATGCACTACCAGCTGGGTACTCTGTACTTTGCTCGTAGCTTATTCTCCTGGGATTGGGTAGCTCCATATGAAGCTTATGTTTTGATTCTTTGCATGTTAATAAATTCTAACCACATTCTCAGTAAATATTTCTGGATTTTTTTATAATGATGGTATAACCAATACCAGTATTGCCACTGTTCCTCCTTTGGTACTTTTAATAAAATTAAATATGTGATTATGTCTGATTAACTCTTTACTTTCCTGTGTCCTATCCAGTACTCAATTGGTGAAGAAGTTCAGAAGAAGCCTTTGCCCATTGCTCCCTCCCAGTGTTGTAAGTTTAAAAAAAAGTGATTACCATCAAGTTTTCTGCAGCTTGAATCACTGTTCAGTGCTTTGCTTAGGAAGATTTGTTTGTTGTATTTTTCTTTCTCACATCTAAAATGCATATTATTTTTGTTTCTTTCTACTATTCACCCTACAGCCTTTTATTTGAGAATCATAGTTGGATAATTCACTTGCAACAGGAGATATTTAAATATTTTATACAAAGTTCACTTGTGCGATATCTACTTTCTTAAAAATAAAATCTAAAATTCAACTCGGCAGATATGTGCTGCTATTTAGCTTTTTCAGGCAAATGTTACCTTTGTATGTTGAAAGAGGGGGACATTGTTGATGAATGGTTCTGCACAGTACTGCTCATATGCATGCTTGCAGGATATGGATAGTTAATGCAAGCAAACTTGTGCTTTATTATTGAGTAAGAAATTTACATTTTAGAACCACAATTTAAATCAGTTTGTCAAAAAACTAATACTGTATAGGTGAAATGCCTAATAATTAATGTATCTAGTTGGAGAATTTGTGTGTAAATGGGTTTTGCATTTGACCAAAATGAATGTAAATAGAATTTACTCTAACCATTTCAGTCCCCTAACACACCATAGAAGCAAAGATACACAATAGCAATAACTTGCATTTATATAGCTCCTTTAACATAAAAAAATTCCTAAGCAAGGAGATATTGGGAGGGGTGACCAAAAGCTTGGTCAAAGAAGATTTTAAGGAGCGTTGAAGAAGCAGGGAGCGTTGGAGAGATGGAGGGTTTTCGGGAGCGAATTCGAGGTGGATGAAGGTACAGCGCTAATAGTGGGGAGATGCACAAGAGGCTGGAGTAAGAGGGATGGAGAATTCAGAGGGGTTTTAAGGCTAGAGAGGTTGCAGAGATAAAGAGGGGCAAGGCAGTGAATATATGTAAACAGGAGGTCAATTTTCACTCCCTTCGCCTGGCATTAACGGGGCATTAATGGGGTAGTAACAACCTCAAAATGGGGCCCCTTTAGCACCGGCGATGTGGTCAGCACCCTTCTAAAAGGGCCCTATCGCCATGTGTCCAAAGCGGCTGCCTGTTTCAAGCAAATAGGCCTCTTTTAATATGGCCATATTGCCATTTTAGATGGGAACTGGTCGGAGCCTGCATAGTGCCCAAAGAGCCGGAGTGTACTTCTGGGGACCACAAAAATAACCTGGGCTGCTGGCACCCCGGGACCCCACCCTCAGCGATCACCACCCCACCCCATCTGCAACTTACCTTCTTGGCGGCAGTGCTGGCCTGTTTTCCTTTGCCGAATCTGGCGAGCTGCCTGTTTGGGGCCCTGCAGCTTGCCTGGCAAATTATAAATGAAGCCAGATCCTCAAAATCATTGGGGGGCCACCTCTCCGCCTGAATAAGCTGCCGGCCAGCGTGCTTCGCCGTTTGGCCGCCCAAAAGTCAAAATTGACCCCAACAATGAGAGTTTACATTCGAGAGGTTGGAAATCAGCGAGGACAGAGGTGATGGGTGAACAGGACTTGGTGCAGAAATAGAAGCAGAGTTGGATGAGTTAACGTTTACAAGTCTGGTAGTGACAAAGGCACGGATGAAAATTTCAGCAGCAGATGAGCCGAGGTAGGGGTGGAGGCAGGCGATGCTACAGAGGTGGAAGTAGGTGGTTTTTGTGATGAGAGGATATCAGGTCAGAAGTTCAGCTTAAGATCGAATTGAACAGTCTGTTTCAGCTAGGGAGGGGTATGGAATTGGTGGCAATTGTACATAGTTTGTCCTTGTGGAAGCTGACTCCATGCCTGCCAATGATATTGCCGGGGCAGCACGTGTAGATGAGGAAGCGGAGAAGGCCAAGGATCGATCCTTGGGGGTTTCTGGAGATAGTGGTGTGGGGGCCGGAAGGAAACCATTGCTGGAGATGCTCTGTCTATGATTGGATAGTTATGAGTAGAATCAAATGAGGGCAGTTCCATTGAGCTGGACAATGGAAAAGAAGCATTGGTGGAGGATGGTGTGGTCGACCATGTCAAAGGCTGTAGAGAGGATAGGAGAGATAATGCACCATGATCAAATAGGTCGTCACTTTTGAGTTTGGTTAGGGCCATTTCACTGCTGTGGCAGGGGCATAAACCTGATTGGAGTGATTCAAACAGGGAGTTGTGGGAAAGCTGGCACAGATTTGGGATGCAACAACATGTTCAAGGACCTTGGGGAACAAAGGGAGTTTAGAGATTGGGCAGCAGTTTGTAGAGGTGGGAGTGGGGGGCGGTGGGTTGAGGAGGGGGTTGATGACTGCAATTTCAAAAGGAGGGGCGGGGGGAGAATACTGGAGGACAGGGAGCCATTAACAATATCAGCTACACGGAAGCCAGGAAGAGTCATTAGGTGGTCAGCAGTTTAGTGGGAATAGGGTTAAGGGAGCAAGAAGTAGGTCTCTTTGATGAGATGAGATCAGCGAAGGCATGAAGAGAGATGGGAGAGATAGTAGCAATATGCTGTAGGGCTATGGCAGGGGGAACCCTGGGGGAGATTTTGCTTGGTTGGCATGGGGAAGGAGGGCAAGCAGTAGAGCGAGCAGAATTGGTGGTCTCATTCTTAGAAAGAAAAGAAAGACTTGCATTTATAGAGCACTTTTCATGACCACTGGATGTCACAAAGCGCTTTACAGCCAATTAAATACTTTTGAAGTGTAGTCACTGTCATAATGTAGGAAACGCTGCAGCCAATTTGCACACAGCAAGCTCCCACAAACATCAATGTGATAATGACAAGATAATCTGTTTTAGTGACGAAGAGGTCTATAAATTTCTTCTTCTTGTTGGAGGTGAGGGTGAGTAGGCAGGGGAAAAGCAGTTTAAGGAGTCAGGTAGTAGTGGAGAAAGGAAGTTGGAAGTTTTATTCGCTCTCCAGGATGATTCTAGAGTAGTGGGTGGCTTTGACACAAGAGAATGAGCCCCATTAGCACTTGATGTGATCCAGCCTGATCTGGTGATAGATGACCAAACGGTTTGTGCACCAGGTACGTTCAAGTCTGCGTCGCTTGAACTTGAGGGAGCAAAGATGGGGACCATATTAGAGGAAGTGACTAGGATGCGAGAGCGTAAAGGTTTTGCTAGAGACAAGGGCATAAAAGATTTTTGAATGGTGTTGGACAATTAAACAACTAACGGGGGGAGGAGGCTCCATGGTGAAGGGGTGGTTGAGCACATGATGGCTGCAGAATATTGTGCCAAATGGAAGGCGATAGGCTAGGCAGTTGGGAGTTTGAAAGGGCAGTTGTAAGGGACTTGGGAAGAGATTTTTGCAGCATGAACGCAGAAAGAAATGAGGTTGGAAGACGGTAGAAGAATGTGAGTGGTGTGGGATACACGGAAGTGGTCAGAGATGACCTCGTCAGTGATTGAGATCATGGAAATTGAGAAGCCACGGGATGGCACGGTCAAGAGGATAGAGGTTTAGGCAGAAGAGGAGAGCAATGAATTCAGAGGAGTGAAGGCCAGGGGTAATGCGATGAAGATTGAAATCACCGAAGATGGGTAGTTGCTCAGTGCAGAGGCTGAGGGTGGATATCCTGGGGTGAAACTCTGAATGGGGCTTGCGACGAATATACTTTGAATAATGGTGTTAAGCTAACCAGGGAGGCCGAAAGATCTGGGAGGGATAATAGACTCAACATTGACCAATGTTGAGCTGTATTGCTAAATCAGTAGATTACCCTGTTAACATGCTGAAGCTGTATAGTGCCTAAGCTGCACCATGACCAGGACCGTCAGGCTGATCTGTAGTGTCAGAGTACTGAGTTATAAGGAATGGTTAGAAAAATTCTTGACTCTTCAGCCATTAAACCAGGTGAATGAGATGTACGCAAGATATTCAGTGAAATAGTAAAGGTAAATTTAAAGCACTGTTTCCGGTTCAACTGTGACTGCAGAATAAGGGGACATGGTACAACTGATACAAGGCAAGTTCAGGATTGACCTCGGAAAGCACTTCTTCATGACTGCAGGGTGTATTTTCCAGTCACTAACGCCAGTAAGGTAGAAACAGAATAGGCACTAGGAACTGGAAAATTTAGTTTCAAATCCATTTCGGCAGATCTGCACCTTTTTGTGTCGAGTCTGTTTTTCTGGCTGGCCTAATGTGATCTCACTGAAAAGAAGCCATCATGCATTTAAATATTATAATAATAACTTGCATTTATTTAGTGTCTTTAACGTAGATAGGCATCACAGGGATGTCATTTAAAAATATTTTTAAAACACGGAGTCAAAGAACGAGATATTAGGATGGGTAACCAAAAGCTTACACAATAATTAGAGTAAAACCGGACGGATCACCCAGCATCAATCTAGGCACTGGCTTCGGACTTGACAACGGCACACCCAGCCCAGTCAACCCTGCAAACTCCTCCTCACTAACATCTGGGGACTTGTGCCAAAATTGGGAGAGCTGTCCCACAGACTAGTCAAGCAACAGCCTGACATAGTCATACTCACAGAATCATATCTTTCAGCCAATGTCCCAAACTCCTCTATCACCATCCCTGGGTATGTCCTGTCCCACCGGCAGGACAGATCCACCAGGGGTGGCGGCACAGTGGTATACAGTCAGGAAGGAGTGGCTCTGGGAGTCCTCAACATTGACTCCGGACCCCATGAAGTCTCATGGCTTCAGATCAAACGTGGGCAAGGAAACCTCCTGCTGATTACGACCTACTGCCTTCGCTCAGCTAATGAATCAGTACTTCTCCATGTTGAACACCACTTGGAAGAAGCACTGAGGATGGCAAGGGCACAGAATGTATTCTGGGTGGGTACTTCAATGTCCATCACCAAGAGTGGCTCGGTAGCAGCACTACTGACCGAGCTGGCCGAGTCCTGAAGGTCATAGCTGCCAGACTAGGACTGCAGCAGGTGGTGAGAGAATCAACACGAGGGGAAAAACCTACTTGACCTCGTCCTCACCAATCTACCTGCCGCAGATGCATCTGTCCATGACAGTATTGGTAGCAGTGACCACCGCACAGACCTTGTGGAGTCGAAGTCCTGTCTTCACACTGAGGACACCCCCCATCGTGTTGTGTGGCACTACCACCGTGGGATAGATTCAGAACAGATCTAGCAGCTCAAAACTGGGCATCCATGAGGCGCTGTGGGCCATCAGCAGCAGCAGAATTGTATTCCACCACAATCTGTAACATCATGGCCCGGCATATCCCTCACTCTACCATTACCATCAAGCCAGGGGACCGACGCTGGTTAAACGAGGAGTGCAGAAGAGCATGCCAGGAGCAGCACCAGGCATAACTAAAAAGGAGGTGCCAACCTGGGGAAGCTGCAACACAGGACTACATACATGCTAAACAGCGGAAGCAGCATGCTATAGACAGAGCTAAGCGATTGCACAACCAACGGATGAGATCAAAGCTCTGCAGTCCTGCCACATCCAGTCATGAATGGTGGTGGACAATTAAACAAGTAACAGGAGGAGGAGGCTCCATGAATATCCCCATCCTCTATGATGGTGGAGCCCAGCACGCGAGTACAAAAGACGAGGCTGAAGTGTTTGCAACCATCTTCAGCCAGACGTGCCGAGTGGATGATTCATCTCGGCCTCCTCCTGAGGACCCCACCATCACAGAAGCCGATTCGATTCACTCCACGAGCTCTCAAGAAACAGCTGAGCGCACTGGATACAGCAAAGGCTACGGGCCCCAACAACATCCTGGCTGTCGTGCTGAAGACTTGTGCTCCATAACTAGCCACGCCTCTAGCCAAGCTGTTCCAGTACAGCTACAACACTGGCAGCTACCTAACAATGTGGAAAACTGCCCAGGGATGTCCTGTCCACAAAAAGCAGGACAAATCCAATCTGGCCAATTACTATCCCATCAGTCTACTCTCAATCATCAGCAAAGTGATGGAAGGTGTCATCAACAGTGCTACCAAGCGGCACTTACTCACCAATAACCTGCTCTTTGATGCTCAGTTTGGGTTCCGCCAGGACCTCTCGGCTCCAGATCTCATTACAGCCTTGGTCCAAACATGGATGAAAGAGCTGAATTCCAGAGGTGAGGTGAGAGTGATTGCCCTTGACATCAAGGCAGCATTTGACCAAGTGTGGCCTCAAGGAGCCCTAGTAAAATTGAAATCAGTGGGAACCAGGGGTGAAACTCTCCACTGACTAGAGTCATACCTAGCACAAAGGAAGATGGTTATGGCAAACTACGTAGGTATGAGGGGCGAGCTGGCTAAGGTCAATTGGGAAACTACATTAAAAGGTATGATGGTAGAGAAGCAATGGCTAGCATTTAAAGAATTAATACATAATTTACAACAAATATACATTCCTTTAAGGCACAAAAACCCCACAGGAAAAGTGGTCCAACCGGGCTAACAAGAGAAGTTAAAGATAGTATTAGATTAAAGAAGAGGCTTATAATGTTGCCAAAAAGAATGGTAAGCCTGAAGATTGGGAGGATTTTAGAATTCAGCAAAGGAGGACCAAGAAATTGATAAAGGAAGGGAAAATAGAATATGAGAGTAAACTAGCGAGAGACATAAAAACAGACTGTAAAAACTTCTATAGGTATATAAAAAGGAAAAGATTAGCGAATTGAAATGTGGGTCCCTTACAGGCTGAGACAGGAGAAATTATGATAGGGAATAAGGAAATGGCAGAGAAATGAAACAAATACATTGGCCACGAACTTAATCGCACTGAGGGGGCGGTTTTGGAGGCGGGTCCGCTGTCAAAATCGCAAAGATTGACAGCGGGTAGGAAACCCGCTGTCAACCCACCTCCACGTGAGTCTCCCAGGTGTCAGGTCTGTCAGCGCAGAACTGACCCGACACCAAGCGGCGGGGGATACAATTCATGTACTTAAATGGCTTGTTAAGAGCCAATTTAAGAGTATTTTGAGGCTTAATTCTAATTTTACCTTCTTCCCCACTTTTTACCCGCTGTTCGGGGAACACGCCAGCTCAACCTGGCGTGTTTTGAGTCTGCTCTGATGTTTGTGAAAAGCTGACAGCTGCAGAAGTGGTGTAAAGGATGCCATGTTGCAGATGGTGAGTTTCAGAGCACAGAAAATGTAGGTCACTGCGTTTTTAATACATATAGAGATTTCTTTAGCTTACAAGTTTTTAGATCCAACTGTATCTCCAGTGCCACCTCATTGGGAGAACCTCTCTCACCAGTGACAGATCGCTTCTGTCATCTCACCTGCAGCTGCCATCTATTCCAGCAACATCGGAGCCAATGAAACAATCACACCTTGGTCCTCTGAATCCTTCCACGATCAGCCCCAACACCAACATCACCAGCCTCATCACCAACCTTCTCCGCCATCACCTGATGCTGCACTGGACGCAGGACATCAGCCCCTGTCAAAATGTCATCACCATGGCCAGATTTTCTCGCTTGACGCTGTAAACCCTGGCTGCCACGTGATGCGCCAGGTTGACACCATCCGACACCAGCAACGTGAAGCATCCCTTTAATGTCCAAGCCATTCCATGCACGCTTATCAGTATAGCGGGGCGGGGGGAGGTGGGGTGCGGGGGAGTTAAGACTGAACAATCACTGGAACTCAGTAAGACACTTCTCCAGGTGCGCTCAGATCTGTCCAATAAGGGGCACTTTTTGAAAGAGATTTCACTGTATGACAATACATTACCAGAAACTTCACATGGACATTGGCTAAAGCCTCTCAAGTGCCTACCCATGTGTGTTGTGTGTTGTTAGTTGGTATGCTTGCAGTAGGATGAGGATGAGTGTGAGGGGTGGCTAGTGAGATGGGGAAGTGATAAAGTAGATAGAGAGGATTGGGTGGAGACCCGCTTCCTGTTAATTGGCCGGTAAGCCCGCAGGGTGGGCTTAACAAGGCCAATCAAGGTAAAATCACGTCTGCAGAGAGGATGCAGCTGCGAACGGGACCGGAACCCGGAAACCAGCTGTCCCGCCCCCATCCTGCCTCCTCAATTAAATTCGCAGCCTTTGTGTCTGTCCTCACGGAAGAAGGCGCAACAAACTTCCTGGAAATAGTAGAGAACCAAGGGTCTAGCGAGAATGAGGAACTGAAAGAAATTAGTATCAGTAAAAAAAAATAGTACCAGAGAAATTAATGGGACTGAAAGCCGATAAATCCCCTGGACCTGATGGCCTAAATCCTAGGGTTTTGAAAGAGGTGGCTATAGAGATAGTGGATGCATTGGTTGTCATTTTCCAAAATTCCCTAGATTCTAGAACGGTTCCTGCGGATTGGAAGGTAGCAAATGTAACCTCACTGTTTAAGAATGGAGGGAGAGAGAAAACAGGGAACTACAGACCAGTTAGCCAGTAGCAGGGAAAATGCTAGAATTTATTATTAAGGACGTGGTAACAGGGCACTTAGAAAATAATAATAGGATTGGGCAGGGTCAACATGGATTTATGAAAGGGAAATCATGTTTGACGAATCTGTTAGTGTTTTTTGAGGTTGTAACTAGCAGAATAGATAAGGGGGAACTAGTGGATGTGGTGTATTCGGATTTCAGAAGGCATTCGATAAGGTGCCACACAAGAGGTTATTAAACAACATTACGGCTCATGGGATTGGGGGTAATATACTAGCATAGATTCAGGATTGGTTAGCGGACAGAAAACAGAGAGTAGGAATAAACGGGTCATTTTCGGGTTGGTAGGCAGTAACTAGTGGGGTACCACAAGGATCAGTGCTTGGGCCTCAGCTATTTACCATCTATATCAATGATTTGGATGAGGGGACCAAATGTAATATATTCAAGTTTGCTGGTGATACAAAGCTGGGTGGGAATGTAAGTTGTGAGGAGGATGCAAAGAGGCTTCAAGGGGATATACATAGGCTAAGTGAGTGGGCAAGAACATGGCAAATGGAATATAATGTGGAGAAATGTGAAGTTATCCACTTTGACAGGAAAAAAGGAAAAGCTGAGTATTTTTAAATGGTGAGAGATTGGGAAATGTTGGTGTTCAGAGGGACCTGGGCATCCTTGTACACGAATCACTGCAAGTTAACATGCAGGTACAGCAATCAATTAGGAAAGTAAATGGTATGTTGGCCTTTATTACAAGAGGATTTGAGTATAAGAGTGAAGTGCAATTATATAGGGCCCTGGTGAGACCACACCTGGAGTATTGTGTACAGTTTGGTCTCCTTACCTAAGGAAGGATATACTTGCCATAGAGGGAGTGCAATGAAGGTTCACGAGACTGATTCCTGGGATGGGGGGATTGTCCGATGAGGAGAGATTGAGTAGACTTGGCCTATATTCTCTAGAGTTTAGAAGAATGAGAGGTGATCTCATTGAAACGTACAAAATTCTTACAGGGCTTGACAGGGTAGATGCTTGGAGGATGTTTCCCCTGGCTGGGGAGTCTAGACCCAGGGGTCACAGTCTCAGAATAAGGGGTCGGCCATTTAGGACTGAGAGGAGGAGAAATTTCTTCACTCAGAGGGTGGTGAATCTTTGGAATTCTCTACCCCAAAGGGCTGTGGAGTCTCAGTCGTTGAGTATATTCAAGACAGAGATCGATAGATTTTTGGATATTAAAGGAATCAAGGGATATGGGGATAGTGCAGGAAAGTGGATTGAGGTAGATCAGCCATGATCTAATTGAATGGCGGAGCAGGCTCAAGGGGCCAAATGGCCTACTCCTGCTCCTATTTCTTACTGGAGGCCAATCATCTCATCCCCAGGGCAGTGTTCTAGGCCCAACCATCTTCAGCTGCTTCATCAATGACCTTCCCTCCATCATAAGGTCAGAAGTAGGGATGTTCGCTGATGATTGCACAGTGATCCATTCCATTCGCAACTCCTCAGATAATTAAGCAGTCCACATTCAGACTTGGGCTGATCAGTGGCAAGTAACATTTGCACCACACAAGTGCCAGGCAATGACCATCTCCCAACAATAGCGAGTCTAATCACCGCCCCTTGACATTCATCGGCATTTCCATCGCCGAATCCCCCACCCTCAACATGCTGGGGGTCACCAGAAACTTAACTGGACCAGCCACATAAATACTGTGGCAACAAGAGCAGGTCAGTGGCTGGGTATTGTGCGACGAGTGTCTCACCTCCTGACTCCCCAAAGCCTTTCCACCATCTACAAGTCAAGAGTGTGATGAAATACTCTCCACTTGTCTGGATGAGTGCAGCTCCAACAACAGTCAAGAAACTCGACACATCCAGGACAAAGCAGTTCGCTGATTGGCACCCCATCCAACACCTTAAACATTCACTCCATCCACCACCAGCGTACGGTGGCTGTAGTGTATACCATGTACAAGATGCACTGCAGCAACTCGCCAAGGCTTCTTCGACAGCACCTCCCAAATCCGCGACCTCTACCACCTAGAAGGACAAGGGCAATTAGGGATGAGCAAGAACTGCTGGCCTTGCCAGCGATGCCCACATCCCAGAAATAAATTTTTAAAAGCTGAGTTTTGTCGATGGTCTTAAAGGAAAGAATGAGGAGGAGAGGCAAGGGGTTTACGGACTGTGGCCCAGAAGGCTGAAGGCACAGCTGCCAATGGTATGACAGATGGGGGATAGAGAGAGAAAGGCCAGAGTCAAATGATTGGCAGAGTTTGGGGGACAGAGTTTGTAGGACTGGAGGAGATTAGAGACAGGGAGGGACAAGGCTATGACTGGATTTAAACACGAGAATTTGAACTTCGAGCCTTTGGGGGACTGGGAGCCATGTAAATCAGTGAAGACAGGGGTGATGAGTGTGCAGGACTTGGTGCGGGATCGGACGCAGGCAGCAGAGTTTTGGATCAGCTAAAGTTTACGAAGGGTGGAGGATGGAAGGCCGACCAGCATAGCGTTGGAATAGTGATTCTGGTGATGACTAAGGCATGGATGAGTGTTTTAATGACCGATGGGTTGTGGTAGAGGCAGAGGCTAATTCACCAAAATGCTGAGTGTAACTGAAGCATTTTCAAGACTTCGGCAAGATGGAAAAAGTTGGAAAAAGAAGGGACTAAAAAAGGACTCATAAACTTTCATCTCCACAGCCTCCTGGACTCCTGTGTTCAGCCTTCTCACTGGTCCGCTGACTCTGACCTCATGAATCCTTGTCCCTCCCTGGCACTACTCAGTCAGTGGCAGAACTTTCAGTTTTTTAGGCTCTACCTTATGGAACTCCGTCCCTAAACCTCGTCACCTTGCTACTTCACTGGCTTTAAAACCTCCTTCTTGACCGTGTGTTCAGCCAACTCTCCTAATTCTTTTGCTGCCACTCTGTTTTTCACTATTAAATGTGAAACACCTTGGGACAGTTTATTGCGTTGAAGGCACTATAAGAGTCCAGGTTGTTATGTACTGAGTTTAGTATATAGGTGTATCTAATTATTGTTTTCTTGTGTTCTGAGCTATTGTCTCTAAGAATGTACAGCATTGAATTATGTTAGTCCTTATTTTAGCCTTAATGATTACCTACCTGATTCTATTATCCCTGTAATTTCCTGATAGAAACTACAACCTTCCACCTTTTGATGTTAAATAAATCTTGCTGTTTGGAAAATAAGTTCATCAAGGGTCTCAAAGGTGCAGTGGACCAACTGGGCACTTTTAAAATGCGGCCTTACACTGGGCTGGACTTACTCTGCACCTGATGCAAACTCAAACTTGCGTGGGTGGAGGGCACGCACTCCTTACCTTTAGTGTGCTTAAGAATCTGACTGCTGAAGTATGCGCTCAGAATAGATTTTAACCCTACCCGCATGGCAGAAACCGAGTGGGTGGGTAGCTAAAATCAAGCAGGTTACTTATCCGCTCAGAACTCCACCCTTTTGTGCCATTTCACATTGTAAACTTCAGGGTCTTGCAGCCAGATGTAACGCCCGCCTAAAGCAGGTGGGGGGCCTCATGAATTTATACAAATCTGGGTCCTATTACGTCAAATGGATCCCAATATCATTTTAATTGGGGCCTGAGTGGGGAAACCGCTGCGGTTTTCTCGCCAGGTTAATGCAGGTCTGCAGCTGTTCTGTAGTCAGAAGAAACTCTTCAAGGTAAGTGTAAACTTTCCTTTGTGGGTCCAGGCCTCCTCTCCCTTTCCCGCAAGACTGTCCTGAAACCCCCTCTCCATGACTCGCCTGCTTGCCGGTGAGCCTACGCAGTGCTGGCCAGCAGCTTCTGTTCACCTGAACTATTTCGACCACTCGTTGGCCAGCTTTCACTTTCCGCCCATTTCAGGTGTATTTCGCACTCACCCCGCCCCATCGCCTGCCTAAAACCCACTTGGGGTTTAATATTGAAACCCGTCCCATTTATACATAGATACATAGTCAAAACCACTTCTTGTCAATGCGGAAGTAGAAGTATAATTGCATCCTGAATGTCCGCCAGTTCCTTGTACATAAATTAAACGTTTGCCGTTAACTGGAATACATCTCTTCTGACTGTTAGTTTGTGTTAGCCCTAGATGATTAAGATATAAAATTGTGAATTCAATTTAATTTACAGGTGTTGTATGTTCAAGATAAGTCTCCTATAGAAGGACCAAGTTAATATTTCAGTTTAGTGAAACAAAATAACATAACCTAAACCTATATGAATTCAAAATTGCATTTTTAAGATCAAATAAAACTGCAAATCATACACATACAATTAAAGACACAGTTTGTCTGCAGTTCCAGGAATTACCCCTGGAATGCTGTTATGTTCATCGAATAAGTGCTAGACCTAAATTGATTTGTCACCTGACTCTAAATTCTTTTTGTTTTCATTTTCGGAACAAAGCCAGCAGCTATCACAAAGTACTTTTGGTGATTTCAATGCAAATAGTTTGCAGTTAACGAATATTAAAATATAAAATCCAACTAGTAACATCCCAGTTGTCTCTAGGAATGAATGCACTGGCACAATGAAAGGTGCACTCTCAGACTGGATTATTTTGATAAGCAAACCCATTAATAAAAAACATTAAAGAACAGATCGAACAAAAAACAGCATGGACAAAATGCTCCATTTCTCACATAACATTGCATATAAAAAAAGAAATGAGAACAATGAGCATAATAATTATCTTTCTGACTTCATTGTGTTAATTTGAGATTTAAGTTCAGTTATTTACAAATGGTTTGTATTCGTTATGTGAAGTATGTGGACTTTGGTTCGGTATAGCACCTTGCAGAATTTGGTTTACTGATTAACCATCTTCTAAGAGGTGGGGTGATGCACGGTATTTGACGTGAATGTGCTGTGTTTGGAATGGTGGGATGCAGTATTGACCTCTCTCTAAGCTGCTATTCCAGATTTCAGTTGTGCCATTTTAATGGAAAGACTGGAAGGGGAAAAAGTCACTCTTTACGAGGCTGTTGTTGTGTATTTAATATCTTGAGAATTGCATTGATGGAGATCTGTGAGCAAGCCAGTTGCAGATGAAGCATGGCTGAAGAGAAAAGACGTGTTTACTCTTCAATAAACCAGGTTTAAGAGGTAGTGCAGTACCATTTCAATTTTCCCATGGGCTGTAAATGAGCCACCATTCTCGTACAAAACACCTTCCAAAACATTTTTCCTGCTTTATTGCCCTCTTTCTGAGCAAAATGAAACCTCCATTTTACAAAGGAAGTATGCCCTCTGCTGTAAACATTCCCATCCTACCCTTTTTAAAAGGCTGCATCATTCTCAAGCTTCTTCTAACTAATTACATGTAGAGTTCTGAAAGTAGGAGCTCATTTTAACTCTCATTTTAAGGAGTCCTGTGATGGATTTTTGTACAGTGGAGCATCAGTTGGAGCAGTAGTATTGATGTTCTGCCCCATGTATGAAGAAAAATGCTTTGAATTTATTTTTAAATATTTTCTTATTGTACTAACGAGAGCAAGTTAAGCTATTCAAATTGGCAAGCTTTTCAAACATTGGGGCGGGTGAGGGAATAATTTCAGTGTATGTAGTGATCCTTCATAGATAACCATAGTCTTTGGAGCTTGGTTGAATGTCTTCAGAAGACAGAGAGGAATTTCCCCGAGGTTGTTTTAAAGTTGGCCACAGGCTTTTTTCTCTCTTTTTTGCCTCCCCTGAGTTCAGAGTGTCTGTTGACACCACTCTGTCAGCCAGTGAGTTGGAGGTGGGACAGCACTTCCAGCAGGACTTACAGTACTTACTCAGCAAACAGCAAAGCAAACAAAGTATATTTAAATAGAATCTCTATGAACTGCAGCAGCAAACAGAACTCAGCAACTTCTCCCAATAAAGCACAGTGATTTCTCCAGCAAAATGCAGTGTGTAGAGGATAGTTACATACAAATCAATCCCAGTCACTTACAGCACTTACCAAGTATCTCTATTCTGGCTGGGAATAGTGGTGTCACTATATGTAGCCCTTGGAGTTAGCATTACAGCAGTTGGGGAAGTACAGCACAAGTTTGGACTGTCCAATGACTAGGATGAGGATGGATGGAAGGGTCTTTTCTCACCTTTCTTTTCATATATTTGTAAACATTTAAATTTGGATATGTAGCTTTGATTGGTTGCAAATTGTATTGAAAGTACAATTATATGAAATAATCATATAAATTGTGATAGTACAAAAATATCTCTGAAAACTTTGGAGAGGAGTTGGATCGGTGGTCGGGAGGGGAGGCCAGGGGGTCCGTAATTGGGGGTGGGGAGATGAGGCCAGGGGGTCTGCGATTGGCCCAGAGAGGATGCCAGGATGGGGGGGAGGTGCGGGCACTCCAGCTCCTCCTGGCTCCACATTCAGTTAAGTTACTTACCTTCTTTGTTGCAGGTGATCTCTAGGGTTGGTTCCCCTGAGTGCAGCCCTTGATGGCTTTGACTGCCTCTGGGCAAACCAATCTTGAGAGAGAACCTCAAGCAGGTGTTAGGCCCCTTATTTTCATATGCAAAGGGGCTAAGCCTGCTTCAAGCGTGGATACAAGATGTCTCTTGTTTTTCCTTACCCAATGTGACAGCCAGCGCACTTCCGTCTGCAAGTGTGTGCGCGATTCCTTCCCACCATTTTGGCGCCTTATGTGTTCATGCAGCAGCCGAGAAACGGGTGATGCTTGATGCAATTTCTAGGCCAACATATCCTGTGTATGCTTATCAACATTGAACTTGATATCTTCATTATTGTAGAACAAGAACTCTTAACTCAACATAAAGCCCAGGTACATTCAAAGCTTTGAGCAGCACAACTGTATAGGGAGGCTCTTCCAGAACCATATTTGTGAGCATAATACCAAAAAAAAACTTATCTGATCTGATGGGCAATCCTTCTCTCACTTCTGGCTTCCTACCCCTTTCTCCATTACAAACTTTATCATCTTTTTCTATTTTTAGGTATTGCCATTATTGCTTCATTTAGTTTTGCTCTCCTACCCATCAAGTATGTTGTCCTACATAAATGCGATGTATGAGGTGATACCATGAGGAGAGACGATACAAGCCAAATGGTACAACCCCGGCAGTGTGGTACGGTAGCATTGTGGTTATGTTGCTGGATTAGTAATCCAGAGGCCTGCACTAATGGTCCAGAGACGTGAGTTCGAATCCCACCACCGCAGCTGTGGAATTTAAATTCAGTTAATTAATCTGGAATAAAAAGCTAGTATCAGTAATGGTGACCATGAAACTACCGGATTGTCGTAAAAACCCATCTGGTTCACTAATGTAGGAAATCTGCCGTCCTTACCTGGTCAGGCCGGTGTGTGACTCCAGACCCACAGCAGTGTTGTTGACTCTTAACTGCCCTCTGCGGTTCAAGAAGGCAGCTTACCACCAACTTCTCAAGGGCAATTAGGGATTAGGCCTTGCCAGCAACGCCCACATCCCATGAATGAATAAAAAAAAGAACAGAGACCTTGGGGGTGTTGGTGCACAAATCCTTGAAGGTGGCAGGACAGATTAATAAAGCATATGGGATCCTGAGCTTTATAAATAGAGACGTAGGAATTCGAGATCGCTAAAAACTTGCCGGTGCCACCGCGGGCCGGAGTTAACGGCTGCCGAAAATAATGGCGCTGGCAGGACCGGGATATTAGCTGGTTGCTAATTAGCATTACTGTGTAAGGCTGTTTTTGTGGCGGTAGTGCCGGCAGGAGGCCCAATGCAGCAAGGACAGCCTTCTCTTAAAGCAAGGCTGACATTTTAAAGGGAAACTGCCTTCTAAAATGAAAAAAATAAAAATCATTTAAAAATAGGCAGTTTTTAGCCCTTACAGCTCAACTGCCGCCTGAATTTTTTTTTACATTAAAGCGAATTCCCAAATAGGAGTATTGCCCCCATGACCTGGCTCCAGTGCCCAAAGAAGCTTTATGACCTCAGACCTGTGGTCAAGGTCAGTGAATGCATCTCCAAAAGCCGTCTCCTACCAACTGCACCACTAGCCTCACGCACTGCTCAATGCACGACCCTCCCCCCCCCCACCCCCCCCGCCAATCGCTCACCTACTAACAATCTGTACCAAACACGAGGCACACCTCCCATTCCTAGCTTCACCTCACCCCCTTGGAGGAGACAGCACTGGCCATTCTTGGTAGGGGCATGGTTGAGCTCTTGGACAGTGGCGGTGCTGAAAGGGTATCCTCATGCATTATCCTCCTTCTGGCATGCACCTCTTGCTTTCCCGCCCTCCTCTCACCTCAACTCTACCCTTGTGCCTTCCTCATTTCACACACCCAAGAAATACAGCCTGCCCAGCCATTGGTTGGCCAAGAAGTGGTCGAGGAGAGTGAAGAAGAAGAAGAAGAAACATCGTCACTCGATTTGACACTGCCAGCCACCAGCTCATCAAGGTCAACCTCCAAGACCATTTGCAGTGTCCCCCACTGAAAGTCAGCAGCCTTTCACCAGCCATGCTGCAGCCACTGGGGTAGCACAGCATGACATCAGTAGGATAGGCAAAGGCACACACAAGACAGTCACTAAGGGAATGCTTGAGGGTGATTAGTTGATTTCTTGATGTCATATTGGATGGATAGATGTATAAAGTTGGATTGGAAAGTTTGCTTTGTGGTGGCTTTTATTTCAGCATTGTGGCCAAGAGGATGCTGTGATGGTCAGTCACAGAGGGAAGACAAGGTGTGGACAAATGTTGAAAGGGGAATTGGGGTTGTGGTCACTGGTACCGCAGGTGGATCATTCCATCCTGGATATCCCGGCCAGAACAGGGCTGTCTGGGTTGCATCCTTCCTTCTGCGTCCTCCTCTTCTGTTTCTTCCTCTTCTGCATCTTCCTCTTCTCTCTGCGAGCGGATGCTGTAAATCTGAAATAAAAGCATAAAATGCTGGAAGTACTCAGCAGGTCAGGCAGCATCTCGACCTGAGACGTGAACTCTATTTCTCTCTCCATGGATACTGCCTGACCTGCTGAGTATTTCCAGCATTTTCTGTCTTCTCAGAGGCTTTCCTTTACCATCAGAGGCCTTGCACACATCCCGCAGCACTCCCTGCACACTTTAAAAACTTTTAACATATTGCAGCAAGCCACTACTTCAACAAAATATAAAAAATCCAGTCCGAAAACTTAAATGCAAACTTACCTGAAAGATGTGTGTGTCCCTTTAAGAAGTGCTGACAGTGTCTCTGTCAATCTGCTGCACGCTCGCTTTTCAGAAGGAGCTAAGGACCCCTCGCTAAACTCCGCGCAAAGGTCCAAGTTCACAGAACGTAACATTAAGTCGGCGGCGTACGCCGATTCACGTCACGCTCTCCATATTTGCAGCTCCAGGGCCAGTGCTGCAATCGGCAACACGAAGGCCCTCACCAAAATGGCCAAGTCCCATGGCAGAGAAGGGAGCTGCAGAGAAGGGAGCTACAGCGGCGGCCGCCATTTCCCCCCCAGGATTGCGGCGGTAACTCGTGGCGGTAAGTAGTCCAATTTCTGGGCCATAGCGTACAAAAGCCTGGAAGTTATGCTAAACCTATATAAAACACTACTTCGGCCCCAGCTGGAGTATTATGTCCAATTATGGACACCACACTTTAGGAAGGACGTGAGGGCTTTGGAGAGGGTACAGAGGGGATTTACTAGAATGGTTCCAGGGATGAAGGATTACAGTTACGTGATAGACTGGATAAGCTGGGGTTATTCAGAGTAAATAAAGAAAAACTGTTTCCAATGGCTGAAGGGTTGATAAACAGAGGGCACAGATTTAAGGTAATTGGCAAAAGAACCAGAGGGGTCATGAGGAAAAACTTTTTTCCACAACGAGTGGTTGGGATTTGGAATGCATTACCTGTTAGGGTGGTGGATACAGATTCAATAATAGTCTTCAAAAGAGAATTTGATAAATACTTGAAGGAGAAAAAGTTGCAGGGATATGGGGAAAGAGCAGGGTAATGAGACTAACTGGTTTACTCTATGAAAGAGCTGGTGCAGACTAGATGGGCCGAATAGTCTCCTTCTGTGCTGTACTATTCTATGATTCTATGATAATCTTCCTCCTCCCTTCATCCTCATTGTGTTTAAAGAAAAGACTTGTTGCAACATCATCTTCCCCAACCATCTTTTGCCAACCTTTAAAACTATTGAATTCCTTAACCCCACTCAGCTTTCTCTTGCTCCCTACCAGCTACAGGCTTTTAAAGCCTAAACTCGGTTTCATTGAGCCACATTTGTTTGATTCATTACATCTATCCTAATTTTTGACCTTGGTAGTATCCTATAGTATGGGCCCTGGCCCTGCACCTAAGTTTTTCAATTGAAACAAAGTACCTGGTTATAGCTGGTACTTTAGAATGCTTACAGATTCATATAGAGTTAAAACTTTATCTCTAAAAATGAGAGATTTTATCTTGTTATTTCCCCTTTCTTTAGGTCCCTGTGCAATAAATACCATGTACAGCTTGTTCCTCAGATTCTGCTACTGATATTTTAGAACCAACCACAAGGGCCCATGTAAGGATGGCTCAGAGTGAATCTTTCATTGTTTTTTGCTTCTGTCCTGTGGGAATGCCTTGCAATCTGTGAGGAAGCATGTGGAACTTGCAATTTGGAGAAACTTCAGGCAGAAATGCATATTCTACCACCACGCAGAGCAGAATATTGATGCAGCAATTTGCTGTCACCTGACTGTTGTGAATCATATGGAGCAATGTTTCTTAGTGAAATTAAATAGGAGGATTTAGGAGGATGTATTATTTTAGGTCTGTGCATAACAGTTTTGTTCTGGAAATAGAAGTTTAATGAGCAACAATATAGTATTTTTATATATAATCAATACATGCACATACAAGGACATCAACCTAGAAATTACTGTGAACGAATGTTACCTTATGAATGTCTCTCTCCATCATTTTAACAGAGGTATTAACCCATTTAAAGTAAACTGGTAGCACCTCTGTTAAAATAGTATAGAAAGGAGTTTGATATGATTGCATTAAGTGCCTGGATGAGAACATTGCTCACAGTTTCTAGGCTATAGTGAACCAACAAAAGCTTTATTTTCTTAATGTTATACTGTTTTGCATCATTATTATGAGCAAGGTGTAAAGATATTGAGATTTCTATCTACAACAAAAACACATCAGTTATTCCCCATGGTTTGCTGAAGTCTTCTTTTTCCCCTTCTTTGCCAACGTTTGCATCCACCAGGCAATTGGAGTTATTTCGGATGGGGAGAGCAGCAAAGTATGTAATGATTTATTACTCACAAGTACCTTGGCTCCTACGTTAGCATGCTCCAACCGGAGAGACCTGGAGTATTCATGCATATAGGGGATACATACATCCCTCATTGTATGATTACGTTAGTGTTATTTTTTTCCTCATGTAGTCTTTGTCTGCATAGCTTTCTTTATTTGTCTGTGTCATGTTTGTGACGTGCAATCATTATATATTTGTTTTCTTTTTATTAGTATTGCATTATAAGAATGAAAAAACAAAAAATGACCACTGTATGCATGAATATTTATCAAACAGAGCATGCATGAACCCTCTCAAAGATACAATTTTTCTTTGATATCTGCACATCATAGTGCTAGAAAGAGCGATAGTTTGAAATTTAGAATGAAATGCCTGCTTTCTATGTAATTAAACAGATTAGTGTAAGGGAAAATTGAAATGCTTCAGCTCTTATGGTGTGCAGATTACAGAATATTTACTATAAAATAATTATTTTTTTCAGTTTAACTTTTTTTTTAAATCCACTAGGCTGAAGATGGTACTTTGGCCTAAGGATATTTTTCATGTTGCCTGTTTGATTCTACTTACCTTGTGGAGAATGAGTATAAAATAATTTTTCAAAGCAAAACCTGAAATACTACACCCTAATCTAACTGAGCATATTATGGACAATAGGTGTGAATGTTTTCCTTTTTCTTTTCAGCACTTGAAGATCCGGACAGTGCTGTTGATGATAGAGACAGTGATTATCGTAGTGAGACCAGTAACAGCATTCCACCTCCCTATCACACCACCTCCCAGCCCAATGCGTCTGTTCATCAGTTCCCAGTTCAATCACGGCTGCAGCTCCAAGGAGGTTCACGGGACTCCTATGCTGACTCAATCCAAAGCTATGAACTAGATTACCGGGAAAAAAAAGGAATGAGGTATGTAGTCCAATTTGGAAAGGTAGCATTTCTGTTTGTGATATTTATGTTGAGTTTTGAAATGAGTACACTATGCAGCTAGCAATCAGGCATGCTATGCTTGTACAGAAAATCCTTTTTTTAAAATAACTTAATTGCACTTAAACTGCAATGATTTCCTCAAGTCCCTTACAATCGAACTTTCCCTACCCTTTAACTGCGGCCCTCCCTCCCATTTGCCATAATACCTCTGCAGCAGTTGATTCGCTCAACCATTCCCTCAACTCCACCTCTGATTTCCTTGTCCTCCGCAAAGTCTTCACTGTCTCCCATCTTGGTCACTCACTCAAATCCAAGGGGTGCACAACTGGCTTAATCATACATTGCCAGTTCTGGATTGAACCACACTGAGCTCTAGCGGCCTTCACTCTCCTGGAAAAACCATCCATTGTTCTAGGATCATTCTGGAGAGCAAAGATAACCCCCAACTTCTTTTCTGCACAACCAACCATCTCCTTAAACCCTTCTCCCCTACCTCATCATCCAAGTGTGAGGAGCTCATAGATTACTTTGTCACCAAGACTAGGGCCATCCATTTCAGTGGTCTCTGGTTCTTTTCCCCCTGTTCCCCTTGCCTACCATGCCAAACCTCCCCAGGCTGCTCTTATCACAGCCCTGAACACCTGTCTCCTCTTAGTTTCTTTCCCATTGCTCTACCAAGCTCATCTCATCCATGAGACCCACCTCCTGCTTCCTTAACCCCATTCCCACTTAACTGCTGACCACCCAATTTCCTTCATTGGCCCTCATGCGAGCCGACATTGTAAATGGTTTCATCTCTTCCGACACCCTTTCAAAACTGCCGTCATCACCTTTCTCCCCCGCCCCCCAATCATGCTCAACCACTCTGCCCTTGCAAACTACTGCTCCCTCTCCAACCAACCTTTTCTACCAGATCCATGCCCATCTCTCCCGCAACACCCTGTTTGAATCCTTGCAATCAGGTTTCCACCCTCCTACAACAACAAAATGGCCCTAACCAAAGTCACGATCAACATTCTTATTTCTCCTTGATCCATTTGTAGCCTATGTCTTGGTTGACCACAACATCTTTCTCCAAAGCCTCCCCTCTGTTGTCCAGCTCATTAGGATTGCCCTTGTTTAGTTTCACTCTTGCCAACACATTGTAGACGGTGCCTTTATTGTTTGCTTCTCTTCCCACCGTAATACGATTACTTTGGGAATCTATCTTTCACTACCTCCCCTTCCATATCTATGTGCTTCCTCTTGACAACATCCTCTGCAGACAAGGGGCCATCTTTCACATGACGTTGAGGACACCCAACTCTATCTCTCCACCACCGCTCTCGACCCCTCCACTGTTTCAGTGCTTTCAGACTGCTTGTCTGACATCCAGCCTTGGGGAGAGCCACAATTTCCTCTAGCTAAACATTGGGAAAGGTAAAGCCATTGTCTTTGGCTCTCACCACAAACTCCTTACCCTTGCCGCTAACTCCACCCCGACCACTGTCTCACATTGAACCAGACTGTTCATAAGCTCAACGTCCAATTCAACCTAAAGCTGAGCATCCAACCCCATTTATCTCCATCACAAAGACTCCCTTCTTCTGCTTCAGTAACATTGCCTGCCTCTGCCCCTACCTGAGCATATATGCTGCTGAAACCCTCATCCATGCCTTTGTCACCTTCAGACTCCATTATTCCAATGCTCTCCTGGTTGGTCATCCAAAACTTCACTGCCCATATCCTATCATGCACCAAGTCCTGCTCACCCATCATCCCAGTCCTTGCTGATCTACATTAGCTTCTGGTCTACGAATGTTTCAAGTTTAAAACTCTATCCTTGTGTTTAAATCCTTGCATATGTAACCTCCTCTAATGCTACAACCTCACACTCCCCAACATGTTTATCTGACTTTGGCCTCTTGTGTGTCCCCCTTTCCCATTGTCACATCATTGCCGGCTGTGCCTTCAGCTATCCCGGCTCCTCATTCTGGAATTCCCTCCCTAAAACCCTTTGTTTCTTCACCTCCTTTTTAAGAACCTCCTTATACCTCACCTCTTTGACCAAGCTTTTGGTCACCTCTTGTAATATCTCCTTCTTTGACTTGGTGTCCATTAGGTTTTATGCTTCTCTGAAGCGCCTTGAGACATTTTGCCACGTTACAGATGTTGTATAAATGCAACTTGTTGCTTTTATGGTTGTGAATTTTACAATAATTTTGATATGCTCTTTTGAGAAATATCTTTCTTTTTCTTGTCTCGTATTGACGCAGGTATCGACAGTCTCTGGTCCTTTGACCAAAATCTGTTCTCATTTGTAAACCTATGCAGTCAGTGTCAGAACTTGGTAGAATGGTGGGGTGGGAAGAGATCATAGATAAGAGCAGAAGATACAAATGAGAGCAGTCATTCATCCGCTCTGAGCTCATTCATCTAAATGGCCTCCTTCTGTGCTGTGAGTTTCTATGATCCTGACAAAATTCCTATCCTCACCCTGATATCCACACATGTACCTTCCTGTAGAAGTCATCAGATAAATAAAAGAGCAGGAACCTTGGATTATTTTCCCTATTCCTACTCCAGGGATATTCCGGGCAATTGTGCTGTCACTTCTGTTGCCCAGAATGATCAATTGTCCTGCCATAGAACGCCAGAGATTGAACTGGTTCATGAACTTTTATAAGTGGCATTTAACCACTGAACGATTGAGGGAACCTAAGATTTGAATTTTCTAAAAGGGAAAAGTGAATCTTCTACTGTGACTTTAAAAAAATGTTATTTTTTGTCCCAAAATATCACTTTCTAAAAGTCTCTTACTCCTATTTTTTCTTCTTTTATGCTTTAATTACCCAAATATGTGTAAGTATGTTCTGTCAACTTATCTGGCCAGCAGCTGAAGATGAAAATGATTGAGAAAGTATTCTGTTTTTTTAATTCAAAATCTGTAGCTAAAATAGGAGAGACCTGAAGCAGTGAAACTTATCAGCTTCACGTCTTAACTCTGGGATAGTGCTATGTAATTATTGGAAAATGAAATGTCAAGCTTCGTTGCAAAGAGCCAACAATGTAACTCATGTAAGAGTGTATGTATATAAGTTCCTGTTTTCAACTAGTGTATGACATATGTTAAATAAGAACTATAAGTATAGTTACTTGTAGGCTGATGTAAAATTCCATTTTGGAATGGATTCTGAAACATTTCAGTTATGCCTGAGTGATGTTGCTGTCCAACTTTGATGACTTCTGAGATATTGCATTAAAATCAAATTATCTGAAGGAAAAAATAGAACTGACAGAAGTATTTATATATCTACTAGGGAATCACTCCATACAATGTGAAAGTAAATCAATTTCAGGTGTTTTTCCTAACTGCAATGTTTTGCATCTTTTATAATGAATTTGTTATATTAACAGGGTACAACATTTATATAGTAAGTATGTTCATTGTAAGCAATGAAATGTAAAGTTTAGAAAGAAGAAATCACCTGAGGTGCGACATGCTGCTAGATTTATGCGATCTTGAGGCAGCATTCGAACAATGCATTTCAGTAGCAATACCAGTGGGGCTTTTTGTTTAATTTGTATGCAGTTGACATAAACATTAACCGATGTGGGGTCTGAAATGTAGTGCAGAGCACAGTAAATAATTATGTATCCTCCTGTTTCCCACTCTGCCATTCATTTTCCCTACCAGACGATATGATAGCATAGATTCTGCTGCAAATGGTCGTAGTGATCTAGAGTCTGCATCTGAGTCTAGTCAGCTAACCAGCCGCCAGTACTCCCTCGAAAGTAGGCAGTCTCTAGATCTGTCGGATAGGTGGGTTCTGTTCTCCTTTACAGCCTTGATGTTGCCGTGTGATGGTGTGCTGTGGTGCTATGAAGAAGGCATTGGCACAACTGTTTGCATGTTTTTAATGTTTCCATATGTCATGTCAATGTTTGGGATAAAACTAATTTAAAAAAATGATGATAAATAAAGCTAGCACAACTGCATTTATCAATATGAGCAAAACATAATCTCTTTCTTTTATTCTTTTGAGTTTTTAAACATAGTTTATTTTCTGGTTTGTCTTATGTTTTCTTGGTATTCCATTGAGTTGAGATATTTTCAATATGATTCTCTTTTTTTTTGTCCTATCCCCTACTACTTGTTTCCAAAACCTTCTGTTATCCACTTATACATGCCTTGTTCCTTACAAGCCGGAGCTTCTTACCACTTAAAGGAAAAGTCAGGATCATACCAGTGGATTCTGGTGTTGGAGAAGAAGACTGGGAAAGTAAATATGAGACATTAGGGAAACCGTTCAATGACACTTTTTTGGTAGAAAGACAGAACAACTGGCAAGAAGAAACCCCAAAGGAAAACCTTACAGTGAGAAAAAACCATGAATACAGTGAATATACAGATAGGGCACACCAGAAAATGTTACGGTACAATCAGCTTCTGAATGGAGTATCAAACGTTCTACCATACCCTAGTTATCCAGAAGAATATAATACAATAGACAGGAGGAGAAAAAAGAAATGCAGACACAATAGTTTGGAAGACAGGGATGTGAAAAGGCAAAACTATTCAAATAGTTTAGATAAATATACCACTGGGGGAGGGATTATTAGTGGTCTTTCTAGCACAGTGTCAGAAATAAAATCTAAAAAGCTGGAATGGAATCAGAGTGACCCTTTGCTTTATAGCTATGACATGGCAGCAGCAGATAAACAGTATAAATGGCAACCTATGGTAAAAAGTAACACGTGGAGAGAGAATGAGTCATTCAGTAATGACCCTGAAGACATGATAGATGTAGAAGAATGCCTAGAAGAAATATATAAAGAACAAATGCTGGAGAAAAGGATGTTACCTGACATTTGTGGTGTGTATGACAGCAGTGATTCTGATGAACTTTGTTGCTCGCTTGGATCTGATGATGAACAAGAGGCTTTGTTACTTGCGCAGTCATGGCATGAAAGTGACAAAACTTTTACTAACTACAGGGAACATGATGTAGCTATTTCACATGTCCCCCAGAAAAAATACCAGCTAAAACTCAACCATGGTGATGAAGTTGATGACGGATTCAACCAATCTAGAAAGAAGTGGCATTCATCTCAAAGTGAGGAAATAAATGAAGATTTTGTTGATGCAATGGATGAACTGCAGTGCTTGGTAGCATCTGTGTCTGAGTACTTAGCAGAGAAAGAAGAGGAAATTAATAAGTTTGGGTCACTTCCAAAAACACAGAACAAAACCCTCAGAAAGTCTCAAGGAGAGAGAGAGAGCCTCAGTATGTGTATTTGTGAAGATAAAGCTGGATGTTGCCATACTCAAGGACAAGAACAAAAAAGGCTGACAAAGTCTGAAATAAAAAGTAATAGTGAGAATAGCAATCAAAAACTTGACTCCATTCCAGATCTGACTGGAGTGAAGAATACCATGCAGTCTCTGTTCAGCTCAGTAGGTGAGAAAGGAGGAGTGGGTAAAAAGCAGCAGTCATCTGTGGAAAAAATAGTTTCTGTTACTTCAGGAAGTCCAGAAGCTGGTCTCCCAAACTTATTTTCTCTGGAGCCGATAACCAATAGTTCAACAGCACATGCTCCCATGAAAGATGAACCAGAAATAACTGTTACTTTGCTATCTAAATTTCCATTCCAATCTTCTGATAGCAAAGAATCTGTTTCCCCTAATGTGTTTAATGCAACAGAGGACAAGCCTCTACTTTCATTTATACAGCAAAAGCCACAGGATGAAAATATTTCTACGACAACTGAATCGTCATTATCGCAGAACACTGTCATCGACTCATTGCTGGAAAAACTGAATCCCTTAAAGTTCTTTTTGGAAAAAGATTTGTCAAATGATTCTCAGAAGGACAGTGGGCAGAATAGAAAGCATCAAACTTCTGAACCTGAGAGTAAAAATGTTGTTTCTAATAAAAATATAAATTCAAATGGTGAAGAAAAAAATGCTTCACAAATATATGAAAAATGTCTTCACTTTGATGAAATTCAGAATAGCTCACAAAATAATTTTGGTGGTAATTTGCACCAGCAGAATAGCTATTTAAGTACTATTGATGAACGGCAGAAACCGGTTGCTCCAGATAAATGTACAGACCATGTATTTGAGATGTATAACAGGTCAGAAACTATCCCCTTAATACAAGAAAATAAAGATGAACATACTCCCAAAATTCTGGGACCACATAATGTTCAAAATAATGAAATTGTGAAAGAAGTGAAAGTTTCTCAGAAAATAGAATCTTCTTCACATCCCAAGTCCGACACAACAAACCGCTCTGGAATTAACTTGGGATTTTTTAACCCTCTTAAAAAGTCATTAAGTCAGGTTTTCTTTTCTTCATTGGACAATGAAACACAGATTGCTTCTGGGAGCATGTCCAGATTTCCTTTTTACAGATCTGCAGAGGATGTTCGAGAAGAGAAAGAGAGGGCGAAAGATCATCAGACTTTCTCTCTTGTTGAAAAGTTGAAACTTCCCTTCTTTTCTTCTGAGAACATCTCGTCTGAAAATCAAAAAGAAGCAAAATCTGAGGGAATACGGTTTTCCGTAAAATTTCCTATGAATGAGAGAACATCAATATCAAAACAAGAAATAAATGATAAACAAGAGTCAGATAAAATTAGAGCATCTAGTGAAGACAAAGAGAGTAAACAAAGTATGTTTTTAGATATTTTAAAATTTTCATCAAATTCAAAACAAGGGACTGATGATGTTGAAAAAGAAAAACAGAACAGTAACCAACAAGGATTTTTTTCAGGCTTGTTTAAATTTTCCTCAAGTGAAAATGCATCCACATCAAAGTCAGAATTGAATGATAAATGGGGTACAGACAAAATTATGGGAACAACATCTGAACAAATAGATCGAAATAAACAAGTAGCATTTTCAGATGCAGCAATATCTTCCTCTGATCAAAGTGTCATGGTAGCTAAATCTACTTTGGAATGTGAACATGTGACATCAAAGGAGAATGACATACCTGAAACAGATAAACTGACTCACAATGAGCACGGATATTTTTCAGGCTTTTTAAAAGGTACTTCAAATCAAAATTTATCCACATTAAAACAGGAAGTTAGTAGCAAAGATTATTCAGATAAAATGGTGAGAACAGAAAAACAAAGAGAAAGTAATAAAGACACTTCTTTGAATATGTCATTAAATCCATCATTGGTTAAAGATGAAAATGAGACTGTAAAACCAAACCATGCAGCTGAAAAAGAGGAAGACAACAGTAACCAGTCAGGTTTTTTCTCTGGCTTCTTTAATGTGTCAACAAAGAAACAAGAGGGCACAAATTCAAAACATGAGAGTCCTTTAGGTTTATTAAAATTCATGAATAAAGCTGGTTCTAGTAAAGGAAGAACTGAGAATCACGGTGAAGGTGGTCAGCTATATTCACTCTTCACAAATGTTGTTAATATGGCAGAAAAAAAGACTGATGAAAAATCATCTTTCAGTTTGTTTGAACAGTTTTCTTCTAAATCAAAGGAGAATCGGGATGAAGACACAAAATCAAATTCTAAGGAGAACTGTGATAAACAGACAAAATCATTTTGGCCCTTTAGGCAACCTTTCCTTACATCAGAGAGTACTGATGATAAAAAAGTTAAGAGTAAAGTACAACAATACCCGAATGAACATGATTTCCCTGAAATATCGAACACTTGCCAAGCTCAATGTTCAGCAAAAAACTATGAAAGCGTTGCCCAAGATTTGCAGGAATTGAAGCAAGATACAACTGGATCACTGGAATACGAGGTTCCCTGGAATGATTCATATGGAGATAGTCTAGTATACGATTTATCACCAATAAATGATGGAAAATCAGTAGAATTGTCACATTCATTTAAAAGTCATACCGATTTAAGCAGTTTTAATCTTGAGTGGGAATTAAGAACGAATGACTCTATTGAAAATTACTCACATGAAAATGCCAATATATTCTGGCTAGATGATTTTACTACAAATCAAGATGCTTTCCAGACTCAATATAGAGAGTGGAACAATGGGACAGGTGAATATTATGATGTCATAAATTTATCGATAAATGAGAAAGATGCCAATATTGAGGAGTGGAGATATTTACTTACAGATAAGACTGAAACTAGCGTGGAACTTGATTATTTAGATCTTAGTGTAAAATCAGGTGATTCCAATGTGCCATTTTCATATCATGAAGATTTTGACAAAAAAAATGGGGTATGTACGAGCACAAACTTGGAGAGATATTGGAATTCGTTAGAACCTGATGAGGCTGATGAAAGGAATTTGTTTGTGGAAGTGCCTATGGATTTAAGCTCTTCTGGCAGTGCAGTTACTTGGCTTTTAACAGAACAGCAAGAATTGAGTAAGAGAGAGAACTCATTTTTCATTAGCAATTATCAAGAATACCAAGACTGGCTAACCTTACTTGAACAGGGAATATGGTGGCCTTCAGATGATGCTGAATATGGTTACTACATCTATAGTGATAATCAATTCATATATTCCTTGCTTACTGATGGCAGTGGCCAATATGTGTATGTATGGAGGCCAGAGACAGATGAAGAGCAAGAAGAATGGGAATATTATCAACAGATGAATGGTGATTATGATGTAGGGCTCAGTAATGACATGGTTTCTGTATGTGGTTTTAAGGTGCCCATTTCAAGTGATTTAGACTTATTCTGGTACAATGAAGAACAACAAATGGAATCAGAAATTGATGACGTACCTCTTGATCTTTCTCTGGTTCTTGAGAAGAATAAACAGGTAATAAGTAAACATCTGGGTAATTTTTCACAAGTATTTAAGGAGTCGATAGAATGGGACAGAGAAGAGCCGCTAGACTTTTCATCAAAACACAAAACACGCAGGCTGGAAAAGCTTAAGATGGATTTCATGTCTGAACAGCAACTAGTTCATCTGCATGAAGAACTTCAAGCTACTGCTTTTGATCTTAGAATAGTCCAAAGTGGTCATTTGACTCATATGCAATCCAAAACTGATGCAGCATTACCAAGTGAAATTTCTGATCATGCATTGTCAAAATCACAGTCTAAATCTTTGTCACAGCCTACTTCAGCAGGGCTTTTAAGTCTATTTAATTCTTCGAAGTTATCAGATACTTCATATTCTGAACAAAAGATCTCTGAATTCAAGGAGCCATCTGAAGAAGAACACAAACAGCCTATTAGAAAGATTACACATTTTTTCTCTGCATTGGGTGGTTTAGTTACTGAAACAAAGCATGGGAAATTCTGATAATTCTAATTCTGCTTCAGCAGATGAAACATCTGACACTCCAGCAAATAAGGCATTTGAAATGGACAGGGATGGAACTCATCCATTGAGTGACAATGTGAATAAAGCAAAGCAAAATACTGAGGATCAACAAGATCATACACCAAATAATATATTTGCATCTGGGCTAAGAAGCTTGAAATCTGTTTCCACTAACTGGAAGGCACACTCAAATGTTGCAGGAGAACAGCCAACTTTTGTTAATAAGAACCACAATCTAACAAATCAAGAATTGCCTAAGCTGGTGCCCAAATATGATCAGTTACCATATGATGAGCACAACGACTTATGTCAAGGCACAACCAAGACAAGTTTTCAGCCAATATCTGAGAGGAGTTCCAAGATAAACCAGAATTCAGCTATTGCAACACATCAAGTCAAAGTTGTACCAACTGAGATACCATCTCAGTCACACCAAGCTGCTCCTGAAACTTCCACCATGACTGCACAGAACTCATTTTTTAAAAACCCTTTAAAACTTTTTAACCTTTCAGAAAGTCAGTCTCAAGTAAAAACTGATGAGGGAACTCGAAATGTCTTTGACTTTTTTAGAACAGCCAGATCAAAGGAAGAGCATAGCTCTTCAGGCTTGAATTTGTCAGGAGGAACAGAGGACAAAACAAAAGCACTCAAAAAGGAGAACGATCGAGTGATGACTATTCCTAATAATGCAGAAAGACAGCCTTCAGGCATTTCATCTCTTTTTGGCTCAATTGGAGGCTTCTTTAAAATAGATACAAGTCCAGTTCAACAACCAGATGTTTTGAGCTCAACTAAAAATGGAAGTAAAACCTCACTTTTAGATCAGAACAGCATGCAAAACAAAATCCAGAAAAACCAGCAGGAGAATATTCCTTTGGAATTCTCAAAATGTGAGGCATCACGTTCAAGGCCAAAAGGTTTGCAAAAGCAGCAAACGCTAAGGGAATGGAATACTGATTATGAAACTAGTACAATGAAGGTAAGACCATTGCATGACATTACTAATAAAACTGTAAATGTGGAAAATGCTGTCAGTGAGACAGAAAATAAAAACGTTTCATCTTCTCTGATGCCTGGTAATGAAACCATCCCAAATAATAGACCATCGATCAATGAATCCTCTGCACTATGTATTGAATATGCCTCTCTTGCTGAAGTGAAATCTGCACAACATATTATGAAAGCAGAGTTTTCTGATATAAAGGCACCCTCAAATATTACAAATAAACCTACTGTTACAACTTTGAATAACCAATTTGGTTCAGAAAAACCTAGTTCTCAAATCATTACAAGGCTGCAAAAAACTGATAAGGATCAAGCTAAATCTCATACAGCTGTTTCGCCCCAAGAGGAAGAAAAAGTAGAGCAAAAACCCAAATCTGGTCTCTTTAATTTATCCTTTGGAGATGATTGGAAACTTCCTAACATTTCAAGCTCCAAACAGCAAGGAACAAACAAGGGCATATTTTCTTTCTTCAGTGCAGCAGACGAAACGTCAAATCATACCCGAGTCCCTAATAGAGGTCCATCCTTACCTGGTACCAAACAAGCAAGCAATTCAGAAGGATTCTTCAAATTACCAACTTTCTTCTCATCAGCTCCCTCAGTTGAGAAAAAAGCAAATGAAAACAGCTCTGTTTTTAGTTTCTTTGACATGGCATTCATTGATGAGAAAAAGACAAAACCAGAGCCTTCTAAACCAAGTGTTAAGGGACAGATTGAAAAAAATATAAAGCAGAATGATAAACCAACTGCAGGCTATGTAGGAGGTGTCACAGAAATGGAGCAGTTGGACATAATAGCATCAGTTCTGCAGCAAAACAGTACTGCGGCAAAATATAATTCTAGTAATTTATCGTCCTTGGAAAGCTCAGTAACAAACAATGAAAACAATAAGCCTGTAGTAGATAATGATGTTTCTGATAGAAGCACTATTGCTGCTGAGGACTTGATATGTTCAAATCAGAATGAAAGCCAAGATGTACTTGATGTAACGTGCTATTTTAAAGATTATGATGCTGATATAGTCGGGACAGGTGATTGTGTCACCATATCCAACTCTAATTTAGTTGAGAGTTCTAAACCAGATCATGTCAACATTGATAACTGTATTGGAGGTGAGAATGTTGTGCTTGTTAATGCTGTAGATGAAGGTAAACTGCAAACTGATCTCATAAGCAGTTCAGTTTATATGGTTGAAAAATCACATAAAAATGCTTTTGAGGACTTGTGTTCTGAGATGAAAAATGATTCAGACGAGATTGGTGCAGAAAGAGAGATAAATTGGGAATTGCAAAGTTCCCAAGCAAATGATTCTAAAAACCTGCTAAATAAAAAACAAGCGCCTCCAACAACTTGTACAGTTACTGGAATGGCATATTCTAGTGAAAATGTGAAGCTGCCTGAAAGTGAAAAGTCTTTGATAGACTCATCAGTAGAAATGTTTTCTGGTTTTATGACAAAATTGAAGCTGTTTTCTACGAGTGAATCTATGAAAAGTTCAAACAGTTCATTTTCATCATTCCAGTCAGTACTTACAAACTCAAGCTCAGTATCAAGCACTCAGCAGAGAAGCTCATTTTTAAATTTGTCACAAGGTAGCCAGACTCCATCCGCCAAAACTGATCTGGTCAATAAGTTTAAATTACCTTCTGAAGAAACAAAACCAGCTGCAAGTTTGGAAAACGCTTTGTTTCAAGAAGAAATTGGTGAATTTAAAGAAGGAAATTATTTTCAAACTGTGAAGGATCCACACACCGTGGTAGAAAAAATGTCTGTTGATGTTTCTGAATGTAATATGGATATTGTTCATAGTAATAACATTGCTAGTACTTTATCAGAACAGGAATATAAGAGCTGCAGTGAAAACAATACCCAATTTGTCCATGAAAACACTAATGGCAGAGAGGTAGATAACAATATGGAGGATACTGAAGCTGTATATCAAATAACATCTGACAGCAGATTAGACCCAACCCCCCCAGAAATGCTTACAACAGATGAAAGTATACTATCTTCAGATGCACAGGAAAATAAAGAGTTGGCAATTACAGTTTCTACAAATGATACTACTTTTAGTCCTGATGCAACAAATGTAGACCTTTCACCTTTGGAAAATAACATTATAGAACCAAATGATGCAGTCTCCAGTATTGAGTTTCAAGATAAAGATACAACTGTTTTACAGACCAATGTCAATACTTGTGATGGACCACTTTCTGGTGGTTTACCAGCCCATATGACTTCACAAAAGACTGATTGTAAGACACCCAAGTCAGGTTTCGAAATTCCAAATGTAAGAGCACTTAAATTCAATTTTCTATCTTCTGGAGAAGGTGGCAAGCCCTTTAGTTCTTTGTTTTCACAACAGCCATCTTCTAAAAGTAGCTCATTCAGGGACAGTGGGTTGTTAACGAGTTTCAAGAAGTTTTCCAAGACCTTTTTTGAAGGGGATGCTGATCAAATGGTGAGAGAGGAGGAAAATGCACAAAGTTCTGTTGGAAAACTGGACGACTTTTCATGTCAAAAAGAGGGCACCGCTGAACAAGGAAATTCTGTTATCACAAAGCAGCCTTTAGAAAGAGATAAAATGCATATCCATGACATTTCGAGATCTGATTTGTTAGGTCACAGTTTAGCTGACAAAAGCCAGAGTAGCATATTAAAGGTTGAAGTCAGAATGGAACAGTCAGGACAAATATCAGAAGTTATAGGTAACATTGCTGAAAATGAAAGTCATAACAATACCTGGAAAGAACAGTCATTTCTTACAGCAGAAAATCCAGATACTTTGCAAGATAGTCCAGATGTAATACCTTCAGAAGAGTCACCTGAACGACTATGTGTTAACTGGAAGAAGATACCGGAGAATGAAACTGATATTTCTACTGCAGCCTGCTCATCTCCAGAGGTGGTGCATGGATCACAGGAGCAAACTTTACACAGTTTGGACCTTTTGAATGTGAAAAGGCCAGTTTAGCTTAAGCATGATAAATGGCACCAAAAGGTTAACCATTTATAATGCATTAGCAATGTAGTAGTAAAGTACATGTATTGAAGTAGTTTTGTGATTTTATTTTTTAATCTGTCCCTTTACATTCTAATGCTTAATGTATGTTAAGTCAGGGCTCCAGCTCTTTTAGGCCAGGCACCTAAAACCACGTCCCATAATTTGCAGATCACCATTTGTAACAGTTTATAGGCTTAACTAAAAGAATCCAGAAACCGCAGCTGCCTGAGCTCTTGCTTTCATATCAGTTATAGGAATACACTTCCCACCACCGACTACATAAATCTACCAATCTTTTTACTACTGTACAGTCTTTTTTAGAGAAAGATATTTTTAGTAAATAATTGCAACACAATGAGAACAAACAAAATTGGCATTCTTTTACGTTCTAAATCACAATCTAAAATATGGCATATGGATTGGAAGTCATATGAAATTGTAAAGTGAAACAGTGAACCAGGGTTATCCAGTTCATTGTCACTGCCTTGTAGCACAATATGCTGATCATGTCCACCACATTTTCTTGCTGTATGTAACACACTGAATATTGGTTTGGCATGCATGCAACTCTTAGGCATTTGTCCCTTTCTGCATTTATGGTACCTAAGTTGTTAGACATCCTTTGACTTTGATTGTTTTATCATTATGCATTCACTTTTCTTACAAGAAGCATTACTTTGGGATAAAATAGCACTGCTTCATGAGCAGTTTTGCTGACAGCCATCTGATGGAGATGCTGAGTAATATGCTGGCAAAAGTCGTCTTCTGTTGGTGAAAGACATTTCTTTTCCAATGCTGTGGGCCCAAGCAAGTGTGCTCAAAGATTAGCCAGGTTGCTGTCAAAATCTGGCCTACTATACATTCCAACAATGATATATCTTGCAACTATGATGACCTGTTCATTTACATCTAAGGAATCATTCAACAGGTTTGTCAGAAAGATTGTCAGAGACTGCTTCTCATCTTGGATAACCGTATCACAACCAATTCATTTATAAGGACTGGGAAGGATTGGAATCACAAAATGTGGTAGAGACATGACAGCATCATGATTAGGTATAAATGTATTACTCTTTTGCACCAACAACTCTTTCAAATCACTAATGAGGAGACTAGTAGCCGCATATCAGAAAGACGTCTATCATTGGTTCAAGCTTTTGAACAAAATATGCAGTCTAAGCAAAGATCCTTGTGTCTGCTTTCATGAGTTTCTCACACAACAGTTATAGTAGCTTCTTAACATCAGAGGTGATTTGAACTGTAGATCCAGGTTTCTTAAATGCTCCTATGATATTATGTTCCATGAGATGTTCTGAGTGATGCCTTCACAATACCTTTCTTGTGCAGTTGAGTAGCTTTACTTTGTTCTTAGGATTCTAAACAAATGATTTCCTTCTGGAATTACAAGTAATTCAGTGACGTTCGTACGCTTTATCTTTTTTAATGGTCACTTTCTGTAATTTTTCATCATCTTGCTTTTCAGACTATCTGATGTATTATCATCGTAGCTATCTCCAGCATGATGGCACAGAAACATGCTTTGTGTTTGATGCAAAGCAATTTTTCCTGGACATTCTGCTCCCAATCTTGCTGATAATATTGTATGAAAGGCAATATTTTCTTATGGGCAATCACCTTGATACATTTTCAGACCAACTGAGTAATCCACTTTGTTGTCTTTCATCATTGTAAAATCTTGTCCGAGATTGGGTTCAGGTTCAAACTAAGATACAGAAAATGCTGTCCATTCATGAATAAATGTTTTTCACTTTCCACCTTTGTGTAGACCTTCAACAAATTTCGAAGGACTGCATAGTATTCATATCTTTTTTTGCTTTGTGTGTCCATGAAGGATCCCTTTCTGGGTTTTGTTCAGGCGCTTTTCCATTACAGGAGGGCAGCTGACTTTAGGTTCATGGGTATCTTGCTCTCACTGCACTCCTAAATACAAGCAGCGTGATCTGCAGGGATTGGACACCAGTGAATGTCGATTGAAAAAAATGAATTTATGAAATTACCACCTGTTCCAGCAGATTAAACTCAAGGAACTGTTCCCACACATTTGAACTTTGATTGAATTGGAGTGTGATGTTGCAGAATAAAACCTTTACATCTGCTTTGCTAATCCAGTGACCCACAAGTGCAAAATTTGGAATCATTTTCTTGACTTCAGACACAGGTTCCTACTAGAGAGCAGCATGTTTAGCGTGGATATATACTGCTTCAATATCGTCACTATTTTGATGTACATCAACCAGAGCTGACTGGTTAGTGATGTATGTGCTGTTCAGCTTTGATTATGAGAATTTTTGGTTTTTTTTCATCTCCATTACTCCCAGGATCCGCAGAGTAATGTTAAGTATTTAACATCTTACTCTCTTCCTGGCACCCAATTTTCAAAAGCTTATAATTCATACATATGAACCCAACTGTGAGCCTTCGGCATGATGTAGTTGTCTAACTTGGATAATCTTAAGGGAAGATTTCTGCTGTTTATTATTGATAAGGAAATTCTAAGTGCATGTATAAAGAATGCATTTTTGATTTCACTGTAAATAGTAAATGGCAGAAATCTGCCCCCACCCCCCCTACCCCCCAGATAACAAAAATGGGTGTCTAGCCAATTTCCAGCTTCCACAAGGATATTTTCAACTCCTGATGAAAGGTCATCAACCTGAAATGTTAACTCTGTTTCTCTCTCCACAGATGTTGCCTGACCTTCTGAGTATTTCCAGCATTTTCTGTTTTTATTTCAGATTTCCAGCATCCGCAGCTTTTGTATCTTCAACTTCTGTTGACGTCATAGGATGTCAATTGGAATCCATGAAGTAAAATTTGCCCATACAAAGGATAATTTGCCATACTTTTTGGTATTTTTTTTTAAAAGACTATGGGCACTTTCTCATTACAGTGACATTCTTGGTTCAGCTTAATACAGAACTTCTGAACTCAAATGACAAACATGAAGGTCAAAACAGAAAATGAATCTTGATGTCTCTTTCTATCTTTATATCACTCGGCAATCTTCTGGATGACTTAGAAGCCACCTTATAAGGCTGTAGGATCTGTTAGAACTGCCATTGTCTACAATAGATTGCGATATTGAGACATAGAAGATTCTTCAAATTGTTGAAGAGTGGCTCGTGTTATATGGAAACCCACCTTGAAAAGGCAGCCTCACTACCTATTGCATACTTGCCTCGTGCGTTCTTGTTTATTTTCCCTCATAAGCACCCATTCATAAACATTGATAAAGGAAAGCATTAGCAACCATATCAATAAATTAGTCTCTGAAACCTTGTACTTTGTGCAACATATCATCACCATCATGTTCTTTGGCTTTTTGTCACATTGAGTTCTACCTGTCCAAAGAGGAATTCAGTAAAGGTGCCTTGTTACCCTTTTAATCACATCTTCTCCCAAAGATAGAACATTCACTGTTGTAACAAACAGGTGTGTCAAGTAATGACAGTGTTCTAACAGCTGTTTTTGTATGTGTGCTTGACATGACTGATTTAGAATCATCATTGTATTTGACATTGTATGATGACTCTTTTGTTCCACAATCTTGTGATTCGTATCAGTTTGTGCATTTTGCATGACATACTGGATTTTAGCCAAAATCTCATCCTTAGTATTCATATGAACTTCCAATCTAAAGAGAATTTTTTTTTTGGCATTTAGTTGTGTCAGATATCTAACTGCATAACTGGCATAAAAAGTCCTTTTCACCACACTGACAAATTAGACATGTTTTAAAGTCTGTGTCAGGACGAGTTCTCTTTTCTTCAAGATTAGTAGCTGGTACCTTCTTAATATACCTGAAAACAAATGAAATAAATTTGGAAATTACAATTATAATAATTTCTTAACAAAAATGCCATATCATTAATTATTTTTTGGCGGTCAAGTTGTTGTACCAATTTTAGCATGACTTCTGCGGACTGAATGAGGTGGAGCTGAAGAATTGCAATTTCACCTGTTTGATAGTATAATTGGTACAAATAAATTATGCATAGTTTACTTTTGAATGAACTCTCACATGTGGCTCTAGCACTAAAACTTAAAACTGCATAGCTGAATATTCCCCAGGATAGCCAATGCCCAATGTTTAGCTAAATTATCTAAATAAATGGCTTGATTGCATCTTGATTCTTAAAATTTTGAAATATAGTGGCTAGCAAAGTAGGGGATAGTGATGGGTCCATCCATGTTTGTGAACCTTTTGAATGTTGGAGCCCTGAGTATTATTACTTGTAAAATACCTATTATTTATTTTATACCACAATAACATTGTATAAGTCCTTACTACCATTTATTTTCAGTTACATATCATTGTTTTAATTATCATTTGACACAACAGAAAAGTTTGTATAGAAAAAAACTTATTTTATGTATAGTATCCTAATACATATATATTCTAGGTGTTTTGTGGAAGTTCTCGGCTTTAGTTTGCTTTATGTGAAGGTGACTATGCGGCAGTTTTGTCTTTAGTCTGCTAAGTGTAGTAGCACCTGCTGCTTCTGGTACTGTGTGTTGTCACTGCTCCTTGGTACTGTATATGCCATTACATACACTCAGTAAAATGTACTTTAAAAAAAACCTCTCATGCTTAAGAACTGACGTATTAAAGTTCATGTATATGCATAACAGTCGGCATTTTTTAACCGATCGACTTTAAAATTAAATTAAATAAGCCAATAATTAATTCATTACTATCTGGCCAGTAATCCTTGAATTAGAACTAACATGTACAAAAATATATTTTTCTGTTGGAAACAGATGATGGATTTTTTAACAGTATAAAAACCAATTCAGAATTCTCTTCTTTTTCATATATACACAGCATATGGATCTTTAGAATTATGAGGGGAGGGAAATCAATTCACATGAAAGTCCGTGTAAATTAAAATACTTTAGAGTCAAATACAGATTGTACAAGGTTTCAAAGTAAACTGATATTAAGTTCCACATTCCTGGTGTCTGTTATGCAATATACATACAAGCTTTGCTGCACTTGCTCTGAGTTAGTTGCTGAACTTTCTGTTCATGTTCTACAGTCCTACAGGAAGTAGCAGATATGGCTCATCAGGAAACCTCAGCCAAGGCAGCTCTCAACTTAGTGAACTTGACCATGATAATGAGAGCATCCATGGCTCTGGAATGGATGACAGGCGAGATCAAGAGTCCAATCACTCTCATCACAGCTCAGGGAGTCTAAGACCAGATACACAGGAATGGTACAATGAAGATGATGGACAGCAGGAACATTTGAATGAATGCAAGAAAGTCGAACATTATGAAGATTCTGGAAAAGTTGATGAAGCTGCACCCGAGATTCCCCTCAACAGTATCTCCCCCCAGCTGGAGGTGATTGCAAAACCACATGACAGGTGAGTACTGCAATTATAGTAATGTTCTTTGCTTCCATAAGTGCCTTTGTTTCATTTCAGTTGGATTGTGACAGTTCGAAACCTCTTAAAAAATCAGTATCATCGCTTAAAAAACAGTAAGTTTGAAGTAGATGCTCTAGCTAGAGCACTGAAGATTGCAATCTGTGAAAAAGACCAACACTGCTCTTCATTATTTAGAAAATGTTTCTTTAAACCCAGTAACAGGTACAAGTCTAGAATTTACCGTTTGTGATAGTAACTTACCAACAATTAATACATTCAAATAACTTTCCTTCCTACATTATTTTAATATAGGCATTAATCTGTTTAAAATAAACAGGTTAAAGCCACCATTAAAAAAGCAGAGTGTACCCACTGCTTAGTCTCTTACAGCCAATTTCATATCCACCTCCAGGATTTACCTAGGCTATTTACTGCTTAAAGCTAGTGTTCATGATGCGGAGATGCCGGTGTTGGACTGGGGTGGACAAAAATGATAAGTCGCACAACACCAGGTTATAGTCCAACAGTTTTATTTGAAATGCTTTGGCGATTCTGTATCTCTTTACTTCACCTGAGGAAGGGGCGATCGATAGCTCCGAAAGCTTGTGATTTCAAATAAAACTGTTGGACTATAACCTGGTGTTGTGCGACTTCTCATTTTTAAAGCTAGTGTAGTAAAGATTTGGAACTTTATTGAAGACAAGTTATCAATGACACCAGTATCACAAACAAAGATCACAAAGTTAAGTACAAATGAGGGAGGTCATTCAGTCCTTCTCGTTCAACCTTTCATAAGAATCTATGAGCCGACTGTCACAGCGTCTAACTCTCTCTTGAGCTTTTTTTCTCGCTACACTCCTGGAAAAGCATTCAAAGTATGAATCACTTTGTGTGAAGAAGTGGTTCCTGATATTAGTCCTGAAATTGTCTTTTATCAATTTGTATGTATGTGCCTTTGTCCTGCATTCTTGGTTTAATTTGAAATGCTGCTCAGAATTAACCTTTACTGTTCCACTTTATGTCTTCTATACCTCTGCAAGGTACCCTCTCATTCATCTCCTTTTCAAAGTTGGAAAGTCCAAGTTTTTCATCTATTTCTCATAATGTAGTCCTCAGGTATTAGGGATCAGTCTCGTGGCCCCTCTCTATGCCACTTTCAGGGCTTGAAGATTTGTTTCCCTTCTGTCTTCGTGCCCAGAATTGAACATAATGGGGTAGCAATTTGTTTTGGGCGGTAGTGCAAAACAGATGGTATCGGATCGGCCACCTGTTCTACACCCCACCCGATATTCAGATCCATTATGGAACTTCGCCATGATGGTCTCTGACTTATTCTCCTGATTTGCCAATATAGCTCCGCATTCTGGTTACTTTATTTATTTCTTCTCTGCAGTAATTTAACCTTGTCGGGGTTTTAAAATAACAATCGCTTCCAGTTCCCTTTTCAGCCTCTCCCCTAGCTAGCTCGGTACTATTCCTTAAGTTAGTTTATTTTGTTTAGATTCCAATATTTAAAACCTTGCAATTATCTGTGTTGCATTTCATCTCCCATAGTTGCCCACGTGCAAATATTGGCCCGGATTTTGCGGTAAAAATAACGGTGAGGCTCTTCGCACTCGCCGTTATTAAAGAGTAAATCAGACAGCAACTTCCGGGGAGTGCACATACGCAGTTAAGTGCGGAAATCAAGAAATTGCTGTCCAAGTTGCCCCCCAGAAGCTTTGTTATACCGATATCTCGCTGAGAGACTCTGCATTCAGAGACATGGAAGGGCATGAAGTTGGGGGTACTTTAAAAAAAAAAAAAAAATAGTGGGCGTCGCTGGGAAGGCCAGCATTTATTGCCCATCCCTTGAGAAGGTGGTGGTGAGCTGCTGCCTTGAACCGCTGCAGTTCGCGTGGTGAAGGTACTCCCACAGTGCTGTTAGGGAGGGAGTTCCAGGAGTTTGACCCAGCGATGATGAAGGATCGGCGATATACTTCTAAGTCAGGATGGTGTGTAACTTGGAGGGGAACTTGGAGGTGGTGGTGTTCCCATGCGCCTGCTGCCCTTGTCCTTCTAGGTGGAAGAGGTCGCGGGTTTGGGAGATGCTGCCGAAGAAGCCTTGACGAGTTGCTGCAGTGCATCTTGTAGATGGTACACACTGCAGCCACGGTACGCCGGTGGTGGAGGGAGTGAATGTTTAAGGTGGTGGATGGGGTGCCAATCAAGCGTGCTGCTTTGTCCTGGATGGTGTCGAGCTTCTTGAGTGTTGTTGGAGCTGCACTCATCCAGGCAAGTGGAGAGTATTCCATCACACGCCTTACTTGTGCCTTGTAGATGGTGGAAAGGCTTTGGGGAGTCAGGAGGTGAGACACTCGCCGCAGAATATCCAGCCTCTGACCTGCTCTTGTTGCCACAGTATTTATGTTGTTTCTGGTCAATGGTGACCCCCCAGGATGTTGATGGTGGGGGATTTGGCGATGGTAATACCGTTGAATGTCAAGGGGAGGTGGTTAGACTCTCGCTTGATGGAGATAGTCATTGCTTGGCACTTCTCTGCCGTGAGTGTTACCTGCCACTTAGTAGCCCAAGCCTGAACATTGTCCAGGTCTTGTTGCATGCGGGCATGGACTGCTTCATTATCTGAGGAGTTGTGAATGGCGCTGAACACTGTGCAGTCATCAGCAAACATCCCCATTTCTGACCTTATGTTGGAGGGAAGGTCATTGATGAAGCAGCTGAAGATGGTTGGGCCTAGGACACTGCCCTGGGGAACTCCTGCAGCGATGTCCTGGGGCTGTGATGATTGACCTTCAACCACTTGCGTGATAGATACCCACTAGACACACCAGAAAAAGTTGGGGCTTGTCCATTCAAGTGTAAGTGAATTTTTAACGGCGTGATAAGTCTTAATTATTGCCACAAACAACCTCTCTGGCACTGAAAATGAACTTTTATGTGTGGAGTCCTTCAGATTTTAATTATTGTTTGAGATTCTAAAAAAAATTAAAAATTTAATTTTACTTTTTCTTTCGGACTCTTTTATCTCTCTCTCTTAATCCCATCTTTCTTTCCCTCTCTATTTTGCTTTCTGTGCATGATTTGGCATTGAATTAACTATTCTAACTTACATATCCTGGTTTAGACTCTGTGGGAGTTAAATTGGATAACCCCCGAAAACGGGCCCATTGAATGAAATGCAGGCAGGACGCCAACTTCGTGTTGCCTGTGCATTACCATGATTTTTGCTTTCAGCCAGTGCTCCCCACGCTGTTCATTGGCTGCACGCATCAGCAGGAGGCCCAATATCGCTAGTACCTAGCACAACTTAAAGCTAGCCTGCACTTCTTAAAGGCAGGTGCATTCTGGCTGGTGATGGTGTTGAGATCATTCTAAATAGTGTGCTGTGCAAGAATCAATGATGGCTGACCATGGGAGAGAGCATGCACTGGAGGTCTTGGTGGAAGAACTGGAAAGAAGGAGAGATGTCCTGCACCCTCAGGGTCCAGACACGTGCTCAGAAGTGGCAAGAAATAGTGGAGGAGGTCAATGCCAGGAGTGTAGCCCCAAGCACCTGGATTCAGTGCAGAGAGAAGTTTAATGATCTCACATTCAAGGTCAGTGAATGCATCTTCAAATGCCATATCCTACCAATTGCACCACTAGCCTCAGCCACTGCTCAATTCACCACACCCCCATCACTCACCTACCAAATATCTTTTATCAGTCAGGACTCATACCTAACATTCATATGCTTCACATCACCCGCACACACTTAGCACTATTTCAAGCCTCAAACCCACATCGCATAGCTTGCACACACTGGCAGCTATTCCACCATGACAGCCAGATCACCCAAACAGATTGCACGACACTCACTGACACACTTCCCCCTCTCTTGCAGGAGAAGGTGGCGCACAACCAGAGGCAGCAGGAACTAACTGGAGGAGAGGAGGCACGCCTGCATGTTCTAATCCCCATGGAGGAGACGATGCTGGCCATTATGGGAAGGGCCATTGCTGAGGCAGTGGCCACCGGCGGGGATGAAGCGATTGAAGATGAGGGTATTCGCATACCTAAACCTCCTTCTCTCATCCCATTCCTCCCTCATCCTACAATCTCTTCTGACTTAGAAGCTGCTGATGGTGTAAGCATGCACGTCTTACTTTCTCCTCTCCCCACACAACCCTACTTTTTTCCTTTCAGACACTCAAGAACTGCAACCTGCCCAGGCAGTGGTGGAAGAGCAAGAAGACAGTGAAGATGAAGACACACTGCCACTTGATTTCACAGTTGCAGCCACCAGTTCAGATTCTGCGCGTAATTTAGAGGATTGGGTAGGGGTGGGATCTGCTTGTGGTGAGACACCAGGCACAAGTGTGCTGCAGCCAGGGCAGGGGGAAAGGATAGCGCAGGTAGCAGCTCACTGGAGGGTGAGGTCTCACACGAGTTCTGCTGCAGAGGACTCAGATGGTGACTTTGATGGGCCAGGCTACAGAAGAAGGCTGATGGGTGTACACCCGCAGATGCTTGCTGAATTGGCAGGCCTGCCAGAAAGCCTGCATTCAGTGTCAAGGAGCATGGAGGAGTCCGGCACCATTTGGCACAGGGCTTTGCACAGAGCTTGGAGCCCATCCTTTCCAACATGGAACGGGTGGCTACCTCCATCAGCACACCTGTGGAGCCAACCATGATGCAGCGTCTGATGGCCGATGTCTCAGCTTCCTTTGCAGCACAAGCAACATCCACCCAATGTCTGAGTGCCACAGTGGAAACTCAGACTGCTGTCATGCAATCTCATCATGCTGCCATGCAAGCTCAAACTGCTGTCATCATGGCTCTGGAAACCACTGTTCAAAGAGGCTTCCTGGGCGTCACAGCACTCCAGCAATCTGCTCTCCAACAGACTACTATGATTGCCAAGGCGCCACCCTGGGGCAGTGACAGTGGCTCCATGGAGCACGAACCTGCTGTCCTCTCTCAGGTTTCGTACTCCTGCTGCTGCCACTCCGCTGGTCAGCTAACCAGCTCAGACTGCAGCAGTCCATGCCGAGATGGCGCAGACTGCAGCCGAGCCTTCTAGGCCCAGAGCTGCTCGGGGTTGCCCTTCAAGGCGATCTGCAGTCCTATCCACTGAAAGTCAGCTGCCTTCCACCAACCATGCTGTAGCTACTGGGGAAGCACCTCGTAGGAGCACTAGGACAGGCAAGGGCACACAGAAGAGGCAATAAGGGAATACACAAAAGTGATTATTTTTGTATGTACTGTGGCATGATTTAATTTATAAATTTGGATTGGAATGTATATTTTGTGTTGGCTTTTATCGTTGGATTGTGGGAAAGAGGACCATGTGATGGTCAGTGACAGAGGGAAAGTAAGGAGATTGGGACTGTTGGTGAATGGAGAATTGGGGTTGAGATTACTGGTATTGCTCATTAATTTTATGTTCACGTAGAGCCCGGGCAGTATGGGGCTGTCTAGATTGCAGCCTCCCTTCCGCCTCCTCCTGCTCCTCAGCTTTTCGCCTGATATTTGGTGGCAAGGGCTGTTCCCTCATGATGGTAAGATTGTGCAACATACAATATACCACGACAAATCTTGAGACCTGCTCATCCAAATACTGCAGAGCTCCTCCAGAGCGATTCAGGCAGTGGAATCATTGCTTCAGGACGCCAATGGTCAGGACGCCAATGGTCTGCTCTGTCAGATTTCTTGTGGCAGCATGGCTCTTGTTGTATGCCTGCTGTGCACGTGTGCTTGGGTTGCAGACCGGAGTCATGAGCCATGTCATCATCGGATAGCCCTTGTCGCTCGGTAGCCACCCTTTGGTTTGCCGTGGTGGTTGAAATACAGCTGGCACAGAGGACTACCACAGAATGAACGCATCGTGATTGCTGCCAGGATACCGGGCATTGACTTGCATGATGCACTGCCTGTGGTGTCACACAAGCTGCACGTTGAGGGAGTGGAACCCCTTTCAGTTCAGGTACATGGCAGAGTTGACACGAGGCGCACGCAAAACAATGCCCATGCAGTCAGTGGCACCCTGCACCATGGGGAAGCTGCAATCCTTGCAAACCTTTGTGCTTGCTCTGCCTGCTTCTCTCTGGCAAGAGGGAAGGTGATGTAGTTGTCCCTCTTTGCATAGTGAGCCTCAGTGACCTCCCTTATGCAGCAGTTAGTTCGCCGTTATTACCCACCGCAAATTCCGGGCCATTAGGTACACCAGCATCAATCTCTTGGGTATCTGCCCTAAATAGGTCCTGCTGCTTTCTTTCAGTCAATTCCTTATCCATCACCAAGTTTTACCTTGGATCCCCACTGCCTTAAGCTGTGTAGTAACCTTTAATATGGAACTTATACTAGTATTGCAAGCCGTAATTGGTCAAATAAGAAATTACATTATAAAGATTACTGATAAGTTCCTTAAATGATAACCAGAGTCTTGGGTTTTTATGGGAAATATATAAACAAAGTGATTAGATATTCTTGAATATGGGCCTGAAAATATCAAATGGGAGATTAGCAATAAAAATAATGGGTTTTTAAGTGAACATGACATGCAACCCCTGTAGTTCTGCACATTACTGTTTTTTATATATCAGAGCTGCTTTGAAAGAATTAGTCATTATTTTTATAAAGCACTCATGCTGGGGCATTGAAGTAGCAATCATTTCACAATTTAAGAATAATTACTTTATTATTGACAAATAATTTCAAAAGCTGAATAAAAGGCCACTAATTTCAATTGTGTTGTCTCAGTCATGGGGGAAATCTCCCTCCCTCTATGACGAGGTGCCCTTGGACGTACTGTACAAATATAAGGATGGATAATGATGATTCTATTTACTCTCGTTCCTTCAGTGCAGGTACATATTCCCCTGCTGTCACCAGCTTAAGGCTGAGTGTAGCACAGAATGCCATTGCAGCTCATTGCACCACTGCAGTCCAATAATAATATGCTGATTGATGTTTCCTGTGGATACAAATCTACTGTGCCATAAACTGCAGAAGGCCCAGTTCGCACCAGTTGCTGACAGCTAAATTCATAGAAGCAGACTTGTAATTTGATTTTTATTCTTCAGGCTGCATTATACACGTTGGAAATTTCAGTACCTGGAGTTGTCAACCAAATTTTGAGAGCTATGGAATAGCTTTATTAATAGGGGATTAAAAGTTATCTTCTTTACAATACAGCACACATCTTTTTTTTATATATATGCCTCACATCTGCAGATACCTCCTACCCACAAACCTTAATTCCCTTGGCAAAAGTTTGAATAATGTTAACATTTATAATGTAAACAGTTGTTGGTCACAATATAGTAGCATGCTCTGGCCAATTGAAGCCCATGGGATTAAAGGGCCAGTGGCTGCGTAGATACAAAATTGGCTAAGGGACAGAAAGCAGAGAGTAGTGGTGAACGGTTTTTCAGATTGGAGGGAAGTGTGCTGTGTTGTCCCCTAGGGGTCGGTGTTGGGACCACTGCTCTTCATGATATATATTTATTTTATTTTATTCATTCATGGGATGTGGGTGTCACTCGCAAGGCCAACATTTATTGCCCTTGAGAAGGTGGTGCTGAGCCGCCGCCTTGAACCGCTGCAGTCCAGGTGGTGAAGGTACGCCCACAGTGCTGTTGGGGAGGGAGTTCCGGGATTTTGACCCAGCGACGAGGAAGGAACGACGATATATTTCCAAGTCAGGATGGTGTGTCACTTGAAAAGGAACTTGGAGGTGATGGTTTTCCCATGTGCCTGCTGCCCTTGTCATTCTAGGTGGTAGAGGTCGCTGGTTTGGGAGGTGCTGTCGAAGAAGCCTTGGCGAGTTGCTGCAGTGCATCTTGCAGATGGTACACACTGCAGCCACGGTCCGCCGGTGGTGGAGGGAGTGAATGTTTAAGGTGGTGGATGGGGTGCCAATCAAGTGGGCTGCTTTGTCCTGGATGGTGTCGAGCTTGTGTGTTGTTGGAGCTGCACTCATCCAAGCAACTGGAGAGTATTTCATCACACTCCCACACTCCGTACGTGTGCCTTGTCAATGGTGGAAAGGCTTTGGGGAGTCAGGAGGTGAGTCACTGGCCACAGAATACCCAGCCTGCTCTCGTAGCCACTGTATTTATGTGACCAGTCCAGTTAAATTTCTAGTCAATGGTGACTTCCAGGATGTTGATGGTGGGGGATTTGATGATGATAATCCCATTGAATGTCAATGGGAGGTGGTTAGACTCTCTCTTATTGTAAATGGTCATTGCCTGGCACTTGTGTGACACGAATATTACTTGCCACTTATCAACCGAAGTCTGAATGTTGTCTAGGTCTTGCTGCATGCAGGCACGGACTGCTTCATTATCTGAAGGGTTGCAAATGGAACTGAACACTGGGCAATCATCAGCGAACATCCCCACTTCTGACCTTTATGATGGAGGGAAGGTCATTGATGAAGCAGCTGAGGAACTCCTGCAGTGATGTCCTGGGGCTGAGATGAGTGGCTTCCACCAACCACAACTAGCCAGTGGAGAGTTTTCCCCCAATTCCCATTGACTTCAATTTTACTAGGGCTCCTTGATGCCACACTTGGTCAAATGCAGCCTTGATGTCAAGGGCAGTCACTCTCACCTCACTTCTAGAATTCAGCTCTTTTGTCCATGTTTGGAACAAGGCTACAATGAGGTCTGGAGCCGAGTGGTTCTGGCAGAACCCAAACTAAGCATGGGTGAGTAAGTGTCGCTTAATAACACTGTCGATGACACCTTCCATCACTTTGCTGATGATTGAGAGTAGGCTGATGGGGCGGTAATTGGCTGGATTGGATTTGTCTTGCTTTTTATGGACAGGCCATACCTGGGCAATTTTCAACTTTGTCGGACAGATGTCAGTATTGTAGCTGTACTGGAACAGCTTGGATAGAGGCGCGGCTAGTTCTGGAGCACAAATCTTAAGCACTACAGCCGGGATGTTGTCGGGGCCCATAGCCTTTGCTGTATCCAGTGCGCTCAGCCATTTCTTGATATCACGTGGAGTGAATCGAATTGGTTGAAGACTAGCTTCTGTGATGGTGTGAACCTCAGGAGGAGGCCAATATGGATCATCCACTGGCTGAAGATGGTTGCAAACGCTTCAACCTTGTCTTTTGCGCTCACGTGCTGGGTTCCACCATCATTGAGGATGGGGATATTCATGGCGCCGCCTCCTCCTGTTAATTGTTTAATTGTCCACCACCATTCGTGACTGGATCTGGCAGGACTGCAGAACTTTGATCTGATTTGTTGGTTGTGGGATTGCTTAGCGCTGTCCATAGCATGCTGCTTCTGCTGTTTAGCATGCATGTAGTCCTGTGTTGTAGCTTCACCAGGTTGGCACCTCATTTTTAGGTTCACCTGCTGTTGCTCCTTGCATGCTTTTCTACACTCCACATTGAACCAGGGTTGTTCCCCTGGCTTGATGGTAATGGTAGAGTGAGGGATATGCCGGGCCATGAGGTTACAGATTGTGGTGGAATACAATTCTGCTGCTGCTGATGGCCCACAGCGCCTCATGAATGCCCAGTTTTGAGCTGCTAGTTCTTGGACTTGGGTATATTGGGTAATCTCAAAGTTTGCAAATGGCACGAAACTCGGAAATGTACTAAACAGTGAGTAGGATAGTGGCAGACTTCATGAGGAAATGGGCAGAAAAATGGCAGATGAAATTTAATGCAGAGAAGTTTGAAGTGACTTATTTTGGTGGGAAGAATGAGAGGCCGTATAAACATAGAAAAATAGGAGCAGGAGTAGGCCATTCGGTCCTTCGAGCCTGCTCTGCCATTCAATATGATCATGGCTGATCCTCTATCACAATACCATATTCCCACTCTCTCCCCATACCCCTTGATGCCTTTTGTGTCTAGAAATCTATCTATCTCCTTCTTAAATATATTCAGTGACTTGGCCTCCAGAGCCTTCTGTGGTAGAGAATTCCACAGGTTCACCACCCTGAGTGAAGAAATTTCTCCTTATCTCAGTCCTAAATGTCCTACCCCGTATCCTGAGACTGTGACCCCTCGTTATAGACCCCCCAGCCAGGGGAAACATCCTCCCTGCATCCAGTCTGTCCAGCCCTGTCTCAATTTTATCCGTTTCAATGAGGTCCCCCCTCATTCTTCTAAACTCTAGTGAATACAGGCCTAGTCGACCCAATCTCTCCTCATACAACAGTCCTGCCATCTCAGGAATCAGTTTGGTGAACCTTCGCTGCACTCCCTCTATGGCAAGTATATCCTTTCTTAGGTAAGGAGACCAAAACTGCACACAGTACTCCAGGTGTGGTCTCACCAGGGCCCTGTATAACTGTGGTAATGGTCATGATGCGGAGATGCCGGTGTTGGACTGGGGTGGACAAAATTGAGAGGTCGCACAACACCAGGTTATAGTCCAACAGTTTTATTTGAAATCACAAGCTTTCGGAGCTATCGATTGCTCCTTCCTCAGGTGAAGGAGCAATCGATAGCTCCGAAAGCTTGTGATTTCAAATAAAACTGTTGGACTATAACCTGGTGTTGTGCGACCTCTCAATTTTAACTGTGGTAAGACAGCCTTGCTCCTGTACTCAAATCCTCTTGCAATGAAGGCCAACATACCATTTGCCTTCCTAACTGCTTGCTGCACCTTCATGTTTGCTTTCAGTGACTGGTGTGCAAGGACACCCAGGTCCCTTTGTACATCAACATTTCCCAATCTATCACCATTTAAATAATAGTCTGCCTTTCTGTTTTTTCTACCGAAGTGGATAACTTCACATTATCCATGTTATACTGCATCTGCCATGTATTTGCCCACTCACTCAACTTGTCTAAATCGCCTTGATGCCTCTTTGCATCCCCCTCACAACTCACAATCCCACCTAGTTTCGTGTCGTCAGCAAACTTGGAAATATTACATTTGGTTCCCTCATCCAAATCATTGATATATATTGTGAATAGCTGGGGCCCAAGCTCTGATCCCTGCGGTACCCCACTAGTCACCGCCTGCCACCCTGAAAAAGACCCATTTATTCCTACCCTCTGTTTCCTGTCTGTTAACCAATTTTCAATCCATGCCAGTCTATTACCCCCAATCCCATGTGCTTTAATTTTGCACACTAACCTCTTATGTGGGACTTTATCAAAGGCCTTCTGAAAATCCAAATACACTGGTTCTCCCTTATCTATTCTACCAGTTACATCCTCAAAAAACTCCAGCAGGTTTGTCAAACACGATTTCCCTTTCATAAATCCATGTTGACTTTGTCTAATCCTGTTGATATTTTCTAAGTGTCCTGTTATCACATCCTTTATAATAGATTCTAGCATTTTCCCTACTACTGATGTTAGGCTAACCGGTCTGTAGTTCACTGTTTTCTCTCTCCCTCCTTTTTTAAATAGTGGGGTTACATTTGCCACCCTCCAATCTGCAGGAACTGTTCCATAATCTATAGAATTTTGGAAGATGACAACCAATGCATCCACTATTTCCATGGCTTCCTCTTTTAGTACTCTGGGATACAGATTATCAGGCCCTGGGGATTTATCAGCTTTCAGTCCCATTAATTCCTCCAGCACTATTTCTTTACTAATACTAATTTCCTTTAATTCCTCCTTCTCACTAGACCCTTGGTTCCCTAGCATTTCTGGGAAGTTATTTGTGTCCTCTTCCGTGAAGACAGAACCAAAGTATTTGTTTAATTGCTCAGCCATTTCCTTGTTCCCCATTATAAATTCTCCCATTTCTGACTGTAAGGGACCTACATTTGTCTTCACTAATCTTTTTCTTTTTACATACTAGTAGAAGCTTTTACAGTCCGCTTGCAAGTTTACTCTCATACTCTATTTTTCCCCTCTTAATCAATCTCTTGGTCCTTTTTTGCTGAACTCTAAACTGCTCCCAATCCTCAGGATTGCTACTTTTTCTGGCTACTTTATATGACTCCTCTTTGGATCTAATACTATCCTTAATTTCTTTTGTTAGCCATGGTTGGGCCGCTTTTCCTTTTGTGTTTTTGTGCCAGAAAGGAATGTATAACAGTTGCAATTCATGCATTCGTTCCTTAAATTGGAGTCTGTGGTCCCTTAATTCTTTATCGAGCCTCTTCTTGTGCTGCAATGGCAATTTCACTATAGCACCGCTTGTATCTTCCTGGGGTCATTGGTGGATTCCTGCTTGCTAGCGGAAATCCCACTGGGTGCCTGCCATGAATAGATATCCCAAACACAGGAAACTGAGCCAGGGTCATGGCGACATTGGGGTAGTGGGCACAAATCGTTTCCCAACATTTTCAGTAAATTCCAGGCCTATAAGTCAGCAAACTCATTAATAGCATACCAAGGGGTACATTTTCTGCTTCTGCAATCCTGGTGCATGTTTCAAGGCAGGAACATTTAAGACAGGAACTGGCTCGGGGGTGATTTTGCCAATGGGGAGCTTTTGGAGGCGGGACTCCCACTTGTCGGGTTTCAGTCCCGCCTCCACCAACTTCTGGCCAACCCACACTATTTTCCCTTGATTGACCTTGTTAAGCCCGCCCAGTGGGCTTAGCAGGCCGATTAAGGGAAAGTCGGTTGTCATCGTTTGACAGCTGTGTGAAGCTGTTAAACAGTGACATTCTCTGTAGTTTGAAGAGGTCTTGAATTCAAGACCTCATCAAACCTCTTTCTTTTGCAGAAATGAGAATGCAACGGCCATCTGTCATCTCTACTGCGGAGCTGCAAGATTCTCTGCAAACCCACCGCCTGAAGCCTGCAGGAAGAAACAAAGGTAAGTACACTTTTTCTAACACTTTCCACTTACCTTAGATACTCGCCTCTCCACACTTGCACCCATCACTTACCTTCACAGCACACTTTTGCACCCCTCCGACCCCCGCAGACCTGCTATTCGCCTCAGTGACCCTGGCGGGGTTCGGAACCTTCGGGAAGCCCGCACTTGTGTGGGCAAGATGGTGATAAGCCTATTTTCTGCCTGCTAACTACCTGTTAACAGGCAGTTAATTGGCTTTAATCCCTTCCCGCCTCCAAGGAGATGGGACCCGGCGCGGGGTGGCTACCCGCCTCCTGGCAAGATGGCATGGAGGCGCCCCCAAATTCTGCCATGTTCCCAGCAGTCCCGCCTCCAAAAGGCTGGCAATCTTGCCAGCCTTATCAGTGGGGAATATGGAGTGGAGGAGTACCTGCAGCTGCAAAAGGCGCAGCGGATAGGTTGTGGGAGGAGGCTGACGGTCACGGTAGGCACCTGATTGTTCAAAAGCAGCCACCAGCAGTTGGGGTGCAGTCTCCTTCACCCACAGCTGTTAGACTCTACTCCCCCTCCGATTCTGCCAAATGCCAGCTACCCCCAATACTGCCAAACTCTGGCCCTTCCAATGCTCCAAACCCCCCTCCTCAGGTCTATTAGATCTCAGAACCCCCTTCCCCGAAATTTCACCCACCCAGATCCTGGGATCCACTCCAATGCTCCCTGATCCCTGAACTGCCCGAATTCTCCCAAACCACACATTCTGCCTCCCCAGTGTTCTCTGATCCCACAAGTCTTTTCATCGTGATCCTGGGACCTGCCTCAGGTGTTTCTAGAACCTCCCTCTCTAATGTTCCCAGAATCATACGATCCCCCCGCCCCTCAAAATAGTGCTAGACCAGGAGACTCTATCCTCGTACTGCCAAACCCTGCCCCCCCCTCTCCCCCCACCCCAGTATTTGCAGATCCCAGGACTGCCCCAGTGCTGATAAATCAATGGATTGGATTTTGTGAATGGAGACGTGCTGGAGGCGGGACTGCTGCTTGTTGGGTCTCAGTCCCGCCTCCAGCATGTTCTGGCCAACCAGAGGGATTTTCCCCTGATTGACCTTGTTAAGCCCGCCCTGCAGGGCTCAGCAGGCCAATTAGAGGAAGTCATTGATCGAGCACGTCAACGTCTGACATGCCATCTGTCAAGACTTCTTGAAAGAAGAAATGTCAGCGTTTGACAGCTCTGTGAAGCTGTCAAACACTGACATTCTCTGTAGTTCAATGAGCCCTTGTGTTCAGGACTCATCAAACCTTTCAACTTTGTAGAAAGCAGATGACTGTTGGTTCGGAGGATCCAACAGCCAGTCTGTGAAATCTACAACGAAGATGTTGGGACTCCGGAACCACCGCGGCTGAAGGCTGTAGGCAGAAACCAAGGTAAGTGAACATTTTATAACACTTAACACTCACCTCACATACTTACCACTCCACACTTGCACCCATCACTCACCTCCACATCTCACTTTCAGGCCCCTGCGACCCCCGCAGACCTCCTACTCGACTCCTCCAACCCAGCGGGGTTCTTCGAGGTCGGGAAGCCTTCACCTGAAAAGGTAAAATGGCACTAATCCTTTTTTCTGCCTGTTAACTACCTGTTAACAGGCAGTTAAAAGGATTTAATCCCTTTCCCGCCTCGAAGAGACGGGACCCAAAGCAGGACATCTTCCCGCCTCCTGGCAAAAGGGCATGGAGGCGGGATGGGGGTGGGTTTGCCATCTGCCCCCACTTTCTGCAACTTTACTGGCTGTCCCGCCTCCATATCCGCCTCCTCGGGGCTGACAAAATCCAGCCCATGGTGTCTGTAGCACCTCTGTTCTTAAAATCTCCAATTCACCGTGAACTGTGCCACGGGAGCTCTGCAAGTATCTAATTAATTATGCATATTTGTGTATTTTCTCTGTCACACTTTCTTGTCCGTCACATTTTTCTGTCAAGATCGGAGCTACTCAATCATTTGATCTTGTCACTAATTGAATCCTCCACATTTGGTTTCCAATGTATTTTGCACAGTTGCATAATTTACCGCTGGTTCCCATTTTCATCTTGAGTGTCACTTGCTGTGGAGCTGTTAAAATTAGGCCTGTGGCCCAATGCTGGTCTACAAATAGAAGTTTATAGCGGAGAAGGAGGCTGGTCTGCCCTTTGTTTCTGGTCTGGCTGCTCGCTAGAGCAATCCATAACTAATTCCAGAGCCCTACTCTTTCCCCATAGCCCTGTATCTTGCTATACTTCAAATATTTATCCACTGTTGTCTTAAAAGATGGAATGTCTCTGCCTCTATATTCCCTGGAGTTTAGCAGAATGAGAGGTGATCTCATTGAAACGTATAAAATTCTTAAGGGGCTTGACAGGGTAGATGCTGGGAGGATGTTTCCCCTGGCTGGGGAGTCTAGAACTAGGGGTCACAGTCTCAGAATAAGGGATCGGCCATTTAGGACTGAGATGAGAAATTTCTTCACTTAGAGGGTGGTGAATCTCTGGAATTCTCTACCCCAGAGGGCTGTGGATGCTCAGTCGTTGAGTATATTCAAGACAGAGAGCGATAGATTTTTGGATACTAAGTGAACAAAGGGATATCGGGATAATGCGGGAAGATGGACTTGAGATAGTAGATCAACCATGATCTTATTGAATTGTAGGAGCAGGCTCGCAGGGCCGAATGTACTACTCCTGTATTTTTAGTCTTTTCCTGTTCATCCTATCAAAGTCTGTCGTAATTTTAAAAACCTTTCTTAAATGACCACTCATCCTTCTCTGCTCCAGCAGAAATAGTCCCTGTATCTCAAGCCTCTCATAACTATAGTTCTTCATCCCTGGTACAGGAAACTCTTTATTAACCGGCACCGACGGGACCGGCGTGGTGCCGGTTAATCAAAAAGTCCGGATAATGGAGAGTTATATCTCCCAACGTACGAGAGCCCCGTACACACTGACATGCGCCTACATTCGGAGCTCCGTCTCCCTGGGGACCGCCAGCTGACCATCTGTCGTGTCCGCTGCCTACCCGGGCTGCAGATTCCCCTCCCAATCTACATGCTCCGATACAAGGCAAACGCCTCGGGGTTTTTTTAAAAGTTATTTTTAAAGGAGAGATGAAGGAAAACCCCGGTTACCTACTCAAGAATTTTGCAGGTTAAGAGAGATTTCCGGTTATTTGGGTACCGGTTAAAAGAGAGTTTCCTGTATTATCCTGGTGAATTTACATTGTATGCTCATTATTCATTTTAATGTCCCAGCAGTGGTCTGGGAAAACATACATTATTATTTAAAATAAGTAATGAGCACTATTTAATTTAAATAACAAAATTTATTTATTTAAAGAACACATTTAATAATTAAAATATTTTATTTTTAACCTGTTCACCCTTGGCATAACCCGATTAGAGAAATCCCCACTGCCCTTCCATGACTGCACTTTAAGCCCTTGTTCCCAATCTCAAGGCTGGCTTGGGTTCCAGGCACAGGGCAGAAAAAATAATAGAAAGAACTTGCATTTATATAGAGTCTTTCATGGACAGGGGGTCCAAGCAAGCAGAGCAGGTGCAGTGATGCTAGAGGGGGATTACTTAAAAGACCTTTTCTAGCATTCACCTGGGAAAACCTTCATCATTTTAAAATACTCAACAGTATTTATTTTAAAAGGGTGGGGACAGTGTCTGATGAGAGGGAACCATTTACAATGTCAGATAGCATGAGGGCCAAGAAGGGAAATTGGGTGGTCAGCATTTCAGGAAATTGGGTCAAGGGAGTAGGAGGTGGGTCTCAAGGATGAATTGAGCTATAAGAACATAAGAAATAGGAGCTGGAGTAGACCGTTTGGCCCTTCGAGCCTGCTCCGCCATTCAACAAGATCATGGCTGATCATCTACCTCAACTCCACCTTCCCGCACTATCACTTTGTGGGTTAGATAGGAGAAAAAATAGACAATTAGAAGGTTCGTGGTTAGGGTAACGGGACAGCCAAGGGGAATCGGGTAGACAAGAAGAAGGTAGAAAAGCATCAGAATTAGTTGAATGGATGCTCTTAGTCTTGGTGACATAGAGTCCCGTGAGCTCTGCACACTTGTAAAAGCTGAGAGCAGAGTGGACAGGAGTGGTAAACACTCCAGACCTCATTAAAGCCTTGGTCCAAACATGAACAAAAGAGCTGAATTCCAGAGGTGAGGTGAGAGTGACAGCCCTTGACATCAAGGCAGCATCAAGGAGCCCTAGTAAATTTGAAGTCAATGGGAATTGGGGGAAAACTCTCCACTGGCTGGAGTCATACCTAGCACAAAGGAAGATTGTTGAGGTTGTTGGAGGCCAATCATCTCAGCCCCAGGACATCACTGCAGGAGTTCCTCAGGGCAGTGTCCTAGACCCAACCATCTTCAGCTGCTTCATCAATGATCTTCCCTCCATCATAAAGTCAGAAGTAGGGATGTTCGCTGATAATTGAACAGTGTTCAATTCCATTTGCAACTGCTCAGATGACGAAGCAGTCCAGGCCCACAAGCACCAAGACCTGGAGAACATTCAGGTTTGGGCTGATAAGTGGCAAGTAACATTTGTGCCACACAAGTACCCAGCAATGACCATCTCCAACAGGAGAAAGTCTAACCACCTCCCCTTGACATTCAAGGGCATTACCATCGTCAAATCCCCCACCATCAACTTCCTGGGGTCACCATTGACCAGAAACTTAACTGGACCAGCCACACACATACTATGGCTACAAGAGCAAGTTGGAGGCTGGGTATTCTGCGGCAAGTGTCTCCTGACTCCTGACTCCCCAAAGCCTTTCCACCATCTACAAGGCACAAGTCAGGGGTGTGATGGAATACTCTCCACTTGCCTGGATGAGTGAAGCTCCAACAACACTCAAGAAGCTCGACACCATCCAGGACAAAGCAGCCCGCATGATTGGCACACCATCCACCACCTTAAACAAACATTCACTCCCTCCACCTCTGGCGCACCGTGTCTGCAGCGTGTACTGTAATGTGCTTCTTCGACAGCACCTACCAAACCCTCAACCTCTATCACCTAGAAGGACAAGGGCAGCAGGTGCATGGGAACACCACCATCTTCACGTCCCCCTCCAAGTCACACACCATCCTGACTTGGAAATATATCGCCGTTCCTTCATTGTCACTGGGTCAAAATCCCAGAACTCCCTACTTAACAGCACTGTGGGAGTACCTTCACCACACGGACTGCAGCGGTTCAGGAAGGCAGCTCACCACCACCTTCTCGAGAGCAATTAGGGATGGGCAATAAATGCTGGCCTTGTCAGTAACGCCCACATCCCATGAATGAATTTAAAAAAAATCAAATTAAAGCAGGGAGTTCTCCATGTGTCCTGGCCCACACATTGAACACAGCAACCAAAGCAAGCAAAACTGGCTATTTATCTCATTGCTGTTTGTTGGACCTTGCTATGTGTGAATTGACTGCTGCATTTCCCTACCAAGCAACAGTGATTACACTTCAAAAGTAACTAATTGCCTGTGGGGAGCTTTGTGGCTCAATATAGAGTTCATAAATCTGTGCAAGAAGTGGGCTTGGTCGCCAAGTGGCCTTTTTTTCATTCTGTGCTTTATGGGCCCGAAAATTAAACCTAATACGCGAGAGTACGCACTGTGTACTCTCGCGTATTAGATCCCGAATTGCCGGTTTCCTGCATGCACTGCGCATGCGTGGGAAACCGGCACTTCGTGAATTGAAAAGGGGGCGGTTCCTAAGTGAACCGCGTGCGCGCTACAGGCTGTGCACACACAGTGCACTTAGTTTTTTTTCCAGCTTTGAACGCGCAGGTAAGTGGTGAAGATTTTACACACAAAGAAAGCAGGCGTAGGACCCCCTTTTAACAAGGTAAGTAGTTAATTAAGTGTTACTTTAAATTTTTTTCAACAGGTTTATCTTTTTTAGAGACTTTAAAGAAAGATAAGTTTATTTTTATAACTTTTAAAAAGATTTTAAATTTTTTCAAAAATTTTATTTTTTGTTCAAAGTGGTTAATTTATTTAACTATACTTATTTTATTAATGTGATGGTTTTTTTTAAATTTAATTGAGGTTTAGCTGTTCTTTTGGGGGTGTATAGTATTCATAGCTTTGATAGCTCTTGCCGTCAAAACTATGAATGAAAGATGGTGTGCTGCCATTGGCTCTAACTGAATCACGTGATCCCAGAGCTCGCACGAACTAATTGCGCCTCTGAGTCACGCAAGCACTGCACGGTTCCAACAGAGAGAGCCTTTGAAACTAAAGTTCGTGTGGGCCCGGAGCAAAAAGGTAGGCGCGGAGTGCGATATCGCGGGGAATCCTTACCCCCGCGGGAACCATCCATGTTTAATTTCTGGGCCATGATCTTGTATATCGTTGGACAAGACCAAATTGTTTATTACAGTTCTTTACAGGTAATCATTGAGAATTCCTTTTTTTTTTCCAGTTATAATGATGAAGATGGTACGCCTCCATTTCCTCCTGCTAGGGCACGCTGGATTCGAGCCATCAACAAAGTTCGATTGCAGATCCAAGAGGTAGGACTACAGTTTACAGGTTATCTTCTGATTGATCCTGTTTCCAAATGTATAAATTACAAATATTAATTGATTTTTGCTCCATATCAGTGTCTACCATTAATTCATTCTGATTGTTTTGCTGAATGAATGACTTATAGATGATGTATATGTGGGTTTGTGTGTGCACATGTACCGAATTGTAGGGAACTCGATACCTCGGGTTTAATCACAGCCCAGGTTCAAATCATCTATCAAAGATAAAATTGAGGGAATATAATCCCCTTATATACTTGCTTGGCAACATATGTTGCTAGTCCAGAGAACAGTGTTGATAACAAAATTCTGGACAAATTCTTCTTAAACACATCACTGTGGAGCAGCAGAGAATCAAAAATGTGAAAGTTCAGTATTAATTTATCACTAGTTGGAAACATACTTATTAGTGGAAATTATTGGTCATCTTTCAGCGGACGTATAACCATTTAAATAGCCATTAATTACAAGAGCCAGAGGTAATTGTTCAGATGAAAATAAAAATGATAACTTTGGGGGGAATTTGAAAAACTATGGGGGCGAAATTGGGTGCCTTTGTGCCTCGCATTTGTGCCCCCCCCCCCCGGGAGGGGGGGTGCTAACGGAACCCAAATGTCTTTGCGACCGGGCGTGGCGCTGACATCGACTCCCGCCATATTCGGCGGGAGTTTTGCAGCAGCGCTATGGCGTTGCACCCCGATCTCCTTCCCCCGGAGATCGTGACCTCATCGCCTCGGTAGCGCCCCGGACCCAAAATTGACTTCCGCCCCCTGCAGCAGCGCAAGTTGAAAACACCAACAGCTGCAGGAGGCGTGCATCGGGCGGCCGGCCGCTTCGGGGGTGATAATTAAAGGCAAGGTGGCCGAGGTAAGTAAAAAAAAAACAACTTACCTTTCTTCCAGTTTTTTCGCGGGTTCCTGCTTGAGTGCCGGGTTGATCGCGCTGGATCGCGGCTGCCTTGGTGGTCCAGGTAGGTATTTTTTATATTGCAGAGCCTGCAGCGATGGCCCTTCCCTTTAAGGGGGGGGAATGAGTCTTTGAACGCAGCTCCACTTCCTTCCTGGAGCGTAAAACCGAATTTTTTTAAAGTTTAGAAACATTAGCGCCTGGCGCTAATTTTCTCAACTTTTAAAAGTTAGCGCCCCAAACGGGGCTATAATGAATTTCTCCCCCATGCTGTGTTAAAAGCAGTATTTTAAATAATGTTTTGACCAATGGCACTGATGACTAAATGATAAAAGGCAATTCAGTGTATTCAAGCTAACATGATAATCAGAAAACTTTCTGATTTTTCTTCCAAACAGATGCAAGTTAAAGTTAGTTTTTTCATTCTCTTTTTCTGAAATACAGTTTCAGCTTTCATTTTATGGGTTTTATATTCAAAGATAATGGTATGGATAGTTAAAAGCTCACATACTGGCAATGATCCACAATAACACAGAGGTAAAGGACCAGCTGGAGTGGAAGATAATCCAGTGTGACAGGACATTTAAGAAAAAACAGACATTTTCAGTACAAGTTTCACATTTTCCATCTGTGATGTCGGAGAAGCTTTAGATATTTGATACAGATCAAAACTGAGCAAAATTGATCACTACAGGATATAACGGTTGTTAAAACAATGCTGAATGTGCTGCACTGTGACTATCTAGATGCTAATTAAATTGAGTAGTGAGTACAAACTAGATTTGTATTTTGGTGCAGTTGATTAAAGAAATGCTTTCATTTTTCAATAGCTTAGAAGTATATACCACTAGTTTACATATTAATCAAATATTATACTGTATTTGTAGTCAGATGAACAGAATGGCAAGACATGGGTTTTATTCCCTTCGCTTTTCCTCCAAATGACAATGCTATTAATAGCATCATAAAAGCGGTATATACCCATAGAGAAGTCTGGTCAATTTTTTGCTTAGTTTATAAAATATCTGACATCACAGACTGAAAATGTCTTTGTTTTATTTTATTTCTTCCCCTATACACACACACACACACACTTACAAGGGTGGAGACAGTAAGTGCCATTTATTCAACTGTCAGGGTTATTTTGTTATAACAGCGGCAGACGGGAGATATGGCAGCCCAAGGCAGGTATCCCTCGGATACTGGCTCTGTGCTGCCTTCCCAAATTATAATGATCCAGATTTAATAAAATACACTTGAGGTGTAATGACTTTTCTGCCATTTTCTTCAGATTACTTATGGGTAGTTCAAAGTCATCCAGCCCCACTGAAGCTGCTTGAAATTTCTAGCAACACTGGATATAGGCAAATGCAAATTACAACTTGTATTTATATAGTACCTTTAACATAGAAAATCATCCCAAAGCGCTTCACAGAGATATGATCAGACAAAAATGGATGCCAAGACAAAAGGAAGGCGATATTAGGAAGGGTGACCGAAGGCTTGGTCATAAGAGGTGGATTTTGAGGAGGGCCTTAAAGGTATAGAGACTTGTGGGTTTATGGAGGGAATTCCAGAGCATGGGGTTCAGACAGCTGAATGTACGGCCACCAATGGTGGGATGAAAGGAGGGGGATATGCACAAGGAGGAAAAGGAGCTCATTTAACGTAATATTACAAAGTGAGAACAGAGGGCAGATATAATTTTTTGCACCTTGCTTTTGGCCTCACCTTTTATGGTGCAAAGTAATTGCTACTTTAGCAGGGTTATGATTGGCAACGTCGTCACATCATTTTGATATCCTCCCAATAATTCTGTTTGTTGACGGAATGCATGAACGATGTCATTCTGAAAAGTGGCAATGGCTGTTTTATTTGCAGATCTGTTTCGGTGTGCTAGATCCAAATTTCCAGTCTATTAAAACCTGCCACCCTGTAATTGTGACAAAAGAGATGATAGGCATATTGTTTAAGTATTTCTGTATATGTTATAATTACATTTTAAGCAGTGTAACCAAATTGACCCTGATGGAAGACAGAAATGATGGTTTATTATACAGAGCTCTATTGTACAATTTTCTGTGTACTCACTCCTCTTCCTGAAGCAAGTCAGTCCTGACAGCTTAATTGTACTGGCCCTTTGAATTTCTACTAGCAGTTGCCCAGCACAGTCAGTGCTTTCAGATAAAGTGTAGTGCTTTGGGCAGGAGGCAGATTTAAAGAGAAGAATTGACACCATACATCCCACGATCAGGCACTATCAAGTTGACTGTGGATAATGAGGTAGAAAGGAGCCAGCTGTTGCAGAAGCTCCAAGTTGGGGAGGGAGAAAATAGCCCAAAATGCATCCTGCTGAGTGATGTGTGGAATTGGACAGCATTCACAGAGATATTGTACATGTCAAGATTGTATCTGAGTGCAACTCCAACAGATGGATTAGCTTCGACAGCAATTGAAAGATTTTTGTCAAGAGTTTACATGGGAGATGAGACAAACTCTGAACGAATTCTGGACGTAGGCAATTCTTGTTTAATTGTGCGGAAAGAAGAAAGTGACAGGTATGTCCCTGTTTAGTACCCAGGTCTTTTTGTGTAAACAAACAGCATGCTTTTCATTTTTATGTTAATTAGTCATAGCTGGTGAATTAATTACTATTCACATTACTACATTCAGTTATATTTTTAGGCAGAGGCTGATTACAGTACAGAAAGAACTAAAAAAAAGGAAACATTTATCTTATACTGGTCCTTAAAAATGTTGAATCATTCAGGGTGGTATTATTCAAATTGTTAATAAAAATGGTTGAATAAGATAATCATAGTAATACATAGCTGGTGGTGAATTGATAACTTTAGCCTAAAAATTACTGTCGGCGATGTCAGCTGCCAGACATTTAATATATTCATATGACATTCCTTTGTTCTGTGTTTGAATGCAGGCGTTAACCTGTGTTATTTTAAATGGGCTCAAACTTGCGATAAAATAGCAGACAAAGCAATACCATATGAATACGTTAAGTATTCGACTGCTAATAGTGGCAATAGTTATTTCTAGGCTTTTATCTAATTTTATATATTCATTTTCAAAAATTGTATGAATGATTATAGGGAGGTACAGAGAAGCTATCAAAGAATGCAGCATCTGAAAAAAATAAAATCAGATCAAAAGAGTTTTAATCAACACTGAACCCAGAAGGCACTATATAGCATTATGTAAAACTTTACAGTATTATGTACTCTATACCTTAAGTGCCATTACAGGAATCATAAATGTTGCTTTACTTAGCCTATCATATACAGCACAATCTTTTGTCATTCTAGTTCTATTACCAGCCTCTCGATAGAGGGAAAACATTTTGAGGAAAATACATGAATATTTGAATTCATCTGAACGCAGCCTTTCTTTAGAAGAAAATTTCACAAATTTTTAGGAGGAGTTAACATCAATATCCAGATTATACATGCAGACTGTTCAAACTCAGGAGTCAGAGGGGTAGAAATTCATCTTGGGCAGTAACGCAATACGGGCGATATCTCATCAACTTCAGTGGAGCTGAACATCGGGCGGGGTGTGTAACAGGCGGCCGGTGCGATACCGGCTGTTTTGCACTGCCGCCCAAGACAAATTTCTATCCCAGGAGGTCTCAAATTTTGAAAGCTTTGTGCCTTTTCTTCACACTCCTGCAAATAATTAAAGAGTGGTTTTGCATTAATATATCAAAAAGCAACTTCAGTTTTGGGAATGATTTATGCTTTCCCCTTCATCAGTCCTGTGGAATATAAAAATGTATTTCCTAGGGCTGTCTGATGCCTCAGTTGGTAAGCACAATGCCTAGTGAGTTTGAGGCATAGATACTAGAAAGGCCCCAGATTCGAATCTCCGTTTATGCTGAGGTTGTAGATTTCAACTGGCATATCAATTGGGGTGCTGTAATCTGTCTCAGCGCTCCTGGGTTAGGGGAAGAAAAATTGGCCAAGCTTCCTATGACTGATTATTATTCAATGACCCCCTTCCCCCGTCTCCTTTGCTGGAAAGTGCAGGTGTACGAACAACAGAGGAAAACAGGATTTGGCTAGGCTCTGACACCTTGACAGTTGAAAAGCCTGCTGAAACTCACTCTTAGCCCATGTGTGAAAAATAGCCAGTTGAGTGAGGTGAAAGAAGTTGGCTGGTGCCTGTGAACTGTATTCCAACAATAGTCAGCACTTTCAGGAAAGCAGGGGAGAAAGTTGAAGGGATGAAAAGTATTATTCCCAAAAATCCATGGGAGTACCTTGCAACGATCCAGTTTAATGAAGCAAAATAACACCGGGAAAAACAATTAATTTGTCCACCATCTGTTCTAATGTTCCTCGTCTTTTTTTTAAACAGATCATATTTGACTTTTTTTCCAATTTTATTTGTCCTCTGTAACTGATTATTTTAAAGAGGACTGACATATCGTGAATAACATTGTTCCGACAGTAAAGATTCATATTGAGAAAACGGGCATTGTGATTTCCACAAGGCGAAGTCATGAACTCACCAAGATTGTCGGTGGGAACTGACAAAAATGGGCAAAGATGTTTCCTAAGAACAGAAAATGAATGATCAATCAACAAGGCCACCTCCAGGCAACTCCTGGAAGCTGGTTACAGTATTTCATCACTTGCCTTGATTTCAAATCCCTCCATGTCCTCACCCCTCCCTAATGTAATTTCCTTTCTCACTACTGTTCTTATGTCATCCTTTATTATCAGGGCTACCCCCCTCCTTTTCCATTCTGCCTGTCTTTTCGAAACCTCAAATGCCCTGGAATATTTAGAATAGAATCATAGAATGATTACAGCACAGAAGGAGGCCATTCAACCCGTCAATCCCGTGCCAGCTCTCTGCAAGAGCACTTCAGCTAGTCCCACTACCAACCTTGGTCACCTTACAACCGCATCTCTGTAATGGCTATTAGATCAAAGCCATTTATCTCTATTTGTGCCACTAATTCATCTATCTTGTTAGAATACTTCGTGCATTGATATAAAGAGCCTGTTGTGGGATTTCTCTCGGCCCCAAAGCAGATGGAGACGAGCGTGTACTGGTTCCAAGAGATCTTTATTCAAGCACGTGCAGGGAGAGGCCCTCTCAGTCTGAGCTGAGACAGGAGTCTAATTTTTACATTCGAGCAATTGGCTAAAATACAATCTTACATCTTGTTTCCTTTACATCTTCGGGACTTGGCCAATTAATTGTGTATAGGCCACCAAACCTCAGTGGTAATGTAGGGCACAGTATCAATCAAGAAATTAGAAGTGCATGTAACATGGGCAATACGGTAATCATGGAGGACTTTAATCTACATATTGACTGGGCAAATCAAATTACCACTAATGGTGTGGAGGACGAATTCTTGGAATGCATGCGAGATGGTTTCCTGGATCAGTATGTGGAGGAACCAACCAGGGAACAGGCTATTCTGGATCTGGTACTGTGTAATGAGAAAGGGCTAATCAATAATCTTGTGGAAGTCGCACAACACCAGGTTATAGTCCAACAGTTTTATTTGAAATCACGAGCTTTTGGAGCGCTGCTCCTTCGTCAGGTTACCTGACAAAGGAGCAGCGCTCCGAAAGCTCGTGATTTCAAATAAAACTGTTGGACTATAACCTGGTGTTGTGCGACTTCTCATTTTTGTCCACCCCAGTCCAACACCGGCATCTCCGCATCATGGCCAATAATCTTGTGGAAAAGGGGCCTTTAGGGACAGGTGACCATAATATGATTGAATTTTACATTAAGTTTGAGAGTGATGTAGTCCAATCTGAAACTAAGGTCTTCAATCGAAACCGAGGAAACTACAAGGGTATGAGGGACAAGTTGGCCATGGTAGATTGGGAGACTACACTAAAAGGTATGAAGGTGGACATACAATGGCTAACATCCAAGGAAATAATGCATAATTTGCAACAAACAGTATAATAAGACCAGTGCAAGTGCGAACCAGCACTGAGTGCAAGTCAGCAGAGAGTGCTGTGAGTTTGGGTAAGTGTGAGAGTTCTTTAATTGTTAGTTCTCTTTAAATCATTCTTGATAAGAGTACTTAAGCAGTTTAAGTGAAGGGGAAAAGTTAAATATTTGGGATTCTGTTGGTTTAAGAAGAGTAAAACAAGGTTACACTGCAGTAGGAGTAAATTGGCACAGCAGGCAGTGGAAACCAGTTTTCTAACCAATCAGCAGGGGTGACTCATTTGGCTGTTAACAAATAAACAGTATAATAAGACCAGTGCTAGTGCGAGCCAGCACTGAGTGCAAGTCAGCAGAGAGTGCTGTGAGTTTGGGTAAGTGAGAGTTCGGGTGAGTGGGGTGTAGGGTGCTCTTTTCAAACTGTAACTCTGTGGGTTGTAGTTAATAAGGCCTTTCTGGTGCAGAGTGACTGTTGGTAAACCATTTAACTGGTGTAATTTAGAGTCCAGAAACCCAGGTAGTGAAATAGAGGAAAGTGAAAGGCAGACAGAAATAAATGGTAAAAAGGAGAGGAACAAAAAACAAAGGGCCAAACTAATTCATAAAAAATGTGAGCATAAAAAAAGCCTGAGGGTTTTATACCTTAATGCGAGAAGCATCAGGAACAAGGTAGATGAATTAGCTGTGGAAATAGAGGTTAATAATTATGATCTAATTGGGATTACGGAAACATGGTTGCAGGGTGAGCAGGGCTGGGAGCTTAACATACAGGGGTATTCAGTATTTAGGAAGGATCGACAAAAAAGAAAGGGAGGAGGGGTAGCATTGCTGGTAAAAGAGGGGATAAATGCAATTGAAAGGAAGGATATTAACTCAGTTAATACAGAATCTATATGGGTGGAGCTAAGAAATAGCGAGGGGCGAAAAACATTAATAGGAGTGGTATATAGGCCTCCAAATAGTAAAATAGAGGTTGGGGAGGGCATCACGAGGGAAATTAGAGAAGCGTGCAATAAGAGCACAGCTGTCATCATAGGTGACTTTAACTTACATATAGATTGGACTAGCCTAATCAGTAAAAATAATGAGGAGGAGGAATTCCTTGAGTGTTTAAGGGATGGTTATCTGGATCAATATGTCGAGGAACCAACTCGGGAACAGGCTATATTGGACTGGGTACTGTGCAATGAGAAGGGACTAATTAGTAATCTTGTTGTACGGGGACCCTTGGGTCAGAGCGATCATAACATGATCGATTTCTCACTCGAAATGGAGAGCGAAGAAATTGACTCAGAGACTCAGGTCCTGAATTTAAACAAGGGGAATTATGATGCCATTAGACGGGAACTGAGTAGGTCTGATTGGACAACGTTCCTGGGAGGACTGGAGGTAGATAAACAATGGCAAGCATTTAAAGATAGAATGACAAAATTGCAAAAATTGTTTATACCAATCTGGCATAAAAGGAAATCTAAAAAGGTGACTCAACCGTGGATAACAGGGGAAATTAGAGACAGCATAAAATCCAAAGATAGGGCGTATAAAATAGCCAAAAAACGCGCCAGAGCGGAAGATTGGGAACAGTTTAAGATAGAGCAAAGGAGGGCAAAGGGCTTAATCAAGAAGGGCAAAATAGCTTACGAAAGCAAGCTGGCGGAAAATATAAAAACTAACTCCAAAAGCTTTTATAAGTATATCAAGAGGAAAAGACTGGTGAAAACCAAAGTTGGTCCATTGCAGTCAGATACGGGGGAATATATAATGGGAAATAAGGAAATGGCAGACCAACTAAATGCATACTTTGGGTCAGTCTTTACGAAGGAAGACACAAAAAACCTCCCTGGGATATCGGGAAAAATAGGGACATTGGCAAAGGAGGAACTGACGCAAATCAATATCTCTAAGGATATGGTGTTAAGGAAGCTAAAGGGATTGAAGGCGGACAAATCCCCAGGGCCTGATAACATGCATCCTAGGGTACTGAAGGAGGTGGCCCTAGAGATAGCGGATGCACTAAGCATGATTTTTCAGAATTCATTAGACTCGGGAACAGTGCCCATGGATTGGAGGGTAGCTAACGTTACCCCACTATTCAAAAAGGGGGGTAGGGAAAAAGCAGGTAATTACAGACCTGTAAGCCTTACATCAGTTGTGGGCAAAATGCTGGAGTCCATCATTAAGGATGAAATAGCCGAGCACTTAGCAAATGGGGACAGGATAGGACAGAGTCAACATGGATTTACAAAGGGTAAATCGTGCTTGACTAATCTATTGGAATTTTTTGAGGGAGTAACTGGTAAAATAGATGGGGGAGAGCCAGTAGATGTGGTGTACCTGGACTTCCAAAAGGCCTTCGATAAGGTCCCACATAAAAGATTAGCATGGAAAATTGAAGCTCATGGGATAAAGGGGAAAGTATTGACGTGGATAGAGAACTGGCTGTCAGATAGAAAACAGAGAGTTGGAATAAACGGCTCATTTTCTGAATGGCAGGCAGTAACAAGTGGGGTACCACAGGGATCTGTCCTGGGTCCCCAGCTGTTCACAATTTATATTAATGACCTGGATCAGGGAGTCGAATGCAGCATTTCCAAATTTGCAGACGACACTAAACTAGGAGGGGGGGTGGGCTCAGAGGAGGAGACCAGGAAGCTCCAGAGCGATTTGGACAGACTGGGTGATTGGGCGGATAAATGGCAGATGCACTATAATGTGGACAAGTGCGAAGTTATCCACCTTGGGTGCAGGAACGGGAGGGCAAATTATTATTTAAATGGCAATAAATTGGGAGAGGGGGAAGTACAGAGAGACCTGGGTGTTCTTGTACACCAGTCACTGAAGGCGAGCATGCAGGTGCAACAGGCGGTCAAGAAGGCAAACGGTATGCTGGCCTTCATAGCAAAAGGGTTGGAATACAGGAACAGGGATACCTTGCTGCAGCTGTACAGGGCACTGGTGAGACCACACCTCGAGTACTGTGTACAGTTTTGGTCGCCTCATCTGAGGAAAGATGTTCTTGCCATGGAGGGGGTGCAGCGGCGATTCACCAGGCTGATACCAGGAATGGCGGGATTGACCTATGAGGAGAGACTATGTAGTTTAGGGATGTACACACTGGAGTTTAGAAGATTGAGAGGGGACCTCATAGAAGTGTATAAAATTCTGACAGGTCTAGACAGATTAGATGCAGAAGGAATGTTTCCCTTGGCGGGTGAGAACAGAACTAGAGGACATAATTTAAGGATAAGGGCTAAACCATTTAGGACAGAAATGAGGGGGAATTTCTTCACTCAGAGAGTGGTGAACCTGTGGAACTCATTGCCACAGAGGGCAGTGTACGCCAGCTCATTAAATATATTTAAGAGGGAATTAGATATATTTCTACAGGCAAAAGGGGTTAAGGGTTACGGAGAGAAGGCGGGGACGGGATACTGAATTGAAGGATCAGCCATGATCTCATTAAATGGCGGAGCAGGCTCGAAGGGCCGGATGGCCTACTCCTGCTCCTATCTTCTATGTATCTATGTATCTATCTATGTATCTATGTAGAGGGATTGATTTAATTTAAATCCAATTAATTAGAGGGGATACTAGCATCTATAATCGGGCAGAGAGTGTCCATAACTAACAATAAAAAAATTAATTAATTACATAGAATGGAGCAGGTGATGTGTTACTGTTGCGAGATGTGGGAGCCGGTGGACCCCATTGAGGCTCACGGTGATTACATCTGTGACAAGTGTCTGCTGCTACAGGAACTCCAGCTCCGTGTTGATCAGCTGGAGTCTGAGCTTCAGACACTGCGACACATCAGGGAGGGGGAGAAGTACCTGGACTCTGTGTTTCAGGAGGTGGTCACACCTATGAAGTTAATTAATTCAGATGTAGCCCATGGTCAGGGACAGGACGGTGTGACTACGAGTGAGGCAGGTACGGGGATCCAGGAGGTAGTGTTGGAGGAGCCGCAGCCCTTGCTCTTGTCCAACAGGTTCGAGGTTCTTACTCCCTGTGGGGACGGGAGCAGGGACTGCAGGGAGGATGAGCAACCTGGCCACAGCACCGTGGAACAGGGGGCCATTCAAGAGGGGGGAGTAAATAGAAATGTTGTAGTGGTAGGGGATAGTATTATTAGGGGGATAGATAGAGTTCTCTGCAGCTGAGAGCGAGAGTCCCGTAGGCTGTGTTGCCTGCCCGGTGCCAGGGTTAAGGACATCTCCTCTGGGCTGGAAAGAAACTTGCAGTGGGAGGGGTTGGATCCAGTTGTCGTGGTCCATGTTGGTACAAACGACGTAGATAGGACAAGGAAGCCGGTTCTGTTAAAGGAGTATGAGCAGCTAGGGGTCAAATTAAAACACAGAACCTCAAGGGTAATAATCTCTGGATTATTACCTGAGCCACGAGTGAATTTGGCTAGGACAAATAAAATTAGAGAGTTAAATGAGTGGCTCAAAGACTGGTGTGGGAGAAATGGGTTTTGCTTCCTGGGACACTGGCACCAGTACTGGGGCAGGAGGGAGCTGTTCCGTTGGGATGGGCTTCACTTGGCCAGTGCTGGGACTAGAGTCCTGGCGGATCATATAACTAGGGCTGTAGAGAGGGCTTTAAACTAACTAGTGGGGGGGGAGGTTCCTAGAGAGCAAATAATAAAAATGACAACAGAGAAGGTCATAGACTTAGGTAGCAGTGGGGAAATTAAAAATCAGAGTGTGTCAGGAAGGGGCAGAAGGTATGGAGTAAAAGGTAAAGTAATAAAAAGGGCAAAAGCAGGAACTAAGTGTCACAAAACATATTTGAAAGTTCTCTATCTGAATGCACGTAGCATTCGTAACAAAATAGACGAGTTAATGGCACAAATAACTACATATGGGTATGATCTTGTGGCCATTACAGAAACATGGCTGCAGGGTGACAATGCCTGGGAATTAAACATACCAGGTTATTTAATGATCAGGAAGGACTGGCAGGAAGGAAGGGGAGGTGGGGTGGCTATGTTAATAAAGGAAGGAATCACTGTAATACAGAGAAATTATATTGGGTCAAAAGATCAGGATAATGAAACAGTTTGGGTGGAGATAAGGAATAACAAGGGGGTAAAAACACTAGTGGGCGTAGTCTATAGGCCTCCGAATAGTTGCAACTCTGTTGGACGGAGTATCAATCAGGAAATAGTTGAGGCTTGTAATAAGGGAACATCTATAATTATGGGGGATTTTAACTATCATATTAATTGGACAAATCAAATTGGGCAGGGCTGCCTTGAGGATGAGTTCATTGAGTGTATTAGGGATGGGTTTCTTGAGCAGTATGTAACTGAACCGACCAGGGGGCAAGCAACCTTAGATTTGGTCCTGTGTAACGAGACAGGATTAATTAAAAATATCCTGGTAAAGGATCCCCTTGGAATGAGTGACCATAACATGGTTGAATTCCATATTCAATTAGAGGGTGAGAAGGTTGGATCTCAAACAAGCGTGCTAAGCTTGAATAAAGGAGACTATGAAGGTATGCGAGCGGAATTGAGTACAGTGGATTGGGAAAATAGATTAAAGGGTAAGACGATACATGATCAGTGGTGTACATTTAAGGAATTATTTTACAACTTCCAAAAAATATATATTCCACTGAGAAGAAAAGGGTGTAAAAGAAAAGACAGTCATCCGTGGCTAAGTAAAGAAATTAAGGATAGTATTTGACTAAAAACAAGGGTCTTTAAGGTAGCCAAATCTAGTGGGAGGATAGAGGATTGGGAAAACTTTAAAAGACAGCAAAAAATAACAAAAAGATTGATTAAGAAAAGGAAGATAGATTATGAAAGTAAATTAGCAAAAAATATAAAAACAGATAGTAAGAGTTTTTATAGTTATATAAAAAGAAAAAGGGTGGCTAAAGTAAATGTTGGTCCCTTAGAGGATGAGACCGGGAAATTAATGGTGGGAAATATGGAGATGGCAAAAACACTGAATGAATATTTTGTATCAGTCTTTACAGTAGAGGACACTAAGAATATCCCAATACTGGACAAACAGGGGGCGATAGGGGGAGGAGGAGCTAAACACGATCAAAATCACTAAGGAAGTGGTAATCGGTAAAATAATGGGACTCAAGGCGGATAAATCACCTGGACCTGATGGCTTACATCCTAGGGTCTTGAGGGAAGTGGCGGTAGGGATTGTGGATGCATTGGTAATAATTTTCCAAAACTCCCTGGACTCAGCAAAGATCCCGGCAGACTGGAAAACTGCTAATGTAACACCCTTATTTAAAAAGGGCAGTAGACAGAAGGCTGGAAACTATAGACCGGTTAGCCTAACATCTGTGGTGGGTAAAATTTTGGAGTCCATTATTAAGGAGACAGTAACGGGACATTTGGATAATCATAATTTAATAGGACAAAGTCAGCATGGTTTTATGAAGGGGAAGTCATGTTTGACAAATTTGCTGGAGTTCTTTGAGGAAGTAACATACAGGGTGGATAAAGGGGAACCTTAATGGATGTGGTGTATTTAGACTTCCAAAAGGCATTTGACGAGGTGCCACACAAGATTATTGCTTAAGATAAAAAATCACGGGATTGGGGGTAATATTCTGGCATGGATAGAGGATTGGCTATCTAACAGAAGGCAGAGAGTTGGGATAAATGGTTCATTCTCAGACTGGCAATCAGTGACTAGTGGTGTTCCGCAGGGGTCAGTGCTGGGTCCCCAACTCTTTACAATCTATATTAACGATTTGGAGGAGGGGACCGAGTGTAACATATCAAAGTTTGCAGATGATACTAAGATGGGAGGGAAAGTAGTGAGTGAGGAGGACATAAAAAATCTGCAAGGGGACATAGACAGGCTAAGTAAGTGGGCAGAGATTTGGCAGATGGAATACAATACTGGAAAGTGTGAGGTGATGCACTTTGGCAGGAAAAATAGTAGAGCAAGTTATTATCTAAATGGCAAGAAACTGGAAAGTACTGAAGTACAAAGGGATCTGGGGGTCCTGGTGCACAAAACTCAAATGGTTAGTATGCAGGTGCAGCAAGTGATTAAGAAGGCCAATGGAATGTTGGCTTTCATTGCTAGGGGGATAGAATATAAAAATAGGGAGGTATTGCTTCAGTTGTAAAAGGTAGTGGTGAGACCGCACCTGGAATACTGCATACAGTTTTGGTGTCCATACTTAAGAAAAGACATACTTGCTCTCGAGTCAGTACAAAGAAGGTTCACTCGGTTAATCCCGGGGATGAGGGGATGGACATATGAGGAGAGGTTGGGTAGATTGGGACTCTACTCATTGGAGTTCAGAAGAATGAGAGGCGATCTTATTGAAACATATAAGATTGTGAAGGGGTTGGATCGGGTGGATGCGGGGAGGATGTTCCCGATGATGGGTGAAACTAGAACTAGGGGGCATAGTCTTAGAATAAGGGGCTGCTCTTTCAAAACTGAGATGAGAAGGAACTACTTCACTCAGAGGGTGGTAGGTCCATGGAATATGCTGCCCCAAAAAGCTGTAGAAGCTACATCATTACATAAATTTAAAACAGAAATAGACAGTTTCCTGGAAGTAAAGGGAATTAAAGGTTACGGGGAGCGGGCAGGAATTTGGACATGAGTCTAGGTTCGGATTGGTCATGGCCCTGTGGGTAGCGTAGCGGGCCCAGGGGCTGTGTAGCCTGATCCTGCTCCTATTTCGTGTGTCCAATTCTGTTAGGTTCAGGAGATGGTTCTGTGATAGTAGATTGGCGGTTAGGATCAGATCAGCCATGATCTTATTGAATGGCGGAGCAGGCTCGAGGGGCCAATTGGCCTACTCCTGCTCCTATTTCTTATGTTCTTATGTTCTTATATGTTCCTCTAGGGCATAAAATCCCAAAATGAAAAGTGATCCAACCATGGCTAACAAAAGAAATTAAAGCTAGTATTGAGTCAAAGGAGGAAGCTTATAAAGTTGCCAGAAAAAGCGGTCAGCCTGAGGATTGGGATCCTTTTAGAAATCAGCAAAGGGGGACCAAGAAATTGATAAAGAAAGGGAAAATGGAATATGAGCACAAACTAGCGAAAAATATAAAAACGGATTGTAAAAGCTTCTATCGGTATGTGAAAAGGAAAAGACTGGCGAAGGTAAATGTAGGTCCTTTACAGTCAGAGATGGGAGAATTTATAATGGGGAATGAGGAAATGGCAGCGAAATTAAATAAATACTTTGTTTCTGTCTTCACGGAGGAAGACAAAAAACCTCCCAGAAATACGAGAAAACCAAGGGTGTGGCGAGAATGAGGAACTTAAAGAAATTATTATTAGTAAAAAAACAGTACTAGCCAAATTAATGTGACTAAAAGTCGATAAATCCCAAGGACCGGATGACCAACATGCTAGGGTTTTGAAAGAGGTGGCCATTGGGATAGTGGACGCATTGGTTGTCATCTTCCAAAATTCTATAGATTCTGGAACGGTTCCTGCAGATTGGAGGATAACAAATGTAACCCCACTATTTAAGAAAGGATGGAGAGAGAAAATGGGGAACTATAGACTTGTTAGCCTCATCAGTAGTTGGGAAAATGCTGGAATCTATTATAAAGGATGCAATAACTGGGCACTTAGAAACTAATAGTAAGATTTGGCAGAGTCAACATGGATTTATGAAAGGGAAGTCCTGTTTGACAAACCTATTGGAGTTCTTTGAGGATGTAACTAGTGGAGTAGACAAAGGGGAACCGGTAGATGTGGTGTATTTGGATTTTCAGAAGGCCTTCGATAAGGTCCCACTCAAGAGGTTGGTGAACAAAATTAGGGTACATGGAATTGGGGGTAATATACTAGCATGGATTGAGAATTGGTTAAGAGACAGAAAACAAAGAGTAGGGATAAATGGGTCTTTTTCGGAATGGCAGGCTGTGACTAGTGGGGTACCGCAAGGATCGGTGCTTGGGCCCCAGCTATTCACAATCTATATCAATGATTTGGATGAGGGGACTAAATGTAACATTTCCAAATTTGCTGATGATACAAAGCTAGGTGGCAGTGTCAGATGTGAAGAGGTTTCAAGGGGATCTCGATAGGCTCCATGAGTGGACGGGAACATGGCAGATGGAATATAATGTGGATAAATGTGAAGTTATCCACTTTGGTAGAAAAAACAGAAAGGCAGAGTATTTGCTAAATGGTGAAAGATTGGGGAATGCAGATGCTCAAAGGGACCTGGGTGTCCTTGTACATGAGTCACTGAAAGTGAATGTGCAGATGCAGCCAGCCATTGGGAAGGCAAATGGTATGCTGGCCTTCATTACAAGAGGATTTGAGTACAGGAGTAAAGAAGTCTTACTCCAATTATATAGGGCCTTGGTGAGACCACACCTGGAGTACTGTGTACAATTTTGGTCTCCTTACCTGAGGAAGGATATACTTGCCATAGAGGGAGTGCAACGAAGGTTCACGAGATTGATTCCTGGGATGGCGGGACTGTCGTATGAGAAGAGATTGAGTAAACTAGGCCTGTATTCTCTTGAATTCAGAAGAATGAGAGGGGATCTCATTGAAGCATGCAAAATTATTACAGGGCTTGATAGGGTGGATGCTGGGAGAATGTTTCCCTTGGCTGGGGAGTCTAGAACCAGGGGCCACAGCCTCAGGATAAAAGGGTAGGCCATTCAGGACTGAGATGAGAAGAAATTTCTTCACACAGAGGATGGTGAATCTTTGGAATTCTCTACCCCAGAGGGTTGTGGAGGCTCAGTCATTGGGTATATTCAAAACAGAATTCGATAGATTTCTGACTAGCAAGGGCATCAAGGGATATGGCGATAGGGCCGGTGAATGGAGTTGAGGCAGAAGATCAGCCATGATCTCATTGAATGGCGGATCAGGCTCGAAGGGCCGAATGGCCTACTCCTGCTCCTATTTCTTCTGTTCTTATGTTCTTACGTACACTTAATCACATCTCCACAAAACACATCTTGTTTATCTCATTTGCCCTGTTTCCACATCTGCCATTGTTCTATCCAATTTACGTACGCTTAACCTCATCTTCGCAAATCACATCTTGGCGGCCCATTGTTCAATGTATGGCCTCCTTGATTCTTTTACTCCCCCAATCATCATGTAATATGCTTTTTCCAACTGTCTTTGTTCTGCTAGACTTCTCCTTTATTACATCAGCCAGCTAGTCAGTCAAGCTACTAATCTAACTTTTGACCCCTTCAGAGCCTTTAATTTTAACATTTTACCATTATTCCCTGCTTTCACCTTATTCGCTGATGCACTATTACCATTAAACTCTCTGTCCCTTCCTGTCACACTCTGCTTATCTTTACCCAATTCGCTACACTGCTGCATTTCCTTGACTTTGCTCTTTAGATTTCTAAATTTCCCCTCACCTGATCTACCCCCCCACCTTTTTAGTTTAAAGTTCTTTCTACAGCCCCAGTTATTCAATTTGCCAGGACACTGGTCCCAGTGCAGTTTAAATGGAGCCCGTCCCAACGGAACAGCTCCCTCTTTCCCCAGTACTGGTGCCAGTGCCCCATGTACTGGTGCCAGTGCCTCATGAATCAAAACCAATGTGGAGAATTTAATCATTTTTCTGTTGCTAGCCCACAAATTATGACTTTCCATGGTGAAGTTTGAACTTACAACCTCTAGGTTACTAATCTAGTACCAAAACCATTGCACTGTATAATTTAGTGCAAGGTTACGAACCAGGGAAGGGGCTGTAATATTGTGAGTTTCAAAGCAGGCTAAGTTTAATATCCTGCAGGACCATGTTGGCTGCTGGTGTAAATTCACAATAAAAGGTGATTTTTTTTTTTTTGCTTCATTTCAAAGTATTGCAGTACTACTTTATTTCTCTTTATCTCTCTCTCTTTCTCTCTCTCTCGCCCCTTCCTGCCTTTTCCCTTTCTCTTCTCTCTCCCTCCCCACTTTTTTTGCTTCCCTTCCTTCCCCTCCTTCTTGCCCAACCATTCCCTCTTGCTCTCCTCTCTTTTCCTTCCATTTCTTTCTCTTCTCACCTTTTTCTTTCTCTCCCCCCCTCCTCCCCACTCGCTCACCTGCCTGCATGCTCTCTTTCTCTTATGCGTGTACTCTCCCCCTTCTCCCCATCGTTCCTCCTTTCCCCCTTCCCTTTCTTCCTTCCCCTTCTTTGTTAGTCTTCTCCCCCAACTCTTTCTTTCATTGCTCTCTTTTCTCTGTCTCTTTTTTCTCTCTCCTTCCCCATCCTTTCTCTCTCCTTCCCCATCCTTGTTTCATAGGGATAACCCAGAAGCTCTGAGTGATAGTAGCGTATAGTATTGTTACCATTATAGAAGCAACTACACAGAATTATGGAGCATTGAACTGCCAGGATTTAATCAGTTTTGGTAAATGGAGACTGGGGAATGATGGCATATTTCCAGCAATTCAAGGAGGAGATTTCTTTGGTCAAACAGATTTACTCATTAACATTTTTCTGTGGGTGAGTTTGTGATATCTAGTCCCACCAATCCATCACAAAATTAAATTCTGTAGTTGCTGGTTGTGCGTAGTGGCCCAGGAGCAATATATCTGCTGAAGCCTATAGTAAGGGGGAGGTTGGCCATAGTATGAATACCACGAGTCTATGCTACTTTACTTCATAATTCAGTCGATAAAATGGATTTTACACAGGACCATGTTTACTGTGTCACCTTCAAAAAAAAATCCTCTAACTAATTTGGAAGGAATGGTCAAGGGGCTAAATATTTACCACTCCCAGTATTTGTGCCCTACATTATCTTCCGTAAACTCTGTTCATGTAAATGCTTCAAATCACATATAATTTTAATTTATACTGTAGAATATATTTCGACTGTTAAATATTTTCTTAAAAGAAAATTTGTTCGTTTATGAATTTTTAAGTATAAATTAAAGTAACATTTTGAATTCCATAACTGATTTAATCCTGTCACAACACTTAAAAATATTTTATTTGCATATTTTATTCAGTTTTCAGTTTTCCTAAGTTGCGTGCAAGTTATATATATTGCACTTGATCTCCCCAGAGGATCTTCTAAATGGAATGAGATTCAAAAAGTGAAATATTTGGTGTGCTACGTAAGAACAGATGGTCGACAAAATTAACATTTTGAATATTTTGTTTTTAATGATATGATGTGAGAAAGGCAGAGAAGCCGGCAGCTTTCAGACACACGGTTGGATTCAGTATTAGTCTGTGCTGCTGGCACTTCATCAGTACATGCTTGGGGGAGAAATCATTTCTGCTCTGAAAGTTGGTAACCTAGGTCATTAATGGAGACTTAGACTGTGCTGATTAGAAATAAGGACTTGGAAGGTAAATTTCTTTTAATTTTTCCAGCAATCAGCCATAATAAATGGTCAATCCACTTTAACACCCATCATCTTCATTTACCAGAAGCTATTTTTAGCGTGTTTAAAAGGAATGAATAGATTTTTTTTCTGTGCATTGCATCTGTTTGCTTATTAGGACATTGTTTAATTTTATTCTGAATTAAATGATTTATGAAAAGGATTATCTGAAAGAAACTGAGTTAATGTTTAGTGCTGTATTATGAGGGAATTGAATTGAATTAACTTGTAAGAATGAAGCAGCATTGCTTTAGATGACAATGTATTCCTTTTTATAATCTTATTCTAACTGTATAAAGGTGTACTTTTTAGTGAAAATATCCCAAATCAAAAGAATGGTATTCCTTTTAAAAAGTATTGCCCCCTCATTCCTCCACTTTTAAAGGTTTTTGGGGTAACAGTTCTACTAACACAGCCCTAGCTTAGCTAGTTCCACTTAATTGCAGTGACAGACACAAACCTGTTGCCATCCCAGATGTTATTTCAGGAATGAGGTCAGGCTCCAATTTGACTTGGGTCACCTTGCCCATTTTACACTATGGCAGGGCAGCAGGAGTACTCCTCTATTTAGAATTACACCCTCTTTGCACCCCTTCCCCCAAATGGCAAGGTTTCTTTAATTGTGTTTTTTTGGTAGAATTGCCATTAGAACATGCTGCTCCTTTAAGGAATAGTAAACATATTAACACTTCAGAAAGGTTGCACCTTTGTTGGAAACATTTTTCGAAGCCAGGTCACAATGTACTCAACTTGTTTATATTTTTGTCTTCGTCTTCTATCGGTTGTTTAATTTATGACTTTTCTGTTTCTGTAGTGCTGTTTTATGCCTACGTGGAAATGTACATTGTATTTTCAACCATCCCCAACAAAAACATTCAGAAGAAAAGGTTGGGGATGTTAAACGTGTACAATTCACTTGAACTCTCTCCGCATTTATTGATAACTGTCTATATAACCAGACACATTATGGAATAATGGCCTTCATGTTCTAGTTCTAAACATAGTGTACGATGTTTTCCAGAAAGAAATATACAAATTAGAAGAAAAAAAAGTATGTTGCTATTGCTGTTAAATACAAATGTAAGGCTAAGGCCCTAAAGTAAGAAAAAAACAAAAAAATCCACTTCTTATTTGGTCTGAGAGACAAATGTAGAAAATGTTAAATTATGGTAGAGTTTTTCATCTGTCCAAAAATCGCCAACCTCCTTCTGTTGAAATTGAAACAGATATGTTTGTGTGTAGCCTCAAGTCAGACAACCCAAAGGCTACGGATTCCACCTTTGAAAGAGCTGATTCCAATTTACTTCCCAGAAAAAGTGACTTGACTGCAATAGATTGGTGCAAGAAGGAGCAGAAAGGAAATGATTGTCCAAAAGACCAAGATGCAGTCAAACAAAATGGGACAGACCTTCCGAAAAAAGAGTTGACAGACGATCTGTCATGGGTCAATAATTTTCAAAGTCTTTGCAATAAAGATCTGGTTGAAAGTCTAAGTAATGACAATATGTTAACTTATATTACGGTTCATAAAAATGAAGATAATAAACCTGTTGCTGCTTATAGCTGTCCCTTACAGAATGAATACGTTTCACACCAGCCAGAGGGTATTGTTGAACTTATATTTAAGGAGTTACAGGGAATTAATCGAATACAAGAAGAAATTGCAGATTTACGGAGACATTTAACTTCATTAAAAGGATCTGTAGATGAAGTGTCCAGTTGTTTAGATGCCGTATTCATTGAAATAGAGTGGTTGAGGAATGGCTTGCAGGCATCAAGTGGTTTGTGTGGGCTAGACAGAAACACGAACATCCAAGAGGACTTGCTGTTGTACTTCTACAATATTCCTGAAGAAGTAGATGAAAACCCAGAAGATACAATTAATAGTCATTTGTCAAATTATTATTATTTTGAAGGCATTAAACAGCTGCTGCATATCAAAGAAGCTTATCGATTGGATTTAATGAGAAATGTGAGAGGGGAACCAAGACCTATCGTGGTAGCTTGTGCTAGCCCTGAATACTGGGATCTTATCTGTGAAAAATGTCACCAGTTGCAAAGCATGGGGATTGAAATTTCCACTTATACACCTTCTACAAAATACTGTCCTAATTCACTGACTTCAATGAAACTCTCAGAAGAGCTAGATTTGAAAGAGCACATGAGTAAAACCATCTGCATTTGTGAAGACACACTTAATGGATTAGAAAGTAGCTCAGAAGTTGAGCCATCTTTCACACTTAGAAAGACTGAAGAAGTTACAAAGATAAAAAGCTTGGCCAATGGAGAAAAATGTTATCCTGGGAAGCCAGTTGAAGAATATGATTTGACGATCACAACAAAGGTTGATGGGTTTTCTGATGCTTGTGTAACTGATCAGATCATAGATACCAACTGCTTACCTGGGATAGATACATCAGGGACATCTGGACACTTAGTTGACTTTATAGAATATCATGAAATGTCTTCAGAAGATTTGACTCTCTTGGAGCAAAGCTATCCTTGTAAGTGCCAAAATTTCACAAAGGAGGACTATTGCATATGTCAGAAGCAAGAACATTATTTTAAAATGAGCCCTGAAAATCAAGCGGTGGAATCGATCTTGGATAAATTTCTTGTATCTACCAATCAAGTAGCAGAATTGCCCAATGGTGAGGTGAATGGCTATATCGAAACTTCGCAAAGTGATGCAGATATAAATTTATCGAGCACAATGTATATGGGAGAGAACTTAAGCAACTTTAATGACGACATGTTTGAAAATGATCAGTACCTTGGTTATCAGGAATGGAGCCATTTTTCAGAGCAAAGTTTTGATAACATAGGGACAGTTGGAGATCATGACCAAGAAAACATTCATTCGACAGATGTGAGGTTTAACCTGAAAAGGTTAGGGAGAAGGCTGTTAGATTTTAAATCTGTCCTGAAGGAAGCATTTACAGGATTAGACAATACAAATTCACAGAATCATGAGATGCTGGATGTCAACTCGCCTAACTTTAACAACTGGAATCTAGCAGAAAGTAATAACATAATATCCTACAGAAAGGAAGGTCTGGAGAGAGAAAATGGAAATAGCAGTAAAGATCCATTCAAGGACTCTGCAAAAGAAGTACATAACAAATTGATAGATGAAGTCTGTGCAGATCAAAAGTTACCCTTAGCTGATGGTTCCTTTACTTGTAACCAACCTGAAGTACTCAACTATTCACCACAGAACTCGTTAACTTGCAAGATTAGACAGTCTTTTGAAGATCAAGTGCTGCTGTCATTTTGTGGAGGACCAGAAATAGATGGCAACCGAGAAAAGGTAGATTTACTAGCACATACCCTTGATCACAGAGCCAGCATGCAACAGACAGTGTACAGCGATAAAGAACACTTAAATAAATGCCTGAATAATTTCAGAAGTGTTCTTGAGGAGAGACAACAAAGAGCCTTAAAAACGACGGTACGTAATGCCAACCAGAGGTATGCTGATCAACAAAAAGCAAGAGAACCAGGTATATGTTAAGAATGTACATACCAGCACTGAATATTAATCAGTTTGAGTTAATTATGGTACTTTAATTGATTAGTTTTTTGGTGGGGGTTGAAACTTTATAAATAAATATTAAGGGGTTACAAGTTTGAGATTTTAATATAAATATAACTGAGACCAGTGACTAAAAATACACTAATTTACACATACACAATAAATTATCATACCTAAGGCTGCATTGACACTACAACTTTAGAATTGCTGCAAAATGGTTTCCAGAGCCATGATCTGAACTGACTCTGGAGATAGGCATTGTAAAACTCCTCAGAGGAGGCAGTTTTATATTTTTTGTAGCTACAGTGCAGTATCAAGTCAGATTTAAAAAGTGTACAGGGTGTCCGTTCAACATCCTGGGCATTCTTTAAACCTAGCTGAAGTTACATAATTGTCTACAGATTGCAGACATTCCCATCAGTGCACTGTAAAAAGAAGAGAGAAACATGCGTGTGCTTTAGCGTTACTGAGTTATAATGGTAGTTTTTGTTGGCGACTGTTCTGTAACGATTCTGACATAAGGATGACAAAATGATTTATGGCCGAGTGGGATGGATATTAAAGAGACCTAATTTAATCTTTTGCAAATTATCAACTAAAATGTTTGAGTCAGGTAAAAAGTTATGGCATCTTTACTTCAGGCATCATTGATGACTAAATATTTGCTCCATGTTTTGTACAACATCCATTTAGTTTCAGCAGTTTTACAATAATAGTAACTAGTACTGATAGTGTAATTTTTTTATTTTCTAAAAAGGTGAATCATCTCCTATGGCATTGCAGTGTTATCACTAAAATTTCAATATAATATAATGGTGGGTATGTGATATTTTTGCACCATGTCTGCTTCAGCACATTTAAATAGGGCATTTTGAGCTATATAACACTAGCATGAAGAATTGGTAGTGGGGGTAAATTAAGGTATGAATTAGAGTATAACACAAGGAGTGTATTGCACAACAGTGAAATATTTGCATAATTGTAATGTTTCCCCTAGTGTATTGGTACCTAAAATGCTAAGTAAGCTAAGAACTCTGGATTTCCAATGAAACCTGCACAAGCAATATTTTTGTTTTCTCTGTTAACGTTTTTGTCAAAGTATTAAAGAAAGAAAAACGCACATTTATATAGCGCCTTTCATGACCACCGGACGTCCCAAATGAATACAGCCAATGAAGTACTTTTTGAAGTGTAGTCACTGTTGTAATGTGGTGAAGTTGATGTCATGTGAATCACCTAACTAAAAATATTCTTAATTCTTTTTTGTTATTTGTTCATGGGATGTGGGCGTCGCTGGCAAGGCCAGAATTTATTGTGCATCCCTGGATGCCCCTGAGAAGGTTTAAAAAATATATATTTTTCATCTTTGATTTTTGTGCACCATGTTATCTCTTGCAAGAGAGCTGCCCAGGCAATTTGTTCCCAGTTATTTACTGGTCTATGACTGCTGCATATTAGGCATTTTATTTCCTTTTCTCTTTTGTGGAAGTACTTTATAACCACTCTGCCTCCGTGTAATGGCATAGATGAGATAGGAAACTTGTGGTTGTGAATCTGTAGCCTTTTGCTCCATGTCTTGTTACAGATTATTGAAATTCCGACATGTTGTGCCACCCTAAATCTGTCAATAGTCTAAAATAGGGCATCCTATTGGTAGTGAAGCCGTGTGCTCTTGTTAACTTAGGCATTCATTAGCATATATTGGTTATAAAACCTGTCCAGCTGAAAGTGTTTTCATTAACATAAGTTTTATTGCCTGTAGCAAATTGCCATTTGCAATGATTTCCCTTAAAAGCAAAAAAACCCTGTGAAGATGCAGAAATCTTTATGCAAATATATTTCCAGAATGATTGAGAGGAGTGGGATTAATTGGACAGCTCTTTCAAAGAGCTAGCACAGGCATGATGGGCCGAATGGCCTCCTTCTGTGCTGTACCATTCTATGTATGGAGGGATTGGATTATGATGAGCGATTACATAAATTGGGCATGTTCTCATTGGAAAAGAGAAGGTTCAGTGGTTGCTATTGTCGGATTCTAAAAGAACTAGATAATGTTAGACCATGACGAGCTCTTTCACCTTGTCCAGAACAGTAGAACCAGAGGACACAGCTTTCACTTGAAGGGAAATAAATTCAAACTAATCTGTGGAAACAATGGGCCAGAAATTCGGCTCCCTGGCTTCCCGCGGGTGCAAGGATCACGCGCGCACCTACCTACCGCACCTGCCGTTGACCTCTGGGCCCACGGGGACTTCGGCTCCTGGGCCTCCCCCAACTGCCGGTGCGCAGTGCTCGTGTGTCCCGGGGCGTAGTTAGTACGATGCGTCCCCTGGGATCACGTGGGCCATGGAGAGCCAATGGCAGCAGACCATCTTTCATTCATAGATTTGACAGGAAGACCTGTCAAATCTATGAATACAGATCGGCCCCAAAACATCCCTAAAACTACAAATATTTTTTTTTTTAAATCACATTTTTAAAATAACTATAAATTACATTCATTAACTATTTTAAACAAAAATTTAAATTTTTGAAAAAATTAATTAAATTTTTTAACAGGGCTAAAACTAAACTTACCTTTCTTTAAAGTAATTAAAAAAGATAAATCTGTGAAAAAAATGTTTAAATTTTAATAAAATCAACACTTACCTTGTTAAAAGAAGGCCGTGCGCATCCTTTTTAAAAGTGTATCTTCTCCGTGCTTACCTTCACGGAGGAACCTGTAAAAAAAAAAAACGAAGTACGAGGCGAACGCGCTGGCCCTCCGGTGTGCGCGTTCGACCTCTGAACCCCTTTCCTCAGGGGAACGGAAGTGCCGGTTTCCCGCGCATGCGCAGTGCATGCAAGAAACCGGCACTTTCGTTCCGTCCACGGGTGAGTACACAGTGCGTACTCACCCGACAACAGCCGAATTTCTGCCCCAATATTTCAGTGAGCGAGTGGTAAATTTATGGAACAGGCTCCCCAGGGAGACAGTGGAAGCAGATAGTGTTGATTCATTCAAATGCAAATTAGATAGATTTCTTTCAGAAAATAACATTTTGAGATACAGGATACGAGTAATTTGAGAAATGACATATGGCAAATGTAGCAGGCATGGCTGGAACAGGTGACTTTGGACATATGGTTCCCAAAACTTTCCACCACTGGGGGTTTTCCTCACTTCGGGCTAAGTTTTAATGGGGAAGGCGGGTTGGAGGCGTGTGACTCTGAGGTGTTCGGGAATTCCAGAGAACGGGTTACCATCGAGTCCTGCCGAATTTAACGGCAGGGCCTGATTTGAATGGGAGTCTCTATTTCCCACCCATAGCCAGCCAGATTGAGAGGCTGGCTGGCTCTGGGTGGGTAGGCCTGCAGCACTTAGGCCACACACAGGAGGGAGGAAGGGATCGAGTGGGGGCCGGGAGCGGCCGGAGGAGCACCGGTGGGGGAGGGGGGCGTCGATGAAAGATCATGGGCCGGCCAGAGGAGCGGGGGGGGGGGGGGGGGGAATCTCCAGAAGATCGCAGGCCAGGGGTGGGGGGTGTGAAGGGATTGGAGCCAGGAGCAGCAGGGGGAGGGCCTGAGGAGCAAGGCGGGGTAGGCCTCGTGGGTGGATCTGAGGCCTGGCGGGGAAGGCCTGGAGAGGGGATCAGAGGCTTTGTGGTGGGGTCTCCAATTGCGGGGGGTGGGTTAGGCAGGGACACTGGATCCAGGAGGTAAGTGTATTGGCATTTACCTCCTGGATCTAGCAGTCCTTGCCTTACTTTAGCTGGCGGGTTTCACGAGGCGTGCAAAACTAGACCAGCTAAAGTTAAGTACAAAATGGAGGTTAAAGCAGAGGCTTCCAGCCTCATTATAATATTTAAATAGCCAACCTGCCTCCCGGCAGTGGATTGGCTCCCCCCGCCCCACCGGTCCTGCCTCCATTAAAACAGGAAGTGGGCGGGTTCAGGTCGGGATTCAGATTTTTAACACTTTAACTACCCCCACGTCCTTGACCCACCTGTTTTTTTAAGGTTAAAATTCCCCCCTTCATGTCTGGGTTTTTTTGTTGACTAATTGATAGAGATTGATTGCTATGATTAGTCAACGATTCCATTATTGTTGTATCATGCGATTACCGGGATGGTCGAAGGCGAACTAAATGGACCTTGGCCTTTTTACATCTTGCAATTCCAATGTTCCTCGATTTGTCATCAAAGCAATTTAACTATGTAGTTGTGCAACTGTCTCCTTTATGTGAAAAACAGCTGATTTGATAATCCTATCATCATGGATGTCCGGTTGTTCAGAACAAGGGAAGCAGCACTTAGGATCGTAAATGTGGGATGTGGGAAAACAAATTAGACTTCTCCCACTAATGACTATTGAGATTGGATGTTGAGCTAATATCATCACCAGTGATTATAGAATGACAGCATAAATGTTTCCCCAATTTTGCCATAATTTTCCAATCTTCCCTAGATGTGGGGGAGGTGCCTGAGGATTGGAAAATGGCAAATGTGACACCATTGTTCAAGAAAGGGTGTAAGGACAATCCTAGTAACTACAGGCCGGTCAGTTTAACATCAGTGGTGGGTAAAGTTTTAGAAACAATAATCAAGAAAAAAATTAACACGCACTTGGATAGGTTTAAGCTAATTAAGGAGAGCCAACACGGGTTTGTAAAAGGCAGATCGTGTTTGACGAATCTAATTGAATTTTTTGATGAAGTAACAGGGACGATTGATGAAGTGAATGCAATGGATGTTGTCTACATAGATTTTCGGAAGGCGTTTGACAAAGTACCACATAGAAGGCTGGTTAACAAAATTGAGGCTCATGGAATAGGTGGGTCAGTGGCAGCTTGGATAAGGAATTGGCTTAAGGACAGAAAACAGCGAGTTGTGGTAAATGGCTGTTTTTCAGACTGGAGGATGATAGACAGTGGTGTTCCCCAAGGGTCAGTGCTGGGGCCACTGCTTTTTTTAGTATAGGTAAATGACCTGGATATTGGAATACAGAGTAGAATTTCTAAATTTGTCGATGACCCCAAACTTGGGGGTGTGGCAAACAGTGACGATGATACCAATCGACTGCAACAGGACATAGAAAGGCTAGTAGAATGGGCAGACAAGTGGCAGATGGAATTTAATACAGAGAAGTGTGAGGTGATGCATTTTGGCAGAAGGAACAGGGAGAGGCAATATACACTTAATGGCACAGTTTTAAAGAGTGTGCAGGGACAGAGGGACCTGGGAGTTAATGTGCATAGGTCCCTGAAAGTAGCAGGACATATTGAGAGAGTGGTTAACAAAGCATATGGGCTCTTGGGCTTCATAAATAGAGGTATTGGGGCTGGATTTTGAGACTGGGGCGGGTTGGGATCGTGTCATCCAGTTTTCCGTGTTATCCACCCGACTGCAATTGGATGTGGGAGATTGATGCAATTTTCACCTAATTGGGCAATTGAGTTCCAGCATGTGGGAACCCATGAACCAATTAGTGTTTTCAGTCTGAAAGTCGCCTCTGATGATGTCATCATTGCTGCTGCATTGAAGGTCTTCAAAGACAGCCTGGCCTTTGCTGTGAGAGGTCCTGCAAAATGAGCAGCAGCAGTCCTAAGTCTGCTCCCAGATATTTTTACACCAGCACTCCCAGATATGTCTCCTCTCCATCCATCCATATATACATCCATCCACATAGCCATCCATATATGCATCCCCATAGCCAGCCAAATGTGCTCCTGCCAGGTTTCACATTCGTGGTTCAGAACTGGCATGCTTCACGTCGAAAAAGGGTTAAAATCAAAGGCCTTTCAAAATGGCATTATAGAGGCAATTTAATGCTTGTTAAGGGCCTTAACAGCCTATCCTGCCTCTTAGAGGCGGGACAGAGTCGGGACCAGCAGACACGATTTAATCAAAATTGCGTGGAGGCGGACTTGTGCCCACCCGCCAGTTTTTGCAATTTTAACCCCCCACACGCCTCCAAACCCGCCTCCACGGGTCAATGAAAATCCAGCCCATTGAGTACAAAAGTAGAGAAGTTATGCTGAACCTTTATAGAGCACTGGTTAGGCCACAACTGGAGTATTGCGTCCAGTTCTGGTCACCACATTTTAGGAAGGATGCGAATGCCCTTGAGAGGCTGCAGAGGAGATTTACCAGAATGGTTCCGGGGATGGGGGATCTTAGCTACAAGGACAGGTTGGAGAAGCTGGATTTGTTTTCATTAGAGTAAAGGAGGTTGAGGGGTGATTTGATAGAGGTGTACAAGATTATGACGGGTTTGATTAGGCTAGACGGGGAAAGGCTGTTCCCACTAGTTGATGATACAAGGACGAGGGGACACAGATTTAAGGTTTTGGGCAAGAGATACAGGGGGGTTGTGAGGAAATACTTTTTTACGCAGCGAGTGGTGATGACCTGGAATTCGGTGCCGACGGAAGTGGTGGAAGCGGAGACACTCGGGGGGGAAATTTGGTTGCTTTGCGCCTCCCATTAGCATCCTAAGAGGGCGCTAATGGGGTTCAAAGCAACTAGCGCCCGGGCGCGGCGATGTTTGCGCCGCACGCGAAATTGACCAGACATTTTGCGACGGCACTAAACACTACCGCCACGATCTCCTGCGCCCGCAGATCGTGACGTCAGTCGAGTGTGCAATGCCCCAGTAGCTCCCCGGACCGAATATTGAGTGGCGCCCCCTGCCTTTCCGCCTGCCGCTAGCAACAACAGGTTGACGAAGAGTTTTGCAGTCGGGAAGGGACTGGGGGAGCTCTATTTAAAGGCGACCACTTCCTGCCTTTTTTTGTCGGCGACATTTTTGCACCACACATTCTGCGAGAGAGAGAGAGAGACACTTCTGGAGAGATTCAATGCTGTGTGAAGGAGTTTTGGGTGCTGAGCAGCACTTTGCAGGTTCATTTTGATTTGACCTTCCTTGCATCGATTTAGAAGAGATTATGGGGGCTGCACTCTGAGCTCTTTCCCTGGGCCTCTCCATTGATCTTTCCAGCAGAATTGATGTACAGGTCTCTCCAGGCCGAGATTCAAGGCTGCAATGAGCAGGGTGTGAATGGAGAGCAAGATCAACCCTCCCCTTTAAGAACTGGCCGGCGCCAGTGTGTCTCTGTTCCATTGCTGACTGACATCACATGAGCTTCGCCAGCGCTCTGAGGTAGCGCCTCGCTCCTCGGCGTTAGCGCCTTAAGAGAGGTGTGTAGCGCCTGATTTAGCGCTCCAATCACCTCCAGGGGTGATAGAAGCCAAGTTTGCAGTCGGAGGCGATAATTAGCGGCAGCCGCTAAACTTTGCGCCTGGCCGATAATTACGGCCCCAAACATCGCGATACCAAATTTCTCCCCCTCAATGTTTTCAAGGGAGATTGGATAGGAAATTGAGGGAAATAAACTTGCAGGGCTACGGGAATAGAGCGGGGGAATGGGACTGACTGGATTGCTCTACAGAGAGCAAGCGCGGACTCGATGGGCCGAATGGCCTCCTTCTATGACGTTATGACTCTATAATATTTGAGCTTTAGCTTTGTGAAGTTTTGGAATGTGAGGAAAGATAATAGTAATTTCATTTGTTATCCTGCCTTGTTAGTACAATGTGATAGGCTAGCAGCAACCTGGTAAATGTAGAAAAAAAAATTAGTGGTATTATTTCCTACTGGTCAAAATTAGAAAAAATAGCTTAAATTAATTTAACTGAGCAATTACGTAAATATCAATACTTCACCCATAACAAAAGCTTTAAAAATATATGTGGCAGCATAAACGTCTGAAGTGTGGCATGACATTCCAATAGTCTGTTATAGTCGGTCGACTTGAGTTTTGACGCCCTATTCTTCACATGGTGGATACTTTTTAAGAGGGAAGCCTGAGCAAAAACTGGACTCCTGCATACCGAGAGGAGGAGAAGTTCGAAAGGTGAGTCATCCCAGATTACACATCAGACTGGCTGAATTCAGGCCAGCATTGATAGCAGAAACCTGAAACCAGTTTGTCCTCGCTGTGTGGAAGAAAGAAAGAATAAAATGTATCCAAATAGGGGAAAAAAATGTTCCTTGCATAGCAATTTTGTGAATCTTTGACTATTATGTCTGTGCACACTAACAATATTTTCCTTGCTTTTATTTTGCAGAAGGGTGTACAGCAGAGCTGCAGGTTAAAATATTTCCAATTACTAAATTTCTGCAACGAGGGATCCAGATATTATAATAATCTTGTTCTGGCTACAACTGCATGTATTTTTGTCACTGCATTGCTAGTTAACATCACTTCATTAAAATGTGAAAAAGTAGTTTTTTTAAAATTGCATAATTCAGAGTTATCAAAGAACCTGCTTAATGCTGATTGAACTCACAAAAAGTGCATGTTTTATTAATTTCTGCAAACACTTATGTAAGTGAGTGATATCTATAAACACTCTAAATTAAAACTGTTGTTTCATTGAAGCCGTTACCTAATTTTACTGATGAAGCTCAGTGTATTTATCACGCACAGTATGTAGTGAGAAGTCTTTTTTTCCATCAGCAGCTAGAAAAGAAATATTCTCTTCTGCACCATTATTACTCGAGGTGGATTTGAGTGCTGTACAGCTCAGTAGGGGGATTGGGAAAAAAGTTTACTTACGCAAAGTCTGGACCCACAAATGGCATCTCAGCCTTTTGGTACAGACAAGTCTAAAAAGAAGGTGGCATAGGGCAGAGATTGCTAACTTGTGCGTCATGTAAAGGATTGAGCTACAAAATGGCGCCTCTTCGAAGCTGTTTTTTTTTTGAAGAAACGGCTTACAATTTCTAGGAAAGAAAGGGAGAATAGTCAACATTTTAACAGCTTTGACTCCACCCAGTGACCCAGATAGCGAATGGGGATGCCAACGTGTATGCTTGCTGAGAGTGCATGCAAATCACAATTTACATGTACACAGTTACAATTTTTGATCACAGTGCAGCAATTAATAAAATAAACCTCGTGTGTTGTGGAGCAGCTGGGAACTGGCGTAACCTGTTTTAACAGGTATACAGTCAGGCTCTTCATCCTTTACTAAACTCATACTGAACATACAAAAACATTGAACAATTTGTTCTTTACAATTTATTTTCTGTCATGGTAAACGTGTAGATTTGGAATATTATTGAAGTTTTGTGTTTGATAACAGCGTATTTGGTTGAAACATGTTCAATCTTCAATGAACAAACCCTTTAATTTCCAGTGTACTAAGGAAATTTTACAACTCCCCCCATTCATTATACCTACCATTCGCTTTTGTCTTTTATGATTATTATTGTCGCTGTGTTTCAACACAGACATTTGTGTTTTAGTGCATTTGGAAACAGGAGGATACAATAACATGAGCTGATCTGTTTAGTAAATATATTTGTCTGAATAATTTGTGACCTAATTTGCATTTCTTAAATGTTTGTTCCTTTTTTTTAAAAAAACCACTAGGCTCAACTTGGGGGTGATGGAGATCCATCAAAACCACCTTGGTTTAAAGGAGGGTAAGTAATTCCTCTGTTGTCCACAGTAAGTAATGTAGTATGGAAGCATCTGTCGACCAATAAAATAATTCCAAAGCTGTTGAAGTGATCTTTTATGGCTGTCTAGTCCTGTTATTGATTCTTTCTAAATAAAATCAAGATTTACATTAAGAAACAGTGTGTAATTATACACACATTTCACTTAACTCATAGTATGCAATAAAGTTTCTAAAATTCAGAAATTACCTTTCACAAATTAATGATACCACATAAATGGCCACACCTTGTGAACTGTACTTGTACATGTCAGAGAGAGCTGTCTTCATTGCTTCTGTTAAGAATATAAGAAATAAGAGCAGGAGTAGGCCATACGGCCCCTCGAGCCTGCTCCGCCATTCAATAAGATCATGGCTGATCATCGACCTAAACTCCGCTTTCCCGCCCGATCTCCATATCCCTTGATTCCCCTAGATTCCAAATATCTATCTATCTCAGCCTTGAACATACTCAATGACTCAGCATCCACAGCCCTCTGGGGCAGAGAATTCCAAAGATTCACAACCCTCTGAGTGAAGAAATTCCTGCTCATCTCAGTATTAAATGGCCTACCCCTTATCCTGAGACTGTGCCCCTAGTTCTAGACATTTCAGCCAGGGGAAACAACCTCTCAGCATCTACCCTGTCAATCCCCTTCAGAATCTTGTATGTTTCAATGCGATCACCTCTCATTCAACAAAAACAACAACTTGTATTTATATAGCGCCTTTAACGTAGTAAAACGTCCCAAGGCGCTGCACAAGAGTATTTTAAGACAAAAAAAATTGACCGATCCACATAAGGATAAATTAGGGCAGGTGACCAAAAGCTTGGTCAAAGAGGTAGGTTTTAAGGAGCGTCTTAAAGGAGGAAAGAGAGGTAGCGAGGCGGACAGGTTTAGGCAGGGAATTCCAGAGCTTAGGGCTTAGGCAACAGACGGCACGGCCACCAAAGGTTGAGCGATTATAATCAGGGATCATCAAGAGGTCAGAATTAGAGGAGCGCAGATATCTCGGTGGTGGTGGCAGGCGGGGGGGGGCGGCAGGTGTTGTGGGGCTGAAGGAGATTACAGAGATAGGAAGGGGCGAGACGATGGAAGGATTTGAAAACAAGGATGAGAATTTTGAAATCGAGGCGCTGCTCAACTGGGAGCCAATGTAGGTCAGTGAGCACATGGGTGATGGGCGAACAGGACTTGGTGCGAGTTAGGACACGGCAGCCGAGTTTTGGATGACCTCAAGTTTACGTAGGGTGGAATGTGGGAGGCCAGCCAGGAGTACATTGGAATAGTCAAGTTCTTCTAAACTCCAGAGAGTATAGGCCCATTCTACACAATCTCTCATCATAGGACAGCCCTCTCATCCCAGGAATCAATCTAGTGAACCTTCGTTGCACCGCCTCCAAGGCAAGTATATCCTTCCTTAGATAAGGAGACCAAAACCGTGCACAGTACTCCAGGTGTGGCCTCACCAAGGCCCTGTACAATTGCAGCAAGACTTCCTTACTCTTATACTCCAACCCCCTTGCAATAAAGGCCAACATGCCATTTGCCTTCCTTATTGCTTGCTGTACCTGCATGCTAGCTTTCTGAGTTTCTTGCACGAGGACACCCAAATCTCTTTGAACACCAACATTTGAAAGTCTCTCACCATTTAAAAAATATTCTGTTTTTCTATTCTTCCTACCAAAGTGAAAAACCTCACATTTCCCTACATTATACTCCATCTGCCACCTTACTGCCCACTCACTTAGTCTATCTATATCCCTTTGCAGACTCTTTGTGTTCTCCTCACCGCTTAATGTCTCACCTAGCTTTGTATCATCAGCAAATTTGGATACATTACACTTGGTCCCTTCATCTAGGTCATTAATATAGATTGTAAATAGCTGAGGCCCCAACACTGATCCTTGCAGCATGTCAACCTGAAAAAAATCCATTTATCACTACTCTCTGTTTTCTGTCTGTTAACCAATCCTCAATCCATGCTACTATATTACCCCCTACATGAGCCCTAATCTTGTGTGTTAACCTTTTATGTGGCACCTTATCGAATGAGTTGCATATAACACCTAGATCAGGGATGGTTTACCATAGAAATGTAGGTTACCACAGCATGGAATTTTCATGGTATCAGATCCTTCCAAACAACCCCTGGAAACATCTGACAATCTGCAGTTCACACATCTGTCAAGGAAGTAACAACTGTTATGTTTGCAGGGGGCAACATCTTCATGACTTTTCCTGTGGAAGGTAGCACCGGCTGGGCAGGGCATACAAATTTCACCAGATGACAGTGTTCCCTTGAGTGCAAAGTGTAGCACGTGGTATCCATGTGGGCAGCAGGGCTCTTCATAATCAACCCTATGGCCTTCATGAAGGTAAAAGGATTGCACTCAATTTGTGTTCAGGTGGTATCTGACCATAGAAACTTTGATTATGTCAGTGGCCGTTATCCAGGAAGCAGTCATGTAGTCTTCATTGTATGGCATTCCTTTCTGCCCGCATTATTTGAAGGGGTAAATGCACTGGATGGATAGTTCTTAGAACAGAGCTATCCTCTGTATCCATGGCTCTTTACCCCACTGAGAAACGCTAAAACAGCAGAGGAGCACCTTGGCCTGTACATCTCAACATCTGTTTGCTATTCCTCGACTGCCATTTCCACCTCTATGAAACTGCCCCATGCAGCTTAAGCACAATGAAAGTATGTATTGGAGCAACTGGAGAGGAACTTGAAAAGGGAGCGGGGAAGATCCAGTTGTCATGGTCCATGTTGGGACCAATGACACAGGGAAGAAAAGGGAGAGGGTCCTGCTAAGGGAATATCAAAAGTTAGGAACTAAATTAAAAAACAGAATCTTACAGATGGTAATCTTGGGATTACTACCCAAGCCATGTGCTAATTGGCATAGGGATAGGCAGATCGGGGAGGTGAATTTATGGCTGAAAGACTGGTGTGGGAAGGAGGGGTTTCATTTCATGGAACACTGGCACCGGTACTGGGACAGGAGGAGCCGTACTGCTGGGACAGGCTCCACCTGAACTGGAGTGAGACCAGTATCTTAGCAGGAAGGATAAATAGGGTTGTCGATAGGACTTTAAACTAGTAAAAAGGGGGGATGGATCTGGTGAAAATAACAAGGGTAATATAAACAGTGAGGGAAAAAATACAGTTATAAAACAGAAGTATAAAAGGATTGTTAAAAATGAAGTAAAAGGAACAACTACTGAAGACGAATTAAACTGCCTGTACAGCAATATGCACAGCATCCAAAATAAAACACGCGAATTGGAGGCAATAATCTGTAGAGTGGAACCAGATGTTGTATGAATAACTGAAACATGGCTACATAAAGAACAGGACTGGCAACCAAATATTGCAGGTTATAACATAATCAGAAAGGATATGGACGGAAGAAGGGGGCCGGGGGTGGAACAGCTCCACTAATTAGAGATAACAATGACAGTAGAAAAAAGGGGCATAACTAATAGAAGGTTAGAAATAGAATCCATATGGATTGAAATGAAAGATAAGGGATTGATCACGCTAATAGGGGTATACTACAGACAACCTAATAGCAGAAAGGAGGTGGAAGAAGAAATATGTAAGCAAATATGAGAAATGAGTAAAGGACATAGAATAATAATCATGGGAGATTTTAACTACCCCCAAATAAGCAGACAAGAAGAGGCAGTGAAAGGGGTACAGGGAATGGAGTTTTTATAATGTGTGCAGGACACCTTTCTTACCTAGTATGTAAAAAGTCCAACAAGGAGCACTGCTGGATCTAATAATGGAAAATGAACCAGAACAGAAAAGAGAAGGAAATGTAGGGCAATATCTAGGCAATAGCCATCGCACTGTCGGAGGTGCCATCTTTCGGATGAGACGTTAAACCGAGCCCCCTCAGGTGGACGTAAAAGATCCTACGGCACTATTTCGAAGAAGAGCAGGGAAGTTATCCCCGGTGTCCTGGCCAATATTTATCCTTCAATCAACATTACTAAAGCAGATCACAACATAATCAGGTTTCAGATAAAGATTGAGAAGGACATAAGTAAGATAAAGACCAAAGTAATAAATTGGAAAAGCTGATTTTAAGAGGATGAGAATGGAACTAGGGAAAATAAACTTGAAACATTTATTGACAAACAAAGAAATAGAACAGCAGTGGGAAACATTTAAAACAGTGATCAATAGAGTCCAGGAGAAATATATCCCACTAAAAAGCAAGAATAAACTAGCCAGTAATGACACACCATGGATGAATAAAGAAATAAGAGCAAAATTGAAACTAAATAAAAAGGAATACACTATGTACATAGTCAAGAAAGAAGAGGGTGACAAAAGGGAATACAAAAAGGTTAGGAAAGAAGTCACAAAAACAATTAGGAAGCCAAAGAGAAACTACAAAATTAAATTATCAAAGAATATAAAAAGAAATAGCATAGTATAGTAGAAACACATAAATAACAAGAAAAACCAGGATATGGATAGGGCCACTAATGGATACCCACCATAAACCCACATGTAATGACAGTGTAATGGCCAAAATATTAAATAATTACTTTGCCTCGGTACTTATTAGGGAAACTAACATGGTGGGCATGACATTAGAAGAAGAGATCAAAAAGAATATAAAAACATTTAAGATAGAAAGGGGGGAGATAATTGATAAACTACTCAAACTTAGAGAGGATAAAATCTCTGGTGGATTACATCTGCACATATTAAAATAAATTAGGCAAGAGATGGCAGAGGCACTATTAACATGTATATAACAATTCATTAGAAAAGGGAATAGTGCCAGAGGACTGGCAGACAGCTAATGTGATTTCTGTATATAAAATGGGAGATAGAGCAAGTCCAGGGAACTACAGACCAATTAGCTTAATGTTGGTGGTAGGAAAGATAATGGAATTCTTAATCAAAGATGTAATAGAAAAACATCTAGAAACTGAAAATATAATAAAGAGAAGTCAGCATGAATTCCAGAAGGGAAGGTCATGCTTGACCAACCATAATTGAATTCTTTGAAGAAATAACAGAGGGTAGATAAGGGTAATGTAGTAGACATAATATATTTAGTTTTCCAAAAAGCCTTCGATAAGTAGACTCGTGACTAAGGTCAGAACATGTGGAGTCAGGGGAAAGGTAGCAGAATGGATAGCAAGCCGGCTTCAAAACAGAAAACAGAGTTGGGGTTAAAGGTAGTTACTCAGATTGGCAAATGGTGGGAAGTGGTGTTCCACAAGGATTGGTGCTGAGACCACTGTTGTTCACCATTTACATAAAAAATTTGAACTCTGGAATCGGAAGTACAATTTCAAAATTTGCGGATGACACCAAATTGGGTGGTGTAGCTAATACGGAGGAGGACTGCGAGAAATTATAAGAAGACATTAATAAACTTGCAGAATGGGCCTGTAATTGGCAAATGAACTTCAATATAGATAAGGGTGAGGTAATACATTTTGGTAGGAAGAATAAGGAGGTCACATACTCCTTGGGAAATAAGTGTCTGAATGGCATAGAGGAACAGAGGTATCTGAGGGTACAGATATACAGATTACTAAAAGTAGCAACACAGATTAATAAGGCCATAAAAAAATAAAAAAGCACTGGGGTTGATTTCTGGAGGGATAGAATTGAAAAGCAGAAGTTATGTTAAACTTGTATAGAACCTTGGTTAGACTACACTTGAAGTACTGTGAACAGTTCTGGTCTTCATATTATAAAAAGAATATTAAGGCACCGGAGAAGGTGCAAAAAAGATTTGCTTGAATGATACCAGAACTGAGAGGCTATACCTATCAGAAAAGGCTGAAGCTCTTTGCTCTAGAAAAGAGAAGACATAGGAGTGAACAGATAGAGGTATTCAAGATTATGAAAGGGTTTGATAGGGTAGACGTAGAAAAGAAGTTTCCACTTGCCGACGAGACCAGAGCTAGGGGCCATAAATATGAGATAGTCTCTAATAAATCTAATAGGGAATTCAGGAGAAACTTCATTACTCAGAGAGTGGTTAGACTGTGGAACTCTACCACTAGGAGTAGCTGAGGCAAGTAGCATAGATGCATTCAAGGGGAAGCTGGATAAGCACATGAGTGAGAAAGGAATATGTCGATGAGGTTAGATGAAGAAGGGAGGGAGGCTCGTGTGGAGCATAAACACTGGCATGGACCTGTTGGCCCGAATGGCCTGTTTCTATGCTGTAACTACTTTGTATAAAAGAAAGAGATGACGGGGGGGGGGGGGGGGAAATTCGGTAGCGCTAACGTCGTCGGGGCACTAATTTTAGCGCCTCGAAAAAGTTAGTGCCACTGCGCCATAAATTCAGTAGTAGCTCCCCAAGCAGGAGGCGGGGCGCTACTGGAAGCGCTCCCCCTCCTTCTTGGGGCACTACCAGTGAATTTCACGGCGCTATGTGCAACAGCGCCATGTGCATCGACATGTAGCGCCACATCATTGCAGGCCTCCTTCCCCTGATTAAAGGGGAGGGGGCTAGCACTGCGCGCACCGGGGCCCAGCTAGACCACCGAGGAGCGGGGTACCGGGAAAACAGCCCGGCACTCGAGGAGTGCCAGGCTGAGTGATTGCGGCCGGCACCCCGAAGAAAAAAGGGGAAGGGGGCAGGTGTTGGCAGTCGGCCAAAAAAAAATGGCCACCCGACACCTGCCCTTTAAGTAGCGCCGCCGTGGCCCTGTCGGACATATCGTTCGGCAATAGGTCAGGGGGCGCAACCCAAGGTTGCAGTCGGGGCGCTGCGCATGGCGATGATGTCATCGCCGGCGGCGCAGCGCCACGGGACGCTACCAACCGCTGCCGCTAACCTCCCACTGAATTTCGCGGGAGGCGTTAATGGCGCCGCGCCCGGGCACTAGGGGCTTTGCGAGCAACCCAATTTTCCTCCCAATGAGTTGTACAGAGTGCTTGAAATAGCATGCCCCAGCAGATGTGGCAGTTTCCAACTTAGGTTTGTGGCATGCTTGATGGCCCTCACAAAGAATGAACATACTCACCTTTTTCTTTTCCTGATACCAGCACCCTTCTTTCTCATTTTTGACTAAGAATAATGGACCCAGATAACTGTATTCACTCAGCTGGGGACCTCCTTCAGTCAAGTGTGCTACAGTCCATGCTCTCTGTGGAAGCTTTTCCTGTATCCGTTACCTATTCAAATTAGAGGGCAAAACTTACACAGCCTCCCTCCCCCCCACCCCCGCACTACGGGTGCCATTGTGCCATACCAGGGGCGTGGGCAGCCCCGGCTTTACTGGGATTGCTAAGTCAGAGCTATAATATATATGCTACAACCTCACAAATGACACTAGTCCCAACTTGCCAACATCACCTACAGAATCGCCCAAGCACTCTTTTAAGTTATCTCATTTGCTACTTTGGATTTCCTCAGTATTATTAAAATATAATTTAATTTAAACTTCCTTTTTGATCACCTATCAATACAGCACTAGTGTTTTCCTTAATTTCCACTTGACTACTGTTACTATTTTTCCAGTTGGAACTTCATTATTGGTGTAATTTCCACATAAAGACAGAGATATGGAAATTTTAACACTGAGACCTTAATATTGCCCTTTGTTGTAGACTAATGGAAATTTATTAATGGAAGAAGAATTCATGACTGAATACTTGCTCTGACTACTGATTGAATTTCCGAAAATTAATAAATTGACAAAATAATTTTAAACCTGAATAATCACATTCATTAGACTCCCTAAAGTTACACTTAGTAAATCAGTGGGGTTAACAGTCATGGTTACAGAGATAGCTCTGTTCTCCCAAGAATCATCCACCTAGTGCTATATGTCCTACAAATAATGCAGGCACAACAAAATGCTGTACAATGAAGCCATCATGTCTGCTTCCTCGATAATGGCCACTGACCTTTTTATGGTCCGGTACCATCTGAACACGAACTGAGCGCAGCCCTTTTATCTTCATGAAGGTCATTGGGTTGATATGAAGAGCCCTGATGCTATATGGGTACCATGTGTGACTCCTTGCACTCAAGTGAACCCTGGCACCTGGTGAAATTTGTACACCCAATCCAGTAAAATGCCATTTCTACAGGAAATGTCAGGAAGATTTTTTTTTGGGGGTGGAAGCATCCAACAGCAATAAAGTTTGATATTTTGGTAATCTACATTTCTATGGAAAACCATCCCTGATCCAGATGTTACATGCAGGTGTTTGTGCAGCCTGTCTTGTGAACCAGAAGCATTGAAGACAGCCCTCCTCTGAGATGTACATGCTATTGAGGCATTCTTTCCCAGGGCCAGTGAATTCATCAGTTTCCCTTTTGGATAGGAGCCAGCATCATAAAAGAGCATTCCACTTCTACCATGGGGCAGTATCCCCCAGAGCACTTTTTCACGTCGTCATACATGCCCCTATTCCCAATGCAACTGTATTTGTGAACAGAAAAACCTAACACTCAATGAATCTGTAGCTGGTCTGTGAGTACAGGAACATAATTCTGCACATGGATGCCCAATTAGTTAGCATGATTCCTTTATCCTACAGCAGCCAATAGTTTCAGAATTATTTGAACATACACAGAGACTGCAGAGATGGCGGGTGTGGGACCAAGGCTATGCACTGCAACCATGGTTGATGACACCACTTTGTAACTGAAGGGCGAGACCCGAGGAGAGGTGCAATGTGCCACATGCTTCCGGATGGGTGTGACTCGAGCACACCATCAGATTCATCAAGAAGCAATTCAGATACCTGGAAATGGGGGAAATACTGCAGTACCGCCCAGCCAAGATCTGTTCCCATGTGAGGAAGAATTGTGCTGGGCTATGCAAAGATGCTGTGTGTCACCTCCATCCATGTTTCCTCTGACACTGCAATTTATTGCAAGGTGATGCTCACCTCCAGAACTACCTTTTGCTGCAGAACTTCTGTAGCAGTACCTTCAAAGCAGTGGCACTGAGGAGTGGTTCTCACCTCTAGTCTGCTGCCAGTCATTGTTCCCCTGTAGTTGTAAGACAGCTTTAAGGGTGACTTTTAAAGCTGCTCATACCAGATGATCCAGCCCCTGACCCCAATGTTGCTGACACTACGTTATGTGTCTCATGGAGTATGGATAATTCTACTGTCCAAATTATTCTACTCTCTCAGCTAGAGTTGTAGGTCTGATGGTAAAAAAACATGAAAGGATATTTTAGCTTGACAAAGTTTTTTTGATTAGAATGCACGCATCTTTAGTATACAAAAATAATGCTTTGCTCTGAATATGTAAATAACTTTTTAATTTGAATTTAAGATTCAGTTTCAGAATCTGACCTCTTTTGTGGAATACGGGTGCATTTGTATGTGCAGGAAATGCAAATCTACAATTTTTTTATTCATTCTCAGGATGTGGCTGGCATTTATTGCCCATCCCTACTTGCCCTGGATACAACTGAGCTACTTCATAGGGCAGTTAAGAGTGAACCACAGGAGTCCCATACAGGCCAGACAGGTTAAGGACAGCAGGTTTCCTTTGCTAAAGGCCATTAGTGAACCAGTTGAGTTGCTACGACAAGCAGATAGCTTCATGGTCACGTTTTTACTGATACAAACTTTTTATTTCCAGATTTATTTAATCGGAATTCAATTGAGAGTGGTGAGAATGTGGAACTCACTACCACATGGAGTGGTTGAGGCGAATAGCATAGATGCATTTATGGGGAAGCTAGATAAGTACATGAGGGAGAAAAGAATAGAAAGATATATTGATAGGGTGAGATGAAGTAAGGAGGCTCGTGTGGAGGATAAATACCTACATAGACCTCTAACTTTTTCCAGCTCTGACGAAGGGTCACAGACCTGAAACGTTAACTCTGTTTCTCTCTCCATGGATGCTGCCTGGCCTGCTGAGTGTTTCCACCATTTTTTGTTGTTATACCTGAATAGACCTTTTGGACTGAATGGCCTGTTTCTGTGTAGTAAGTTATATGTAATTCTATCTAATTCTCAAACTGCCGTGGTAGGATTTGAACTCACGTTCTCTGGATTATTAATTCAGGTCTCTGGATTACTCGTCCAGTAACATAACCACTAAACTACATGATCACATGTTCATACCTGATTTTCAAGGACTAAAGTTACAAGTCTGTATGCTGTTGGTGCCTTTTCTAGGACTGGAGGTGGGCTGTATGGTATTGACAGTATGCCAGACCTGCGAAAGAAAAAACCCATCCCACTTGTTAGCGATCTGGTAAGTCATTTTTTCTCTTCCAATCAATTGTCTGTATGTTGGAGGATATATTAGGTGCACTTGTGTTAGTTTTTGTTACTGCCATTGCTAATGCTCTCTGCTTTGTTTTTCTCTGTTGCTTTGCACTCAACAGGTGTGATCAGGATACTGGGATAATAGGAATAATTTGGTTGACATTAACTTAAGATTTTAGTCCATGTGCTTGTGGCCAGCTTAAGGGACACCTTGTACCTGACAGGAGATTGCTTCAGCAGGAAATGCTACATACTTAAGTAGTGTGTTAGAGCATCTGGCAATACCATACGGGTTTCTGTTCATGATGTCACTAGTTTAACACTTCTGCGGCAGTAACTTCATTCCCTTTTCCGCAACAGAACTGTTTGTTATTCTTTCAGCTACTTGAAGCTGTTCTGTTTATGTCTGTACACCAGCTCTGGAACGAAAGTCTAGATCTGACGCCTGTTTCAGTACCTGTGGGCCTATTGTCCTTTTTTTGTTGCCTATTTAATATATATCGTTGTACTTATTTCCATACTTCTTTACAAAACCTGTCAAATAAACAAAAATCTATTTGTTTAGTTAGTTTGTAAGATGTTCACCATAGTCCCATACAATGATTTGAGTAGTATTTGACTGCTCATACAGGTCTGTAGCCATAGTTGCTATACTGTTGCTTTAATGCAGGCTTTAAAACCGTCTTTTCAAACTAATATATGTATTGTTAATCTTTACATTAACAATATCAGTAATATGAGAAGAAAATTAGGATGATTTCACATAATTTTAGGAAAATAATTAGGAAAAATTGATGTGAAAATACTGTCAAGCTATCATAGTGCTTCCATGAATCAGAAATAGAAAGTACAATACCAAAGTCAGTTGTGCTTAGCAACAATTTTAGTATATTTCCCCTCAATTAAAGGTTACATAATCTTTTCTATGCCTTTGGAGCATGTTCAGATGATTTGCAGAAAACTAATATATGCATATTGCAGATTCTTTAACCATGCTATTCCAAAGCCTCGTAACTAAGGCAACTTTTTAGAGAAATTGGTTTATATCTAGTGCACAACCAGTTTGCATAGGGATATATTGCAATCAACTGCAGTGACATAACTAGGTTGCATACTAATATAACGTAAGTCAGGAAGATGACAAGTACAATTGCTTGCTGAAATATGCCCTTATCTAATAAACTGGTGAAGAATTTTACCTTACAGACACAAAATGTTAATTGTAAAAATTACGTCACTTGTTTAATTCTAATACAATGCTTTCTTCCAGTATGAAAATTGGAGGAAAAAAACAAAGGCCAAGATTTAAAATAAACTAAAAAATAAAACCAAAATGCTAAGATTTTTAAAAAAGCTGAAAAAAACCAAAAGGCTAAGATAAAAAGAAAAATTGTGAATGCTAAAAATCTGAAATGAAAGGTAAAAATGCTGGAAATGCACACCAGGTCAAGCAGCACCTGAAAGAGAAAGCTAGGTTAACTTTTTAGGTGGAACACTTGAAACGTAACGGGGGTAATTTTCAACTTTGCTGTCTGGGCGGTAAGCTGGCGGAGTGTATCGCCGCCCCTTTATAGAACTCACCCGAATTTCATTGCATTGGATTTAATGGAACGAATATCAGGCGGCTTCAATAAAGGGTGGGGGCGGAGGGGGAATGCACTTCACTGGGTTACTGGCTAGTCAGCAAAGTTTAAAATTATCACCAATCATTCTCATTCAAATGCTGCTTGACCTCATTTTCTGATTTTTTTTTTAATGTAGCACCTTTTATATCTGGGGTTCAAAATAAAGTTTTTTTCAATATCTATTTGATATTCATTATATGTGCTTCTTTAAATCCTTTTAAATTGGTCTTCTACCTTTGTATTAATGTGCTCCTGTGCTAGATCAGCTAAATATTGACCTTACCTTTCAGCTTGCTGCTCATTATGTTACAGATTGAAGAAATATTCTGCTGAGCTAAACATTGCTCACCTGCAGTTTTAAAGCAGAATGGAACTTATTTTATTGTAGGACAGAGCAATTTCAGAAATTGTTTAACAGAGTGGCCCAGATTTTGTGGTGGTAATGACGGAGAAACTGTCTGCATTCGCCGTCATTACCCCTCTGAAACTGACAGCAACTTTAGGATTTAGCGCATGCGCAGATAAAGGTGAATATCCTGAAGTTGCGGTCAGTCATTCACTGCTCCGCCACAGGTTGTGCTGTGGAACTCCCCAGAGCCGGCAGTCAATTGAAATCACATGTAAGGATGAAAACTTCCCCTATTATGCTAGAATATTGCTGTTAACCCCTCCCCCCACCAAAAAAAGTTAAGCCTTGTTGAAAAAGGTGTATCTGGATTTTTAACGGCGTATTGACTGCTGAACAACCGTTCTGACCCTGAAAAACTAATTTTATATTTGTGGAATGTCAAATGTTCCCATTAATATGATTAAGAATTACATGGTTTTTAAAATCATATTTTTTAAAGTTTTTTATGTATGTCCCAATCTTTATTTCGCTCTCTGTAAAATGTATAAAAAGTAAATTAGAATCTGTGCATTTTACTTCCTGATTTGCTGTCTGTGAGAATTCTTCAATGTTATTGGCTGTTTAGCCAGCTTGATGACATCACTGTTGCTGGACACTGGAGATTTGGCACAAGATTCAAACTAAGGTTGGGAGAGCTGAAATTGACGTCACAGAGATCGCTAGATCTTTGTGGGCAGCTTTCTTCAAGGTCAGCGGCGAGCGCCATCGCTTTGCTGCTGACTGCAAATTCCGGGCCAGTGTGTTTTACATAATAATTAATAATAATTCTGTTGATTCTGTATTTTATAAAATCTTTGAAAGATAAATAATTGCAATGTTGTCAGTCGCAGGAAGAAACAGTTTTTCCATATTTTGGTTTCAGAAGAATAAAAGTCAATTATTTGGCTTTTTCAATTTGTTGTAAAGGTGATTTTTTTTTTAAATATAGAGGAATGATCCTAATTCATTAAGAAATATTCACCTAAATTAGGAACATTAGTTAATAGAGCGTTAAATCGGGCAGGTTGTAAATCAAACATCTAATCCAAACTAATCCATTCTCACAGAGCCAGTTAGGTTAAAAACGGGGCTATAGTTTCTGAAATACTAGTAGTGAAGTAATAATATGACATGACTGCTGTTAGCATCAGAAGAGTTGAACTCTGCAATAACATATTGTAATTTTTTTGTATGCAAACATTCCTTTTGTCCAGGCCATGGTAAGTGGTACTATAATCTCCCCAATAAAAGAACAAAGGAGCTTTATGCTTGTTGACCCTCAACCCACCACTTCCTTGTTTCATTATACTTTATAACATTTCCATGTTCGCTTCTACTCCTGCACAATTAATATTTTAAATTATTTTAAGACATCTGAACCTTATATACAAAGCTGATTTCTGTAAAGGATTCATGGGGTAGAATTTCATTGCTGGTGATAAATCATAGTGTCAGTACGTGTCACATTAATACTAGTTACTGGTGTAGAAACAAAGCAATATTTTCATCCCATCCCTCATTAGCAGTGCTACAGGTTTACCACAGGGGCCTTGAATGTCCTCCATATTGGCGCCCAGAGACATGTGTAACCTGGGCACAAACCAATTACGTGGTTTAAAGGATCGCGGAATTTTGAGCATAAGTGAGTTACACGTGTAACTACAATACGCCAAGAACTCCTCGATCTTTTACGGCCGTCTATCGATCTTTTCCATCTGAATGCATCTCCGCCCATAAAACTGGCCAAGTTTCAGAGCATTGTTTACGAGTTTCCTGCAGTTGCGCTTGCTCAGAGGCTCTCTTAATAATCCAAACAGATTTTCAGGCGCAGCAGGTAACTGTCATTTTTCTAGTGTTGTGTTGCTATTTTTTAGCATTTTTAAAAGATTTCCTCAGAGACCTACATTGTATTTTCTGTTTCTTTTAATGCATTTTTCTGGCCTTAAGTATAAGTCACCTTCAAAATTGAAAAGCTTCCCCAATTGCAGATTCTTAAACATGTGTGGCTAATGTGCATGATTGATAGTTGAATGAGTTAAAACTTTAATTTTTATACTTAAAGAAGGAATACATGGTGTGAATTTGGCCCTTTCCTTGGGCCCTGCTGATTTACACCTATTTTTACATATTACATTTGGGTGTATTCTAATTAGATTGGCAGAGAATTATGGCGTATCTTGAGATCGGGTGAATGGTCGCAGGAATGGGTGCATTTTCAGGTCTAACTTCCAGGATGCGCCCAGGAAATTCAAGGCCTTGGCGTTTTATAATTTTTGCAAGTTGTAGCCAAGTAGCGCCAATAATATCTTGAAGTGGCACACAACCGTGCGAATATGGACCTTATTTCTGATGGGGTTGAGTTCCAAAACACCTTGGTACCGAATTCCTAATATTGTTGGTAATATTTTTTGTGAAGTGCCTTTTTTCCTGACAATGTTCTCCTGGAGGTGTTGACGTGCATAAGGGTAGAGTTTCACGGGTATCCTTCAATATACTCGCCATACTTAATGTGTGAGCCTGGACAATAGGTGTTGTCAGGCTATGCAACAGGGGGGTGGGAATCTCAACTGAGCCCAATACTGTCGTCCTCATGACTTTTTTTATGAGCAGTTTCTAGCAGCGCCCACTGGGTAGCATTCAGAAGTGAGAACCCATGCTATGATATTTTTCCCGCCACTTAACACCAAAGACAGGTGTAGCACACCCTTCTACATGCTAGCTGGGATCCACAAACAGCACAGATTGTTTGGCTTACAGCAAACACTGACGGGGAATTTGCCAACTGATCCATTAGGAGAGCTATTGTTCTTAATTGCACCAGTAATACTAATATTTTCTGTCACTTGTGTATTCAAAGAGTATCCTTTACAACAATCCTGTATCTATAAGGTTCAGTCTTTTAACAGAACAGGTCAAACACTTGTGTTTGGATTATTTTTTGCTTTAAACAAATTCACAATTTTCAGTTTAGATGTATGTGGTTATTGATTTATATTATGCAAATCCACCTTTAATTTAGTGAATTCCTTCTGCATGTTTCTTACTAAGTTAAAGAACTGCATTGATCTTAAATTTATAATATTACACTTGGCTTCACATTACAGTCACTTGTGCAGTCAAGGAAAGCTGGCATTACCTCTGCAATGGCTACTCGCACCTCCCTAAAAGACGAAGAACTGGTAAGAGCAGTGTATATGAAAAAGACCCACTCTGTTAGTATTTTCCATTTCTAGTTTCACTTCATTATCTGTTTGCGAACATAGTGGGGGGTATTTTTTATCCCCCAAAAGCGGGTGGGTTTGGTTCGGGTGGGAGATTAAAAAGTTAAAAATTTGAAATAGGAACCCAACCCACCTCAAACCTGCCCAATTCCGGTTTTAACGGTGGCAGGATGAGGGACGGGTGACCAATCCCCTCGCATGAGGCGGGTCAGGCTTTGAAACCTTTTAAGGAGGCTATGTGCCTCCATTTTAGCAGTGTTGCAAATTTTAACCACGGTCGGCCGGGTTTCCCATGCCTCGGGAAACCTGGCAGGCAAAAAGAGGCGAGAAGGGCAGGATCCATGAGGTAAGTGCCTTTACAGCCCTGCTTGTGGACCAGGAGAAGCAGGAGTGTTTCCTTCAGACCCAACATGCTTCTGAGATAATATTGTGGCCAGTATTTCTGCACTGCTGCGCACATTTTTTTTGCTTAAATAATGTAAAATTCTTTAGCAGATCACAATTTGTAGGTATTTCGTGATATATATTTTTTTTATAGTGTTTGCTCTTTTATTCGCTGTAAAAAAAAAAAATGTGGTGGTGTAGCAAGTCAGAAAACAAACTCATTGCCCAGTGGAATAATGAGAAGTGATCTTGTCCCCTCAATTCACCACATGGCAAATTCCTGATTCAAGCTGGTTACTGGGGAATTAATACAGTCGGGTAAAATAACTTAAATGTGAATGGGGAAACAGAAAGATACAGAATGATTTAAAAATAAAAGAGAGTATCCTTTTTACAGATTTATACGACATACATGTATTATTACTGCCATTCAACCAAAAAGTGTTTCCTGGCATTGTTCCCTCAGAGGACAAACCCCCTCTTGTCAGTGATGCCTCTGCAGCACTTTCACTAGAGTGAGTGCATTTACAACATGACAGGTATACATAGGCAGTTTCCATTGCAAATGTGGACATAGGAATTTCTAACAGAAAAAGTTGCTGGGAAGATCATGCAGATTTTTAATATATCATAGATTTTTAATAATAATGTTTGCATTTGTCTCTGCAGAAAAATCATGTTTATAAAAAGACCCTCCAAGCCTTAATCTACCCTATCTCATGTACCACACCCCACAATTTTGAGGTCTGGACCGCCACAACGCCTACATACTGCTATGAATGTGAGGGTTTACTGTGGGGTATTGCTCGTCAGGGAATGCGGTGCACTGAGTGTGGGGTAAAATGTCATGAAAAGTGCCAAGACTTACTAAATGCCGACTGTTTACAACGTAAGTCTGTTTCCTGTGTGTTTACTTATTTTGTAACATGTTTCCGTTCATTTTCATTCACTTCAAATGTGAACCTACTTTTGTTTGCAATCCAGCAATATCCACAATCATATCACATGCTTAGTCTATAGAGCCTCTTTTGACAGTTCTCTGATGACATCCTCTGTGACTGTGACCATCGTGCATTATCCCCCTCATCGTTCTTGACCTCCCTGCAGCCTTCGACACAGTTGACCACGCCATGTCTCTCTTTCATTGTCCCGCTCAGTGAGATTGCCTTTGCTTCGTGCTCCAACTTACCTATCTGATTGTAGCCAAAACACCTTCAGCAATGGCTTCTCTTCCCACTCTCCTACCATTCCCTCCGGAGTCCCCCAGATATCTATTCTTGGCCCACTCCCCTTCCTCATTTACATGCTGCCCTTGGCGACATCATCCAAAGACCTGGGGTCAGCTTCTACCGGTATGCTGACGACACCCAGCTCTATCTCTCCACCACCCCTTTCAACCCCTCTACTGCATCTGTGTTGTCAGACTGCTTGTCCAACATCTAGTCTTGGATGAGCTGCAGTTTCCTCCATTTGACCATTGGGAAGACCAAAACCATCATCTTTGGCTCCCCCCACAAATTCCATACCCTTGCCACTGATTCCATCTCCCTCCCTGGCCACTGTCTCAGGCTGAACCAGACTGTTCACAACCTCGGCATCCTATTTGACACCGAACTGAGCTTCCGAGCCCATATCATCTCTATTACAAAAACCTCCTACTTAAACCTCGGCAAGATTGCCTGCCTCCGTCCCTTCCTCAGCCACCTGCTGCTGAAACTCCAATACATGCGTTTGTCACTCCAGACTAGACTATTCTAATGCTCTCCTGGCTGACCACCTATACTCCACATTCTGTAAACTTCAGCTCATCCAAAACTGTGCACGATGCCCCACTCGCCCATCATTCCTGTCCATGCTGACCTACACCTACATTGGCTCCTGGTCCCCCAATGCCTCCAATTTAAAATTCTCCTTGTGCTTAAATCTCATTATGGCTTTGCCCCTCCATCATTTTCTCCAGCCCTACAACCTCCCCCTCCACCCGAACTGTCCATTTCTCTGACACTGGCCTCTTGTGCGCCCTTACCTCCCTACACCCACCATTGGCGGCTGTGCCTATAGCCGCCTAGTCACCTCTGCAATTGCTCTGCAACTCCCTCCCTAAACCAGTTGGCCTCCATCTCCCTCTCCTCCTTTAAGACCCTCCTTAAAACACACCTCTGACCAAGCTTTTGGTCACACATACTAATATCCCATCCTTTGCCTCAGCATCTATTGCTGATTACACCTCTACAAAGCACTTTGAGATATTTTTCTACGTTAAAGGCAGTGTATAGATGCACGTTGCTATTGTTCTCACTTCAGTCTGCCCTTTTATGTACTGAGCAGCCAGCTAAAAGCATTCGTAGAGATATTTGAAAAGATTAACAAAAGAAAAAGGAAAATGGTGGTAGGGAAATCTGTATACATCGGTGAAAGATTTGAGAATTGAATTATTTTTTGATACAATTGTTACAATCAGTACAAAGAAACAAGCCTAATGTGCTTATCCTAACTTAGCATATGCAATCTAACAAGCTTTTCCAGCTTTACAATCATAGCACAGGAAATTTGGTAATTTTTTCCCACAACTTTCACAACAGTATTCTGCGATGTTTCCTATAAACAGGTGCAGCTGAGAAAAGCTCCAAACATGGTGCAGAAGACAGAACACAAAATATTATTATGGCGATGAAAGACAGGATGAAGATCCGAGAGCGGAACAAGCCAGAAATCTTTGAGCTGATCCGGGATGTCTTCGGAGTGTTAAAAGTTGCACATGCACAGCAAATGAAGACTATCAAACAAAGTGTACTTGATGGAACATCTAAGTGGTCAGCAAAGATTACTATAACCGGTACAGTGTAAAAGCTATCAATGCTTGTATTTGATGGACCAGGATCTGTAAACCTCAACTATGTTGTCTGTGATGCATTTTTCCAGTGATTTCAAATAAAGCCTAGAAGATTCTGGAGATTTAGATTTAAATCTCTAGTCCCGGCAATAATGCACTGCGTGATGGATAGAAATGTTCCCACTGTGGCGTTACTGCTACATGCCAGTAACACTGATGAGCTATGCACTTCACTTCCCCGACCTGCTCAATAGGATCTCAAATGTAGACCATTGGCCCTGTTTCTGATGAGGCTCTAGTGGTTATTTCTCCTGTTGTATAAAGGGGCAGAAAGTCCTTTTTTGCTCTTGGCCATTAAATGATCGCTTAAGCAGAGCACATAGAAGAAAATCTGATGAGAATGATCGCAAGCCCCTAATAGAGCACACCTGATTTTCCATCCATTAATGGTAGGAAAAATAATTGAATCCCTACTAAAGGAGAAAATAGAAGAACATCTAGAAGCCAAAAATATAATAATGAATAGTCAGCATAGATTTCAAAAGGGAAAGTCTTGCTTGACAAACCTCATTGAATTTTTTGAAGAGGTAACAGAGTAGACAAGGATAATGCAGTAGATGTAATTTATCTAGATTTTCAAAAGGCACCAAATTGGGGGGGATAGTCAATACTGAGGAGGACTGCAACAAATTACAGGAGGACATTAATAAACTTGTAGAATGGGCATATAATTGGCCAATAAATTTCAACACAGATAAATGTGAGGTATTAAATTTTGGTAGGAAGAATAGAGAGGTCACTTATTACTTGGAGGGGGGATCTGGGTGGGGTAGAGGAGCAAAGAGATCTCGGAGTACAAATACACAAATCGCTAAAAGTAGCGACACAGGTTCACAAGGCCATAAAAAAAGCAAACCAAGCACTAGGGTTTATTTCTAGAGGGATAGAATTGAAAAGTAGGGAAGTTATGCTAAACTTGTTTCGAACCTTAGTTAGACCACACTTGGAGAACTGCGTACAATTCTGGTTGCCATATTATAGAAAGGATATAGAGGCACTGGAGAGGGTGCAGAGAAGATTTACAAGGATGATACCAGAAATGCGAGGGTATACCTATCAGGAAAGGATGAACAGGCTGGGTCTCCTTTCGCTTGAAAAAAGAAGGCTGAGGGGTGACCTAATAGAGGTCTTTAAAATTATAAAAGGTTTTGATAGAGTAGATACAGAGAGAGTGTTTTCACTTGTGGGGAAGAGAATAACTAGAGGCCATCAATATAAGATAGTCACCAAGAAATCCAATAGGGAATTCAGAAGAAACTTCTTTACCCAGAGGGTGGTGAGAATGTGGAACTCGCTACCACAGGGAGTAGTTGAGGCAAATAGTATAGATGCATTTAAGGCGGGGGCAAGATAAGCATATGAGGGAGAAAGGAATAGAGGGTTGTGCTGATAGAGTTAGATGAGGAAAAACGGGAGGAGGCTCGAGTGGAGCATAAACGCCGGCATGGACTGGTTGGGCCGAATGACCTGTTTCTGTGTCATATATCCTATGTAATCCTATGTAAAAATCAGATGGGCTTCATTACTTCCCATCTTATTTTCGCCTATGCACTTCCTCTATGCACCAAGCAATTATTTAATGCACAAACGCAACAGAGGAAACCTGCCACATCCTCTTGGAACTAGAGATTTATTTCCAATGCTGAAAGTAGCTCACTTACACTTCTGTCATTCAGATTAGATTTTGGTTTTCATTGTTCAAGCCCCACTACAGACTTGAGCACATAATCAAGGCTGAAACTTCAGTGCATTACTGAGGGAGTACTGCATTGTTCGAGGTGCTAACTTTCAGGTGAGATGTGAGATGGAGGCTCCTTCTGCCTGCTCAAATGACCTACTCCCATGGACTGGAGGGAGGCTTATTTGCTTGACTTCTGTTATAGGCAAGTTGCTAGAAGAAACTATTAGAGATACTCAATATGATCACCTGGACAGAGAACATTGAGAACTCCTGTAACCTTGGTGGTTCCTGCAGTCTTGGCCTTGATTGCTTAATTTTAAAAAGAAATAGAAATTTAAAAAGAGCTTGCAAGTCTATTTAGACAGTACTAAAATCTGGTTTTTAACTCTTTGCAGTGGTGTGTGCTCAGGGACTTCAAGCAAAGGATAAAACTGGCTCCAGTGACCCATATGTCACTGTTCAGGTTGGCAAAACCAAGAAGAGAACAAAGACTATCTATGGAAATCTGAATCCAGTGTGGGAGGAGAAATTTTATTTGTAAGTTTTCTGCTTTAGAATTTTTAAAAATCAATTTGAAGTTAAGATTGTTTTTGTTCATTATAACTTGAGTTTATATCAAATTTTTAAAACATTTATTGTACCTTAGGCTTTGTGATGTGTACTGAATACATTTGACATAATTTTGTCTTTTACATCAGTTTCCTCTACACAATTCCATAGTTATCTGGGCTGCTATGAGCTTTCATGGGAGGTTTTGGCAGTCAGTGCCCATATTTTAGATCAGTGATAACAATGTTGGTTTCAGGAACTTCTCTACCAGTGGGCCTGTACAGATGTAGCAGGGGTAATTTTAACTTTCGGTAATAGGAACATGGAACATACTGAACATCGGAACAGGAGTAGGCCATTGAGCCCCTCAAGCCTGTTCCGCCATTGAATTAGATCATGGCTGACCTGTATCTTAACTTCATAATATCAAATTCACCACCCAATTTACACACCCATTGGAAAGGAAAATCGGGCGGGGTATGTAATGGCCAGCCAATCCGATATTTCCCTTTTTACACCATTTCCGAAAGTTAAAATTACCCCCATGGTCTGATGTCATCCTGTGAGCATATAGAAAATTGCTTGACATTACAGGGATGTGCATTTACAGCGCCTTGTAAAAAAACCTTCAGAGCATTGTTCACTTGGACATCCTTCCTGGTCCAGTTTAGTTTTTCCTGAACCTGATTTATCCCAGAGCCCACTCACGTCCTGAAGTTCTGTCAACTTCTTAATCCTGGTCACATATCTCGCCATCCTCACCTCAACCCAGTTTAGGTTTCTTTACAGAAGAAATAAGAAGTAAGAAATTAAAATTGAAGATGTTTAAAAGTAAAATTGATATAAAGGTTATATTGTATATGCCAGAGATTCGTAACTGGGGGTCCGCGGCCCCCTAAGAGTCCATGAGAAGGTTTCAAGGGGTCTGCCAAAATAGCGCTAACCCAAATTAAACCAATCATATTTCTCATTGCTTCTTCAATGATACGAATTGAAATCCAGATGTAACCGCTTGTCAATCAATTAACCAATTAGATTCTTCTTTTGCTCCAACATCTGAGGCCTCCTTCACGCTTAACCATTAGAAACTCTCTTTTCATCCGTCGTCTCAATCCGCCGCCCACCTGGCCAATAATCTTTGCCTAACTCTCACCTCTGGGTAGCCAATCTGATTGTTCGGTTTATTTGGCACTTTGGACGGGTGATGGGAAGCCAATCGGTGCAGCAATTACAGGTGGGGTCGGGTCAGGGGACGTCATTGTACTTCAGACATGGCGGGGCAGGGCGATCTGGTGCAACAAGACGTACATTGAGGTTATCACAAGCAGCATCAAAATTATAGCAGATTTCCTCAATTCTTTCGGTAAGGCGCAGCAGCCAGTGAATAAATAACCAGCAGTAACAATAGAGTCACCAAAGGCGAGCTTCCTCTTTACACCCACTCACTCCGGTGGGTGCCAGTAATGCTGGGGTTTAGAATCTGGTTCAGCTCATATCCTGTGCTAGTTTGTCTCTGACTTGACGGTAGTGGAAAAATAAAACTGCATCTAATTTCCAGTTATCGATTAAAGGTGGCGGTGTTAATATATGATTAGAATTTCTCTTCCTAATTAATCAGAATAAGTGAAACAAAATAATAATAAATATGTATGTTTAATTGTATAACAAATTTTTGTGTGTTGTGTTACGGGGGTCCGTGGAATTTTTATAACACGGGAGGGGGGCCTCAGAAGCAAAACAGTTGGGAACCCCCGGTATATGCTATGCCAAGCCCCCAAGGCTTTGGAAGTTGACAAATGAACACACTACTGAACCACAGTGATAACATCGACATTTTCTGTGGGTTTGAAGTAGTTTTTGAGTTCTGACTTTGCAAATTGTATCATCCACATTAGGCTTTCACTTTCTGTTCTCTCTGTCTATTTCGGTACAACTACATTATCTGTCAGCTCCTATTCAGTTTGACGCTCTAAGCGTGACACAAAGAAGACTGTTCATGTTTTGATAATCTTGCACTTAAAAATAGCCTGGTACAATGCATTTAATTTGCATGAATCATTCAGCCTATTTTCACTTTGTAATAACTGTCACATTGCATGGCACTGTTATATTTAATGCTGTTCTTTCTTCCTGGGAAAAAAATGACACATGAAAACAACATGATTGGCTTTCTCACTAAGTTGCACAGTTGCCTTTGGACTTGCTAATAGCTTCCACTCTGATTTAAGATCAAAGTCATAAATCACTTGGATGTCCTGAGTCGAGTGCAAAGATGCCCAAGCCGAGGAGAGAGGTGTAATTCCAACCCCGCTGTGGTGGGGTGTTTGCAGATTGGGGCAAAAGTCAGATCCACTGGGTTTCCATCACATTTAAGTTTTAAAAAGTCCCAACTCAAGGTTGGGGGAGGGAGTTTTTGAACCCCTCCCACCACCACATCCCAGCAGCAGTTCACCCAGCTCGCCCTTAAGTTCAGCAGTTCCCATGCCTGCTCTCAGCTGACATACCTTCCATTCTGGAGTTTAAGTGGGACCTGCATTGGAGAAGGCAAAGCGTAAACTGTCCCAGAAATATTGATTGCCATTGGAAGAGGGACAAGGGAGCACTCCAGGGGGCAAAAATGACCTTGGTTTTCTTTGGTCTAACTGGTAGCCTCACAGCATACACAATTTAATTTTTAAAGGTATTTTAATTTAATTACTCTGCTTTTTTATTTATTTTTCACATCATGTTGTCACAGCCAATAGAGAAGCTTCTACCAATACTGTTTTCTAACTACCTGCTTGGAGGTGCACAAACACGATGGTGGATTATTTTCTTCTTCTTTAGTTATCTGTGCTTTGGCACTAGCAGCTGTTATAATGCTAAAGCCTCAATAGTGTTGCAAATCCTGGCGTACTTGCATGATTGTGCCTCCTAGATGTGCCTCCAAAATCTCTCAATGCATCCATAATATAGCACGAATTAGAATCATAGAATGATAGAGCACAGAAAGCGGCCATTCGGCCCATCGTGCCTGTGCTGACTCTTTGAAAGAGCTATCCAATTAGTCCCACTCCCCCATTCTTTCCCCATAGCCCTGCAAATTTTTCCTTTTCAAGTATATAGCCAATCCCCTTTAATCAAGTCAGTTTTAATACAGCTAGCTAATTTGCCCTTAAACATGTTTTAAAGGCTCACAATGTAAAAAAAAAACAACTCATCAAATGTTATGACAATTTTCAGTCAAACATGGGGACATTTTAAGCTTTGATCACTTTTTGCTCGCCAGCTTTCTCCCTTCACCTATTCTCTTGAAAGCGACTTCTATACCTCCCCCAGATGATCATGGACAGCGAGAGTGACGGCATTGCAACTTAGCCTGATTCTGTCCTTGCCTGACATTCACATGCACTTCCAGCAGGGGAAGCTGGTTAGCGATTGGGTTTGGGAGCCCTGGTTGACTTTCTCCTCCCTTATCCAAGAAGTTGTGGCCAATTATAGCAGCAACCCAGTTAATATCAGCTCGCTCAGCTCTGACTGTGTATTGAACCTGGGACTACCGTTGGCTATGCAACTTATCTGTTCACTGAATAAACTCACTGAGCCACTGAGGAGCCAGAAAGAAGATTTTTTTTGCACCGTCTTTTGGCCTCACTGCAAATCAGTTACAAATGTAAATCTGTTTTCTTCTTTTTTCACAGTGAATGCCACAATTCCTCTGATCGAATCAAAGTGAGAGTGTGGGATGAGGATGATGACATTAAATCACGTGTTAAACAGAGGCTAAAACGGGAATCTGATGATTTCTTGGGACAAACTATCATTGAGGTTCGGACACTAAGTGGTGAAATGGATGTCTGGTATAATCTAGGTGAGTGAAAGAAGAGTTTTGGCTAATTTGAGAAATGGGATCAATTTTCACACGCCAACTCCAAAAATTTCAACCATCCTATCAAAATGCAAAATATTTGAAGTTGGCATGGGAACTTTAATACCACCTCTCAGTAGTTTGATGTCACATAGAAATATTTGCAACAATGTGGACAGGCTGACAAGGTGGTGCAGCGCCATGAAGTGCCAATTAGAATGCTGTAGGAATGGACGAAACGAAGGTTACACCCGTGCCACTGAACTGCTATAGAGAGGTATTAAATGGAAGCTCAATGCTCCTCATGGGGCAAGCGTAAGCCAGGGAAATCATTAGGCCTCTGTCACATGTCTGCTTAGAGAAGAGGAGGCCAGGGATCAGGTTACCTGCCTGCCCTTGTTGGCATAGGTGGCCCATGGCCTAGTGAGAAAATGGAAGTATCCGATGTGTTAGGAGATTGGACACATGACTGGCAAATGATGTATAACTTGGATAAGTGCAGTGTTAAACATGTGGGCAGGGTAAATGCTCAACCTTCATACACCTTTCAGGAAAAAGCATTAAAGAAGGTGGAGAAAGAAAGAGATTTGAAAGAAAGACTTGCATTTATACAGCACCTTTCACGACCACCGGACGTCCCAAAGCGCTTTACAGCCAATGAAGTGTAGTCACTGTTGTAATGTAGGAAACATGGCAGCCAATTTGAGCGCAGCAAGCTTCCACAAACAGCAATGTGATAATGACCAGATAATTTGATGTTAGTGATGTTGATTGAGGGATAAATATTGGCCAAGACATTTGGGCATTCTAGTGCATGCATCTCTAAAGGTACATGAGCGATGCTGTGAAGGGATAGCTAGAGCAAATAGGGTGTTGGGGTGCATTCATGGGACAATTGAGTATAAGACGAGGCATACTATTTTGTCCTTGTACAAGACCTTGGTCAGGCCTCACTTGGAATACTTTGTCCAGTTTTGGTCTCCTCATAGTTTCGATCGCCTATATGGGTCAGAGAGGAATTTCCCAGATTTTTTCCCCCAAATCGGTCTGGGTTTTTATCTGTTTTTTCGCCTCTCTCACGAGATCACATGGTTTCAAGTGGGGGAGGGAGTGTATATATTGTGATACACAAGGGCCTTAAAAATTTGATGCTTTAATGCCGCCTGTTGAGGCCGGTTTTGTAGAAAAAGTGGCGGCTGTCTCGCTTCCAGCGCAGGACATGGCGGCCGTTGACCGTGCTGGCCTCTCAAATTTAAATAAGCAGATTGTGACATCAATTGGCGTGCAACGCCTGATTTCACACCACGACTGCTAATTTGGACGTTCTCGCTCTCCATTACGCCGTGTCCTAACCACGCACAGAAAAACGTGTGTGAAGCAGCTCTGCAGAGACGCAGTCAGCGCTTCTTAAAGGGACAGACATATCTTTCAGGTAAGTTTGGATTTCAGCTTTTGGACTGGTTACTTTTATATTTTATTGAAGTAGTGGCTTGGTGCAATAAATTTAAAAGTTTCTAAAATATGCAGGGAGTGCTGCTGGATGCTGCAATGCTTCGGATGGAAAAAGAAGGCCTCTGAGAGAACAGAAAATGCTGGAAATACTCAGCAGGTCAGGCAGCATCCATTGAGAGAGAAACAGAGTTAACGTTTCAGGTCGAGATGCTGTCTGCCCTGCTGAGTATTCCCAGCATTTTCTGCTTTTATTTCAGACTTCCAGCATCCGCTCGCAGAGGGAAGAGGAAGACGCAGAAGAGGAAGACGCAGAGGAGGAAGGGAGGATGCCACCTAGACAGCCCCTTTCTGGCCGGGATATCCGGGTTGGAATCATCCGACTGCGATACCAGTGACTACAACCCCAATTCCCCTTTCAACATTTGTCACACACCTTGGCCGCAATTTCAATAAAGGAGGCGGGTTGACGGCGGTCCGCTGCTCGGCATCTTTCGAACCCGCTCCTGGATGCCGCCGCCCCGCAGTTAAGATTTTTGCTTGATTGGCCTCGTTACGGCCGACGTGCGGGTCCCTCCAGGCAATTGCTTGTTCTCACCTCTGATGACGCGTTGTTTCAGGAAAGATTTAAAGGGGCCATGTCCCCTTTGCAGAAGCATTAGTTTTTTTGTGTTAAAAGTGCTGGCTTCTGCAGGAATGGCAACCCCAAAAACTAAGGCTGCACCCAGGTTCAATGAGGGCTCCCTCCATGCTCTTCCGGAGGGAGTTAGAGGACGTCAGGAGGTCCTCTTCCCTGGAAACTGAAGGAGGAGGCCTCCTCAGCAAACCAAGGCAGCTTGGCTGCAAGTTGCTGAGGAGGTGAGTTTGAGGTCTGTGTGCAGACGCACATGGGTTTAGTGTCGAAAAAAGTTTAATGATCTGCTGAGATCACCTAAAGTATGGCCTCTGTGTTCTCGGAAATGGAAGTTCAAGAGTGAGGGCTCAGGGAGAATTCCATGTAGAATATTGGTGGTGACACTGAGCGCAAACCACCATTTAATGGACAGATGATGCCTGGGGTTTTGAGAATGTCGGACTTATATTCATCTCCATGTGCCAGCCACCTGTGGTTGAAGCGTACGCAAATCTGCCATGGATGAGTGCATCCCTTGCCTGACGGCCAGCAATGTGGTCGCCTGCTGTTGGATTGGCCACATCTGGTCCCGCAAGGCGTCACTCCTCATCCTCCTCCTCCTCATTCTCATCCTCTTCCTCGTCCTCTTCATCTTCCGAGGAGGCTGTGTGCTGAGCCACTTGTTCGTCCGGCAGCGCTAAGCCACGCTGCTGTGCGATGTTGTGCAGGGCACAGAAGACCACACCAATTCTGAACACCCTGGCTAGTGCATACTGCAAGGCTCCTCCAGATCTGTCTAGGCATCAGAAGCGCATTTTGAGCAAGCCGATGGTTTGCTTGATGATGCTTCTGGTGGATATGTGACTCGCATTGTACCACTCCTCAGCATCGTTTGATGGCTTCCTCATTGGTGTCATAAGCCACTTTTTCAGGGGATAGTCCTTGTCGCCAAGAAGCCATCCGGAAAGTTGGGTTGACGGATGGAAAAGCTGAGGCACAGTAGACTGGCGCAGGATGAAGGAGTCATGGCAACTGCCAGAATACTTTGCGCAAACATGCATGATGATCTTCCTGTGGTTACACATCAGCTGGACGTTCAGGGAGTGGAATCCCTTGCGGTTGACAAATACAACTGGGTTTTGATAGGGGGCCCTCATGGCTACATGTGTGCAGTCTATGACACCCTGCACCATTGGCAAAGCCAACCGCACACACGGTCACACTTGGGCCATCCGTGGAGAATTGGATGTAATTGTGCGCCTTTGCAAAGAGGGCATTGGTGACCTGCGTGATGCAGGTGTGTGAGGCCGACTGGGAGATGTCGCTGATATCTACAGCTGATCTCTGGAAGGAGCCCGAAGCAAAGAAGTTGACTGCGGCGGTGACTTTGACAGCCACTGGTAAGGAGTGGCCACCCGCTCCTCGGGGTTGCAGTTGTGGCTGGTTGTGGTGCTGCTGCGGCTGCTCTTCCTCCGAATCTGACGACCAGGATGAGATGATGTAAATGGTTCCCATCCCGTTGCTATAAATTTCAGTTGAGGCAAAAAGCTTTCAAGCGCACACTCAAAGTGGCCTGAAATTATTCCAATCAGGTAACACTGCAGATGCGTGTCAGCTTGAACAGTCACAAGATCAGTAGATTTGCAAAATCTTATCCCAAACCTCCAACAACAAAGTTGTTGCATTTGAATGTGAGCCATGTTACAGGAGCGCTTTTAAAGTGCTGCACCAATGACTACAAATCATGTCCTCCAGCAACTCGTCTCCTTGCAGCTGGCGTATTTCTGACAAGACGGGAAACAGGAGCCAGAAGCACGAAAATGGGAAACCACTATAAAAATAGGATTAGCCAGGCTGTTAACTGCCTTAACTACCTGTCCCACCGGTTCCCGTCGGGTCAGTTTGGGAGCGCTGACCCGACACTCACGAAAATCGCGTGGGGGCGGGATGGAGGCGGGTTGGCCGTCTGAAGCCATTTTTTCCGATTTTCGCTGCCGACCCGCCTCCAAACCCGCCTCCTCAGGGCTATTAAAATCGAGCCCCATATCTTCCATCTGTTACTGATGATCACAGCATCCTCGGCCACAGTGCTGAAATAAAAGCCACCACAAAGCAAACTTTCCAATTCAACTTTATCCATATGTGCATCCAATATAACATCAAGAAATCATTTAATCACCCTTGTGCATTCCCTTAGTGACTGTCTTGTGTGTGCCTTTGCCTATCCTAGTGATGTAATGCAGTGCTACCCCAGTGGCTGCAGCATGGCTGCTGGAAGACTGCTGACTTTCAGTGAGGAACACTGCAAGTGGCTGTGTAGGACGACCTCGAGGAGCTGGTGGCTGGGTGTGTGAAATCAAGTGACGGTGCTTCTTCTTCTCCTTCGTCTTCTCTTTTTTTCTTTCCCCCCCCTTCTCTTTCCCCCTCTCCTTGGTCAACCACTGGCTGGACAGGCTGCATTTCTTGGGTGTGTGAAATGAGGAAGGCACAAGGGTAGAGTTGTGGTGAGGGGAGGGCGGGAAAGCAAGAGGTGCATGCTTACAATCATGCGCACCTTGTAAATCAGAAGAAATTGTGGGATGTAAGAAGGAGGATAACATATGAGGATACCAGCATCTTGTCTCCTTTCAGCCCCGCTGCTGGCCAAGGGCTCAGCCATGCCCCTGCCAAAAATGGCCAAAATCGTCTCCTCCAAGGGGGTGCAGTGAAGCCTGGAATGTAAGGTGTGCCTCGTATTTGGTACAGATTGTTGGTAGGTGAGTGATGGGGGAGGGGGGTGTTGTGCAATGAGCAGTGGGCGAGGCTAGTGGTGCAGTTGGTAGGAGACGGCTTTTGAAGATGCATTCACTGACCTTGACCACTGGTCTGAGGTCATGAAACTTCTTTGGGCACTGGAGCTAGGTCGTGGGGGCGACACTGTGACGGCCTCAGTGATCTGGTCCCACATCGTTCTTTCTGGAGGGCCTCCTAGCCCTTGTGGGTAGAGGACTTCTCTTGCAGTGTTGACCCCCGGCACAAAGCTGGAGTGCTGCGTGCGAGACCGTGGGTGCCCCTTCCTTGGCTTGTTGAGCCATTTGTGTTGGTGCTGAAGCATTTTTACCATCTTTTACCGTGCAGAAGGCAGTTCCGCTTTAATAGCTGAAGACTGCCATTTCGGAATTATTTTTTAATTTTTTCAGAAGGCAGTTGAGCGCTAAGGGCTAAAGACTGCCTGTTTTTAAACGATTTAAATTTTTTTAATTTTTAAACGCAGTTCCCCTTTAAGGTCTCGACACTGCTATCTAAAATGACAGGCTAGCTTTAAGAGAACGTTGCCTCGCTCCAGGGACGGTATGGCCACACTACATTGGGTCTCCTGTTGGGACTACCGCTCGAAACAATGCGTTACGCCGTAGGTTTTGTGCTCCAATTATGTAAATCAGCAGGCAGCACCAAAATAGCTGCCTGCACTCTTTTTGCGGATGGCCGTTAACCTCAGCCCACAGTGGACCGGCCGTTTTCTGGCCTTATCGAATTTCTGGGCCAAGGTATCACAAATGTGTCCGACATGCTGGATGGACCAGAGGGTCTTTACCTGTCCGTCATTGTTCCTATGATAACCTCACAAAAAAACTGCTTGTTAATCAGGTGCGATCAATTGGAAAATCTATCCTTATGTCTTTAAGAAGTATATCTTAAAGTCCCACAAGGCTTGTTAGAAAATCATTTGATTCAGAATTCCCCTCTCCCATTTGATTTCATGAGCAAAGTGAGGATGTGACTGCAACTGGCAGAAAATATTTTGCATGTGCTCCAACATATGTTTGATATTGGATGTTTGGAGAGGGTCGTTGGGAAAAAAAAGCAAAAATATGTAGAAAAGGGCTAAATTTTCATATGAACAGAGACCCACTTATTTGCGTGTCTGTATTCATTTTGCCGTGATTATGTTGAACAGGATTGGCATCCTGACCAGTCCTAGATGCCAGTTGTGATACTCCTGTACAGCTACCGACTGGAGCTCATGTTCTTTCAAAGTAACTCTCTTTAAAAAGTTACTGAAGTTACTGTGGGGTTTACCGAAAGAGAAAAGAAAAATCCCTTCATTATCTGTTAAAATATGAGTACTACCTGCAAAATTCAGGATTGCGAGGATACCTTGCTACCTTCTACATGTGAAGCTGAGTAAGGTGTCAGCTGTGGCTCAGTGGTAGTGTTGTTGACTGTGAGTCACTCTGGTTGCTGTGCTTCCCTACATTACACCAGTAACCACACTTCAAAAGTAGTTAATTGACTGTGCAGCACTTTGGGACCTTCTGAGGTCGTGAAAGGCCCTATATAAATGCAAGTTCTTTCTTACCTTCTTCTAATAGCTAAGATAAATGAAAACATCATTTAACTTGTGTTGAAATCTGTAGTGCTCCGTGAATTCCCTTGTTTGGTTGCAAACTTCACTGTTATAGTACTTGCTCACAATAATTTCAAATACAATCCATGTGAGATATTCATTTTCTTTTTAGTGTAGTTCTTCCACATACAAGAGAAAATTAACGAAGATTCTCATTCTAGTCACAAAAGCAGTCTGTAAATAGTGTAATTGGTGACCATCAGAAGAGATGTTCCTCCTCCAGGAGCAAAAGCAAAAATACCCAGGAAAGTCACCCGTGCTGCTATCCCAGCTGCTTCAGTCGGATTAAGAATACCTTAATTGCTAGAAGTGTGAGATGTCATGGTGCGCATTGGAGCCGACTTGACCGATGTCTCACTCCTCAAGCAGGAAAAATTGTGCCGGTAGTTAGTTATAACATGCAACCAGGTTATATGGGCCATATACACAGGGTTCCTGCAAAACATGCAACACCACCTCCTGTACAGAAACACGTGTGTGACAAGTGATACAGCATGTAAAGTATCCAAACATTATAGAATGTCAGTCTGCAAATTCACTATCCCCCTCATTTTTGTGTTCTGTTTAATTCAGCGCATTCCTAACAAATTATCCCTCTATTTTATCTCATTTTTTATGCAAACATAATTTAAATTGTAACATAGTGTCTCTACAAAAAGGCATCAAAATAACTAATCCACTTGTGCCATTTTTGAAGCATCATTATTACTTGAAATAGTTTTTATGCAGAAGTAGCATGTTTCGTGTCAAGCGGTGACACCAGTTCTTGTGCATAGGTTTACTCTTGTGTGTGTACTAATGGAAAATGAATAGGGAAGGGAAAATGACGTTCATAAATATCCAACCACTATTATTAATGACTAGTGGTGGAAATGTCTATTTGTTCATTGCTTTCATTTAGTTTTATCAGTATATTTCACTCTGGAACTGCCTGTCAGTAATTGCACAAGATAAGAGTCTCCAATTTATTCAGCTGTACACATGCTTACAGCTTTACATTAGTCAATTATTAGCCAATCAGAGAATCTGATGTTGAGTCACTAGGTGATACTGTGATGACACGTCTAAATGAGATCATTACTTTAACCTATAGAATTGTCATATAACTCTAATGAAGAGTTATTTCGGTCCCGGATCCAGACAAAGCAAACAGATAACAATTCTGATGAAATATGGTGACTGAAAAATATATGTAACAGAGCCAGTGCAATAGTGCAGTGCTTTGGAGTTACAGTTTGTTGAAACCACAATATTTCATTCATGGCATCGCAGAATGTAGGTTTATATCCGTGATATTCCACATGCTTAATTCTTTTTCTAAGCAGTGATTCCATAGAGATGCCGAGCAGATGTCGGGTTCAGAGTTAGAAGCCTGGGCTTTCTTCCTGTTATGCTAGAACTGATAAACGATTAATGTTAAATACATGGCTGGGTGCTGAATCCTATAAAAGATGTAAAATTAATCCGCTTGACAGTTTTCTATCAAAAAGAATTGATTTGGAGTTTTGTGAAATGCAGCTTTAATTAATATGTGAAAAAGTGGTACTGAGGAGTGAAACTGAAAAGTAGCAACAGAAAGTAACTTGCTGCTCCATTTGCTTTCTTTAATTGAAATAATTTTTAGGGCCGATGGATAAAGGAGCATTATTTTGCACGTAATTCTTAAAGGAAATGAAAATCTGTTTACTGCTAACAGTCTCAGAAAAGTAGTTCAAAGTGTAAGTTAATGTGACCGGCATTTTTGTAGGTTTTAGAGACATAAGCAGAAAATGGCTAACACAGGTATTATGGATAGGAGAAGTTGACCAGAGTCAGTATATGCAGACAGTCACATAGCTCAACTGAGTTTTGCTGACATAGTACAGATAGGAAACACAATCTTGAACAAAACCAGTTAGAAAAGGGATGAGCTCAGTTGAAAATAAAGGTAAACAACCTTGGAAATTACAGATAATGATGTGGCCCAGATGCAGCTTTAGTTTCATGCTGAAACAAACATGAAGACAGAGACCTGTCAGGTGACACAGGTTGCTTACTAGTGAGTCTAACCATTGGTACATCCTTGTGGCATACGGACAGATTTGACTTAAGACACTGAAGATCATGCTCAGGGTGTTCGAGGTCTGCCCAATGGGATGTCTGCTTGTATGTATATAGACATATATCACATGCTTGCTTACAATGATTGATGAATAAGATAAGACAGAAGCTGAATCTTATATTTCTTAATAAGCATTAAAGTTACTGAAACTGGACTCTCAAACTTACCCATTAATAAGATAAGGCAGAGGCTAAATCTTGCAATCTTAATTGCCATAATTAATTAAACTTGGAAATGTAGTAAACAGTGAGGAGGACAGTAACAGACTTCAGGAGGACGTAGCCAGATTGGTGAAATGGGCAGACACATGGCAACAAGAACAACAACAACAACTTGGATTTATATAGCATCCTTAACATAGTAAAACATCCCAAGGCACTTCATAGGGGCGTTATCAAACAAAATCTGACGCCGAGCCACATATTAGGGCAGATGACCAAAAGCTTTGTCAAAGAGGTAGGTTTTAAAGGAGGAAAGAGAGGCGGAGAGGTTTAGGGAGGGAATTTCAGAGCTTAGGGACTTGGCAGATGAAGGCATTGGTGCCGATGATGGAGCAATTAAAATCGGGGATTGTCAAGAGGCCAGAATTGGAGGAGAGCAGATACCTCAGAGTTGTAGGGCTGGAGGAGATGACAGAGATAGGGAGGGGCGAGGCCATGGAGGGATTTGAAAACAAGGATGAAAATTTTAAAATCGAAGTGTTGCTTAACCGGGAGCCAATGTAGGTCAGCGAGCACAGGGGTGATGGGTGAACGGGTCTTGATGCGAGTTAGGACACGGGCAGCAGAGTTTTGGATGACCTCAAGTTTACGGAGGGTAGAAGATGGGAGGCCGGCCAGGAGTGCGTTGGAATAGTCAAGTCTAGAGGTAACAAAGGCATTTCAGCAGCAGATGAGCTCAGGCAGGGGTGGAATTAGGCGTTGCTACGGAGTTGGAAAAAGGCATTCTTAGTGATGGCGCGGATATGTGGTCGGAAGCTCAGCTCGGGGTCAAATACGATACCAAGGTTGCGAACAGTCTGGTTGAGTCTCAGACAGTTACCAGGGAGAGAGATGGAGTTGGTGGCTAGGGAATGGAGTTTGTAGCAGGGACTGAAGACAATGTCTTTGGTCTTCCCAATATTTAGTTGGAGGAAATTTCTGGTCATCCAGTACTGGATGTTGGACAAGCAGTGTAACAATTTAGAAACAGTGGAGAGGGGTCGAGAGAGGTGATCGTGAGGTAGAGATGGGTGTCGTCAGCGTACATCTGGAAACTGACGCTGTGCGTTCAGATGATGTCGCCGAGGGGCAGCATGTAGATGAGAAATAGGAGGGGGCCAAAGATAGATCCTTGGGGGACACCAGAGGTAACTCTATGGGAATGGGAAGAGAAGCCATTGCAGGTGATTCTCTGGCTATGACTGGATAGATAAGAATGGAGCCAAGCGAGTGTAGTCGCACCCAGCTGGATGACGGTGGAGAAGGGTTGGAGGGAGGATGGTGTGGTCAGCCGTGTCAAAGGCTGCAGACAGGTCGAGAAGGATGAGGAGGGATAGTTTACCGTTGTCACAGTCCCATAGGATGTCATTTGTGACCCTGATAAGAGCCATTTTGGTACTGTGGCAGGAGCAGAAACCTGATGAAATTTAACACAGAGAAGTGTGAAGTGATGCATTTTGTAGGAAGAATGAGGAGAGGCAATAAAAACCAAATGGTACAATTTTAAAGGGGGTGCAGGAACAGAGAGACCTGGGGGTGTACATACACAAATCTTTGAATCTGGCAGGACAACTTGAGAAGGCTGTTGGAAAAAGCATACGGGATCCTTGGCTTTATAAACAGAGGCAGTAGAGTACAAAAGCAAGGCGTTATGCTAAACCTTTATAAATCACTGGTTAGGGCTGAGCTGGAATTTTGTGTCCAATTCTGGGCACCACACTTTAGAAAGGATGTCAAGGCTTCAGAGAGGGTGCAGAGGATATTTACTAGAATGTTACCAGGGATGTGGGACTTCAGTTATGTGGAGAGAATGCAGAAGTTGGGGCTGTTCTCCTTAGTTATGAATGTTAAGGGGAGATTTAACAGAGATATTCAAAATCATGAAGGGTTTGATAGAGTAACTAAGGAGAAACTGTTTCCAGAGGCAGAAGGGTCCATAACCAAAGGACACAGATTTAATGTAATTGGCAAAAGAACTAGAGGTAAGATGAGGAGACTTTTTTTTTACATGGCGAGTTGTTATGATCTGGAATGCACTGCCTGAAAGAGTGGTGGAAGCAGATTCAATAATAACTTTCAAATGGGAATTAGATAAACACTTGAAGGAAAAAAGTTTGCAGGGCTATGGGGAAAGGGCAGGGGAATAAGACTAATTGAATAGCTCTTTCAAAGATCCGCACAGGCACGATATGGACTCCTTCTGTGTTGTATCATTCTATGATTCTATAAGACTCCTATTCAGAACAGAATCTTAGAAAATTCGACAGCCCTTGGTTTGAATCAACTTGTTCAACATTTTGTACCAGCATGCCAAGGTATTCCATTTCACCAAAAACAGATTGGTGTGTCAGAAAACCTATCCATACAAATCTGCATGTATGATACAAGAACACTAAATTCTGCGCAACAACCACAAATTTTTTTTTTAACGGACAGGAAACAGAATAGGGATAAACGAGTCATTTTCAGGTTGGCAGGCTGTAACTAGTGGGGTGCCGCAAGGATCCGTGCTTGGGCCTCAGTTATTTACAATCTATATTAATAATTTAGATGAACAGACCGAGTGTAATGTATCCAAGTTTGCTGATGATACAAAGCTAGTTGGGAAAGTAAGCTGTGAGGAGACAAAGAGCCTGCAAAGGGATATAGACATGTTAAGTGAGTGGGCAAGAAGGTGGCAGATGGAGTATAATGTGGGGAAATGTGAGGTTATTCACTTTGGTAGGAAGAATAGAAAAGCAGAATATTTTTTAAATGGTGAGAAATTATTAAATGTTGGTGTACAGAGAGATTTAGGTGTCGTTGTACAGGAAACACAGTGTTACCATGCAGGTACAGCAAGCAATTAGGAAGGCAAATGGTATGTTTGCCTTTATTGCAAGGGGGTTGGAGTACAAGAATAAGGAAGTCTTGCTACCATTGTACAGGGCTTTGGTGAGACCACACCTGGAATACTGTGCACAGTTTTGGCCTCCTTATCTGAGGAAGGATATACTTGGCTTAGAGGCGGTGCAACGAAGGTTCACTAGATTGAGCCCTGGGCTGAGAGGGTTGTCCTCTGAGGAGAGATTGAGTAGATTGGGCCTATACTCTCTGGCGTTTAGAAGAATGAGAGGTGATCTCATTGAAACATATAAGATTCTGAGGGGGATTGACAGGGTAGATGCTGAGAGGTTGCTTCCCCTGTCTGGAGAGTCTAGAACTAGGGGGCATCGTCTCAGGATAAGGGGTCGGCCATTTAAGACTGAGATGAGGAGGAATTTCTTTACTCAGAGGGTTGTGAATCTTTGGAATTCTCTACCCCAAAGGGCTGTGGATGCTGAATCATTGAGTATATTTAAGGCTGAGATAGATAGATTTTTGGACTCTAGGGGAATCGAGGGATATGGAGATCGGACGGGAAAGTGGAGTTGAGGTCAAAGATCAGACACGATCTTATTCAATGGTGGAGCAGGCTCAAGGGGCCGTATGATCTACTCCTGCTCCTAATTCTTATGTTCTTAAATGATATTTTATCCCAGAATTCTAATATGTAACCTATTTTAGTTGAAGTGTATCGGATAAACCCTTCCCGTCCTTTCACCAGCATGTGCACATAGGAGCTTTGGATAGTAATTTACCATTCGCATCCAGGATTTATTTAGGATCCCTAAATTTAACTTGCCCTGGACTGTTCCACATTACCTCAGTCAGAAGCTATTGATTGTTAACCAAGCCAAGTCTGTATACAGCAGAACTGTGATGCAACAGTGAGTGAAGTGCAATTTAACTCTTGCTTGTTAGTGGTGTCAGACACGGAGATGTGCCAACTAACACCATTTTATTTAACACATCTGTGATAATATGATTATTCCTATCACAAGGTTAAGTATTGATGATTACAGCAAAAGTAGAAGAATACTTGATATTAATTATCAATGATAGATCATTATTAAGCACAGCAGTAATTTAAGTATGTCACAATATCTTAGTCATAGTTGGGTTTTGTTTATTAACAGTATAATAAAGTTCCATTTGAAGTTTAAGATTACAGTACAGATTTAGCAAGTTTAAGTTTATAGTCTGCATTTAACGTATTCTTGCTAAGTTTGCAAAGTTGTTCCTTTGTGATGTGATCATAAGATCGTACAGCCTCTCCTTTTGTAGTGAGCTGGCTGCTGTAGTGTCAGCAATTCTGTCCTCATCTGGGAAACTCTGGCTTTACCCCTGGAGACACAGTAGACAAGTTGTTACCTGTGGTCATTGTCTTCTTTAGTTGTCATCTCTTCCTGGTTTTAAATAGACTTGAACATAAATTCTCTGGCTGTCAATCTGTACTTTTTTTCTGTGCTTAGTAATTTAAGCTATTTAATTACTGTAAAACACTTTACAGTTCACACATCACCCCTGTGCTCGCTGACCTACATTGGCTCCCGGTTAAGCAACGTCTCGATTTTAAAATTCTCATTCTGGTTTTCAAATCCCTCCATGGCCTTGCCCCTTTCTACCTCTGTAATCTCCTCCAGCCCTACAACTCTCCAAGATATCTGCTTTCCTCCATTTCTGGCCTCTTGCACATCCCCGATTTTAATCGCTCCACCGTTGGCGGCCGTGCCTTTAGTTGCCGAGGTCCTGAGCTCTGGAATTCCCTCCCTAAACTGCTCCACCTCTTTACCTCTCTTTCCCCCTTTAAAACACTCCTTAAAACCTACCTCTTTGACCAATGTCATCTGCCCTAATATCTCCCTATGTGGCTCGGTGTCAAATTTTGTTTGGTAACGCTCCTGTGAAGCGCATTGGGATGTTTTATTACGTTAAAGGCACTATATAAATACAAGTTGTTGTTCTGATTTTAGGCGAACACTGTCGGACCTTAAATACTTTTATAAAAAAAAAAATTATTATCCAGAAATGAATCCGAACAACTGGAGGTCTGCAGAAGAAATTGTACTCTGTCAGTTGGATGAAGTTCTCATTGAATTTACTTTGACTGGTACTGCTACTGCACTCATGGACAACATTGGTCAGACAGCTAAGTTGTTATAGCAGTTGCCTGTGGACGTACATGTTTGAGGGTTCCAGGTTTTTTACAGACCTCTATGATATGTTCTTAGAATTATCCTGGCAGATGAAGGGGACTATTTGGTGAGCAAACTGAAGTGGTGTTACAAATTTTTAATGAGCTCCAGCAGAGCCAGTCTGAAAATGACTCACGGGCAGATTTTCCTCTTTTGCGCTTAAGTGTAAATAATTGTCTGGTCAGAGGACATAGGAGAAAACTAGATGCAGAGGATTGCATACCCGTAATGCAGCCTGCCCAATTTATAATCCGTCAATTATAAGGACGGGAAGTGTTATGCCGTGTATAATTATTCTGCTGCTAAATAGAGCTGTGTGTCTTTAAGATCACAATATCTATTGCTGTTAAGCAATCAGAGCCTCTGATCAATCAGAATTTAATTCCCCTTCTAGCTGCAGTCTAGAATCCTTTCAGTTTTGTGCTATATATAGCCAAAATATAGTTGTCTTTTGATATTTTAGTTTTTTTTTCACAGCTTGGAGGATTTGATGGTGATTATCTCTGCATTGTGGTGAGCTATCCATCAGTGCAAATGTCTGTGAGGAACAAATGTCCTGAGTTCATTTGTTTCCTTTTCCAGAGAAAAGAACGGATAAATCTGCAGTCTCAGGTGCTATTCGACTGCAGATCAGTGTTGAAATCAAAGGTGAAGAGAAAGTCGCTCCCTATCACATCCAGTATACCTGTCTGCATGAAGTAAGTTCAGTACATAAGAAGTATGGGCGATTGAATGATAATAGAAACAAACTGTTACCAAATGCTAATTTTTGGAAGTGATTAGTGATGTGTGTCCTTATGAATGTATACTAGAGAGTACTGGATGCCTATTGACAAATTACGTGGCAATAGTCCAGTCCAGAGCTTAAGATTTAATTAACTGAAAGAGTGAAGCACAATCAATTTGATTATTAAGTGAAGCTTAAAATTAGACCTATAATATTGTTTATAAAATATGAAGGTTGGTAATATTTGTGAAAAAAACAATAAGTTTGATGTTGTATTGATTGTGTTCCATGTTATTTATATCACAGGATACCAGGTTATTTTTAAATAGTGAATGAATGAAAGAAAAATACACCACCCTGCATATAATGTCATCGTGTTGTGACATGGTAAAATTGGAGGCAGGTCAGCAAGACATTTTGAAGGTCATGTCTAATTCTCCAAGTCGAAACATGAGCAAAAAAGTGAATTAGAACATTGTCCTTCCACATCTGGGATCTGAATTCACATCCAGCCTGGATTGATGGAATAGAAAGCGTGTGTGTGTCTCTGTCTGTCTCTCTGTCGTGTGCTCGCTTGCTCGCTCTCTCCCCCTCCCCCCAATGGCTTTAGGTTCACAGCTCATATCTGCTCCTAATTTGCCATTCTCATGCAGAGAAACCGTAAAGATAGCTAGTGTGGGAAATGAGAAATTTTGTACCAGATGCACACAGAGCACACAGATTTTGTTTGGTGTTAAGGCAGAGAGGGAGAGCTTTATTCTGCATTAGGCCATGTTGTACCTGATGTGGGACTGTTAGTTCCTGACACTAGGTGCCCAAATTAGAAACATGTTCCATTCCCCAGCACTGGTGTTCTTTACTTGAATGAGCACACAAGTCACCAAGCAGTATAAATTCAAAGACAGCACTGAACTGGCTTGAAAAATTGATTGAATCCCTCTGTGATATGGTGCACCTGAAGCAACAGGATTGAGAATTTAAGCTATAATGAGCAGAGTGCTTTTCCAAACATTGGGTTGTACGTTTTGGTTTTATTGAAGTTGTTTCTTTCTGTGATAATCCTTTTTCTTTTTGATTTTTGCTGCATGGGAATGATGGGTTTAAGTTCCTCAGACTTTTAGCCCAACAATATTTGAGGGAAACGTTTGTGTTAAGAGTTGTGAGGCTGTGGAGTTAGTGATTGAGGTTGAAGGAAAGGAGAATAAAGGAACATGACGGGCACATGGCGATTAGATTTTTCAAAAAAAGCTTTCATATTTGAACGCTTGTTGCAAAAAAATAACATTTAATTCATTTCGCAGATGGTGTTCAAATACAGTATGTATAAACACGAGGTGGCAGGTACTCCCTGCTATTGGTCTTTCTTTTTTGAACCTCCTGTGATTTTCCAAATAACGTTTAATTCACAGTGGATTAGAAGTAAATTTAGCAGTTGTCCCACTGGCAAAGTCAGTTTATCATGGGAGTGATTGAGCCCTGTAGATCAAAAATTCCCAGATTTAATCCCCTGTCTGTGTTCAGTTAGCTGATCTTAATTGTGTTGGCAGGAGGGGTGCTACAGCCAACATCAGTGCCTCTACAACAACAAATTGCATTTATATAGTTTTAGGTAAAGGTCATTAATTGAGATTTATCAAGGATGTCTGGTGAAGCCTAGTTTTCAAATCATTCAGCGATTCCCTTAAGTATTATCTGTTTAAAGTGAATAGATCTCGTCTGTCAGTGCAATCCTCCCCCTGCTGCTGTGGCTGAATCTGCCATAACCTATGAAATTCATGAGCATCATCACAGTATTTTCAACTGTACTCAGCTGAGGATTTTGGCGATACCTTCCTGGTAGGACATCAGTTTTCCATTATTGTCTCAGCAATGATTTGACATTGATAGCAAACGAGCGCTGACAGGTTTAGAGACAGTTTTTAATTGTCTCTTTTACATGGCTGGTCAGTTCTCGTGTCTCAAGCACAATGTTTGTTTGAAGAAAGGCTATAGCCCCACTAAAAGAAAAAAAATACATAGTGAGCAGCACCACATTTTATTAAGAAACTCAAACAAATTGAAAGAACTTACATTTATAAAGGGCTTCTCCCATGCAGGAAAACATCTTGGCGCACTGAACAATAAGAAGGAAAGGGGTACAGTGGACAACAGCATTGGGAAATAGGAGGAAAATAAAGATGTTAAGATGGGGAACCCACTCCATGGTTTAAGACAATGTTTTTGAAAGCAGGGAGAGTTGTTCTGATTAAAGGTCATCGACCTGAAACGTTAATTCTCTTTCTCTCTCCACAGGTGCTACCTGACCTGCTGAGTATTTCCAGCATTTTCTGTTTTTATTTTAGATTTCCAGTATCCGCAGTATTTTGCTTTTGTTTGTGTGAGAAAGGTGGCAAGGTGGAGGGAACTGAATAGACAATTCCACAGGGCAGGAGCATAATGGCTGAATGTGAAGCCACTGATGGTGGAGCAGACGGAGCAAGGAGAGAGGAGAAGTCCAGTTTTAGAAGAGTGAATGTTCCATGCAGGAATATAAAGCAGGAGGAGGTAAAGTGGGGCGAGGCCATGGAGGATTTGAAAACCAGGACCAGAACTTTGAAACCACGGGCAACGGAGGGCCAGTAGAGTTTGGAGGGGATGGGGATGATGAGAATGTGGGACAAAGTGCTTGTGAGGACATGGGCTCTGGCACTTTGGATGAGTTGATGTGTGATGCTTGCTAGAAAGGCATTAGAGAAGTTAAATCTTGATTTGATGAAGGAATGGACAAGACTTTCTGCAGCAGAAGGGCAGAGATGAGTGTGGAGGCAGACAATGTTGCAGATCAATAAGCTACCAGGCAAACATTTATTTTAAAACCAGTTACACTTTACCTCATGCAGCTGGCTGGTGGTGATGAGATTCAGCATGTGTAAGAATGCAGTTGCTAAGATTGAGACAATTGTTTTACATCCCACTGAGCCATTTCTTTTTTATCCCCTTCTATGGAAGGAGAATATTGTGGTGATCCACTTCAACTATTTGTGGCAAAATAATGCAACCAAAACAACTTGGGAATGACTTCACAAAACTTCAGTAAATGTCATGGGTGCTGCAGTTACTTCTTTAAACACTGTGCTTGCCATCAACAGTTGGGTACAAATGGAAAAGGTTTGCTGCTTTAGATTACTTGTTACGCTATTGAATGTTGCTTCAGTGCTAAGCCTATAGTCATTACTCTTTTGCAGAACCTTTTCCACTGTCTCACAGACCTTCAGAGTAGTGGTGTTGTAAAAATACCAGATGCGAAAGGAGATGATGCATGGAAGGTTTACTTCGATGAGACTGCACAAGAAATAGTGGATGAGTTTGCAATGCGTTATGGAATAGAATCCATTTACCAGGCGATGACGTAAGTTTAAAACATAATTTTTAGGAAGACTAATGACAACTTACGGGAGAAATAAAAACTGAGCATTTCTACAGTGCAATAAATGGAATAGGATTGCAATGTAACGCAGCTCAAATGAGAACTACTGGTTTAAGTCATGTTATGGTGTGCGTCTTCATGACCTCAATAGCCTGAGAACTGAGATTAGCCCCGAACTTAACTAGGGGCAGGAATCAGGTGGGCGGGCGGGTGCCGACGCAGGCAGCAAAGCATTCTAACCTCGGCAGCATGAGGCCCAGGCGATATGAAATCTCAGGCCTTATATGCATGCACCCAAGTCAGTTGCCCACCTGAAACCAGTGTGAAACAGCAGCTGGCCAGCGAGCATGAGTAGAATGTCATGCGGCAGGAGGCTGGCGTCGGGGCCAAAGACATGGGGAGGTGCTTTTGGCAGGGCCCCACTATGGGGTGGTGAAGAGCCTGGGGCAGGGAAGGCCTAAACTTTCCTTCTGGGTCTGGAGGAGCCCCAGAAGGAAAATTATAAAAAAGATAAAAGACTTATCTACTAGGTCCTCTTCTGGCCCCAACTCCTCTTTCTGCTAGGTTAACCTGGTGGGCCACAATGGCTTCTCCATTCAAGCCACTAATTAAAATAGCAGTTGGGACCCGATGACATAATCGGAGCCCGATCTGCATATTTAAATAAGGACTCCACCGGTTTCTGGTGGGTGTCCTTCCCGCCTATGCAGAAGAGCAGCTTAAAATGGAAAACTGCGGGAAGGGCATGGGATGTCGGTAGGTAAGTCTTCAGGGCAATTTTATCTGCCCGCCCACCTGGTTTTCGCCAGGTTAGCAGGATAAAATCACCCTTTTTATTTTGGCTTAATGGAGATGAAAAAAACAGCAAATATCATGAATTGAATGTTATCGTTCTTTTGTAATTCTCAAGTTTTTTTGTGGGGGGGAGTGGAGTTAATAACAAGGACTTGTTAAGCTGCATAAAAGATATACAAAGCAGATACCTCAAATTGAAATAGCTGAAAGAAGACTAAAAACATCAGCGTGATTGGTAAGATGGAAAAAACTGCAAATGTTGGTAATCTGAAATAAAAACATCTGTAAAGAGAAAAGATACATTAATATGTCACACAGACATCTTCCATCAGAACTGATGTTCGAAGAAGTGTCTTTACCCAAAATGGTAACCTATTTTTTCAGATGCCTGCTGACCTTGTGTTACTTGCAATACCGGCCTGGAATTTGCAGTCAGCAGCAAAGCGTCTGCGATCGCCGCTGACCAGAAAGAAAGCTGCCCACAAAGAACTTGCGATCTCTGTGGTGAAAACTTTAGCTTTCTTGACCTTAATTTGATTGTAGCGCTGTCAAAAGGGGATCCTCAGCGTAAAGCAGCAGTGATGTCATCAAGCTGTCTAAGCAGCCAATCACATTGACAAATCCAGGAAATAAAAAGCACTGATTATCATTTCATTTTTTTTTTTATTTTAGAGAGAGCGAAATAAAGATTGGGACATACACATGGGGTTAAGGTAGAAGCTGAAATATCATAAACAAACTTAAAAAAAAAAAAAATTACTTTATAAATCTAGTAATTTTTATCATAATGGAGAAATTTGACATTCCACAAACATAAAATTAGTTTTTCAGGGCTAGAACGGTTGTTCAACAGTCAATACGCCGTTAAAATCACAGTTACACCTATTCCAACAAGGCTTAACTTTTTATGGGGTGTTTAACAGCGATATTAGAGCGGAAAAGCTTAAGTTTTCGTCAGTTCAACGAATTTCACTGATTGCTGGCTGTAGGGAGTTCCACAGCGCAGCCTGTGGCAGAGCAGGGAATGACTGACCGCAACTTCAGGATTTCCACCGCAAACTCCGGGCCATTATTTTGTTTAATATTAAAGCTCAAAGTGGGATTGCTTTTCGTACCATGGGTAATGTTGCAAAATTAGGCTTTGCTGGAGATATTTGAATTATGTAGCAGTAAACTCAAAACCTTTTCTATTTCCATTATATGTGAGTACTGTATACTAAATACCTAATTGTATGCTTCTGCAATTGCAGGCATTTTGCTTGTTTGTCTTCTAAATACATGTGCCCTGGAGTGCCAGCAGTAATGAGTACCTTGTTAGCTAATATCAATGCATACTATGCACACACCACTGCCTCTACCAATGTATCTGCCTCTGATCGCTTCGCTGCTTCAAACTTTGGGGTATGTTCTTGCCTACAGTTGCTTTAGATGTTTGTGTAATTTATTTTTATTTACATTTTCATAAGCTGTTTTTCTCCCAGTCTATGTTCTCTCTCCCTGTTGTACACGGTTTACTAATCAGGAGGGTGATCACACAGGCAACTTGCTCTAAGGTGCTCCCAGAGCTGGCCAGTTACAGGTCTGTGAGAGCAGTACAAGGTGACGTGCCTTTTGCTATTTGTTCCTCTCCTGGTTTCCACTCAGAGCTTCTCTGAAGCAGACTGGGTGAGATTGAGAATCTATTGCGTGGGACACCGTAGAGTACCACTATGTGTCATTTGTGCCTTGCAGTTCGCTATCTACATACTAAATAAGTATATATACTTTGTATGTTTTTCATTACAGTAACCTTAAGAATAACTCAGCAGCTTATATATGTTTTAACTTGATAGCAAAGCTATTTTTAGACACATTATTTGTTTTTGCTCTTGTAGACTGCATTATGTTGCAATACTGCATAAAACAGCGTATTTTACATTATGCTACTGATTCATTAGCTGCCATTTAGCAACTGTGTGCCAATTGTTAGTATTAAAAACTTTAACAATAACTGTCCAGGTGCTGAGAAGGACTGGAACGTAACTTAAGCCATATTAATGCTTTCGCTCAAAATAGATGAAAAAACAACTCAAAGAAAGTGGAAAACATTCACATACTAGCTGCTGTGATTGAAAGGGAGAACAGGAAAAAGTACTTAAAAAAAAAAAAATGTGAACAAGATGAATAAAGTGATTAAAAAGTCATTAGATTCCCAAATACATTGCCACGCAAAAATATTTCCGAAGTGCTCTGCCTATTGTGGATGATTGTGACTTCACCTGACGAAGGAGCAGCGCTCCGAAAGCTTGTGATTTCAAATAAAACTGTTGGACTATAACCTGGTGTTGTGCGACTTCTCACATTTGTCCACCCCAGTCCAACACCGGCATCTCCACATTGTGGATGATGATGGCTTTTAATAGGAAAACTTTTCATTTTTGTACAGTGTGATTCTAATTATTTCCTTTTGTTTTAACAAATTAGAAAGAAAGGTTTGTGAAACTGCTTGACCAACTGCACAATTCACTTCGCATTGACCTGTCCATGTATAGGGTGAGTGTAAATGGACTTACCGACCTAATTACTATAAATCTGTAAAATACTGAATAATACCTTTCTCGGTAATCTCGTGCCTTTTCTCAGTAATCCACTGCAGTTCTAGATTGTGACAGAGGAACAGCAAGCATGTGACACAGCTTGATACTATATGCCGTCATTGCCTACGTCTTTCTTAATCATAGCACTTAAGTTGAACTGATCGTGCAGCTTGCAGTTAATAGTAAAGAATAAATAAGTGGAAGCAAGTTTCACAGGAGCAATTGTGTTCTGATTCTGCTGATGTTTGCAAACCACTCAAGCTCTACTGTTATGGTTTCTGATGCCATCAGAACTTCTTGAGTTACTGCTTTGTGCCTAACTGCTTGCTTCCATTATCCTAATTAATAGACACCCAAATTTATCATTGATAAAAAGGTTTTTTTAACATGTAATTATTTCCTACCAATGGGTCAACTCAGCTATCACAGGAGGGATTAAGTGGAAATACAGCAGAGCTACACCATTAAGTGGAAAAGAGTTAGTTTTAAAAAGGGACTTTGGGTGCCTGCATCATTAACAGATTGGAAAGTAGGTAATTGACTGTCATTTATACAGCTTTTCTCAATTACTCTAGAATATTGTGAGTTGTAGTCGGGCAAAATGTGCAAAAAGCTACTTATATTAGGAAAACTGGCATCATTGAATACATAGGGAGAAAGATTGGTAGTGGGTAACAATTTTATCTAGAGATATTCATGAATTTGTATTATTGAAGGTTGCACTTAGTTGTGTTTATTAATAAATGTTCACTACCATTCCAGGTTACGATCATATATTTCCTAAACCAGCTCTGTACATAAACTGCCAATCTGTTGCTTTGTCCTCATTTTTTCTATACTTAAAGGCCTAGAAATTGGAGGTGTTAGCGCTGGCCATTAAGGCACATTTTGGAAAAAAAAAATGGCAGCTGCTTCGCTTTTGCCGGCGGGTCCCACGGTGGCTGCCATTTTCAGCTGGGCAGCAGCGCGGCCGGTGTCCGCGCTCGCTGGGGATCTGTAGATTATGCCATTTTCGAATTCGCCGCTCCACTTTCCGGCCTGTGTTAATTACGACCAGCTGAGCAAGTGTTGACGAGCAGGAAGGAGGCTCCAACAGCGGTATTTAAAGGGATCATCAGCAAAATCTTGCAGCTGACATGTCTCTCAGTTTGACTGGCTCTGTGTAACTTTCTGCAACTCTTGCAGCTTTCTAAACTTCTTTCAAGTTCCTAAGGTAACTGGGAGTGTTGTTGCAAGTGGAGAATGCTTTAATTCTTATTTAAAGGCTTGCTCACAGTCATGGGGATCTACTTGCAGTTCCCCTCATGCTCGAGTATCTTCGGGAGAGGGAGCGGAGGCAGCGAAGAAGAGAAGATGCGCGCAGAGGGAGGAGCAGGAGGGCTCTCAACAGGAGGCCTTACCCACCTAGGGACTTCAGAGAGCACTTCTCTTATATCCACTTAAGCGAGGAGCAGTGTATTAGGAGGCTCCACTTCACCAAAGAGCTGGTCACAGAACTCTGCCACCTCCTGCAATCAGACCTGCAGCCTCTGAGCACAGTAACCACAGCTCTCCCAGTGGCCCTCAATTTCTTCACCAGCGGATCCTTCCAGTCTGTAGCAGGAGCTAACATCTCCCAGATCGCCATCCATCGCTACATCCAGGATGTCACAGAGGCTCTCTACACCAGGAGAAGGGACTACGTTTTCCTCTCTCTAACAGGGAGGAGCAGGAGGAGCGCGCATGTGCCTTTGTCAGGATAGTGGGCTTCCCAATGGTGCAGGGCACCATCAACTGCACCTACGTGGCTTTGTGCGCACCGCATACCAATCCTGAGATCGTCCATAACCACAAAGGCTACCACTCACTTAGGGCTGGATTTTGCCAATGGGGAGCTTTTGGAGGCGGGACTCCCGCTTGTCGGATTTCAGTCCCGCCTCCATCAACTTCTGGCCAACCCACGCTATTTTCCCTTGATTGACCTTGTTAAGCCCACCAATTAAGGGAAAGCCGGTGACAGAACGTCAGTGTATGACGTTTCATCTGTCAAAAATCTTTGACAGATGAATTGTCATCGTTTGACAGCTCTGTGAAGCTGTCAAACACTGACATTCTCTGTTGTTTGATGAGTCCTTGTATTCAAGACTCATCAAACCTATCTACTGAGCAGAAATCAGATGGCTACTACATTGGATAATGCAGCAGCCGTTTGTCATCTGTGCCAGTGAGATGCTGGTTCCCCAACTGTTGAAGCCTGCAGGAAGAAACAAAGGTACGTAAAGATTTTCTATCACTTTACACTCACCTCACATACTTACCTCTCCACACTTGCAACCATCACTCACCTCTACAGCGCACTTTTGGACCCATCCAACCCCTGCAGACCCACTGCTCGCCTCGGTGACCCTGGCGGGGTTTCCCAATGTCGGGAAGCCCGCACTTGCAGGGGTAAAATAGGGATAATCCTCTTAACTGCCTGTTAACTACCTGTTAACAGGCAGTTAAATGACTGTAATCCCCTTCCCTCCTCGGGGAGGCGGCTCCCAGCGCGGGTCGGCTACCCGCCTCCCAGGGATATGGCACGGAGGTGGGTTGTGGGCGGGATGGGCACCCGCCCCCAGATTCTGCCATTTTCCTGGCAGACCCGCCTCCCCAGGGCTGGCAAAATTCCCCCCTTAATGTGCAGTTGTTGTGTGACCATGCCCAGCGCCTCCCTATTGTCAATGCCCACTACCCTGGCAGCAGTCATGATGCCTTCATCCTGCGTCAGTGTGCTAGCAATCTTCCAGATACCACGTCAAACCCGAGGGTGGCTGCTCAGAGATGAGGGCTACCCGCTCTGCACCTGGCTGATAACTCCCCTCTGCAACCCCAACATTTGTGCCCAGATCTCATATAATGAGAGCCATGCTGCCACCAGGAACATCATCGAGCAGATCATCGGGCTGCTGAAGCAATGGCTCCACTGCCTTGACCGCTCGAGAGGAGCCCTCCAGTACTCGACGGTGCGGGTGTCCCATTTCGTGGTGGTCTGCTGCATGCTTCACAACTTGGCCATCATGAGGACGCAGCCCTTGCCAGCAGGGATTGCGGGACCACCTCAGGAAGAGGATGAGGAGGAAGTGATGAGGCAGGCAGCAAATCCACCTTCCGGACGGGCTGTCTGTGAACGCTTTATCAGACTCCGATTCGAGTGAATGAAACCCCAGATCCCCATTGCTCACCACATCCCCATCAACCACATCCTCATCATACCATCCTTCTGTCATGGAACATCACAGCAGTCTGGGCTGGCTGGCTGACGGGCAGCGGCAGGAGCAATGACGGAGTGGCAGTGGTGGGAGCAGGAATGCTGTCATCCTGAGAGAAGACAGCAGGTTCCTGCTCCACAGACCCACTGCCACTCCCCCGTGGTGGCGCCTCAGCATTCCAGCAATCTGTTGGAGGATAGATTGCTGGCCAGCTGTGACACCCTGCAAGCCCCTTTCGAGACTCGTAAACCCAGCCATGATGGCAGCAGTCTGAGCTTCCACTATCAGACATTGGGTCGCTTCCGCCTGTGCTGCAATGGAAGCCGTAACATCGCCCATCACATGCAGCATCATGGCTGGGTCCACTGGTCTCTCCTGGAGTTGTCCATCATTTCCAGCCTGGAAATCATGAGCTCCAAGCTCTGTGCAATGTTGGAGCCGAACTCCTCCATGCTCCCTGACACTGACAAGAGGCCCTCTGACAAGCTTGCCATTGCACCTAGAATTTCCGTGTGTATGCCCATCACCCTTCTCCTGAAGGCCATCCCATCGAGGTCCTCATCTGAGTCGTATGCAGCAGAGGTCATGCGCGAACTCGCCCTCCAGGGAACTGGCACCCGAGCTACCCTTTCCCCCGGCCTTGCTGCAGCCCACTCGTGCTTAGTGCCTCAAATGTGCAGGTCCTGCAACTATACTACCCTCTAAATTCCACGCAGTGCCAGTTTCTGAGCTGGTGTCTGCAAGTATCAGATGCAGTGAAGGTGTGCCGCCGCCTTCATCTCCACTCTCCTCCGTGACTTTGGGGACAGGCTGTGCTGGTGGCAGTTCTTGGTCACCTGAAAGCAGAAAGGCACAAGAGTTGGATTATGGTGAGCGGGAGGGCTGGGGGGGTGGGGGAGGGAAGCAAGATATACATGCATACAGGATCAGCAGCTTGTAAGTGAGAATAGATTGTGGGATGAGGGGGAAGTGGGATGTGGGAAGGATTCAGAATGACCATACCGTTATTGTCCCCAGGGTCTTCAACCTCGCCCGTTGCCATGGCCTCGGTGACTTCCCCTCCAGTGATGTCGAGCACCCTCTCCTCCAGTTGGCTCAAGGCCTATAAAACGGCTTGGCTGCCTCCTGTCTGCCGCTGCTCGCGGCGGTTGTGAGCCACCTTGGCCTGCAAGAGAAAGGAAAGTGTGTCAGTGGGTGTGGTGCAAAGTGTTTGGGTGATGTGCCTTCCATAGTTGAATAGCTGTCAATGTGTGCAAGGTATGAAATGTAAGTGAGAGTGTTGCAGCAGTAGTAAGGTTGTGAGGGTGAAGTGAACCTATGATTGTGAGGTATGAGTGATAGGTAGAGATTGCTGGTAGGTGAGTGCTGGGGGTGTGGTGCATTGAGTAGTGTGTGAGGCTTGTGGTGCAGATAGTGGGATATGGCATTTGCTGAAGCCTTCACTCATCTTGACCTGCTGTGTGAGGTCACTAAACTTCTTGCGGCACTGGATCCATGTCCGCGGTACAACACTGTTGGCCATGATGTATGCAGCTATCTCTTGCCACAGCCTACTGGAAGTGTGCTTTGATGGCTTCCTGTCACCCAGCGGGATCAGGACACCCTGCCTTCTGTCCACTGCCACTACCAATGCTTCGAGAGCTGCATCGGAGAACCTTCTGGCTCGTTCTCTGTGCTGCTGCTGAGCCATGCCTTCCAACTCCAATGACAATGAGGTGCTGCTGCATCAAAGCATCTCCCCTTTAACTATTGGAGAGAGACGAGGCCAAATATTACTGGCCTTAAAACTGCAGCCGATATTGGCCCACCTGTTGAGCGGTAAGCCAACCAGCAGTGCGTTTAGCACTGAGATCAGCACTCCAATCACGTAAATGAGCAGGCAACACGAATTTTGCATGCTGCCTGCACCGCTTTGAACGGGCGCAGCCGAATAGCACTGGCCCATGACACCACCTATTTTCAAGCCATATCCAATTTCTAGGCCAAAATGTTTGTCTCGATGTGTGGCTGTCAATTTGGATCTGTCCAGTCAGAGCAGTTGAGTTTGGCTGCAGTCTTGCCAGTTCTGTTCACTGTGGGTCTCCCATACTGAAAGTTTAATTTGTCAGAAAGATGTCTCTGATCACGTTCTGACGAAAGGTCATCAACCTGAAACGTTAACTCTGTTTCTCTCTCCACAGATGCTGCCTGACCTGCTGAGTATTTCCAGCATTTTCTGTTTTTATTTCAGATTTCCAAAATCCGCAGTGTTTTGCTTTTGTATTAATTTCTTTTGGACTGTTGTGGATCAGAACTCTATTGCACGTCATCTTCAGCTCTTTCTCATAATGTAATTAAGGATTCAGCAATTGATTTTAATGAGATACCATGGTTTTCTGTCAGCTATTCTATATTCAACCCCAGTATACTTGGAATCATTATTACTGATGTAAATTTGGGCATCTTGTTCTATTCAGTCTGAAGGCATGTAATTGTAAGGTGTTTAGCAGAAGATGAAATCTTGGTCAGGTGTTAAGAAATGCTAGAATGAGTCCTGATTTGTGTGCTGAACACCAGAAAGAGTGTGGAATACAGTTACCTAAAAAATTTAACAAGCATTTTAAGAAGTATAACTTCAAATTCATGTTTTGTTTGCCTCGATCTGATGTCAAAGAAAAATGATTATTTGAAGAATTTGAAAGCCTGTTTTATTTGACAGAACAATTTCCCTGCAAGTAGCCCTGAACGATTGCAAGATCTGAAATCCACAGTTGATCTCCTAACCAGTATAACCTTCTTCAGAATGAAGGTAATCTCTTTGTACTGCCATTATATTCTGCATTTTCTGTAAAATTTAAACAATGAACAAAGTGCAATAGTTTCAAATTCAGAAAGGAGGAAAATAAGTCTGCTTGTAGGTAAGATTCTGTGTGATTTTTATAATATCTCTTTTTTTAATTTATCTTCCCTTTTAGGCCTCCCTTCTGCAGTTTTCTTGTTACCTGCCCCTGGCCACCCCAATTCTAGATATTAAAAAAAAAATGTTAACAACCCCTCTGGCCCCATCTCTGTGTAATTATTTTTGAGACATCTTTGTGGGTTTTCCCTTCCCACCCTTTCCCATCTCTACCTCACTGTTGCCTACCACTGAGCCTGTGTTCTGTGTGGCCTGGCCATCTGCCTCACTCTGTGCCTTCAGCCGTCCCAATTGTTCCTCGGAGAGCCTCAGGATACTCCACCTCCCTCCTTAAACCCACTGCTCACTGTGGCTTTCCTCCTCGTCTGTGTGCCGACTTGGCTCCTCACACTGTCGGCCAGCTGCCACAGTCTGGCTCTCTGCTGCCCCTCTGAGGTCTGTAACTGCCAGTTCAGATCCAGCACTACTCCACAGTGTTGTTGGTCTCCTGCCTCATTCTCCCTCCTGGTTGCCCCCTGCCAGCTGAGCATGTGACTCCTCTCCCCTTCGCTCTCACCGCTGCTCCTTTGCTGCCTTCAATCAGCCACCCCATTGTGGGATGACATTCCCCCACGTTTAATTAAAATCACCAGAGACTGTGCAGAAACAGGCTCTCAGGGATAACTAATCTGACACAGGTGCTAGACTACTCACCAGATTTTTAAAAGTGCACTGCACTGTTTTTCCAGATCGAGTTGGAGCTGATTTTATAACTTTATTTCTTGTATATAATGAATTTATTACAATAATGATCCCTTCCTCCTCCCTCTGCCTCCTCTTCCACCTCTTGTCCCTCCCCTTCTACCTCTTGTCCCTCCCTTGTCTTATCATAGAAACAGAAATTTACGGCACAGAAGGAGGTCATTCGGCCCATCATGTCTGTGCCGGCCGAAGAAGAGCTTTCCAGCCTAATCCCACTTTCCAGCTCATGGTCCGTATCCCTGTAGGTTATGACACTCAAGTACATATCCATGTACTTTTTAAATGTGGTGAGGGTTTGTGCCTCTACCACCCTTTCAGCCAGTGAGTTTCAGACCCCCACCACCCTCTGGGTGACAATGTCTCCTCAACTCCCCTCTAATCCTTTTACCAATTACTTTAAATCTATGCCCCATGGTTCTTGACCCCTCTGCTAAGGGAAATAGTTCCTTCCTATCCACTCTATCTAGGCCCCTCATCATTTTGTACACCTCAATTGAATCTCCCTTCAGCCTCCTCTGTTTCAAAGAAAACATCCCTAGCCTATCCAATCTTTCCTCATAACTAAAATTCTCCAGTCCTGACAACATCCTCCTAAATCTCCTCTGTACCCTCCCTCCTCTTGTACCCTCTCTCCTCCCTTCTCTCTCTTTCTCTCCCTTCTCTCTCTCCTCTGTCCCCTCCTGTCCTTCCCTCTCCCTCCTCTCCTCCCTTCTCCCTCCTCTCCTCCCTTCTCTCCTCACCACGCCCTATTTCCTCTGTCTTTCCCCCCGAGTCACATCCCTTTTCCCACTTCCTTGTCTTACCTGCGTCCCCTCCACACGTGTGCAATGCCACAACATTTAAACTATTGTTTTAAATCTGCCACATACTTCATACAGTAGTGTAATTGACTCAAATATTATAGCACTATTACATCATCGTTGGGTTTCTTCAATTGCTCTCAGTTGCCGTTCAATTAAAAGTGAAGAATTGCTTGCAGCTACATTTAGGTATTCAAATGAAGTGTCATTAAATTAAAAACATTATGTTCCTGTTGAGTGAGATGTTTTTTGCTGGTTAGAAATTGCAATGGGTTTTTATAAAGGAGTCATTGCTTGGTTCCTGTGGCTGCTGGAACCACTTATTCTTCAGAAGTCCTTCCATCACATCTGAGTTGGACCAACTGCTCAAGCTCCTGCTGCTGCTCCCAATATTGTGTGCTTCTGCCTATGTATGTTCCTTGCACCAGCTCTCTTATTTGCAATTATCCCATGGATTTACCTTTCACCCTCCCCAGCTCCCTGAGCTTCACTACTCATGGGTTTCATTTTGCCTGCTCCTCACTTCCTTTCCTGGTATACTGGATCTGCTGGTGCGCACCACTAACACCCGAGGCCACAGCGTACCTCCACTGGACTACCTGGATCAACTTCTTCTGGTTCATTGTCGACTCTCCATTATTCCTTGGCCCTCTGATTTCACTGAACAATCTCCAGCAGTGCGTCCACTGATACTCTATACCTCGAAGAGCTCCTGGATTCACTTCCTCTCTGCAACTGGCTCCAAACCTTGAACATTGGTTCATCAATGCTCCAAGCTGATTCCTGTCTACAAGTCAACTTCATCTCGCCACTAGCCCTCACACTTCAACTTTGGACTCTCTCGTATAATTTTCTCCCTGTCCCCTGTTTACAACCAAGACCAGTCTGCCCTAATCCCTGCCATGCCTCTGCAACTTGAATACCCTTCATGTTAATTCGTGTGCGCATTATGGCTGCTGCTTCAGATCCAAGCCCATTACTTCCATCTCCCGTTTTTTTCTCTTGGCCTGACTCGGGCACTTCTCTCCTGTCTCCCAGTCATGTCACCTTTCATTTCTCTCCTGTAAAGTTCTTTCCCCTATCCCAATCCCCATTCTTACTCATCACTACTCCTCTGCCTTCCTATTCTCCTGCTGCTGTCCCAGGCTTGAAACCCCCCCTGGATAAGCTCACAGCTATCCTCTGTGCCTCTTGGTATTCTTCAAAGGATGCTTCAAAGCACATATGGCTGCTTCCGTATCCTATCTGCCCCATCCTCCTCTCTTGCCGATCTTCCCACCCAGCATATCCACTAGGGACTGATCTCACCAACCTTCTTCCTATCCCACTCATCCACCCTACCACTACTCCTTCGGACTCTGCTTTTGGATCAACAGACTGCCCCTTGCCGCATTTCCCTCCAGAATTCCATTCATTCACGAACAAGGCTCTTGCCATCCACAACCTTATTGTGGACAATTGCATTGTCATTATGGTTTTGGCTGCATCTTGGCTCACAGATGGCAACCCCTTGCCCTTCACTGAGCTTTCCCGTCTGGCTATACTTTCCACCACCTATCCCATCCAAGCCACTGCTGTGGTGGTGTGGCCCTTATTACCAAATCACACCTTAGTCTTTCTCCCTACTCCTCTGGCACCTTCTCCTCCTTTGAGAGCCAGACTATGACCGTAAAAAGGGGCCGTACTCACCTGATCCGGGTCTCACCCTAGGTTTCTCATCCCAATCTGGATTATGCACAATTGCACAAAATATTCTAAGGAATTTCGGGGCTCAGTTATACATGAGTGTGTAACTAAGGCTGTTTCTATCTGCCTCTTGGCAGATTTGTTGTGTGCTGTGGAGAGCTGCATGATAGCATCCTGTCTAATTTCCAGTTGACAACATATCAAACCACCTAAGGACAATTGGTTTTGAAAAAAAGTCTTTATTGGTCCTCACTGTAGGGTGTACTCAGCCAGTTTTTAATGTCACAATATGAGTATTTTGACAAGTATGATTTTATAGTCCAGTACCTGTAATTTGACAGCTACAACCGTGTCCTGCACCACATGGAGTGATCCCTGCAGTCATTTGATTTTCGTTCAGTATAACATTGTTACTGTCTTTTTAGTTGCGCTGAGTTTAATTAAAAATGTTAAATATCAATGTTTTTTATTTGCTTTTCCCTCTAATTTTGTTTGAACCTGGTACAAATATTCATTTCCAAGTAATAAGAACACAGAAAACAAGCGAAAAGTCTGTAACTCTTTTTTGTTCAGGTGCAAGAATTGCAGAGCCCACCTCGAGCCAGTCAAGTGGTGAAGGACTGTGTGAAAGCTTGCCTCAATTCCACCTATGAATATATTTTCAACAACTGCCATGAACTGTACAGTCGAGAATATCAGACTGATCCAGTAAGTGTCAAATTTAATAATTACATTGCAAGCTAACAAAATATTTCAAGTTTTAAAGGTTAAGGATGTATGAAGTGTTCAGTATTTAGGGTACAATTCTAACCTCCCTGCATTGTATATAAGATATGCCACTATAGCAAGGCAAAACTGTGACCGTGGAAGCAAGTTTGGGAAACTTAATGTATACAGCTTGCATAAATAAGCAGAGTAAAGCCATTACTTCAGTTTGCAAAACAGATGGCAAAAGAGCCAGTGACCCAACTGAAATTAATAAAGAATTTGTCAGCTAAGATACCTCCCTCTATAGCTTGGAGGTTAGGGCAGAAAACAAAATGATTACTAGCTGACTGCTCATTTCCCTCACAGGGACTTGATACCCCAATCTACCCAGTAAAATTCAAAAGAAGTATCAAAAGCCTGTACTCAAGTTGAGCCCTTAAACCGACAAATTTCCCATTGAATTCCACAGAACCCAAACTGACCCTTCTCCTGATTAGGCTCTTCAATGACATATTGCCTCAATTCAGCCACAACAGAGTCTTTAATCTATGAAACATCCAAGGTGCTTCACAGAGGAGAAACGGTCAGCAAGGAGTACAAGAGTATAAATCTTTCCTGAAAAAAATAAATATAACATATAGTTCTGAAATTCTTTAATTTTAGTTGATCTAACCAAACAGTATATAGCACTATTCTCACCAAATAAAATAGGGAAATAATATGGTGTAATTTTGATTTGATGGTAGTATTTAATTCTCTTGAGCATATTAGGGAAATGATGTAGTGAGTAAGAACTGATTTTGGTTTGCACACTGCAAGAATATTTTTTTAAGTTCAGGTTCAATGCTTGCTCTGTGCAATTTGCTGATCTTGGTCAGAATGGTGAAAAGGATGTAAAAGTTGGCCTCAGCTTACATGCGTTTGGAAATGGAAAATCACTCAGTGCTTATGTTCCTGGTAACCATCCTTGATAGAAACACCCAAGTGAGGACAGAGCCACTACAAGCCCACTGACTCCCACAGCTACCAGGACTACACTTCCACCCACCCCGCTTCCTGTAAGGACTCTATTCCATTCTCCCAGTTTCTCCGTCTCTGCCACATCTGTTCTGACGATGCCACGTTCCATACTAGTGCTTCCGATATGTCTTCCTTTTTCCTCAACCGAGGATTACCCTCTACCGTGGTTGGCATGGCCCTCGACCGTGTCCATTCCATTTCCCGCACTTCTGCTCTCACCCCTGCTCCCTCCCAGAACCACGATAGGGTTCCCCTTGTCCTCGCCCTTCATCCCACCAGCCTCCACATTCAACGGATTATCCTCCGCCATTTCTGCCACCTCCAGCGTGATCCCACCACCAAACGCATCTTCCCCTCCCCTCCCCTTTCAGCATTCCGAAGGGACAGCTCCCTCCGCAACACCCTGGTCCACTACTCAATGACCCCCAACAGCCCCTCCCCTCCCCACTGCACCTTCCCGTGCAAGCGCAGGAGATGCAATACCTGCCCTTTTACCTCCTCCCTTCCCACTGTCCAGGGCCCCAAACACCCTTTCCAGGTGAACCAGCGATTTACTTGTATTTCTTGCAATTTGGTATACTGTATTTGCTGCTCACGATGCGGTCTCCTCTATATTGGGGAGACCAAATGCAGATTGGCTTTGCGGAACACCTCTGTTCAGTCCATAAGGGTGACCCTGAGCTTCCGGTCGCTTGTCACTTTAATTCTCTGCTCCACTCCCACTCTGACCTCTCTGTCCTTGGTCTCTTACACTGTTCCAATGAAGCTCAACGTAAGCTCGAGGAACAGCACCTCATCTTTCGATTAGGCACTTTACAGCCTTCTGGACTTGACAATTTCAGATTATAACCTCTGCCCCTATTTTTTCACAAGGCAGCTGTTGATGATTCTGCCGTCCCCATTTGCAACATTTAACCACTCCTGCCTTCCACCCTAGCACAGACCGTTCCTTTCGTTCTTTCTTCCCCTCCCCCTTTCCCTGTCTCTGCACCTGCTTAAAACCTGTTACATCACTAACTTTTTCCAGTTCTGACAAAGGGTCACAGACCTGAAATGTTAACTCTGTTTCTCTCTTCACGGATGCTGCCTGGCCTGCTGAGTGTTTCCAGCATTTTCTGTTATTTCAGGATTGGGTGTACTGCTTCCACAGTGGAATAGACTATTAATACTATCACGTTTGCATATGAAGAATGGCAATTTGCGTAGTGAATACCCGTGAAACTATACCTCAGGGAGGAGGGGTAAAGGGGAGAAAATTGGTAGTATTTAAAAAAAAAAGTAACTTGCGTGCTCATCGAGGTGCAGGATGTTGGTACTGGGCAATGGAACACTAAAGTGCAACTAATGAGTTGGCAAGTTTCAGCTATGCATTTCTTCAGCTCCATACAACTTGTCTTTTTGCCAGGTTTTTAATATTTTGAATGCTTCGTATGTTTCTTCTTTCGTAGAACAAAAAGCAAGAACTGCCTCCTGAGGAGCAGGGACCCAGTATAAAGAATTTGGATTTCTGGCCTAAGCTCATCACTCTTATAGTCTCCATTATTGAAGAGGATAAGAATTCATACACCCCAGTCCTTAATCAGTAAGCAGGACTCACTTTAATAATTAATGTACAGTAATGAAAACCGTTTAATCTCCTGAGCTGGCATGCTAATGGATCAAGTACATTTCATGAAAAATGAAAGAGATCTGGGGGTCCTAATTGACAGCAAGATTGAAGCTATCGCAGCAATGCACAGTGGCATTAAGTAAAGCAAATCAGATGTTAGGATGTATTAAAAGATCAATATTGAATCGAAATAGTGAGGTAATCGTGTCACATTATAAATCATTGATGCGACCACACTTCGAATACTGTGTACAGTTCTGGTCAGCACAGTTCAATAAGGATATTGTAGCCATTGAAAGAATGCAGAAGCGAGCAAGCAAAATAATTGACAGGATGGAGGGATGTGATTATGTAACTTGGGCATGTTCTCACTGGAAAAGAGAAGGTTGAGAAGTGATGTGATTGCTGTTTTAAGGATTCGAAAGAGACTAAATAATGTAGAACATGACAAGCTGTTTCATCTTGTCCAGAACACTAGAACCAGAGGATACGGCCTGAGCTCGAAGGAAAGAAAAAAAGGCTTGCATTTATATAGCGCCTTTCATGACCATCAGACATCCCAAAGCACTTTACAGCCAATGAAGCACTTTTTGAAGTGTAATCACTTGTAATGTAGCACACAGCAAACTCCTACAAACAGCAATGTGATAATGACCAGATAATGGCCTAGAAATTCGGAGGTTTTGTGCCACCCGTTACTGCCATAATCGGGCGAAAAAATGGCGGCTGCCACTCTTCCGCCAGCTGGCGGCGGGTCCCGCAGCGGCCGCCATTTTCGGATGGCCGGCAGCACTGCCGATATCAGCGATCACTAAAATCATGGAAATGATGCAGATCGTGACGTCAGTGAGTGTGCAACGCTCAGTTGACGCCCGATCTGCGAGTTTTGATTTCGGCGCTCCACTTAGTACGACAAGCTAAGCAAGTATTAACAAGCGGGAAGGAGGCTCCAGCAGCGGTATTTAAAGGGATCATCAGCAACTACTTGCACCTGACATGTTTGTTCAGTTTGACTGGCTCTCCGCAACTTTCTCCAACTCCAGCAGCTGTATAAACTTCTTGCAAGGTTATAAGGTAACAGGGAGTGTTGTTGCAAGTGGAGAACGCCGTCATTCTTATTTAAAGGCTTCTGCTCACAACACTTGCTGACAGCCTCTACTGACAGTCCCCCTCTCACTCGAGGACAAGATGCTCACAGAGGGAGGCGGAGGAGGGCCAAGAGGGCTCCCAACAGGAGGTCTTACCCACCTAGGGTCTTCCGAGAGCATTTCTCTTATATCCATTTAAGCAGGGAGTAGTGTATTAGGAGGCTACACTTCACCAAGGAGTTGATCACAGCACTCTACCGCCTCCTGCAACCAGACCTGCAGCCTGAGAGCAGGGCGACCACGGCCCTCCCAGTGGCAGTCAAGGTCACCATGCTGGGCTGCTGCGACACCCGGCAAGCCCCGATCAACAGTGGTAAACCCAGCCACAATGGCAGCAGTCTGAGCGTGAGTGGCATCGAGTTGAGACTGCATGAGAGCGGACTGCGCTTCCACTGCAGCACTAAGACAGCGGGTCGCTTCCGCCTGTGCTGCAATGGCAGCCGCGACATCACCCATCACACGCACCATCACGTTTGGGTCGACACGGTCTCTTTGGGAGTCTTCCATCATTTCCAGCCTGGAAAATCTGGGCTCCAAGCTCTGCGCAGAACCCCGCGCAATGTTGGAGGCGGACTCCTCCATGCTCCTTGACATTGCCAAGTAGCTCTCTGGCAGGCTTGCCATTGCACCTAGCAATTTGGTGTGCATGCCCATCACCCTTCTTCTGAAGGCCACCCCATCAAGGTCCTCATCTGAGTCCTGTGCAGACGAACTCGCCCGCAAACTCGCCCTCCGGGGAACTGGCCCCCGAGCTACCCTTCCCCCTGGCCTTGCGGCAGCCCGCTCGTTCCCGGTGCCTCACCCTGTGCAGGTCCCACTACTGAACTAGCCTCTAAAGTACGCGCAGTGCCAGTTTCTGAGCTGCTGTCTGCGAGTGACCGATGCAGTGAAGCTGTGTCTTCTTCTCCCCCCTCGCTCTCGTGCATCGCCTCGGGGACAAGCTGCTCCAGTGCTTGTTGTTGATTATTTGAAACCAGAAAGGCACGAGAGTCGAGTTACGGTGAGGGGAGGGGTGGGAAGTAAGATAAGCATGCATACAGCTTGAAAATGAGAAGAGAATGTGGGAAGAGGGGGAAGTGGGATGTGAGAAGAAGGATTAGGAATGACCATACCGTTGTCGTCCCCAAGGGGTTTAACCTCGCCAGTTGCCACAGCCTCTATAATTTGCCACCCAATTATGTCCAGCACACACTCCTCTGGCTGGCTGAGGTCGTGGATATCAGCCTGCCCCCCACCCCCTGCCTGTCTGCCGCTGCTCCGTCCGTTTATGTGTGACTTTGGCCTGCAAGAGAAAGAAAAGTGTGTGAGTGAGTGTGGTGCAATGTGTTTGGGTGATGTGCCTGCCACAGTTGAATAGCTGTCAGTGTGTGCAAGATGTGAGTGTTGCAGCAGTGGTAAGTTGTGAGGGTGAAGTGAAACTATGATTGTGAGGTCTGTGTGGTGATAGGTAGAGATTGTTGGTCGGTGAGTGCTGGGGGTGCATTGAGCAGTGTGTGAGGCTTGTGGTGCAGATGGTGGGATATGGCATTTTCTGAGGCCTTTACTCACCTTCAGGTCATTAAACTTCTTTTGGCACTGGATGGCTGACCTTGGCACCACAGTGCTGGCCGTGACATGGGCGGCTATCTCCTGCCACAGCCTTCACGAGGTTTGTGGCGAGGGCTTCCTTCCAGTGTGTGGGAAGAGGACAGCTCGCCTCCCCGGCCACAACCAGTGCCTCGAGCCGCATCGGAAAATCTGCGGGCTCTTTCCCTTTGACGCTCTGCCATGGCTTTGCACTACCTTCTTCTTCTTCTTCTTCTTGCAGCTACAGTTCTGATTTGCTTGACAATGAGGTGCTGTAGCATCAGTGCATCTCCCCTTTAAGTACTGAATAAAGCCTGTGCCACACACGGCTAGGAATTAGACTGGACCCGATATTGGTCCACCTGTTAAGCATTAAGCCAATGAGCAGCAGGTTTAGCGCTGAAATCAAGACTATAATCATGTTAGTGAGGACTGACCACGAATTTTGCAGTGGCGCAGCTTAACATTGTTGGGTCTTAACACTGCCCGTTTCGTGGCCATATCCAATTTCTAGGCTAATCTGTTTTAGTGATGTTGATTGAGGGATAAATATTGGCCAGGACACTGGGGATAACTCCCCTGCTGTTCTTCAAAATAGTGCCATGGGATCTTTTACGTCCACCTGAGAGAGCAGATGGGGCCTCGGTTTAACGTCTCATCCGAAAGATGGCACCTCTGACAGTGCAACGCTCCCTCAGTACTGCACTGGAGTGTCAGCCTAGATTTTTGTGCTCAAGTCTCTGGAGTAGGACTTGAACCCACAACTTTCTGACTCAGAGGCGAGGGTGCATTAGGCGGAGAGGGGGCGGGGGGGAGGGCTGCAGTTTTGCAGTCGGGAAACCCAGAAGAACGGGTTTTCCTCAGGTCCTGCCAAATTTAACGGCAGAACCTGATTACCATTATGGACTCCATTTCCTAGCAGCCAGACAGATTGAGAGGCTGGCTGGCTGTTGGGCGGGTAGGCCTGCGGCACCAGGCCGAATCCGAGGAGCAGAGGAGGGAGGGAGAGATCATGAGTCGGGGGTGGGGGTGGGGGGGGGGCGGCATCCATGGGGGGGCCCAGAGAGATCAGGGGTCAGGACATCGATGAGGGGCCCAGAGAAGTCGGGGTTTGAGGGGTACATCGATGGGGGGCTTGGAGAGATCCGGGGTCATGGGGGAGAAGATCATGGGGAGCTGGAGAAATCGGGGTGGAGGGGTGAAGATCGTGAGGAGGGGGAGGCTGGCGTGATCGGGGAGGAGGGGTGAAGATCGTGAGGGGGGTGGTGCTGGAGAGATTGGGGGAGAAGGGGTGAAGATCACGGGGGCGATTGGAGAGATCGGGGAGGAGGGGAGAAGATTGCGGGGTGCCGGAGAGATCGGGGGTCATGGGGGAAAAGATCGCAGAGGGCCGGAGAGATCGGGGGAGGAGTGGAGAAGATTGCGGGGTGCCGGAGAGATCGGGGAAGGAGGCATGAAGATTGTGGGGGGCTGGAGAGATTTGGGGAGGAGGGGAGAAGATTGTGGGGAGCCAGAGAGATCGGGGGAGGAGGGGAAAAGATCGCGGGGGGGGATGGAGAGATCAGGGGAGAAGGGGCTGAAGATCGCGGGGGGGTCGTGGAGGGCATGGGGGGGTACCAGGAGGAAATCGTGGGCCGTGGAGGACATTGGGAGGGCATCGGATCGCGTGGCGGGGGTCCAATCGCTTGCTTGACGTGCCAGGACTTTGTAGGGTCAGCTGGGTTGAGATTGAATAAATCCTGTTCTGATAAGATGACTGGCTCATTCCTGCATTTCCTACATTACAATAGTGACTACACTTCAAAAGTACTTCATTGGCTGTAAAGTGCTTCGGGACGTCCTGAAAGGTGCTCTATAAATGCAGGTCTTCCTCTTTTTTCGTGGTCATTAGCGCTGTCTGCTTTTTTTTCCCTTATTTTTGAACTTTGTAGGGATTTTATTTTACAACTGAGTAGCTTGTTAGGCCACTTCAGAAGGCATTAAGAATCTAGCATGTAGTATTGGACTGGAGTCGCGTGTAGGCCAAACTGGGTAGGGATGGAAGGCTCCCTTTGCTGAAGGACATCAGTGAACCAATTGAGTTTTTATGGCAATCTGGCAGCTTTCCTGGTTACTTTTGTGGTACTAGCTCATAAAGTACTAGATTTGTTGCACATACTAGATGTTTTGGCTATATACCTGTATCTGTTTTCTGTACCTAACCAATTTTGTCCCCAAGTTCTATTTCTCTCAAATTACATTTCCCTTAATTTCAGGTTTCCTCAGGAGCTTAATGTAGGCAAGATAAGCGCAGAAGTAATGTGGAACCTATTTGCGCAGGACATGAAATATGCCATGGAAGGTACCTGTTAAGCTCAAACTCTCATTTTATTTGAATAGTGATACAGTAAGGAACCACTTTTTCTATTTTTCCAATTTTAAGAAGGAGCAACAATCAGAATTATTTTGTCTGCATTCGTTAGCCTCTGAGATAACCATACTGGAATACCTGCAGCATGGAGTGTATGTAATGTCACTGCTGTACTATATCTCATTGATAAATCTTGGCAATTATATTGTCACCATATCCACATTTTCTGGACGTGAGTTTCTCTTTTCTTTAAATACGCAACTGGCAGTTTGTGGACAGAACAGTAGTTCTATTATATAGTACAGTAAAGAAATAAAAACTCAGCAGTTTTTCAGGTTATTTTCTACTAATTTTCTTTCTAATTTAACAAATTTTCCACTTTTCTATTTCCCTCTTCTAACTCCTCTACTTACATCCCTTCTGTCTTGAAAAAGAAGGCTGAGGGGTTCTGGTCGCCATATTTTAAAAAGGAGATAGAGGCACTGGAGAGGGTGCAGAGAAGCTTTACAAGGATGATACCAGAAATGCGAGGGTATACATATCAGGAAAGGATGAATAGGCTGGGTCTCTTTTCTCTTGAAAAAAGAAGGCTGAGGGATGACCTAATAGAGGTCTTGAAAATTATGAAAGGTTTTGATAGAGTGGATACAGAGAAAATGTTTCCACTTGTGGGGAAGAGCATAACTAGAGGCCATCAATATAAGATAGTCACCAAGAAATCCAATAGGGAATTCAGAAGAAACGTCTTTACCCAGAGTGGTGAGAATGTGGAACTCGCTACCACAGGGAGTGGTTGAAGCGAATAGTATAGACAGATTTAAGGGGAGGCTGGACAAGCATATGAGGGAGAAGGGAATAGAGGGTTATACTGATGGATTTAGATGAGGAAAGACGGGAGGAGGCTCGAGTGGAGCATGGACTGGTTGGGCCGAATGGCCTGTTTCTGTGCCGTATATCCTATGTAATCCTATCCTTATCTTAGGATAGGAAAACCCAGCCTGTAGACATCACCAGAAAGCCATTGGTACAGCTTGTTCAACCTGCTAGAGCAGTGTCGGAGAGGATCTCTTTCTATACTCGCTCTTCCACTTTCAGGAAACTCAGCCAAGACTGGCAGATTATCCCTGCAGGAGATTAAAAAGTGTAAATACTATTCAAGACTGGGATTTGAACTTGCCTCCCCAAGTTGAGACTTAATTGCTCTGCTACTAGGCAACTAGGTTGTGTTCTTATGATGAAATTTTCTGCTTCACTGTATTTAAATAAAGCCACTATAGTTGGAAGGATTTGAAGCTTCAAATGTTATTTTACGATATGCAGATACTGTTCTATTTCATTAACTCATCTGCCTGATACATAATTCATATTCATTTTGACCATGAGTATGTTTAAGTGTATTCAGAAAGTGTTAGTCATAACCATTTCTAATCTGACAATTTTATTCTTACAACAATTTTCTTAAGTCATTTTGATGTTTAAAAAAAGCGCTAGGGGTATAATGCTTATCATCCCTGAATAAGTTAACATATTTTCTTTATATTTCTTTGACAAAAGCTTGTTTTCTTACTTCCTGATTTATATAGTATGTTGCAAAGTATAATTGATATTCTGCACTTTCAGAACTAGTGGTGACTTTTATCAGTAGTTAGATTTAATGACATTTCCTGAGTTGTCTTAATAGAATTTTGGTACTGATGCTTAGAGCTAATTTCTTCGCCGCTGACCACAAAATCCGGGCCAATATGATCGAAGACATTGTGGACTGGATGAATAAAACTGAGCATATTTTTAATTTATGAAGTCATGACAGCATTTTGGATAAGATACTGGAACTACAGGGTGTTCGACTGTTAAAGCATTTCTCAGTGGACACCCTGAATTATGTGATTTAGTTTTAAAAAGTCATTCACTTTCAGCCTTGATGTCATAGACTTTGATCATTTAGTGGTCCCTAATTGATGGAAGTGTAGAATAAGGCTTACTTAGTAAAGTTAGCCCACAAGATTAAATATGTAATATTTTTTGTTCAGTTTCTTTAATTGATTAACTTATACAGCTTTGAAGGGAATAAAATAGTTATTTGGACCAATAATATTCTCCCTGGAAGCCACAATACTATTTAAAAGGCAGCGCAAAGATACAAACAGCAACAATTGGGGAATGCTGAATAGAGAAGAAAAATTTAGTTTAGAGGTACCTGAGCTGTTAGATAATCGGCAATTTGCTTTTCTTGCTACATTAGTGAGGCATCAGAATTATCATCTTCAGTTGCAACCGAGTATTTTTCTTTTGAGTTTGCTTTAGTTTTTGCAATAAGCAATGTGATGAGTTAAAAGGTTGTCTAAAAATCAAAAATGTTGTTTTTCTTATTAATTTTTCTTTAAATTCTATGTAATCGAGAACATAGTTTTAAATGGTTTCTTATTCATTATAAATATACTCTAGAATCTTCCCAAACAATTGTGGAAGGATTAAACCTCACACATTTAAAAGACTTGTCTAATTAATTTTTTTTGTTTTACTTTGGGATACCAATAATATGTCGTTGTAGAAGTTTTCATTATTTAACTGGCTGAAGTCTTTCAAATCCTACCCCATGTAAGCTTAACTGGGCTAAACTAGAGACTGAAGCCTAGAAATTGGTTCGCGCAGCACCTGTTTTTCTGGCCAGAAGTGCACCGCCCGCTATATTGGGTAAGGCAAAACAAGAGACATCCTTTACCCACACCTGAAGCAAGCGTTAGGCCCTTTACATATGCAAATAAGGGGCCTAACGCTTGTTTGAGGGCCCCTCTCCGAGATTGGTTTGCCCTGAGGTAACCAGCACCATCCCAGGCTACACTCAGGGAAACAACCCGCAACAACGAAGATAAGTAACTTATCTGAATGTGTAGCCGGGAGGAGCAGGAGTGCTCCTCCTGACCTCCATCTCTGTCATTCCCGACCACCTCCCGCCCCACCCCCACCACGTCGCCGCCACTTCGCAGGCCCGATTTCCCGTCTGCTCCCGACCTAAGCCCCAATCTCAACCCATTCCCTGACCCCCGACCCATGACCCTATCCCCAACCCAGGCGCCAATTCCTGCACCCCAACCCCTCCATTCTGTCACTCCCCTCATCCCCAAACCGACCTACTGACCAACTTCCCTGAGGGCCACTGCGACGCTAGCTGCGGCCCAAGTTTTCACAACTCTTCACCTGAGGGTTGCTGTGCCGTGCCAGCTCATTATAATGAGGCCTGAGGCCCAATATCTGGGGAGCCTCAGACGTCACCATTCTTACGCACCCAGAATCTTCTCAAAATATCTGAGTTGTGAAAAAAAAAGAACAGAAGTACTCTGAAATATTTACATTTGGGTGTAGAATTTCTGCGAGGGTTCTCTGATCTCCCTGTAACTTCAGTGGAAGATTGGCGGAAAGCCCGGAGAGTTTTACTGAGGTTTCCTCTGATCTTTCACCAACGTTACAGTAGGAGATTGGAAGCACCCCCACAGAAATTCTAGACATTGGCATCTATTGTCATAGTTTGATCTGATCAAGTTTCAGCCTTTTAACATGGCAGCTAAAGATTCTTGCCGCTTATATTCTTCTGTTCTTTCATATTTATCTTTATGTTCAAACTTTTGTTCCATGGGTATGTCTCTGTATTTCACATTCGCAAAGTCCTCTTCTGTGGTGGTAAGATGTGCATGTTTTTCTAAATGTTTTTTATATGTTGCTCATACATTTCATAGTCGATCTATAGTTTGTATTTAGCGACTTGTAAAACGGAAGTTAACATTCTAGAGTGCTATCGTTATAATCTTCTTTAATTAGGGATCTTAATTGGGATGTTTAATGTGACTTCCTTACTATCCAGTGATCTAGCAGAGTAATAGCAATTAATAATACGTATTGGATCAGAGTACAGGGGTCTATGTGGAATGCTTAAATTTTACCTTGTCAAAATATCAAGATTAAGTCAATTTAATTTGAAGATATTGAAACAGGAAAGCCCAGTTTGATATCTACCTACTTTAAACTGGGAGTTATGCTGATGTTTTGGAGTATTTCTGGGATAGTATTGCTGGTGCATTGGGGGGTGGGGGGGGAAGTAGCCCACTATATTCATTCTCTTTTTCTTTCATTTCTATCTCTCTCTAATTCATCAGGACAGGTAGAGCAAATTTGATACATCATCCAAAGGATGGCACTTTATTGTTGTACTACAATCAATGGGCTGGATTTTAACATCCAAAAATGGGTGTCGGGTCAGATGTAAAAAATTTTTAAACCTCAAACCCGATCCCAAACCTGCCTACTTTCGGGTTTAACGGAGATGAGACAAGGGGCGGAACCCGCCCCCCCCCCCCCCCCCAGGTCGGGGCTCAGACTTACCTGCTCCTGCGGCCTGCTCCTGAGTGCTCCCCACCCGACTGGAAGCCAAGTCTGTCAATCAGGCTGACTTCGGGGCGGGGAACCTGTCAAAGCAAAAAGACGCACGCTGTGGAGTTAAAACGCCAGAACATGTGGGGAAACCCGCCCCCTGCCAATGTAACCCACCCCTGTTAATATCCAGGCCAATGTGTCTGTTCAGTATAAGTATAGCTTTCTGGGCCAGGCTCAAGTCACAACTTTCAGGTTCAGATGTGTGACTTTCAGTTGAACCAATCTGTCAACAAGCATAACACAGCAGTTGTTTGTTTTTATTTAATCCTTATTTTTCCCACCTTAATGTAGCACCTTTATTTATGTAATCTTGACTGAGTGGGAGCATGGTTCAAGTTATTGACATTTCCATGTCTGTAAGGAAGTAAACATGAATGGAAAGGGACAATCGGCATTTCTTTTGGTTGTTACAGATAAACCATTAGAGGAGTGAAACACGGGGCGATTTTGCCTGCCTTGGGGAGGCGGGTTTGGAGGCGGAACTGCCGGGAAAATCCCGCCCCCAACCCGCCCCGTGCCATCTTCCCAGGAGAATCATAGAATCGTAGAAAGTTACAGCACGGAAGGAGGCCATTTCGGCCCATCGTGACCGCGCCGGCCAACAAAGAGCTATCCAGCCTAATCCCACTTCCCAGCTCTTGGTCCGTAGCCCTGCAGGTTACCGCATCCCAAGTGCACATCCAAGTACTTTTTAAATGTGGTTAGGGTTCCTGCCTCTACCACCCTTTCAGGCAGTAAGTTCCAGACCCCCACAGCCCTCTGGGTGAAGAAATTTCCCCTCAAATCCCCTCTAAACCTTCCACCAATTACTTTAAATCTGTGCCCCCTGGTTCTCGACCCCTCTGCTAAGGGAAATAGGTCCTTTCTATTCACTTTATCTATGCCCCTCATCATTTTATACACCTCAATAAGGTCTCCCCTCAGCCTCCTCTGTTCCAAGGAAAACAGACCCAGCCTATCCAGTCTTTCCTCATAGCTAAGATTCTCTACTCCCGGCAACATCCTTGTAAATCTCTCTGTACCCTCTCTTGTGCAATCACATCTTTCCTGTAATGTGGTGACCAGAACTGCACGCAGTACTCTAGCTGCGGCCTAACTAGTGTTTTATACAGTTGAAGCATAACCCCCCTGCTCTTGTATTCTATGCGGCTAATAAAGGCAAGCATTCGTATGCCTTCTTAACCACCTTATCTACCTGGCTTGCTACCTTCAGGGATCTGTGGACATGCACTCCAAGGTCCCTTTGTTCCTCTACACTACTCAGTGTCCTACCATTTAATGTGTATTCCCTTTCCTTGTTAGCTCTCCCCAAATGCATTACCTCACACTTCTCCAGATTGAATTCATTTGCCACTGTTCTGCCCACCTGACCAATTTATTGATATCTTCCTGCAGTCTACAGCTTCCTTCTTCAATATCAACCACACAGCCGATTTTAGTATCATCTGCAAACTTCTTAATCATACCCCCTAGATCATTGATATATACCACAAAAAGCAAGGGACCAAGTACTGAGCCCTGCGGAACCCCACTGGAAACAGCCTTCCAGTCACAAAAACACCCATCAACCATTACCCTCTGATTCCTGCCTCCGAGCCAGTTTTGAATCCAACTTAACACTTTGCCCTGGATCCCATGGGCTTTTAACTTCGTGACCAGTCTGCCATGTGGAACTTATCAAAAGCCTTGCTAAAGTCCATATACACTACATCAAACGCACTACCCTTATCTACCCTCCTTGTTACCTCCTCAAAAAATTCAATCAAGTTTATCAGGCACAACCTTCCCTTATTAAATCAGTGCTGACTATCCTTGATTAATTTGTGTCTTTCTAAATGATGATTTATCCTGTCCTTCAGAATTCTTTCCAATAATTTTCCCACCACCGAGGTTAGGTTGACTGGCCTGTAATTACTCGGTCTACCCTTTTCTCCATTTTTAAACAAGGGTACCACATTAGCAGTCCTCCAACACCACACCTGAAGCCAGAGAGGATTGGAAAATGATGGTCAGGGCCTCTGCTATTTCCTCTTTTGCTTCGCTTAACAACCTGGGATACATTTCATCCGGGCCTGGGGATTTATCCACTTTTAAAGCTACTAAACCCCTTAATACTTCCTCTCTCACTATGTTTATTTCATCTAATATTTCACACTCCTCCTCCCTGATAGCAATGTCTGCTTCGCCCCTCTCCTTTGTGAAAACAGACGCAAAGTATTCATTAAGAACCCTACCGACGTCTCCCGCCTCCACACACAGATTACCCTCATGATCTCTAATAGGCCCTACCCTTTCTTTAGTTATCCTCTTGCTCTTAATATATTTATAAAACATCTTTGGGTTTTCCTTGATTTTACTTGCCAAGAATTTTTCATGCTCTCTCTTTGCTTTCCTAATATCCTTTTTAATTGCACCCCTGCACTTTCTGTACTCCTCTGGAGTATTTAGCCCTCGGTATCTGTCATACGCCTCCCTTTTTTTCTTTATCCTACCCTGTATGTCCCTAGACATCCAGGGGGCTCTAGATTTGTTAGTCCCACCTTTTTTCTTTAAGGGCACATATTTGGTCTGAACCCTCCGGATCTCCTCCTTGAATGCCTCCCACTGCTCTGACACTGATTTACCTTCAAATAGCTGTTTCCAGTCCACTATGGCTAAATCCCCTCTGAGCTTAGCAAAATTTGCTTTTCCCCAATTTAGAATTTTTATTCCTGGTCCATCCTTGTCCTTTTCCATAACTACCTTAAATCTAACAGAATTATGGTCACTAGCACCAAAATGCTCCCCCACTGATACGCCTTCTACCTGCCCAGCTTTATTCCCTAAACTAAGTCCAGAACCGCCCCCTCCCTTGTTGGGCTTGCTACATACTGACTAAAAAAGTTCTCCTGGATGCATTTTAGGAATTCCGCACCCTCTATACCCTTCACACTAATTTTATCCGAGTTAATATTGGGGTAGTTGAAATCCCCTACTATTACTGCCCTATAGTTTTTGCACTTCTCAGAAATTTGTCTACATATTTGTCCTTCTATCTCCCTCTCACTGTTTGGGGGTCTGTAGTACACTCCCAGCAGTGTGATCGCCCCTTTTTTGTTTTTCAATTCGACCCATATGGCATCGTTTGATGATCCCTCCAACATATCATCCCTCCTCACAGCTGTAATAGTTTCTTTAATCAATACCGTGATACCCCTCCCTTTTTACCTCCCTCTCTATCCCATCTGAAAATCCTTAACCAGGAATGTTGAGCTGCCATACCTGCCCCTCTTTCAGCCACGTCTCTGTAATAGCTATTATGGCCCAGAAATTGATCTCGCTCTGTTCCCGCGGGGGTAAGGAGCAGGCGCGATCTCTCACTCCGCGTTGGCTTTTTCAGATCCAGCTTGCACGAACTTGATGTTCCAGACATCAGCTGGGCAGTGCTTGCGTATCCCACCGGCGTAGTGAATTCGTGCGAGCTGTGGGATCACGTGACTCAGTTAGAGCCAATGGCAGCACACCATCTTCCATTCATAAGTTTCACATACGTGCTGTGAAAGCTATGAATCTTACACCCCCCCAAAATAACAGCTAAACCTCAATTAAATTAAAAAAAAAACATCACATTAATAAAATAAGTATAGTTAAATAAATTAACCATTTTAAATAAAAAATTAAATTTTTGAAAAAATTTAAAATCTTTTAAAAAGTTATAAAAATAAACTTACCTGTCTTTAAAGTCTCTAAAAAAGATATACCTGTTAAAAAAAATTCAAAAAAATACTTAATTCACTACTTACCTTGTTAAAAGTGGGTCTTACTCCTCCTTTTTCCATTTCTAAAATCTTCCGTCCTTACCTGCGCGTCCAAAGCACTAAGTGCACAGCGTGCGCGCAGCCTGTAGCGCGCACGCGATGCACCGAGGAACCGCCCCCTTTTCCAAAGACCAAGTGCCGGTTTTCAGCGCATGCGCAGGGCATGCAGAAAACCGGCAATTGGAGAGAGAATACGCGAGAGTACGCACTGCGTACTCTCGCGCAGCGGGATCCATTTTTGGCCCAATATCATAGTCCCAAGTATCTACCTGTGCTCTCAGCTCATCTGCCTTGTTCGCTATACTCCTTGCATTGAAGTATATACCATTTAGTACAGGCAAACCTCCTTGTTGACTACTATCTAGCCCTTGATTCCTCTGTCCCTCCAATTTACTTTCTACGTTTTTGTTTTCCAATTCCAGTTTTTCTTCCCTCCCTACTGAGTCTATTCTTAGGTTCCCATCCCCGCTGGGCAGGCTTAACAAAGTCAATCAAGGGAAAATAGCGTGGGTTGGCCACAAGTCGATGGAGGCGGGATTAAAACCCGACAATTGGGAGTCCCGCCTCCAAAAGTTCCCCATTGAGAAAATCCAGCCCACAGTCTCAGGTGGACTCTTGGAAATGATTGTCAGACAGGCCTGGGATTCAAGTTTCAGTTTTCTATTGAGAGTCTGGTACATTGGCATTGTAACAAAAGGAATGCATCTCCACTGATTAGTGTTTTAATTAATCCATTGTTACTACCATCGTAATTCCCACCTCAAATAAAATTTTGCTGAAAAGTTAATTACGGAAGACAATGGTTTAGTGCATCTCTACAGAGAAATAATTGAGCAGCATCAGATCCTGCTTTAACATCAGAGCTACAATGGACCTTATCACAAAGGAAATCAAAACTCATATAGCACAGAAATCAAATTAAATTTAGCTAATCCAAAACTGAAATTAGGATACCCAAATGTTCTTTGAGACTATTAATTATCTGGTGTCTTGTTCCTACTGATAATTTTAGCTGATCTATATTCAGTACTCCCTCTCCAGAATAGCAATTCTCCAGCCACTGTTTTCTAAATTTGAAAATTAATGGCATTGTAGAATGCAGCTCAGCTGTTCGGGGATGTAGGGCATCACACTAGTTCCTGGGCATCACTTTTTTAAAACAAAACGGGAAACGTTCATCACTTATGTGTGTGCAGTTGTGAGCGATATGAATCAAGTAATGTACTAAAGCCAGTAAGAGACTCTAACTGCAAACATTGACCTATCTGTGCAGAAGGTGCTTTAGGTCTGTGGCTTCCATGAGTGATGTACCCAGGGACTGCCTGCACACCTATAGGTTATTGTTTGTTCTAATGTTATTACTGGAATACTGTTCAGACATTCATATTACTACAAGTATGAAATACCAAAAGAGGAGTCAAGGGTCAGACTGGGCAAACATTACCTGTGGATTAAATACTACAAACTGTGCTTTCACTGAGGTACTTAGCTAGGAAATGTAATAATATAGTAAAATAGAGGAGAAACCAACAAGATAGTACATTTTTAAACTTTGTTTTCCTGCTTTTGTGCAAAAATAAAGAAACCAAATTTTACCCATTGAATGACCGCAAAGAATCTTAGGGCTGGGTTTTCATTGACCCGTGGAGGCGGGTTTGGAGGCATGTGGGGGGTTAAAATTGTGAAAACTGGCAGGCGGGCACAAGTCCGCCTCCACGCAATTTTCATTAAATCGTGTCTGCTGGTCCCAACTCCGTCCCGCCTCTAAGAGGCGGGATAGGCTGTTAAGGCCCTTAACAAGCACTAAATTGCCTCTATAATGCCATTTTGAAAGGCCTTTGTGATTTTAACCCTTTTTCTACGGCTGGCTGACTGGACGGACGGATGAAGAAGAGACATATCTGGGAGTGGTGGTGTAAAAATATCTGGGAGCAGACTTAGGGCTGCTGCTGCTCATTTTGCATCCAGGTCCTCTCACAGCAAAGGCCAGGCAGTCTTTGAAGACCTTCAATGCAGCAGCAGTGATGACATCATCAGAGGCGACTTTCAGACTGAAAACACTAATTGGTTCATGGGTTCCCACATGCTGGAACTCAATTGCCCAATTAGGTGAAAATTGCATCAATCTCCCACATCCAATTGCAGTCGGGTGGATAACACGACCCCAGCCCGCCCCAGTATTAAAATCCAGCTCTGAGTGTCCTTTTAAGAAACTGTTATAATCCCTGTCCCTCACAGTATATATTACTCTCAAATCCAACAAATGTTGAAAAATTCATCCAGTTCAGCTATAATGTAGCAGAGTGCAGTGAGGCTCACCAAAATAAATGTATATATATATATGCACACATACACGTTAAATATGTGCAGTAGGTGACAGGAGCAGATTACAGATGCATATGTTTTCCTAAGTTGTACACATACATTTCCAAAACCTACCAAAGAGTTATTATTTTATATAAATTGACTTACAAGGTATGTATACGGTGTACCTTTGAGCCATACAAACTGTGGGGGTGCAAGTTTGAAAGGTTTGTACTGTCAGCCAGGACTAGGTGGGGGCACAAAAACTGGCCTGCTCCTAATAGCATTCCTGATACTGGAAGTATTTGTGTTTGTGTGGGGAGGGGAAGAATTATGGTGAGGTTAGGATCAGGCTTGGCTATGGTGAACAGCACAGTAGAATAGCTTGCGGATGCTCACTGTTTGCCATTCAGTGATGGCTCAGTAAGTTTATCTACTGTGTAGCTGAGCCCAATAGACCAGGGAGAACGGCAGTCTATTCTGAGTTAGCCTATCATTATTGGGAAGGATTCCCACACCTCAACACCACCCCTTGGTGAAAGTGCTTATGTGTGGCTATTGAGTGAAGACGCTGATATTTACGGGGAGGATGAAAACGGCCGAAGAACCCAGCAAGGCAGAGGACGCTGAGGTCCTGCTGAACTTAATGTCAGTCATTGTCATTTTTTGTTCCACTTCCCGCCTGGCAGCCAGCCATATTGATAGCCTGGCCGGCGGTCTGGAAGGAAGTACCTGTGGCACTGTATCCCACCAAGAAGTTGGTACTTTCAAGACAAGAAAAATTTAGCAAGGAAGAAAAAAAATTCACACTTGAAAAATGAACAGTTGGGCATAGTGCCACATGACTGCTAATGTCTCTGCAACTTTATTCCAGTATGAATCATAATATGAAGAATAAGGGAAGGAAAGTTTAAAGAGGGAAAAATTTGTGGGACTGTGTGGGTGTATAGTGTAGTGTTTGTAACTCCATGTTAGGTATTAACATCAGAGGTGCAAAATTAAGAAAAATAATTTGCATGTTCTGATTCAGCATACAGTTTGCCAAAGATACATTTTCATAAAAGTAACTCAAAAAACTGCAAAAAATTAGTTCATTAAGAAACAGGCTAAATAAATGCATGGGGAAATCTTGATTGTGATACTATGTGTATAGTATTTTTTCTGAGCAACAACTTGCCTTTAATGTAGAGAAGAATCCCAAGGCGTTGGCGGACCGGGACCCAGTGTAGTTCAGCGAGCACAGGGGTGAAGGGTGAATGGAATGTGGTGCAAGTTAGGATACGGCAACAGAGTATTATACTAGCTGAAGTTTATGGGCAGTGGAAGATGGGAGGTTAGCTAGGAGGGCATTGGAATGGTCGAGTCTGGAGGTGACAAAAGCTTCGATGAGGCTTTCAGCAGCAGATGGGCTGAGGCAGGGCAGGGACGCGCAGTGTAACAGAAGTGAAAGTCCTTATGATGGAGAGGATATGGGGTCAGAAGATCAATTTGGGGTCAAATTCAGTGACTGAAAGGGGGATGGAATTGGTGGTGAGGGTGCGAAGCTTTTGGCGTGGGCTGAAGATGATGGCTTTCGTCTTCCTAATATTTAACTGGAAAAAATGGACTGGCTGTCAGACAAGCTGTCTGAAGTGGGGAAGGCAGGAGGTCGAGAGAAAGGTGGCAGAGAGGTGTAGCTAGGTTTTGTCAGCATATATCTGGAACCTGACCCCATGTCTTTGGATGGTATCGCCAAGAATAGGGGGCCAAGGATAGATGCTTGGGGACTCCATATAGTGATGGGAAGAGAAGCCTTTGCTGGAGATTATCTGGTTACAATTGGATAGATAGGAATTAAACGAGGGCAGTCCCACTGAGCTGGACAATGGAGGAGAGGCATTGGAGGAGGATGGCATGATCGACTACATCAAAGGCTGCAGAGCTCGAAAAGGACAAGGGGGATATAGTGCACCATGGTTACAGACACAGAGGATGTCATTTGTGACTTTAATTAGGACTATTTCAATCCTGTGCCAGTGGTGGAAAGCTGATTGGAGAAATTCAAACTTGGAGCTGTGGGAAAGACGGGTACAAATTTGGGAGGCGATAACACGTTTTAAGAACTTTAGAGAGGAAAGGTCAGTTGGAGATAGGGCAGAAGCTTGCAAGGACAGAGGGGCCGAGGTGGGTGTTCTGAAGAGGGAGGTGATGACGGCAGTTTTAAAAGGGGAGGGATACAGTACCTGCGCAGAGGGAACTATTTACAACATCAGTTAGCATGGGGACTATGAAGGGTAGGTGGGTAGTCAGCTGTTTAGTAGAAATGGGCTCAAGGGAGCACGAGGTGAGTTTCATAGAGAAGATGAGCTCGAAGAAGGCATGAGGGGAGATAGGAAAGAAACTATAGAAAGACATTGGGGGGAATTTTAACATGGGTGAGCGGGTGGGAGTGGGTGCGGCTGAGGGGTTAAATGGGCTAAAATTCCAAGCGTGTCAGGAAGCTGGCTCCAACCCGCCGGGTTTTACTGAGGGGTGGGCAGCCAATCCGCTCCCAGGAAGCGGGTTTGGCATTTTAAATGTTAATGAAGCTGGAAGGTGCTACTGTGGCCAGCCAGGTTTCCCAGGCCTCGGCAAACCCAGCAGCTGCAGAGAGGTGAGGACAGCCTCAGGGAGAATTCCTTATGGGCCAGGAGGAACAGGAGTGCTTCCATGTGACCTCCAAGTTCCCCCGCAATCAGATTTCCCCCCCGCCATACCCCCGGATCAGACCCGTCTGGGATCAGGGATCCGCCCCCCCCCCAGGTGCTCCCAATGTGTTGTTAATTAAAAATTCCCCCTCAAAGGTTCTGGGCTAGAGCAGGTGTTTTGTGGGAGGTTTGGTTTGCTGGGCAAAGGGAAGTGGGTATATGGCAGAGGCAGTTGGTCTCAATCTTAATACTATGAGCGCCTTGCACTTGCTGGCACAGGTGAATATCTCTCAAATACTGTACATTAATAGGAATTCCTAGCAGTACTTTGAATACTGAAAATTCCATTGGTCTGATTTAACCTGATTCGATAAAGGTCTTTCTCTTCTATAGAAAAACAAGAAGGATTGTAACTTTTTTCTATTCAGAATTGTTTAACTCTAAATATATACGTACATGCATTAGACAAAATACATAATCACCATAACAAGGCAGGCAGTTCAGCATTACTGAATGTTACTTTACCTGATTAACTCTCTTTGCACATTCAGTGATTATAATGGGTGTGACATAACTAAGAGAGACTGTAGATTACTTTGCTACATTTAGTTTTATTGTGGATATAAACAGCTCCGAAAGATGACCAGTATCATGACAGCAACTGTTATTTTTCAAACATATGAGGGTAAACTGACAGATTAAATATTTCAGTACATCTAAGGTTTGCTTAGTTTCTGTTGCTAAAGTGATATAATTCAAAAAGTGAGATGCAGCTTGACCAAGTCACTTACCAGGTCATTGATTAATGGTAGGAATAGTTTCCTTTTTGCCATTTTTCCATTTACAATTTATATCTAAAGTACCAAGATTGTTTAACCATTTCATGGTGCAATGATATTGGGAGACTGACTCCAATGAGGAGAGCAGATTTTGAAGGGATTTGTTAAAAGTATAGTTGCATTGGAAGTATAATCAATTATTTAAGTCTTATTGTCTTATTGGCCCAGAAATTGGACTTCGATGGTTGCCGCGGGGGTAAGGATCCCCTGCGATATCGCACTCCGCGCCTGCCTTTATGGTTTTGGCCCACACGAACTTCAGTTCCTGGGCCTCTCCCTGGTGCCGGCACGCAGTGTGTGCGTGTCCCAGAGGCGCAGTTAGTTCGATGCGACCTCTGGGATCACGTGGGCCAGTTAGAGCCAATGGCAGCACACCATCTTTCATTCATAGTTTTGACAGGAAGAGCTGTCAAAGCTATGAATACAACTTGCCCCCAAAAGAACAGCTAAACCTCAATTAAATTTTTTTTTAAAACCATCACATTAATAAAATAACTATAGTTAAATAAATTAACCACTTTAAACAAAAATTTAAATTTTTGAAATTCTTGTTAAAAGTTATAAAAATAAACTTACCTTTCTTTAAAGTCTCTAAAAAAGATAAACCTGTTGAAAAAAAATTTAAAATAATACTTAATTAACTACTTACCTTGTTAAAAGGGGGTCTTACGCCTCCTTTCTTCATGTGTAAAATCTTCAACACTTACCTTCGCGTTCAAACCTGAAAAAAAAAATAAGTGTGCTGCGTGCGCACAGCCTGTAGTGCGCACGCGGTTCACTTAGGAACCGCCCCCTTCGCAATATCGGAAGTGCCGGTTTCCCACGCATGCGCAGTGCATGCAGGAAACCGGCACTTCGGGACCGAATATGGGTGAGTACACAGTGCGTACTCTCCCGTATTCGGACGAATTTCTGGGCCATTGTGTTCAACTTGCAAATTGACACTTTTGTTTAGGTTACTACTTAAAGCAAGTTCCTTGGTTTTATGAATTGCACATATAGTATTAAGCTATTTTTGTATTGAATGCTGTGTATGTAGTATATTCTTGATGCAGTAAATGCAAAATGTCTTCAGATAAATAAATAAAAATAGGAAGGATTTTTCTAATTCAATATTTTTTCTGGATTATTATTTCTCTATAATATCTCATAATTGCTGCTGTAGCATCTTCACATTTAGTTGCTGCTATTATATTGGTTGGTCTTTATAACATGCAACTAATTTACTTGCCTTTCAACCTTTTGAGCCTCAGCTTGTTATGTTATCATTTTGTCATGATTCTGGCATTGAACAACATGATATGAAGATGCATAGACAATATGGGGGAAAAATTTGGTTGATTTGCGCCTCCCGTTAGCGCCCTAAGAGGGCGCTAATGGGGCGCAAAGCAACTAGCGCCTGGGCGCGGCGATGTTTGCGCTGCTCGCGAAATTGACCAGACATTTTGCGGTGGCGCTAAACACTACCGCCACGATCTCCTGCGCCTGCAGATCGTGTCGTCAGTCGAGCGTGCAATGCCCTGGTAGCTCCCCGGACCGGATATTGAGTGGCGCCCCTGCCTTACCGCCTGCCGCTAGCAATGACAGGTTGAGGGGAGCGCTTTGCAGTCGGGAAGGGACTGGGGGAGCGCTATTTAAAGGCGACCGCTTCCTGCCTTTTTTTGTCGGCGACATTTTTGCACCACACATTCTGAGAGAGAGAGCGAGAGAGAGAGAGAGACTTCTGGAGAGATTCAACGCTGTGTGAAGGAGTTTTGGGTACTGAGCAGCACTTTGCAGGTTCATTTTGATTTGACCTTCCTTGCATCGATTTAGAAGAGACTATGGGGGCTGCACTCTGAGCTCTTTCCCTGGGCCTCTCCATTGTTCTTTCCAGCAGATTTGATGTACAGGTCTCTCCAAGCCGAGATTCAAGGCTGCAGGGTGTGGATGAAGAGCAAGATCGACCCTCCCCTTTAAGAACTGGCCGGCGCCAGTGTGTCTGTGTTCCATTGCTGACTGACATCACATGAGCTTCGCCAGTGCTCTGAGGTAGCGCCTCGCTCCTCGGCGTTAGCGCCTTAAGAGAGGTGTGTAGCGTCTGATTTAGCACTCCAAAATCCTCCAGGGGCGATAGAAGCCAAGTTTGCAGTCGGAGGCGATAATTAGCGCCAGGCGCTAAACTTTGTGCCCGGCCGATAATTGCGCCCCAAACAGGGCGATACCGAATTTCTCCCTATGGGTATAGCCATAATGGTAAAACATGTCCTGCCTTGGTTTTGATATTGAATAATGTAATATGATGGATTAAACAGGTTAAAGGACAGTACATATGTAATAATATACTTATTAAAAATACAATTTTAATGCTTTTATTCTTCAGAGCATGAGAAGCACAGACTCTGTAAGAGTGCAGACTACATGAATTTGCACTTCAAAGTGAAATGGCTGTATAATGAATATGTCCGAGATCTTCCAGCTATCAAAGGGACTGTTCCTGAATATCCAGCGTAAGTATTCAGAACCATTAGGCTGTTATGGTTGCAAGGTTTGAAACAAACTCTACTGACAAGTTGATTTAAAGGCCTTATAATATTTAATATATAATAGAAATATGTATCTATGTTAAAAAATCTGAATTAATAATACATGCCATCAAAAGAATTCTAACTCTGACTCATTTACACCTTCATTAGAAGTTTATTTGCATCTTGATGACTATATTTGGTCTTCCATACTGTAGGTGGTTTGAACAATTTGCAATGCAGTGGTTGGATGAGAATGAGGAAGTTTCATTGGAATTCCTGCATGGAGCTCTTGAGAGAGATAAAAAGGATGGGGTATGTATCCAAGAGCTATACATTTTTTAATAATGCTTATTTGGAAAAGGGAGAGTTAAGTATTTGATTACAAACCTGACATAAATACACAGAAACCTCATGCACACTCTGTAGATATTTGTTTCAGCTGTCTTGAACTTGTACGTACACTGGTAGTTTGGGATGCATGTTCGGGATGGGGGGCAGAACTTACACCCACCAGAAGGATGCTTCCTTGACCTCAGCTGGCCTTCCGGCTTCGGAGTCAATTGCATACTGCTCCCAAGCCTCTGCCGGAAAGTCCCCTGAAAGGAGATGGAGTTCGCAACCTTGACCCTGAAATGAGCTTCCAACTACATAACTAAGACCGCCTATTTCCACCTCCGTAACATCGCCTATCTCCGCCCTTGCCTCAGCTCATCCGCTGCTGAAACCCTCATCCATGCTTTTGTTACCTCTAGACTTGACTATTCCAATGCACTCCTGGCTGGCCTCCCACATTCTACCCTACGTAAACTTGAGGTGATCCAAAACTCGGCTGCCCGTGTCCTAACTCGCACCAAGTCCCGTTCACCCATCACCCCTGTGCTCGCTGACCTACATTGCCTCGATTTCAAAATTCTCATCCTTGTTTTCAAACCCTCCATGGCCTCGCCCCTCTCTATCTCTATAATTTCCTTCAGCCCCCCCCCCCCCCGAGATATCTGCACTCCTCTAATTCTGCCCTCTTGAGCATCCCTGATTATAATCGCTCAACCATTGCGGGGGGTGGCTGTGCCTTCTGTTGCCTAGGCCCTAAATCTGGAATTCCCTGCCTAAACCTCTTCGCCTCTCTACCTCTCTTTCCTCCTTTAAAATGCTCCTTAAAACCTACCTCTTTGACCAAGCTTTTGGCCACCTGCCCTAATCTCTCCTTATGTGGCTCGGTGTCAAATTTTTTGTCTTTTAATACTCCTGTTAAGCGCCTTGGGACATTTTACTATGTTAAAGGCGCTATATAAATACAAGTTGTTGTTGTTCTGACATGGCAGAACTCGGGACCTGGCATCTCATCAGAGTGCAGGCAGCATCCATGCTGCCTGCAAAATGAGATCTCTTTTGAAAAATGTTCTGACTTCCCTTGTTGCGTCTATGCAAGGCAATGCCCCCTGAGTACTTGCACCAGTCTTGGCTTCAAGAAAAATTGTTCCTCTCGCTTTGTCGAAACAGGCAGCCCTTGCATCCAGCGTTTGAATAACGTAAATGGTGGAGGTTGTGTTTGCTTGTATTCCATACAGTTTACAAACACTCACCCGCACATGGACAGATGTATTTCACGCCAGTGGGACCAGAGTAGACCGAGGAATGAATTGCTAATGCTGGTGCATGTGTTGTTACAGCCTGGGAATTTAACTGTACATGTCCACTTTCCTTTCTGTGCACATTTCTGTCCATCACTAGTGGATGGCTTTTGTTAGGTGCTTCACATTTTTTTCTTGCGCATGGAAGCAAATTGAAGACTCATCCCCAGCAGGAGGTTAGCAAAAGCAAAGAGCAGGTTCTTCTAGGCACTCTTGTGCATCTTCTGCTGGTTGGTTGATAAGCAGCATTATTTTCTCCTCTTCTCTACCCCCAATTATCTCCCCATTCACCCTCCTTTTCTGAAGATGGTGGGCTGGATTTTGTCGTTGGGGGCAGAACTGCTGGTTGTCGGGTTTCAGTCCCGCCCTCAACGACGTCCGGCCAACCCACGCTATTTTCCCTTGATTGACCTTGTTAAGCCTGCCCTACGGGCTTAGCCGGCCAATTAAGGGAAAGTTGGTGACAGAGGACATCAGCGTATGACGTTTCATCTGTCAATTTTTTGACAGATGAATTGTCAGCGTTTGACAGCTTTGAGAAGCTGTCAAACACTGACAATCTCTGTTCTAAGGTGAGCCCTTGTACTGAAGGCTTACCAAACCTCTTTCCTCAGCAGAAATCAGATGGCTGCTGCATCTGAGAATGCAGCAGCCATTCTATCATCTCTGCCGTTGAGATGAGGCACCTCCGGATCCCCAAGGGTTGAAGCCTGCAGGAAGAAGCAAAAGTAAGTAAATTTTTTCTAACACTTTACACTCACCTCTCATACTTACATCTACACAATTGCACCCATCACTCACCTCCATAGCGGACCTTTCGATCCTTCTCACCACCGCAGACCTACTGCTCGCCTCGCTGACCCTGGCAAGGTTCAAAGCCGTCGGGAAGCCCGCACTTGCAGGGGTAAAATGGGGATAAGCCTGTTAACTGCCTGTTAACTGGCAGTTAATTGGTTGTAATCCCCTTCCCACCTCAAGGAGAATGGGTCCCTGCGTGAGTCGGGGACCCACCTCCCGGTAAGATGGCACGGAGGCGAGTTGGGAGCAGGTTTGGTACCCGCTCCCAGTTTCTGCCATTTTCCTGGCAGTCCCGCCTCCCCAGGGCTGGCAAAATTCCCCTCGGTGTCTTATGCGGGTTACTGTTTCATGAGTCCCATCAGTATTTTGTCCAAGCAGCCATTTCTTCACTTAGGAGCATAGATGGTGAATGTCGTCAAGCTGTTTGAATATTGCAGGAGGAAGAAGGAAGGTATCACAGTTGAGCACTGATGTTCGCTATTCAAACCATCTGGCTGGTCCCAAAAACGAATACCTCTCACTTACTCCTTCAAATATTTTTTCAATTCTCCTTAAAAAATGTCACCACTATTTGCCTCCCTGGACAGTCTATTTCATATGTTTATTTTAAAAAACGTTTAGAGGATGCAATTTTGTCTAAGGTATCCAAGTTTGCAGACGGCACAAAATTGGACGCAGTGGTCAGTGATGCTAACCAAAGTGTAATAATCCAGAGGCATCCAGATAGCCTAGATCAGTTGGCAGACAGAAGGCAGCTGGAATTCAATACAGATAAGTGTAAAGTGATGAGATTAGGGCGAAGAAGCGAGTGGTAACATGCTTGACGTAACAGGGTGGGAAAAGGATCTGGGGGTTTTGGTGGATAAGTTTTTAAATCCATTGATTTATTGACGGTAGGTGGTCCAGGAAGCAAATAAAACATTGGAAAGTATAGCTACGGATGTGACTGTCACATGTGAAAGTCAGCTGATATCAAGGAATATCTCTGGTGGCTGTAAGTCCAAGGAAGTAATGTTAAAGTTGTATCTGGCTTTGCTCAGCCAGCAGTTGGAGTACTGTGCTCAGTTTAAGTCTCCGCATTATATTATGAGATTGAATTATGAACTAAGGAGATGAGTTCGGCGGAAATATTATTCACCCTGGGGCTTTACTCGTTTGAGAAGAGGGGGATGGGGGGACCTGATGGGAAGTCTTTAAGATGTTTGCAGGTATGGAAAAATTAGATCCAGGAAAGTTCTTCTTTTGTCAAGCACAGGATTTGAGGACTAGGGGTTAGAGTTTAAAATCTAAGTGCATCAAAGGAAAATGAGAAATTGGTGATAGAACTGTGGAGCAGATTACCAGCAGGGATGGTAGAACAGAAAACAATGGCAAGATTTGAAAAAGGACCTTAGGAAAAGCCATGCAGGGATATTAGTTCTGGAATCAGCAGTGAAACTGATGGGAGGTTCAAAAGGGTAAACTAGATGGACCAATGATCTTCTCCTGCTCAAAACATTACTATGTTACTATGTGTACAGTAGTTAAATGTAAATTGTTTAGTTAAGTCCATTCATGATCAGTGGCGAGTGTAAATGAACATGGTCGAATTCACATTCAAACCTGACATCCATGTTTCTGCTGGTTCAGAAAACCCACCCACTTAAACCGAGTGTTTTTTGGAGCTAACTAGCAAAGATAGCTGCCACCTGTCAATAGGCAGCTTATACTTTACACAGCTGTCTTTGGGCACTGTGTGGGAACCAGTTGAAGAAATCTTGAGTTTAAAAGCATTTTAAAAAGGAAATAATTACAAGATAATTGCAGATGAGGAAAGCCATTTGGCCAATCTTAATTCATCCATGCATAAAGACCCTAAAGTCTTCCCATTGCAGCATCCAAGTGTTTCTTAAATTATCCAGGAGTGTTGCCTCCACTACTCTATACGGAGCTTCATTTCATGCAATTATCACTCTTAGTGTGAAGATTTTTTTTTTACCTTTTACTAGTTTACACTCAATTTATTTTAAAGTAATTGTCCAGATTTACCTTTTCTATACTGTTAACTATCTTATATAGCTCTATGAGATCAACTCTCAGATGCTTCATTTCTAGGCTTAAAATCCCAGTTCTTCCAGTCTTTCCTCATAATTCAAACCTTTGGCAACAGCAATCAATATTGTGACTTTTCTCTACACTGCCTCCAGTGATTGAATATTTCGGTGACGAGAACAAGACACAGCACTCAAAATCTGGTTCAACCACAGCACTATGCAGATGGATCACTACTTCCTCTGACTTGTATTCTAAATCTGTTTGACTATATAGTTCAATATTCTATTGACTTTGTTGATTGTTCTACATTAGTTGAATGTACAGAGTGTCGAGTCTTCTAAGACTCCTAGGTTTCTTTCAAATTCATCCTTGAGTATTTCAACACCATTCGTGAAGCATGAGTTGCCCATTTTTACTAATTATGTCTGGCATTGATCTACCCATATACATATTTTGTCCTAGAAACAGAAAATGCTGGAAATACTCAGCAGGTCAGGCAGCATCTGTGGAGAGAGAAACAGAGTTAATGGGCTGGATTTTCCAAGCCCCGAGGAGGCGGGCATGGATGCGGGACAGCTGGTAAACTCGGAGAAAGTGGGGGCGGATGGCAAAGCCGCCCCCATCCCGCCTCCGTGTCCTTTTGCCAGGAGGCGGGAAGATGTGCAGCTTCGGGTTCTGTCTCCTGGAGGCGGGAAAGGCATTTAATCCTTTCAACTGCCTGTTAACACGTAGTTAACAGGCAGAAAAAAGGATTAGTGCCATTTTACCTTCACAGGTGAAGGCTTCCCGACCTCGGAGAACCCCGCCGGGTTGGAGGAGACGTGGAGGAAGGTCTGCGGTGGTCGGAGACACCTGGAAGTAAGGTGTAGAGCTGAGTGATGGGTGCAAGTGTGGAGTGGTAAGTATGTAAGGTGAGTGATAAGTTTAAAAAAGTGTTCACTTACCTTGTTTTCTTCCTACAGCCTTTAGCCGCGCTGGATCGGGAGAGCCGACATCCTGCTTGTCAATTTCACAGAATGGCTGTTGGAACCTCCGTTCCTACAAACATGTGAAATTTACACAAGGACTCATCAAACTAAAGAGAATGTCAGTGTTTGACAGCTTCACAGAGCTGTCAAATGCTGTCATTTCTTCTTTCAAGAAGTCTTGACAGATAGCACGTCTGACATTGACGTTATCTGTCAGTGACTTCCTCCCTAACTGGCCTGCTGAGTCGACAGGGCAGGCTTAACGAGCTCAATCAGGGGAAAATCCCTCTGGTTGATCAGGCGAGGATGGAGGCGGGACATTGACATGACAAGCAGCTGTCCCGCCTCCATTCACAAAATCCAGCCCAATGTTTCAGGTTGATGAACTTTCGTCGGGACTGGAAAAAGTTAGAGATGTAACAGATTTTAAGCAGGTGCAGAGGCAGGGAAAGGGGGGAGATGTTAGAAATAGCCAAGTATCTCTGGTCACTTTAAATAATCAGGTTCGAATGCAAACCAATATGGTGGGTATATTGTCAGAGTTTAAGACAGAATATAACACATTAGTTATACAGCAAAAACATACGACCGTGACAAGAAGCTGATACCGATCCGATTGGAGAGACAGTTGACACACGTGAGCAATTCTCTTCTTCCTTTCGTCTAGAGCCTTCTTCTCTCTCTATCTCTCTTCCGTCTGTGAGTACAAGCTTTCGGGAGGTCACTTTTATTCTACTTTTAGGGCTGGGCCTGAACCTGGATATTGACAAGACCTTTTGGCCTATAGAAGTTCCCCATAAACCTTAATATCCAATGGGACTTCTAGTTCTTTGTCTCGATTCTTGTGCGCAAGCTCGCCCTCAGCTTGTCTTACGATTTTGGCCACATGTCTTTCTCTGTTTATGTTATCCCAGGGTTTCCTTCATGTGGAATTCGTGTCTTATCTCTTTCATTCGTATCCTTCTTTGATCTCTAGAGGCCCAACCAGAAACCTGTTCGCTTCAGAGTGTTACCTCCTTTATGACGTAGCAAATATTTACGTTAACGTCCCCAAACTTCCTTCCATTATCTTCGCAAGCAGCTCTGTTAAGCCAACTTCAAATCCTACCTTAGCATTATACATAAAATACATAAATAAGGTTCAAGTCTTAACTTAAAAACAACAGATAATCGCTTAGCAACAGGGAGATTACCCTCCGTAGGAAACCAAAACATTAGCACTTCTAAGCATCTATCTAGTCCGAGGAGACTTTCCATCTGCAATTCGAACATAACCATTTAAACAGAGCATTTTTTGCAGTTTTAATCGCATAACCATATACATTTTAGGCATCTTTAGTTTCTAACAGAGGGGAGGAAAGAACTTATTTTGTCCAACTGATTCTGTAATTTCTGGGCTGTCTCTTCTGATTTTACTGCCCTTCCTAGTTTGGTATCATCTGCAAATCTGACCAACTGGCATTGAGTTTCTGAATCCAAATCATTAGATTAAAAACAGTTGTAAGCTCAACATTAAGCTCTGGAATACCTCATTCAGTACTTCCCCCTACAGAAATATCTTTTTTGGGAATTAAATCCCAGCAACTAGTTTTGTGCCTAATTTAGTGCCTAAGATGTTTCCACTTGTAGGGGTGTCCAAAACTATGGGCCATAAATATAAGATAGTCACTAATAAATCCAATAAGGAATTCAAGAGAAACTCTTTACTCAGAGTGGTGAGAATGTGGAACTTCCTACCACAAGGAGTGATTGAGGCGAAGAGCATAGATGCATTTAACAGGAAACTAGATAAGTATATGAGGAAGAAAGGAATAGAAAGATATGTTGATAGGGTGAGATGAAGTAAGGCAGGAGGAGGCTCGTATGGAGCATAAACACCACCAAATGGCCTGTTTCTGTGCTGTAAATTCTATGTAATTTTCACATGGTATTTTGCTTATTTCTGGGGACCAGCAAATAGTGAATAATCAAAGTCTTGAAAATCAATCACTAAAATGTACAAACTGCAATTATTCCTTTTCACAAATGGCGTTCTTGTGAAAATTATACTAATTATGAGTCTCAATAGCATTTTGAAATTTCTACTACCCCTGAAAACTAAGAATCAGGCAGTCGGGGAGATTAGTGGTGTTCTAGTTCCTTTGTGTAAATGTAAAAAGAAAAGTGTTACCATAACCTTAACTATGACATAACATTAAAAACTAAGCATGAATCATAGGGAAAGAAAACATCCCTGAATCTCCTGAACAGGAAACAAGAATCCAATTTTGATCAAGGGAATGTCAAGTGATTCCAAGCAACAAATGTGTAATTTTTGGGTTAGAAAACTTGACTTTTATTCTCGAAATTGGCATTATCTTATTGTAGCTGTGCTAAACGCTTTGAATTCTAGACTGAATTTATCTGTTGTACATCAGTTTCAGCAAACATCTGAGCACGCTTTATTCTCTTGCTCGGTGGTGGATGTGTTCACACAATTAAATCAGAGCTTTGAGATTATCAAGAAACTCGAGTGCCCCGATCCGGTGATTGTTGCTCATTACATGAGGAGATTTGCGAAGGTAAGAATATTCCTTTCAAGATTCCAGCTGCAAAGATTTGACGAAAAGATTTGAACTTTGGCAGTGACTCCTGTTGTTGTTTGTTACCTATAACTCTAATTGCTTTTTTTTCATTGAGCATTTTATTTTATTATTAGAACACATTCTTTCAAGGTATGAAAGCAGGGGAGCTAAAAAACATGCAGCAGGAAAAGTGTTTTATTATGGCGAAAAGGGAAGGTGACTGGGATAAGTTGTCTGAGAATTTTCAGTGCACAAAACTCATCCATTTTTGTGTTCTGGAGCCTGTCTGAAATAAGCTTCTTTTTGTTCAGCAGAATTTCAGTTCAGACATGTTGATAATACTGTACTGAGGTAGCTTAAAGATATCATCATGGAATGTTCACTCGTAAGCCATTGATTCCCACCTAGTCTGAATGCTTTGTGACCAGAGGGTCGATTTTAACCCTTCCCACCCAGTGGAAACCAGTGAGGCGGCCAGTTAAAATGGCCACAGCGACGTGCTCCCTCCAATCCCGCCGCCTTCTGGCGGGTTGTGAGCAGGTGAGGGCGACACCCGCCAGAGGACAGCAGGGTCCTTCTTTAGATATATTCCAAAGAGATCATTGGGGCCCGACTGCAATTTTAACCTGATGTCTGTGTGGAGAGGCCATTGAGGCTTCCCCACCAGGCTAACCTGGCGGCAAGAGGAGCAGGGCCAGAGCAGGCCCAGAAAGGTAGGTTAATTTTAAAAAAATAGTTTCCTTGTGGTCTCGGAGGAGCAGGAGTGCTCCTCTAGCCCCCACAAGGAAAGTTTTAGGGCTTCCCTCCCCTGACCACGATGTCCTCCCGACCCGCCTTCTAACCACTTACCTGAGTATCCAGGGACTGTTCCTTTGGGTCCCTGCAGGTGTCCTCCTGTTGCCTGAAATCAGCTAGCCTTTTCTGCTGGGTTCAGGCGGAAAACTGACGAGGCCTATACAGATGAGGTCTGGGAGTTAAAATCTCCTGGGCCTCATGCTGTGGAGGGCTGGACGGCTTGACGTCCACCTTCGACTCCCGGCTGCACGACTCCAACCAGGGAGTTAAAATTGGGGCTCAAATATTTGCCATGTTTTTCTTTTTAAACTGATAATTGTTGAGATTTGCTGTTGTCTCTGACTGTGCTGCAACCCATAGTTCATGCTGGATATACTTCAGAGTGATGCTATTTGATGATGTCACTTAATGCTTATGTATATTTGAAAGTAATGACATTTTCTGAGCCCAATTTTGGAGTAAGCATGGCAAGTATTATTTAACTCTGTTCTGATAAATTCTTTTGCAATTTTGTCCTTGCAAAGTGAAAAATAATAAACTTTCATTTAGAATGTGTACCATCATTCTGTTTATTGCTAGTAATCATTAACAGGTTGTGCATTGCTGATGAACAGTTGCAGAAGAAATTGAGGTCATGAATGTGTTTTCTCTCTCTTTGGCAGACAATCAGCAAAGTGCTGCTACAGTATGCAGATATTCTTTTGAAGAACTTTAAGTCCTACTGTTCCAAGGAGACATTGGTAAGTATATTTTCTTCATTCTAATTCTTATTAAGTATAGTTTCATATTTAACACTCACAGCACTAGGTTAAATACTTCACTTGTTGAATGTATCCTAAAAGTATCATTATTAATGTACAAACCTTTTTTGGAGTTTGTTCTAATGAGTGTTACAGTTAAGATTTGTGTTTGCGATTTATCAACAGCTACACATGTTTTTAGCAGGTTAATATATGCACATTTTTGAAGTGTATTTTACAGATGAGAATTTATAATTTCCATTATATAGATACACACATAGAATCATAGAATTTTACAGCACAGGAAGAGACAATTTCACTTATTCTTTGGCTCTCTGAAAGAGCTTTCCGCTTTGTCCTATTCACCTGCCCTTTCTCCATATAGAGAATTTTAAGAGGTGACCTAATAGAGGTTTTCAAGATAATGAGAGATTTTGACAGAGTAAATCGAGAAAAACTATTCCCACTGGCGAGTAGGTCAATAACAGAGGCCATAGATTTAAAATCATTGGCACAAGATCTAGAGGAAGATGAGGAGAAATGTTTTCTCTGAGTTGTCGGGATCTGGAACGCTCTACCTGAAAAGATGGTAAAAGCTGATTCCATAAATAATTTTAAAAGGGAGTTGGACAGGTACTTGAGGATGAGGAACTTACAGGGCTATGGACAAAAGGCGGAGGTGTGGGACTAAGCAGGACTGCTTTTTGAAAGAGCAAGCACGATGGGCCGAATGGCCTCCTTCTGTGCTGTAAGTTTCTATGATACACTTCAAAAATTTTCCATTTCAAATATTTATTCACTTCCCTTTTAAAAGCTGCTAGTCAATCTCCTGTGGCGTTGCTCACAGAGTGAAGCCCCCAAGTGTAGCCTTCAGCTGAAGGATGGTCAGAGAGTGCTAAATAATTGGACTAGGCAATGCAGATGTCCCCATTTTAAAGTCACATTCTGTATTTATTTTTAAATAACTAGTCGGTTTAAATAACAACATTGCACGTGAGGGTCAATTTTCACTCCCTCCATCTGGCATAAACGGGCAGTAATGTGACCGAAAATGGCGTTGGGTTACTTACTGCCCCATTTACGCTGCAGTTCTGCCACGCCATCTTGGGAAGGGTCCTGAGATGGCAGTCAGAGCGCTCGCCTGTTTCAGATGGAAGGTTACTTGGAATATGCAAATCAGAGTCTTATAACATATATAGGCCCCGATTGCAATTATTGAGATGCAAATGTAGGGTGCGTGCGCCATGCATGCTCCGCCCATTTGTACCAGGCAGTGAGCAGCAGCGGTCTTTAAAGGGACCGCTGGAGGCTACTCATAAGATGGTCATGGCAACGTTTAACTTTTTTTGGGTCGGAACCCACAAAAAATCACAGGCCCACTGCTGGCGCATCCAATGCCCCCATCAGGCGCGAACTGCTCCCTAGCAGTATATAAATCAGGCCCAGGCCTGAAAATGCCTTGAGCCTTACGCTGGCAAGAACAAGCAGGCGGTGGGTGCGCGCTGCCTGCCACTCTCTGCCTGAAGTTTAAAAGCAACCCTATGTAGTCAAGAACAAGTGTAGTTATCAGGTGCAGCACAGTTAGAGGCCAGGGGTTATTTGGGCCAGAGTGAGCAAACATAATTTAGTCACCATTAATTTTTATATTTCCATTTTAAACTCCTATGTCCACATTTATAATGGAAACTGTTTATGTAAATTGCCACACTGCAGTTGCACTATACTGCGCCTTAGGGCAACCCAGTTTTGGAGAGGGGGGCCTCAAACAGGCGCTGGGCACCTTATTTACACATGCAAAGAGTCTTAACACCTCTTTGATGCGTGTGATGTGGACGCCTATTTTTTGTCTATACCAAAATGGCAGCCACTTCCTGCTCGCCATATTAGAGGCATAGGCGACCGATTAGCACTCGAAAAACGGGTGCACAACATTGAATTTCTAGGCCAATATTTTAATTGTGGTTTAACAAATGATTTGTATAGATTTAGCATTATCTCTTTACTTGTGTACTCTATGCCTCTATTTATAAAACCTAGGATCCCATGTTTTTGTACAGTATTATCAATGTCCTCCCATTTTTAAAGATTTGTGTATTTGAACCACCATTTAATGTATTTCCATTTTCTTCCCTAAATGTATAAAGTCATATTTCTCCACATGAAATTTGATCTGACATCATTCTTCCCAATCTACTAACCGATGTCTTCTTGAAGTTGCTTGACCGACTTTGCAGTTACCCACATTCCCATTTTTGCGCTGCAAATTCTGATATTGTGCTGTAGAATCATGGGGGGTAATTTTAATCTCCAAGAGCGGTGGGAAGTTAAAAAGCTAAAAATCTGAAAAAGGAACCCAACCTGCCTACTTCCAGTTTCAACGGAGGCAGGACAAGGGGCAGGCAACCAGTCTGCTTTCAGGAGACGGGTTGGTCACTTAATTATATTTTAATGCGGCTGCCTGCCTTCATTTGAACCGTGGTTCAGTCAGCTGGGTTTCCCTAGCCTCGGGAAACCCGGCAGGTGAAAGGCGGCGAGAAGGGCTGAATCCATGAGGTAAGTGCCCTCCTGCTTGTGGACAAGGAGGAGCAGGAGTGTTTCTTGCAGGCCCAACAAGCTTACCAGAAAAGCACCACATCCCCCTCCGCCCCGCCCGCAATCTGTCTGCTCCCCCCCCCCCCACCCCCAGCGATCGGACTCGCCCCCACCCACGCGATCGGACCCTCCGACCACCATCTGCTCCCCTTTACCACCATCTGCCCTTCTCCCCTCCCCCCACCCCCGTCCCCAGCACTACACCTATCTGATCTCAGCTCGGCTGCAGCCTTGTGCTGCAGGCCTTCCCACCCGACAGGCAGCCAGCCTGTCAATCAGGCTGGCTGTGGGCGGGAAACCTACAGAAATTTCTTTAAAAAGGGACTTTCGGGAAACCCATACTTTCGGGTTTCCCGTTCCTAACTTTACCTCCCCCCCCCTCCGAGATAAGATTGGGGCCTTAGACTCGTAGAATAGTACAGCACAGATGGAGGCGATTCGGCCCACCGAGTCTGTGCCAGCTCTTTCGAAGAGCAATCCAATTAGTCCCACTCCCCTGTTCTTCCCCATATCCCTGCAATGTTTTTCTCCTATATCTATCCAAGTTCAGATCATATACAAATATTGAAAAGAGCAATACTGACCTATGTGACATTCTACAGTTTACATACCTCCAGTCTGAAAAACATCCATTAACCCTAATTCTTGGTTTTCTGTCTTTTAACAACCTCTCCATGCTGTCACATTCCCTGAACAGAACTGAGGAAAATATTAGTTAACTCAGAGAGATTTGCAAAGTTGAACAGTTTTCTCCTTATAACTGACACTGAATAAAGGTATCTCATATGCGATTGCATAAAACTGAATGCAGATTTGACCTAAAAAAAAAAAAATCGGATTCATTTAATTGAACAATTTTACATTTTTATCCACCAGCCTTGCATTCTGATGAACAATGTACAACAACTGAGAGTTCAGCTGGAAAAGATGTTTGAAGCTATGGGTGGAAAAGAGGTAAGAGACGGAATCTGCAGATCCGCTCTGTACAGAGCAGAGTTTTAATGATGTGTAAAGCATTGCTTGAAGCAGTGATATTTTTGTCTCAGAATCGCGCAGCATCATTTCAGAGTGCTCACAAATAAAAACACATCCTGCCCTGCTGTAACACCAGCTTCAAAATACACAAGTCCTCCCAAACTCCTCCATCACCATCCCTGGGTATGTCCTGTCCCACTGGCAGGACAGACCCACCAGGGGTGGTGGCACAGTGGTATACAGTCGGGAAGGAGTGGCCCTGAGAGTCCTCAACATTGACTCCAGACCCCATGAAGTCTCATGGCTTCAGGTCAAGCATGGGCAAGGAAACCTCCTGCTGATTACCACCTACCGCCCTCCCTCAGCTGATGAATCAGTACTCCACCATGTTGAACACCACTTGGAAGAAGCACAGAGTAGCAAGGGCGCAGAATGTACTCTGGGTGGGGGACTTCAATGTCCATCACCAAGAGTGGCTCGGTAGCACCACTACTGACCGAGCTGGCCGAGTCCTGAAGGACATAGCTGCCAGTCTGGGCCTGCGACAGGTGGTGAGAGAACCAACACGAGGGAAAAACCTACTTGACCTCGTCCTCACCAATCTACCTGTCACAGATGCATCTGTCCATGACAGTATTGGTAGCAGTGACCACCGCACAGTCATTGTCTTCGCACTGAGGACACCCTCCATCGTGTTGTGTGGCACTACCACCGTGCTAAATGGGATAGATTCAGAACAGATCTAGCAGCTCAAAACTAGGCATCCATGAGGCGCTGTGGGCCATCATCAGCAGCAGAATTGTATTCCACCACAATCTGTAACTTCATGGCCCGGCATATCCCTCACCCTACTATTACCATCAAGCCAGGGGACCAACCCTGGTTCAATGAGGAGTGTAGAAGAGCATGCCAGGAGCAGCACCAGGTGTACCTAAAAATGAGGTGCCAACCTGGGGAAGCTGCAACACAGGACTACATGCATGCTAAAAAGCGGAAACAGCATGCTATAGACAGGGCTAAGCGATCCCACAATCAACGGATCAGATCAAAGTTCTGCAGTCCTGCCACATCCAGTCGTGAATGGTGGTGGACCATTAAACAACTAATGGGAGGAGGAGGCTCCATGAATATCCCCATTCTCAATGATGGTGGAGCCCAGCACGTGAGTGCAACAGACAAGGCTGAAGCGTTTGCAACCATCTTCAGCCAGACGTGCCGAGTGGATGATCCATATCGGCCTCCTCCTGTGGTCCCCACCATCACAGAAGCTAGTCTTCAGCCAATTCGATTCACTCCACGTGATATCAAGAAACGGCTGAGCGCACTGGATACAGCAAAGGCTATGGGCCCTGACAACATCCCAGCTATCGTGCTGAAGACTTGTGCTCCAGAACTAGCCGCGCCTCTAGCCAAGCTGTTCCAGTACAGCTACAACACTGGCACTAAGCTCATGGTCTACAGAACAGTAGTGATACCCGCCCTGCTGTATGCCTCAGAGACATGGACCATGTACAGCAGGCACCTCAAAGCACTGGAGAGGTACCACCAACGCTGCCTCCGCAAGATCCTGCAAAGCCATTGGCAGGATAGGCACACCAATGTCAGTGTTCTCAGGCTAACATCCCCAGCATCGACGCTTTGACCACGCTCGATCAGCTCCGAGGGACGGGTCACATCGTCCGTATGCCCGATACGAGCCTCCCAAAACAAGCACTTTACTCAGAGCTCCAACATGGCAAGAGAGCCCCAGGTGGGCAGAGGAAATGCTTCAAGGACACCCTCAAAGCCTCCTTGAAAAAGTTTAACATCCCCACCGACACCTGGGAATCCCTGGCCCAAGACCGCACAAAGTGGAGGAGAAGCATTCGGGAAGGTGCCAAACACCTCGAGTCTCTTCGCCGGGAGCAAGTGGAAACCAAGCGCAAACAGCGGAAGGAGCGCACGTCAACCCAAGCACCCCACCCACCCACCCCTTCAGCCACCGTCTGCCCCACCTGTGACAGAGATTGTAGGTCCCGCATCGGACTCATCAGTTACCTGAGAACTCATTTTTAATGTGGAAGCAAGTCATCCTCGGTTCCGAGGGACTGCCGAAGAGAGAAGAGACAACACTGGCATCTATCCGACAATGTGGAAAACTGCCCAGATGTGTCCTGTTCACAAAAAGCAGGACAAATCCAATCTGGCCAATTACCGCCCCATCAGTCTACTCTCAATCATCAGCAAAGTGATGGAAGGTGTCATCGACAGTGCTATCAAGCGGCACTTACTCACCAATAACCTGCTCACTGATGCTCAGTTTGGGTTCCGCCAAGACTACATGGCTGCCGACCTCATTACAGCCTTGGTCCAAACATGGACTAAGGAGCTGAATTCCAGAGGTGAGGTGAGAGTGACTGCCCTTGACATCAAGGCAGCATTTGACCTAGTGTGGCATGAAGGAGCCCTAGTAAAACTCAAGTCAATGGTATTTGAGGGGAAAACTCTCCACTGGCTGGAGTCATACCTAGCACAAAGGAAGATGCTTGTGGTGATTGAATCATCACAGCCCCAGGACATCGCTGCAGGAGTTCCTCAGGGCAGTGTCCTAGGCCCAACCATCTTCAGCTGCTTCATCAATGACCTTCCCTCCAACATAAGGTCAGAAACGGGGATGTTCGCTGATGACTGCACAGTGTTCAGTGCCATTCACAACTCCTCAGATAATGAAGCAGTCCATGCCCGCATGAAACAAGACCTGGACGATGTTCAGGCTTGGGCTGATAAGTGGCAGGTAACATTCGCGCCACAGAAGTGCCAGGCAATGACTATCTCCAACAAGCGAGAGTCTAAACACTGCCCCTTGATATTCAATGGCATTACCACCCCCAAATCCCCCACCATCAACATCCTGGGGGTCACCATTAACCAGAAACTTAACTGGACCAGCCACATAAATACTGTGGCAACAAGAGCAGGTCAGAGGTTAGGTATTCTGTGGCGAGTGTCTCACCTCCTGACTCCCCAAAGCCTTTCCACCATATACAAGGCACAAGTAAGGAGTGTGATGGAATACTCTCCACTTGCCTGGATGAGTGCAGCTCCAACAACACTCAAGAAGCTCGACACCATCCAGGACAAAGCAGCCCGCTTGATTGGCACCCCATCCACCACCTTAAACATTCACTCCCTCCACCACCGGCATACTGTGGCTGCAGTGTATACCATCTACAAGATGCACTGCAGTAACTCGCCAAGGCTTCTTCGGCAGCACCTCCCAAACCCGCGACCTCTTCCACCTAGAAGCACAAGGGCAGCAGACACATGGGAACACCACCACCTCCAAGTTCCCCTCCAAGTCACACATCATCCTGACTTAGAAGTATATCGCCGATCCTTCATCGTCGCTGGGTCAAAATCCTGGAACTCTCTACCTAACAGCACTGTGGGAGTACCTTCACCACAGGGACTGCAGCGGTTCAAGAAGGTGGCTCACCACCACCTTCTCGAGGCCAATTATGGATGGGCAATAAATGCTGGCCTTGCCAGCGATGCACACATCCCATAAAAACGAATCAAAAAAAAGTGGCAAAACTTCAAATCAACACTAATCCATGAAATGGAGGCAAGTAAGCTTAGAAGCTGGGTTATGAGAGTTGGAAAAGTGGCCCATAAATATATTTCAGTATCATGTGCAGGTAGGAACATAGGAACAGCAGCAGGCCATTCAGCCTTTCGAGCCTGTTCCGCCATTCGATGAGATCACGGCTGATCTGTGATCTAACCCCATATCCTTTAATACCCTTGGTTTACAAAAAGCTATCAATCTCAGATTTAAAATTAACAATTGACCGAGCATCAATTTCCATTTACGGAAGAGAGTTCCAAACTTCTACAACCCTTTGTGTGTAGAAGTGTTTCCAAATTTCACTCCTGAAAGGTCTGGCTCTAATTTTTAGACTATACCCCCTAGTCCTAGAATCCCCAACCAGCGGAAATAGTTTTTCTCTATCTACCGTATCTGTTCCCCTTAATATCCTGAAAACTTTGATCAGATCACCCCTTAACCTTCTAAATTCTAGGGAATACAACCCTAATTTGTGTAATCTCTCCTCGTAACTTAACCCTTGAAGTCTGGGTATCATTCTGGTAAGCCTACGCTGCACTCCCTCCAAGGCCAATATATCCTTCCTAAGGTGCGGTGTCCAGAACTGCTCACAGTACTCCAGGTGTGGTCTAACCAGGGTTTTGTACAGCTGCAGCATAACTTCTACCCCCTTGTACTCTAGTCCTCTCGATATAAAGGCCAGCATTCCATTAGCCTTTTTGATTATTTTCTGTACCTGTTCATGACATTTTAATGATCTATGTACCTGAACCCCCAAGTCTCTTTGGACATCCGCTGTTTTTAGCTTTTCACGGTTTAGAAAGTACCCTGTTCTATATTTTTTAGGTCCAAAGTGGATGACCTCACATTTGCTTACATTGAATTCCATTTGCCACAGTTTTGTCCATTCACTTAATCTATCGATATCCCTTTGTAATTTTATGCTTTCATCTACATTGCCTACAATGCCGCCTATCTTTGTGACATTGGCAAATTTGGATATATGGCTTTCTCTGCAATCATCTAAGTCATTAATAAATATTGTGAATAGTTGTCCCAACACAGATCCCTGCGGGACACCACTAGTCACATCCTGCCAATTTGAGTACCTACCCATTATCCCTACTTTCTGTTTCCTGCCACTCAGCCAATTTCCTAACCAGGTCAATAATTTGCCCTCAATTCCATGGGCTTCTCCCTTAGTTAACAGTCTCTTATGTGGGACTTTATCAAATGCCTTCTGGAAGTCCATATAAATAACATCCATAGACATTCCCCTGTCCACTACTTTAGTCACCTCTTCAAAAAATTCAATCAGGTTTGTCAGGCATGACCTACCTTTCACAAATGCATGCTGGCTCTCTGATCAGCTGAAATTTTTCGAGGTGTTCAGTCAACCTATCCTTAATTATCGACTCCAGCAATTTCCCCACAACAGATGTTAGGCTAACTGGTCTATAATTCCCTGGTTTCCCTCTCTCACCATTCTTAAAAAGCGGAGTGACATGTGCAATTTTCCAATCTAAAGGGACTGTTCCTGAATCTAGAGAACTTTGGAAGATTATAGTTAGGGCATCTGCAATGTGCTCACCTATTTCCTTTAAAACCCTGGGATGGAAACCATCTGGCCCTGGGGATTTGTCACTCTTTAGTGCTGTTATTTTCTTTATTACTTTTATTTTACCTATGTTAATTTTATTGAATCCCTGTCCCCGATTCAATATGAGTTTCTTTGGGATTTCCGGCATGCTCTCCTCTTCTTCTACTGTAAAAACTGACGCAAAATAATTATTCAACATGTCCGCCATTTCCCTATTGTCATTGACAATATCACCACTTTCAGTTTTTAAGGGGCCAACATTGCTCCTGACCACCCTCTTTTTCCTAATGTAACTATAAAAATTCTTTGTATTGATTTTGATATCCCTTGCAAGTTTCTTTTCATACTCCCTTTTTGTAGCTCTTGCTATCTGTTTTGTGACCCTTTGCTGTTCTTTGTATCTTTCCCATTTGCCGGTATCTGTGCTATTTTTTGCATTTTTGTATGCCCTTTCCTTTAGTTTTATGCTGTCCCTTAACTCTTTAGTTGTCCATGGCTGGGGTTTTTTTGGCAAGTAGAGCTCTTGCCCCTCAGGGGTATAAACTGGTTCTGTATCATGTTAAATTCTTTTTTAAACATCTCCCACTGATCATCTGTCGTTTTACCCATTAACAGATTTGCCCAGTTCACTGTGGACAATCTCTGCCTCATCCCGTTTTTGCAAACTACTTTCAAGAAATCCTTATCCAATTGACACATTGTGAAATCTCCATTCAATGTAATAATTGTGTCTCCATTATCAGTAGATCTGAAATTACAATAAATCTAGAATGGAAAGTTTGTAATATGATTCTGTTACCAAGTATAGCATTATCTACTGAAATAATTCCCCTACTGCAATTAAACCTCGACTGCGTGAAGCAGCGGAGAGTGGGAGCATTTCAAAGGGTAGAACAAGAAAGCTGCAGTGACAGTGCCCACTCACACTTGAACTGGGGAACAGAGCTCTGCACGTGCGTACTTCTACACCTGCGTACTTCAGTGCATGCATGGACTGCTGCTCGCCAGCCTTTAACCGGCAGCTAAACTTCTGTAAGATCAAGCTTTTATCTGCATTAGAAATTTCAAGACAGTATAGCAGGCTGCTTAAGTTCTTTTTGAACTTTGTTTCAGAAGTTGGCTGTAGTTCTATTGCAGCCAACATACAGCCCTGACACTACCTCATCCAGCCCACGACAGATATCAAGCTGCTCATTCTTTAAAATTGGAAATCTGTACTCCATATTTTGAGTTAATATGATGCACTACACTGATGACAAATGTATAGCAAACATAAAAACATTTGCTTATATTTTATCAAGTAAATCTAAGATTGCAGTGGTTTGTAGCTATTTTGTGTGGCTGAAACTATAAGTAAAATATAAATGGTTTAATTTTATATTTATTGTTTCACAGAAACCAGCATGGGACTTGCAGTAGCTCGTGGCTGAGTCTTCCTTCATCTAATATTCAGTATCTTAATTCCTGGTGCACTTCTGTGTCATCATGGTAATCCCATGGTTTCAGAGGAGGTGGCCTAATGTGGCACAGTACAAATGTTTACATAATTTGCCACCCCACCCTCCACAATAAGCAAATAAAGTGTTGGGTGACTTGTGTCTTTTTGGGCACCTTGAGATATAGTATTTTGCCAGTACTCTGCTCCTCTAAAATATTGGCATTGTTATGTTTGTAGCAGTTGTGCCACCTCACGAGTAGAATCCAGTGAGTGGTATCTAAGAGCCACATCAATTGCCTCTTTTTCTCTCATATCAGCAACAAAAGTGTTAGGGGGAAAAATTGAGTCGCGCCACCTTTGGGGCACTAACTTCGCCGGGGCGCTACTTTTAGCGCCTGGAAAAAATTAGCGCCCCCGCGACTGAAATTGAATGGTAGCGCCCCATGAGGGAAGCGGGCCACTACTGGAAGCGCCCCACCTCCCTCTTGGGGCACTGCGAAGGAATATCGCGGCGCTGCAGCACATCGCGCCGCAGTACTGTAGGCCATCCTTCCCTTAAAGGGGAGGGGCATTGCGCAGTGCGACCCGGGGCCCAGCTGGGCCACCAGGGATCGGAGTGCCGACAAAAGAGCCCGGCACTCGAGTGGTGCTGGGCTCATGGAACGCAGCCGGCACTCCGCGGGGGGCGGGCGCTGCTCAGGAGGCCAGGGACGGCAACGAGGGCAGGTGCTGGCAGGCGTCCAGCAACAAAAATGGCTGCCTGCCACCTCATCTTTAATTAGTTCCGCCCCGGCTGCAAGCAGGCCCCCCTGACCCCGTCGGACATAGCGTCCGGCGGTAAGTCAGGGGGCGCTACCGAAGGCCGGGGCGTGAGCGGGGTGCTGCGCACGGCGATGATGTCATCACCAGCGCCACGGGGCGCTAATGGTTACCGCCGCCGCTAACCTCCTGCTGAATTTCGCAGGAGGCGTTGGCGGCGCCGCGCCTGGGCACTAGTTGCTTTGTGCCCCGTTAGCGCCCTCTTACAAAGCAACCAAATTTTTCCCCCTTATATCCTAAAAATGGGTTGGGGAGGGGAAAGCATAATTAATAAATTTTATTTGTGTTGGGAGAGAATTTGTTCAGGTTTAAATAATAAAAATATGAAAACTGCATAAAATTATAGGATTTTTTTTAAAGTAAAATTCAAGTGAAATCTGAAACGTTAACTCTGTTTCTCTCTCCACGGATGTTGCCTGGCCTGCTGAGTTTTTCCAGCGTTTTCTGTTGTTGTTTCAATTTTCCAGCATCCGCAGTATTTTGCTATTGTATCTGTATACTTGAAGCTGTGCTGAGTAGCTCTGTACAGCTGTGCTTGTCATATTTAGGCTGAAACTAGCAGCAGGTTATTAAGCTTCAGTTATTGTTAATCCCTAGCCTGCGATCAATGACCTAGATTTGGAATGTTGCATTGGGTGATTAAAGATTTTTTTTTTATTCGTTTGTTATCTGGGCGTCGCTGGCAAGGCCAGCATTTATTGCCCATCCCTAGTTGCCCTTGAGAAGGTGGTGGTGAGCCGCCTTCTTGAACCACTGCAGTCCGTGTGGTGAAGGTTCTCCCACAGTGCTGTTAGGTAGGGAGTTCCAGGATTTTTGCCCAGCGACGATGAAGGATCGGCGATATACTTCTAAGTCAAGATGGTGTGTGACTTGGAGGGGAACTTGGAGGCGATGGTGTTCCCATGAGTCTGCTGCCCTTGTCCTTCTAGGTGGAAGAGGTTGCGGGTTAGGGAGGTGCTGCTGAAGAAACCTTGGCGAGTTGCTGCAGTGCATCTTGTAGATGGTACACACTGCAGCCACGGTACGCCGGTGGTGGAGGGAGTGAATGTTTAAGGTGGTGGATGGGGTGCCAATCAAACGGGCTGCTTTGTCCTGGATGGTGTCGAGCTTCTTGAGTGTTGTTGCAGCTGCACTCATCCAGGCAAGTGGAGAGTATTCCATCACACTCCTTACTTGTGCCTTGTAGACGGTGGAAAGGCTTTGGGGAGTCAGGAGGTGAGACACTCGCCACAGAATACCTAGCCTCTGACCTGCTCTTGTTGCCACAGTATTTATGTGGCTGGTCCAGTTAAGTTTCTGGTCAATGGTGACCCCCCAGGATGTTGATGGTGGGGGATTCGGCGATGGTAATGCCTTTGAATGTCAAGGGGAGGTGGTTAGACTCGCTTGTTGGAGATAGTCATTGCCTGGCACTTCTGTGGCGCGAACGTTACCTTGTGGCTATTAGTCTGCAACTTTGAGCACCTTTGGTGATAATGAAGATTTAATGAGGTCAATATAACATATATCTAGCCCTGGTAGTAAAAGTATAACCTACAGTTCTAATTGGCCAATTAAAATTAACCTTAAAAAGTTTGGTCTAGAAATTGGGCTACTTACCGCCACCTGTTTGGGCCACTATTCGTGCAAAAAATGGTGGGCGTCACTTTAGCGTCCTTCTCTGGTGCGGGATTCGACGGCCGCCATTTTGGTGAGTGTCCTAGCACTGCCGATAGCAGGGGGTGGTGATGGTTATTTTGAAATGGTGAGAGATGAAGCCTGAACAGAGGAGGGAATTAACAATGTTGGCAAGCATTGGGGCCAGCAAAGTTGAGTCTGGGCGAGGGCCATGAAGTGCATGCTCATAGACATGGAAAAACATTTGATTGCATATACAAGAGATGGAGATTTAGGCATTGTAAGAGCTGATGACCGGAAATAAAGAATGCAGTGGTCGGTTCAGAGTCGGTGAGGCAAGTTGATATCGTCCACAGGCTGCAAGGAGAACATCTCGCTCTCACTTGCTCCCTCATTTTCTCTCTCTCTCTCTCTCTCTCTCTCTCTAATTCTCTCTCTCTTTCATCGTCTTCTTCCTTGGTCATCGTTCCAATTGCTTACCCCTTTTCCTCCAGATTTGGGATCTATAGTTGATATCTAGATCCCATTCAGATAGAAACACTGTGATAATTCAGAATGTATTGTTATAACTGTTGAAACTGACATAATATGTATCTTTAATCACAGCTGGATTCTGAGGCAAGTGACACGTTAAAAGATCTACAGGTGAAACTAAACAATGTTCTAGATGATCTCAGTGACGTGTTTGGTGTTAGGTAAGTAATTAAAACCTTTTGCCTGTATCTGTTTTTTAAAAAAAAAAGTCCTGCATGGTATGGCAATTACAAAAGTTACTGAACAGATTTAGCTCCAAAATCGAAAAACATGAACTCCCTGATGACCTGGGAGGGGGAGCTTGAAACAATTGAGTAGCTGACTCCTACACTTGCAGGTCTCGGGTCCAATCTCTAGACTCTATTCAATTAGCTGCCTGCATATGGCCGCTACATTTGGCCTCAGCAACCCACATTAGAGAGGGGAAAATCAGGTAGGCTTCAGTATTGTCCCTACCAGAAATGTGTACCTCAGGTGAGGGCAAGATCAGACTCAGCTGTGGTGGTCCCTGTGGTAGGATAGCCCAGCAGCACTCAAGTTCAAGGTTTTTACACGAACTTTAGCAAGCTAATGACTAACATGCTTGGGACTGCAAAGTGGAAAGAAGTCAGTGGCTTCATTTGGGGAGAAGATGAACAAAGCAACAAAAAAAAAGGAAGAGAAGGCAGATAAAATTGTAAATTATTTTAAATTTCAAAATAGTTATTTTTTGTGAATTTTCATTCTCAACTGCCTTTTCTGCCAGCAAAAAAGATGAATTTTCAACTTTTTTTTAATATATTTTAAATGTGGGTAATTTGGTTGAGATGTGAGGGACAAGTTATAAATTTCGAGTCTTAACGCCTTTAGGAGAAGGAGAAGAAGAAGAAAGAGATGAGGAAAGAGGCAGAAAATGTTACAGAGATGGGCGTAAGCAGTCTTGGTAACAGAATAGATATGTGGAAGAAAGCTGGTCTCAGGATCAAACAATGCACCAAGGTGCCACACTTCTTGACTCAATCTAAGTTGGCAGCCAAGGAGGTTGTTTGAATGAAGGGAAGAGGCATGTGGATTCTGATGGAAGCCAAAAAAATGCCTTTGGCTGACATTGAGCTGAAAGAAATTTTCATTCATCCATGCATTAATGTCAGCCAGGCAGTTGGAGACTATAGCAATAGTCTTTGAACGAGATAGCGTGCGAGAGCTGGGCCAAGGATGGATTCCTAGAGTACACTGCATGTAACCATGTGTGCAGAGGAAGACAAGCCATTGAACACAATATAGTGCTTGTGTTGCGACAGTTATGAGTGGAATCAGGATAGAATGATCAATTGAAGAGGAAAGGCCGAAAACCACAGTTTCAATCATTTTGAATTTTGATTAATGCGATCTCAGTCCCATGGGCAGGATAGAAGCACAGATTGGAAGATCTCTACTGCGGAGTGTGGGAGTGCAATTGCGAGGCACCACGCATTCCAGAACTTTGAGAAGGAAGGGAAGGTTGGAGATAGCGTGGTAGTTAGAGTGCAGGGGATATGGATAGGTTCTTAAGGAAGGGAGTAAATAATGGAAGTCTTGAAGGCGAGGGACATTGCTGGAGGATAGAGACAGCTTGATGATGTCAGCAAGCATGAGCTGAGGAAATGTAATTGGATGGTTTGGAGCTAGGGCGGAAAAGGATCAAGGGAGCAGGACAATGGTTTAATGGATGAGATGGCTGAAGGAGAGAAGGGATAAACAACAGAGAACAGGACGTAGGAGGGCTCAGTTGGGTGGAGAATAGGATGGAGAACTTGGATTTAAAGGAGGAGTGGAAATGTCAGAGAAGGCAGAGGTAACTGTGCACATCAACAATCCCATCTGTTTTGTGTTTTCTTGTCTAAGATATGCCTTAGTTCCAGCATCGAACACATTTTATAGAGCAACTATTTTCAAATTCACATTGCATACTTTATTGCACTTTACATGTGTGAGATGAATTTCAATGTCCATCTTTTCTGCAACATTTATACAGAGAGAACAATATATAAAGTTTGTTCATAATTGTTGAGATACCGTTAAAGCTAATGTATAGTGAGCAATGGTTTTAAGGTCTCCATTAAAGTATCTTTTAATCTGAAATGCCATAATTTTAAAACTTTTATTTGTTTCATATGTAGACTTTTTTGTTGTGGGATTGTGCTGATTTTAACCTGTGCTACGGTGTAGTTTCCAGCCTCGTCTTGATGAGTGTGTAAAACAGATGGGAGATATCCTGAGCCAGGTCAAAGGGACTGGGAACGTGCCTGCTACTGCTCGCAATAGTGTGGCTCAGGATGCAGATAATGTGCTCGGGCCATTGATGGACTTCTTGGATGGCAAGTGAGTAATAAGAAAGGCAGTTCGGAGCAGCGACTATATACTTCTTCAAAAAGTGCACATTGCAGATTCCTGCTTGTGATTTTAGGAAATGGTTGTTGTAACCATTTATTTATTTTCTACAAATGCTATTACTCGTTTATTATTAGTAGAAAATTAACCTGCTGTAATAGTAAATCCCCTCCACCAGCCCTCGCAGTCCTGCCCCTGTTACTTAAACACAGCTGTTCTACATTATCAAGTTTTTGTATGTTGCTTGTTGCACCACTCGATGTAATGTATTTCTATCTTAAAACATAAATGTAGAATGAGAAATGGCCATTCTGTCCATCGGTTTTGATGTTTCCAATAGACATTTGTTCATTTTGTATTGCATTGACACTCCCTGGCTTATTTAATCTCTTTTGGGAGCTGATTAACCACAAGTAAAACTTTCAAAATAGTTTTTAAAAATAGATTGTCCCTGATTTCTGAAGGTAATTAAACAAAGTCGTCATGATATCAATCTAAGATTATTCAACTTATGACCAGTTGCTTTCCAAAGATAGTGGTTCTATAGTCCAAAAAGGACTGAAACGATAGTATCCTGTACATTTGTTCATTTGCATCTATGCATATCCTTATAAACTTCAATCCTATTTTCAGATAGATACTTAACCACTTCCTTTTTAAAAATAGTCACAAAAAAATATTGGCCATTTGCTTCATCTCTAGATGGCAAGACACCAGGAAGAATTATCCTGCACCACAGACACACCTGCCATAGCCTGATATAAAGTAGCATTGTTGTGGTTGTCAAACTGTGGCCGAGACCACCCAGTCTTTCTGGTGGGAAGTCAGTGAAAAGGAATAAAATGCAGACTAAATAATTTTTAAATGCATATTCCATCTTCAGTTATTGTAAACTCTCTGGGCTCGATTTTGTCATTGGGGCGGGCTGGGGTCGTGTCAACCGCTTTTCGTGTTAGCCACCCGACTCCAATTGGATGTGGGAGAATTATGCGATTTTCCCCTAATTGGGCAATTGAGTTCCAGCGTGTGGGAACCCATGACCCAATTAGTTTTTTCAGTCTGAAAGTCGCCTCTGATGATGTCATCATTGCTGCTGCATTTAAGGTCTGCAAAGACTGACAACCTTTTGGCCTTTGCTGTGAGAGGGACCTGGAGGCAAAATGAGAGTAAGTCTGCTCCCAATTTTTTTTTTACCGCCACCACCACCACTCCAACAATGGTTAGGCCTGCTAAAAGTTCCCCCAGAATGATGATTGATCAAATCTCCTTTTTAATGGTGGAGCTGCAGCTGATAGTCAGCAATCCAAGTGTGCTACCGCCAGGTTTCACCGTCGTGTTTCAGAGGAGGCGTGCATCACGTCGAAAAAGTGTTAAAATCAGAAAGGCCTCTCAAAATGGGATTATAGAGGCAATTAAGTGGTTGTTAAGGGCCTTAAGTGCCTATCCCGCCTCTTGGAGGCGGGACGGAGACGGCATCAGAAACCACGCATTTGGGAAAATTGCTTGGAGGCGGGGTCCGGCCCGCCACCATTTTTTGCAATTTTAACATCCCACACGCCTCCATTCCCGCCTCCTCGGGCCTGGCAAAATCGAACCCTCTGTATTGAACAAAATTTCAGTCCACAAGAGGTAACCAACTGATATTAGGTTATTTTGCTTTATTAAATAAAGTACCTTTTATTTTGCAGTCTAACACTGTTTGCCAAAGTCTGTGAAAAGACAGTGCTGAAACGAGTTCTCAAGGAACTGTGGAAAATTGTAGTAAACACAGTAGAAAGAACTATTGTGCTGCCTCCCCTAACTGATCAGTCGGTGAGTAGCTAAAATATTGGTAATTTTTCACAAAGGGTTATAGTATGTACAATTTAAAAATTCTACATTATATCCATTTAAGATGTATTTAATTAGAATTTACAAACTTAAGTTAGTTGGTACTGTTTGTATACAGAATAGTATGAGGCAGCCAATGCGGTTCATGCTGGTATTTTGGCCCCTGGTGTAATTGAACAGCAGCCATTGGAGCTGCTTGTACCAGAAAATAGATAATGTAGGTGTTGAGCAGTTCAGATCAATGCTGTGCTAGGCTTTGTACTGTTTATATCTGCTAACTCAATCAGAGAGCTTTGATAGTTGCAATCAATCTATTTTTAATGAATTTGTTTATTAATAGTGTACTGTAATTCCTAAAGGCTAAGAACACAGTATTCTGCGCAGTGTGTGGTGTATGGCAACATTCTTGGCAGCTGCTTCCATTTTCTAAATAGGAAACAGTGCTTGATTAGAGCCTGATCACGTTTTAATATTTAAAGTTTATTAAACAGTGTGTAAGACTATACATATGGTTCTAGTTTTTAATTACACATATATCTGGGTAGCCTGTATAATTAAACAATGGCACCTTCCTTGCATAAATAAATATTTAGTGGAATGCAAGTCAAAACATTTCTGTAATATGCATTCTTTTCATGCTTTATATTTTATTGACTGTGCCTAATATAATATCACTGTTTGCAAATTTGCCTATCACTGTCTTCATGAAAAGTATCTTATTCTCGAGTTGAATTTCTATTTATTTTTTAAAAAGCTGTCTTGATTAGTGTCAATGAGATTTTCATTTCATTTGCTGAGCAATACAATATTAATTTTATTCAGCTCATCGTCTGTTTTTAAATTGTCATCCATTTAAATTGTAACCACTTCTTTAGTGTTGTACCAATGTAGTGAAAGTGTAGACAGAGAATACCTTTATCAGTCAAGAAACATGGGATAAATTGTTCCCTGGCACGACCGATCGCTGAGAGAAAGATTGGAGTTGGGGAGCCAATTTCTGGGCATGGTCTTCCAAATTGGCAGCTGGCACTTCTCCGTGCCCGGGAAGCCTGCCTAAGACAGGCGTTTGGCCTCTTTGGCAAAAAAGGTCTAACATCTGTTTCAGGACCCTGATGCTAAATTTGGCAAAAACTGGGCGGAACATGCATCATTAGGAGTGCAATCAGGAAGCAATTTTTCACGCAAAGTGCAGTGGAAATGTGGAACCCTCTCTCCCAGAAGTCTCTGGCTGATGGGTCAATTGAAATTTTCAAGATTGAGATCAATAGATTTTTGTTTGGTACGGGTATCAAGGGATTTGAAGAAAAGGCAAGTTAATGGAGTTGTGGTACAAATCAGCAAGGATATAACAGAATGATGGAACAGGCTCAAGGGGCTGAATGAGACCCTGGATCAGTCTGTACTTTATGTTATCTGACTCTCTCTTGCCTTTGTGGTGAGATAGTGGCTATGCATTTTTGACCCGCACTCAGGCTGATAGTGTAAAACCGGCGATATCGATTCAACCGCCCGTTATACATCGCCTCTGATAGTCATTTCTATTGAAGTCAATGGAAATGAAAATCTGGGGAGATCTATAATGCTCGGCTGAATTGATATCACCCATTTTACTATCACCCAAAGTCAAAATTACCCTCTTTGTCTTTTAGCCTGCTTGTCTCTGCTATCTCTCCCAGGAGATTGCTTACAGCAGTCTGTTCCAGCTGCCAATTTCATCAGTAGTACAATGGCAACTGCTGCATCCCAGGACCAGGCAGTATCAACAGCCCCCCAGGTTAGACCCTCAGCTGCCCCTTCCCAATCATCACTTGCAGTATATGAGATTGATGGTGACCACCATCTGGCGCTCTGCTCCAATGGACAATGCTACCTACAGCTTGATCATAGGTGGCAGGCATAGTCAAGGCAGGAGATGCGATCGGTTGACAGAAATGTGAGATAACTTAGCAATTTTATATCTTAACACAATGGGAAATGGATCCAGTGAAAGGAATGTGGGATAAAAACAGAAAATGCTGGAAATACCTATATTCAAGAAGGGGGATAGAACATGTCCAGGGAATTATAGACCAGTCAGCTTAACATCGGTGGTAGGAAAAATAATGGAATCCCTACTAAAGGAGAAAATAGAAGAACATCTAGAAACCAAAAATATAATAAGGAATAGTCAGCATGGATTTCAAAAGGGAAAGTCTTGCTTAACCAACCTCATTGAATTTTTTGAAGAGGTAACAGAGAGAGTAGACAATGGTAATGCAGTAGATGTAATTTATCTAGATTTTCAAAAGGCCTTCGATAAGGTACCCCATAATAGACTGATGAACAAGGTCAGAGAATGCGGAGTTAGGGGACAGGTAGCAGAATGGATTGCTAGCTGGCTTCAAGACAGAAAGCAGAGAGTAGGGGTAAAGGGTAGCTATTCACAGTGGCAGAAGGTGGATAGTGCTGTTCCACAAGGATCAGTGCTGGGACCACTGCTGTTCACAATTTACATTAACGATTTAGACTTTGGAATCAAAAACACAAGTTCTAAATTTGCGGATGACACCAAATTGGGGGGGGGATAGTCAATACTGAGGAGGACTGCAACAAATTACAGGAGGACATTAATAAACTTGCAGAATGGGCATATAATTGGCAAATGAAGTTCAACACAGATAAATGTGAGCTATTACATTTTGGTAGGAAGAATAGGGAGGTCACTTATTACCTGGAGGGTGCGATTCTAGGTGGGGTAGAGGAACAAAGGGATCTCGGAGTACAAATACACAAATCACTAAAAGTTGTGACACAGGTTAGCAAGGCCATTAAAAATGCAAACCAAGCACTAGGGTTTATTTCTAGAGGGATAGAATTGAAAAGTAGGGAAGTTATGCTAAACTTGTATTGAACCTTGGTTAGACTACACATGGAGTACTGTGTACAGTTCTGGTCGCCATATTATAAAAAGGATACAGAGGCACTGGAGAGAGTGCAGAGAAGATTTACAAGGATGATACCAGAAATGCGAGGGTATACATATCAGGAAAGGATGAACAGGCTGGGTCTCTTTTCTCTTGAAAAAAGAAGGATGAGGGGTGACCTAATAGAGATCTTTAAAATTATGAAAGGTTTTGATAGAGTGGATACAGAGAGAATGTTTCCACTTGTGGAGAAGAGCAAAACTAGAGGCCATCAATATAAGATAGTCACCAAGAAATCCAATAAGGAATTCAGAAGAAACTTCTTTACCCAAAGAGTGGTGAGAATGTGGAACTCACTACCACAGGGAGTGGTTGAAACAAATAGCATAGATGCATTTAAGGGGAGGCTAGACAAGCATATGAGGGAGAAGGGAATAGAGGGTTATGCTGATAGATTTAGATGAGGAAAGACGGGAGGAGGCTCGAGTGGAGCATTAACGCTGGCATGGACTGGTTGGGCCGAATAGCCTGTTTCTGTCCCATATATCCTATGTATGTAATCCTATGTAAGCAGGTCAGGCAGCATCTGTGGAGAGAGAAACAGAGTTAACGCTTCAGGTCAATAACTTTTTTATCAGAACCTGATAAGGTTAGAGATGTATCAGGTTTTAAGCAAGTACAGAGGCAGGGAAAGGGGGAGGGGAGGAAAGAACAAAAGGGAAGGTCTGTGATAGGGTGGAAGGCAGGAGAGATTAAATGACAAATGGGATGATGATGCAAGGCAAAAGGAGATGATAACGGGACAAGTAAAGAAACAAAAGATGGGTCTAAAAGAGGTGTAAATGGGAATAGCAGAATCATCAACAGCTGCCGTCTGAAACAAATGGGGGCAGAGGTTATGGCCTGAAATTGTTGAACTCAATGTTGAATCCAGAGGCTGTAAAGTGCCTAATAGAAAGATGAAGTGCTGTTCGTCAAGCTTATGTTGAGCTTCATTGGAACAGTGTAGCAGGCCGAGGTCAGAGTGGGAATGGAGCAGAGAATTAAAGTGGCAAGCGACCGGAAGCTCGGGGTCACGCTTGCAGACCGAACTGAGGTGTTCCGCAAAGTGGTCACCCAATCTGCATTTGGTCTCCCCAATGTAGAGGAGACCGCATCGTGAGCAGCGAATACAGTATACTAAATTGAAAGAAGTACAAGTTAATCGTTGTTTCACCTGGAAGGAGTGGACCAGGATGTCATGGAGGGAACAGTCCCTTCGGAATGCTGAAAGGGGAGGGGAGGGGAAGATGTGTTCATGGGTTATTTCAGATTTCCAGCGTCTGCAGTATTTTGCTTTTATATTTGAGGAATGTGGGAGTCTGTCAGACTGGAGATTATTTAGAACACAGGAAACTTTATTCTATTAAAATAACTTTAGTCCACCTCTGACCTATTCCCCCCCATAAGGCGATAAGCAGGTGGGATATTGTGAAGACAAACTTGCACTCTACCGGTCTGTGGAGAAGGCTATTATAATATCAGCTTGCTTCATCACCATGTCACCTATTTGTACATTGTATATTGTTTTATGTCTTACACTAGACTGTTTGAACTGCTGTTCTGTTCAGTTTCGCTCCCTGATCTAGTATACTCCAGTGAGTACATACAGAGAAGGCATCATTTAGAAAGAATGGTGATTACTCTTTTATGCATTCTTCCTTTCTCTGCTCTTCTATCAATCAAGAAATGGTCCCTCTTTAGCTATAACATCTTCATGATGGATGGAATTGCTAATGAGGTTTATTGAAATATTGCCCCCAGGATGACAATTCAAGTGAACTGGTAGACAGAAATTCAATGTTTATAATCCACATTTACTAATAACGTTTTAAAATCTCGACCCAAGGGTACATTTGTAACAAATTGGTAATAATTTTAAGGTGTGAGTGCTATCATTTCACAATTATTTAATATTAAAGATTTAGATACAGGAGGGTAGAAATACTATGCATCGTGTCTGTTTTTGAGACATAAAACAGGCACAAAGCATATCAATTTAACACTGGGACAGCCTGCAGCCAATCTGCACAGGCATTGGACCCACTGCTAAATTCGTGTGCCCATATTTTAGGCGTCCCAGATGGCCACCTAAAACTGGCGTTGGGCCCTTGCATATGTTAATTAGGGGCCGAATGTCTGTTAAAGGATCTGATGAGCGGGGCAGACATCGGGACTACACTGCTCAGGATTCTTCAGTGGGCCCTTCTGCTGCCAATGAGAGATAAGGTTTTATTTTCAGGTTTAAAAACCTTTCTCCGGAGCCAGGAGGAGCAAGAATGCTCCACAGGCATGGCAATCGCTCAAACCCCTCCCCCATCCCCTGTTGCCGGCTCCAACCCCATCTCTGAACTTATCTGAGAGCTGCTGATGGTGAGGCAGTCAGTCCGAAATTGTTTTTTCACATGGGGCAAGCTGTCTGTGGAGACGCAACTGCGCCGACAGCTCATCCTGAGGTGTGTAGGTGAGGACTGAGGATCCACAAGCCTCTTGGTTTGGGTGCCGCTGCCTCCATAGTATCGAGTTCAGGCCTGAAAACGGGCCCAGGCGAAAGTGTACCCCAGTACCCCAATAAGTTTGATTTCAAGGTCTTAAATTCAGAGCAGCTACATGTGATTTTTAATAATTATTTTTAAAAGATTTTATTTTTATGAAATTTAGTAATCAAAGGTGAGGTTAAGACATCAGAAATTACCATATACTTTTATAGGACTGCAAATAAGTTATTCTGCAGTATTTAGTTTAAGAGAAATCTGAAGTCCCTTTAAAAATGATACTATATAGGGTGGATTACCTCATGGAGCCTCCAACATTCTGTGCCACAGAGTGGGCAGGATGTGGCTTTGCAGCCAAGGTTCCTCACTAGATGAGTTTCGTATCTCAGTTGTACAACTGTGGAGGGAGGGGGGGCACCTACAGTCAGGGAGGAATATTTTGAGAGAGATAAACCCTGTATTAACATGCAATTCCTCCTGGTAATTAGTAAACAGCACTGCAGGAGGCATGGACCGGCAGTTGGGCAGATCTGAGACAGACTTAGAGAGAAGAATCAGAAAGAAAGTTATTGGGCCAGAAATTAGGCACTTGCCGGGTGAGTACGCACTGTGTATTCACCCGTAAGGCCTCCTGAAGTGCCGGTTTCCTGCATGCACTGCGCATGCGCGGGAAACCGGAACTTCCGGTCTCGTGAAGGGAGGGGTTCAGAGGTAAACCGCGTGCGCGGGAGAGGCTGCGCACACGCAGCGAACTTAGTTTTTTTTTCAGGTTTCTCCGGGAAGGTAAGTATGGAAGAAGCTGCGCTTTTAAAAAGGAGGCGCAAGACCCGTTTTTAACAAGGTAAGTGGTTAATTAATTACAATTTAAAAATTTTTTCAACAGGTTTATCTTTTTTAGATACTTTAAAGAAAGGTAAGTTTATTTTTAGCACTGTTAAAAAGTATTTTAATTTTGTCAAAAATTTAAATTTTTGTTTAAAGTAGTTAATTTATTTAACTTATAGTTATTTTAAAAATGTGATGGTTTTTTAAAAAATTTATTTGAAGTTTAGGTGTTGTTTTGGGGCCGATTTCAATTCATAGATTTGACAGGTCTTTCTGTCAAATCTATGAATGAAAGATGGTTTGCTGCCATTGGCTCTCCATGGCCCACGTGATCCCAGGGGACGCATCGCACTAACTACGCCCCTGGGATACACAAGCACTGCGCACCGGCAGCTGCAGGAGGCCCAGGAGCTGAAGTCCCCGTGGGCCCAGAGGTCAACGGCAGGCGCAGTAGGTAGGTGCGCGCGCGCGATCATTGCACCCGCGGGAAGCCAGGGAGCCTAATTTCTGGGCCAATGTATGGAAATTAAGAGGAGTAATTGCACAGTAATTGATACTCCAGGAAATGTCCGACATTTAATAGTGTTGGATTAGCTACCCCAAATGATGCATGCCATCTCTTTAAACCTGTGCATAGCATCTTGATTTATATGGTTCTGTGACCCATTTTTTTTTTAGCTGATGCTAAATGTGATCTTAGATGGGTGATAGCACCAACATCATGTTTACTAAAGCTCAGATGCTGCTGCAGTGTATTGTTGGTGCATTACCGGTGCAATGCTACTGATGGGCCTGTTTTCTTACACTTGCAACAACTGTGAGCCATTATTTGGTTCCAGTTTTCTACAACTTTCTTTTCTGAAATAAGTTCACCATTCACTGAATAAGTGAGCATTGTTTGGTGCCATGATTAATAAATTGCAATTTTAAAGCTATGCCTAACTTTTTTGCAACAACACAAACAAAATGTTTACGACTATGTTTACAAAGAATGTATATTTTTCCAAAGGTATTAAAAGCATAATCAAATAACTTTTTTTCTCTCTTTTCGTTACAATTTTCTCCCATCCTGTCCTGAAGGCATTAACTCGTCACAGGGGAATTAGTCCTGTGCTGCCAGTTGCCCCCCAGTACCTCATTCAAGTGGCCATTATTTATGTGCAAGCCTTACATGAGTGTCCAGTGGATATCTAACCACAGGCGAGCCTCATCTTCGTCTTGCTCCACCACCATGTGCATTTGACATTTTTTTTAGAAACATTAATTTTTTTGTCACTATGGAAATCCTCCGACAGGGTCTTCTCCGTACTAGGCTGCTCTGATTGCTGGATAATGATCAGGAGCAGGAACCCTGGCTATTTTATTTTCCTTTCCCTGTTTGGGGCTGAGACCAGTTATATCTTCCCTACTGCTGCCACTAATTCAGTATAGAGCAGTGATTGAACCTGGGTCTTTCTGTGGGGGAGCAAAACAAAATATTTAAGGATTTAAAAAAAATAATTTCTAATATAATTGCTGTCAGCCTTGTCTATTATGGTGTACAATCAGAAAATACTAGAATGTGGTCTTACATTGACTGATGACTGTTTCTTTAATTGCTGTGCATGCCGGTTTTTACAGATGATTGTAAGTATGATATTGCTTATGTGTCCGTGTTAGGTGTGTCTGTTAGCACTCTCTACTTGTTAACGTAATAGTGCATATTGTCATGTTTGAAGTGCAGCTAGCTTCATTACTTGGTGTTTATCTAGAGTTGTAGTGTTTGTGCTGTCAGCTAGTAATTTTAAATGTTCTGCCTTGTGATTTGTGTTTATTCACATAAAGTTCTGCAGCCTGCTACTCCAGTAGCACTAGATGGCCCACAACTTGCAGGCGAATGAGTTGTCTTCCTTGTTTTTAAATGCTGAGGGAATTCATTGGTTTACGGACTGTATGTAAAGTTGTAGACTCTCTATTTTCACTTGAGCTTCTTCTATGCTTAACTGGATCCTGAGAAGAAATTGCTGCTTAGATGTTTAGCATGATATTTAAGCTATTCTTCTCAATTATCACTGTAGTATTGCGTCACAACACTTACATACTTAAATTAAATATACCTGTAGGACAAACAACAAAGACTTGTTACATCATATTAACCCAGAAAGGTAAGCAGGTTGTGTAGACTCTCGCCATAATTGGTTTAAATCTGCACTTGAATGTGTTCTACACATATGTGGTGGTGTTCAACTACATGTAAATTTAGTTTCTGATTAAAACATTCCTATTTTGAGTAAACCTAAGTTAGTAGAAATAGAATTAGACATATAGTAAGAAAATGAAATGTTGAATGGAGGTCAGACAGCATTGTGCTTAATATTAGCCTTCACTTCAGTGTTGATGCATGTAGTGAAGTAGTGAAATGGAAATGTGAAGATTTGAGAATGAAAAGCAAAGAAATATGTTGTAGCCAGGAGAATATAAACTTTTATTTCTATCAGAATACATAACATTTCTATCCTTGTACAGACTTTACTAAAAGAAAGAAAAAGTTAAGGTAATTGATGTATTTTTCCCAGTATTTGAAGGCATGTTTTTAGTGGTACCTGCATTTAAACTGCTATTATTCGTCTGCCATGCCCACAAAAAAAATTGCTTGGCAGGTCTTCATGCATATGAGCTCAAGCACTTTTTTTAAGAGGGAAATTAAGGTGAAAATAGTCCCAGGAATAACTTGTTCTGTAAACCAAACACTGAAAATAAACCACTAACCACTATTAGCAGGTGTGGTATAAACTATCACTACTTCATGTTAACATTGTTAAAAAGAGCTCCCAAGATTCAACGATACACAACGCTAGCATTTGTGAGCATTTCTAAATGTCTTGACTAGGAAAAGGAAGTGTGAGAAACAATTTGTTTTTTTAATATATTACCCAACCTCAATGAATAAAGCTGTTGTCATAAGCTTCCTACAGCCTAATGTATTGATATCTGTGTTGGAGTGTGTAGTTTTGATTCAACAAATTATTCGATCGCAGCATTATTTAGCCTTTGTGTCTTGACTGTGTGATCAATGTAAAAACAAGAGATTTGCCAGCAAGATAGTTAAGTATCAACTGTTTTATAATATTCTTCGTGGTCAACTTTGACTTCTTCACCAATGATTCTTCCTTTTATGAAAGTCTGACTCCAGATTTTGTTTTTTTGTTTCCTCGACTTCTTAATCACAGAATTACAAAGCAGTTATTCAAGGCCGCTTCACAATATTTGTGAATGTCATATCATTGATTTTGATGCCATTTCTTTGATTTACTATTTTTTTCTGATTTCTTTGTTTAAACGGTATATTGAAGATATTTTTTTAGTGTGAGTTCCCATATTCCGACCTTTGCAGTAATTATGCAATTTTCTGTAGTTTGTCAATGGTTCTGCCGAGCCCTTCCCTTTGTGTCCATGAAAGTAAAACCAAGAAAAGTATGGAAACAATGCAAACTAGGGATGAGCAATAAATGTTGGCCTGGCCACAGCAACACCCACAGCCCGAGAATAAAAATAATGATAAATTAATTCTCCGGGACAAAGACATTGATTACTGTTTAGGCATCAGAGGAGGAGGTGTAGTGGCAAAAATGGACAATGTTTCAAAGGTGAAAGAAAGCAGTCTTGGTAATGGGTCACATATGAGGAGGAAGCTGAGCTTAAGGTTGAGCAGAAAGCCAAGGTTGCACACCTCTTGGCTTAGCCTTTGCTGGAGCTAAGGAGATTGTTGATGTCAAGAATGGACCCAAGTGAGTGTTTGCAGGAGCTGAAGAGGATGACTTCAGTTTTGCAGTTACTTAACCTTCTTTTCCCCATCTCTGTAATTTTTGTAATTCATAAACAAAATTGTTTAAAGAAAATGAAAATAACACTTTATTTTTAATGCCCCTATTATTTGTCTCCTGGGTTGTTCACGGCAGTGTCCTGGAGATTAATCTTTAATTCCTGGAGACTCCAAGGCAATCCCGGAGGGTTGGCGAACCTACCTATCCCACCACTGTTTGAGATCAGCCAAATCAACACAGGGCCGTCCTGGTACCTTCCTGGTCTGTATGGCTAGGGACTGCACCATTTGTGCATTTACTAAGCAAGTTATCTGGGGAGTTCTAAGCATTTTCTAATTATGTTTAGTTTTATTTGCCTCCATAAAGTAGAAGAAATATTATTTCATGGAGCAAGATTTCATATAACTGGTTTGTGTTATCAGATTAACTGTCTATAAATAAGAGTTCTAAACTATACTGATGTACTGTTAAGACAGGATACTTGTAAATGTATTGCCTGTAAATCTATCTGCTCTAATAGTATAGCCAGTGGTTTTGTTAACTGTTATGGAAATCACAATACTGTGCTTATTAAGACTCAATTTTATTGTTCATTCACCTTCATATGTTTAAATCTATGAAAGATTTTCCAATATATACCATAAATGCGTATAACAGAAAGATGACAACGATCACACATGCTTTCACAATTTCACATTATCATCGTGATCTCCTGAATCTTCAACAGTTTATGACCAGATTGTGAGACTTGTTCATGCTGAAAGATTAATTTCCGTGCATGGCACTATGACCAGCTGTTTATTACTATAGCTGTCAAGCAGCCATACAATTTAGGCAGGAAGAATGAGACAGCCTTCAATAAAACAGATTGTTCCACTGTGATAATTAGCGCAAGATCATTCTTGTGTTACTTCCTTTTAACCCTTTCACAACTGAAGCTGAAATCTTGTGCCAGTGAAGACTTTTTAAATGAAAATACCTTTGCAGTGTTAATACTGTCTTCCTTTGACACATTTATCATGCATGTTGTAACATAACATTTATGATGCAGGCCAATACTATCCATAGTGTTGATGAGCAGTGGTGTTTATGCTGGGATGGTGCTGCCACTCTGAAGTATTGATTTACCGGGACAAAATGTTGCACACTTGATGCAGCAGGTGAAAAAATCGTTACTGTTACAAAAGAAATTATATTGGAATAATTTCCAGTCTACGATTTAATAGCTGCTTTTTAATTAGACTGCTGATCTGCATATAAATACTTGGGGGGTGGCATTTCCTTACCTCTAAAGGTTATTCCAGTTTATAAATTGTAAAGAATACCTCTCCAAGAGAGACCATAGTGCCCATGCATGTAGGGAGTACAATGTGATGTATCACAGTGTGGTATGATGTGAGTTCAGGGCTATCCTAGTGAGTTACTGATGCCAGCCACGACATCATGATGAGGGGAAATCCAAGACCATTTGATGTACCTCCTAGCAACTAATTATAAATTAGCAGTGGCAGAAGCTTAGGTTGCCTGCCCATCCTTGGCTGCAGCTGGTGCAGGACCATGGGAGATTCGAGACAGAAAGAAGGAGCTGGAAGGAAGATACAAATATCTCTCTCAATTTTTCCTAAAAGTTAAAACTTGCACTTTGATGCAATTCCATATATTGATCTTATGAATGTTCATGTTCAATATATAAATGATTCATTATATATTAAAATAATTATAGCCGTGGCCTTTCTGAATAGTTATGGCTGTTCTACTTCAGAAGACATACTTAATGAAGAGATGTGCTTTTCCACTTAATTAGACAGTGTTCAGTTCCCATGGTACCTCGCCTTTCATTCTAGACCAATTTATAAAAATGTTACAGCAGCACTGGGTAGCCCTTAGCTCTGCACTGAGGGAGCCGCCTCCTCATCTTCCTTCCAAATACTAGAACTACTCAGCTAACATCTTGCAATTCTAAAGCATGGAGAGGGAGTTTCAAAGAAACACTCTTAATGTAAAAATAAATGTTAAAGTGCTGTCATAAAATTGTAAAAGCTAGGCTTATTTTTAACCTCTCAATTAGTAAATTTGTGGTGGTTCTAAATATAAAGGGAAGTAATTGCTATTAAAATAGGCATGAAGGGCAAAAATAAATGTTATCACTCAAACTAATTAAGGCTTCAGTTATTGAGTCACAGAATTTTGTAACGAGCCCCATGTTTCTCTGTGATGGGTGTTTTCCTTTATTAGAGCAGCATGTGTGCACATTTTTGAGCCATTCTGTCTGTAGTAGCATGAGCATTTATTTAATTTTGTAATGTCCAACAGTATTTAGAATACTTCTTGGTGATTTAAAAAAAATAAATTCAATGAAACCTACATTTGCACCCAAACAAAATCGTCACAGTTTATGAGCAAGGTTTACATCAGTGCACTTTCGCAGAGAGATTAAACCTTGTGAATGTGTTTGAGTTCACATTAAAACACCATGTCACTAATCACCTCTTCCACTTGAACAGTAATGATTGTGCGCATCCCTGATTTTAATCGCTCCACCATTGGCGGCCGTGCCTTCAGCTGCCGAGGACCTAAGTTCTGGAATTCCCTTCCTAAACCTCTCCGCCTCTCTACCCCTCTCTCCTCCTTAAAGCGCTCCTTAAAACCTACCTCTTTGACCAAACTCTTGGTCATCTGCCCTAATTTCTCCTTATGTGACTCGGTGTCAGACTTTGTTTTATAACACTCCTGTGAAGCGCCTTAGGACATTTTACTACATCAAAGATGCTATATAAATGCAAGTTGTTGTTGTAGTATTAGGCTTTATGATATTTAAAAGTGCAGTAGGCCAGCATGCTTCAACTTATCTTGAGGATTATCTATGCAATAATAACCTATTAACATGGATTCAGAAGGGGAAACTCCTGCCTGATCAACCTCCTTGACTTTGTTGAGGAAATGCCAACCCAAGTGGACTGTGGAAAATCCTACATTGTGGTGATCCTAGACTTTCAAAAGACTTTTTGACAAAGTTCCACATGAAAGGCTGTGAGTTAAACTCAAAGCTGTGGGGATTCAGGGTAAATCTTAAGAATAGATAAGAAATTGACTGAAGGGTGGAAAACAATGGGTACTTGTCAAAGGAATTAAGTGGGGTTTTAGGGGAAGTAATTAGTGGGGTGCCCCAGGACTCGGTATTGGAGCCAATAGCATTTTTAATTTATGAGTGACTTGGATTTTGAAACGCAGTGTAAGTGTGCAGATTTTGCCAAGCTAGGAAGGCAGTGGAATCAGATGAGGCACCTTACAAAATTCAGAATGAGTTGAGCGACGTATGTGGCTGGAACAAAGGTGGATGAAATTTAATGCAGACAAATGCAGAGTACTACAGATAGAAAGGAGAAATGGGTGTCATATATACACCATGAATGTTGTTGAAATAGCTAATGATGAAGTCAAAGGAGATCTAGGAATCTTAGTAAACTCAACGGGCTGGATTTTGTGAATGGAGGCGGGACTGCTGCTTGTCGTGTCAATGTCCCGCCTCCATCCTCGCCTGACCAATCAGAGGGATTTTCCCCTGATTGAGCTTGTTAAGCCCGCCCTGCGGGCTCAGCAGGCCAATTAGGGATGAAGTCACTGACAGATCACGTCAACATCAGACGTGCTATCTGTTAAGACTTCTTGAAAGAAGAAATGACAGCGTTTGACAGCTCTGTGAAGATGTCAAACACTGACATTCTCTTTAGTTTGATGAGACTTTGTGGTGAGGACTCATCAAACCTTTCAACTTTGTAAATTTCACATGTCTGTATGATCGGAGGATCCCAACAGCCATTATGTGAAATTGACAAGGAGAATATCGGCTCTCCCCATCCAACGCGGCTAAAGGCTGTAGAAAGAAAACAAGGTAAGTGAACACTTTTTTAAACTTATCACTCACCTTACATACTTACCACTCCATACTTGCACCCATCACTCACCTCTACACCTTACATCCAGGTGCCTCCGACCAACGCAGACCTTCCTCCACGTCTCCTCCAACCCAGCGGGGTTCTCCGAGGTCGGGAAGCCTTCACCTGTGAAGGTAAAATGGCACTAATGCTTTTTTCTGCCTGTTAACAGGCAGTTAAAAGGATTAAATGCCTTTCCCGCCTCCAGGAGACGGGACCCGTAGCTGCACATCTTCCCGCCTCCTGGCAAAAGGGCATGGGGGCGGGTTTGCCATCCGCCCCTACTTTCTCCGATTTTACCGGCTGTCCCGCCTCCATGCCCGCCTCCTCGGGGCTTGGAAAATCCAGCCCAACATGTCCAACCAATGTAGAGCAGCAATCAACAAAAGTCAATAGAATGTTGAACTACAGTTGAAACTAAGTCCAAGGAAGTTGTGATCAAACTGTATAATGCTCAGACCACACCTTGAGTACTGTGTCCAGTTTTGGTTACTGAGAAATGATGCCGATATTCAGGTGCTAGAAGAAGTGCAGAGAAGAGCTCCGAGTTGATCCCTAATTTTAAGGGTCTGAGTTATGAGGAAAGACTGGTGAACCGTGGGCTTTTCAGCCTGGAAGCAAGGAATCTGAGCGGTGACTTTCTGGGTTACATAAGATAGTCCAGGGAATGGAATAGGTAAATGATTAATATCACTTTAAATTAAATTATGGGGTTGGACAAGGTGATGCAGCTACAAATTAGTAGAAGTAATTTTAGGACTGATATCAGAAAGTTCTTACCGCAAAGTGTGATCAACACTTGGAATGGACTTTCAGATACAGCCGTGGAGGCAAACACCCTAGAATCATTTAAGAAACAATAGATGTTGTAATTGGAGGGGGGCAGGAACAGGTTTTTCTGGATGGATGAACTAAGATGGGCCGAATGGTCTTCCTCATTCATTCTTTTTCATTTTCTTTTTTTTTTAAACTGGATTTTTGCATTTAATTTTAAATCCCAGTGAAGATGCTGAGGACCACACAGTATCAGGATTGTCGGTAGTTCTATTATAATGTAAAGCGACTTAGGAAACTCGTCAGAAAAGATGGTTTGTTCAGTTTGGAACTGTTCTGTTTGTCTCTTGTATCCCATTTGTTTTATTAGAGTGGACTTGCAACTACCAGCAGCCCCTTAGTTAATTAATTACAGTAATTTATTGAATGATCTATAATAATTACCTCCATGGATCAGGAGAAAATGATAGATGACTAGTTGCTGTGTTAGCTGCTGCAAAACTGTTAATACATTGAGGATGTGCTTGAATCTAAAATGTAGTTAGGTTTTCTACAAATGCAGATTAGAAGAAAATCAAGGTAAATTGTTAACAAAATATAGCTAGGTGCTTATTCTGATATTCTGGCCCATGTATCTGTAATCCCCTGAAAAAAATTGCAATCTACACAAGATTCTGAGAAAGATCACAGTAAAGTAAAATTTCCTCCAAAATGCAGGTAAAGGCCCTGCTTTCTTTTTTAAACTAATCTGCTTTGAGGGATCCAGTGGGTTCTTCCTTCTAAAGTTACCTTTTTTTTTAATGGTTTAAACATTCACTTGTGTTCATTGTTTAAATTTATATAGGCGCTCCAACACACTGCCACAGAGTAGTAGGACACAGTTTCACACTCAGTTAGCTGTGCAGTCAGTTTCTGATCTCAAATTGGCAGATGCTAAGCACAGACAGGTGTCCCTCCACAAGGTAGGGAAGGTAATTTGGAGGGAAAGTCACCCAAAGCCACACTCAAATAGAATAAAATTGGTGGAGACGTGAGTAGATCTCCAACTTATCCTCTTGTCTTGAGGAGATGTGTGGCATCAAGGTGGGAAAAAAAGGAAAGTAATTAAATATTTTTAGATGAACCTTACTGATTTGCAAACAAATTTAGATACACGAGAAATTTCAAAGACCAATGGGTATTTTATTAACCTTAGTAAAATAATCAGTATGTTTGTAACACTTCTTGATTCTTACCCACACTGTATTTTTTTGCTACTATTAGTGAACAAAGGAAAATATAGCCCCATATTCTTAAAAGTGGTAGGCTCGGAAAACTGTTTACGGAATCTCTCCTATGTCACCTTTTGAGAAAGCAGTATATTTCATGGAATGCACTGTCATTTTCCTTGCTTCTACTCCAAAGAGGTTGCACAATTATGGCCCAGATTTTGCGGTCAGCGTCGAAGTGACACGCTTGCCACTGGCCTCAAAGAAAGCGGCCCACGTTTTAACAGGCTCTGTGGCGTTGATTTCCCTTTTTCCAGCGTGACTTTCCATCTGGCGCCATCTATAGGGGATCTGTGGCGTCCAGCAACAGTGATACCATCAAGCAGGCTGAGCAGCCAATCACATTGAAGAATTCTCACAGACAGCAAACCAGGATGTAAAATGCAGGTTTTATCATTCACTTTTTAATCATTTTACAGAAAGCAAAATAAAGATTAGGACATACACATGGGATTAAGGTAAAAGCTGAAATATCATGAACAAACTTTACAAAAAATAATTTTTATTATTTTAAAAATTTATGATATTTTTTATCATGGAATGGAGGGAATGACACTCCACAGAGTATAAAATTCATTTTTCAGGGCCAGAGAGGTTGTTCAGCAGTAATTATGACTTAGTACGCCGTTAAAAACTCAGTTACACCTCATTCAACAAGGCTTAACTTTTTCAATGGTTTTTGCAGCGAGAATAGTGCGTAAAAAGTTGAAGTTCATGTCAAATCAGTGATTTCTAATTGATTTCATCTGCGAAGACTGCAACAGCATTCCCTGTGGAGGAGTAGGGTATCACCGACAGCAACTTCCGGATTTCCATGTTTAACTGCGCATGTGCATATGCCAAGAGTAATGTTGGCGAATGCTGACTGTTTCGCCGTCATTACAACTGCAAATTCCGGGCCTATATCTTTCGCAGAGAAATGTTGTTGTAAAGGCAACAGTTAATATTGACAGTATTTTTATTCAGATTGTGTGTGAATATAATATAGGGAATTATACTCTCCCTGCCACCCCCCCCCCCCCCCACCCTCCATGATGGGCGGTGGTGGGGGGTTGGGAGTTAAATTGTTAAAAATGTGAAACCCAACCCCAACCTGCTGCGAACACGTCTATTTCCAGTTTAACCGCGTCATGTACAAGGGCGTCCAAGTCACCCCCTCTGGAGAGGCATGTCCATCATTATAATATTTAAATGAGTGTCCATTCTTCAGATTTTGGGAGCCATTTAAATTTAACGGCTGCGGGCCGGGTTTCCCAGGGCTCGGGAAACCCGGCAGCTGAAGGGAGGCAGGAGCTGCCAGATCCAGCAGGTAAGTGCTTTTCTAGCACTGCTGGTGTGCCAGGAGGAGCAGAAGTGCTTTCCCCGGCCCTTCAAGCAAACCTTCTGCTGCAAATTCTTTCCCCCACGATTGGCCGATTTCCCTGTGATCTCTCTCCCATGATCCCTACCCCCGAGATCCCACCCCCGTCAATCTGGCCAGCTGCCGGGCGGGAAATGGAGTAAAAAAGTGCTAATGAGGTCTTGCCATTAAATTCGGCAGGACCTCCACATTCCCGGTATTTCCGGGTTTCCTGGCTGCAGACACCCACTCCCTCCCCGCCACCCCGTAAATATTGGGGCCAGTGTGTCTGAAATACCAAAGTTAGATTTTGTGTTGTCCAGCTGCTATTTTTGATTTTCAGTTACTAATGTAGGAAATTATGAGTTTACTCATACGAGTTGTTATAAGGGGGAAAATGTAATGGGAGAAGATAAAACAATGAATTGCAGTTGTGGTGTGCATCTCCCTCTAGTGATGAGACATAAAATTGTTGCAATTTACTGATGCAAATATATTACAGCCCTGAATTTACTCACCATTTCTGGTGAGTTTGTGGCTTAAAATTAATAAATTTGCGCTTTTAGAAGTGGATTCTGGGACAGGACTCGTATACGCCAGGTGCTGTCCTGTAATGACTGAGCTGTAGTTTCCATCGTGATCTGGCTCCTTTTGTATGTACACCCAACGATGCTGCTGGGAGTTCAGTAACATTTATTAAAATGAGGAAATATGGAATTGGAGTCCGCAGATCCTTATTGCACTATGGGTAACGGAACAAATGAGACAAACCTGTTGCTAACATCAGCTGATACTGCTGAAGTTGTTTACTTTGTAGCTTGCAGCCGGGTGCTACCTTGTACCTCTGACATCCTGAAGGCCACTGCGACCACCTGAAAATTTATGGCCCCACCCACTGTGAGGTTCTGAGTTAATGTCATGTAAACCTAATAGAGGAGAAACAGTACAGGATGGAGGAAAGAAGAGTGAGGCAGCATTTGAGCAGAATGCACCGTACAGGATAGTACCACCCAAAGAATTTATAGGCTACGCAGGACTTATGAAAGTTTCAGTGAAGAGCTGTGCGTGATGACTGCAATCAACTTTTATGCCACAGGCTCATTCAAGCAGCTATGCGTGATTTGTGTAATTTTTTAGAAATTTGTTCTCAAGATGTGGGTGTCGCTGGCAAGGCTGGCATTTATTGCTGATCCTTAATTACCTTGGTACACCCGAATGGCTTGTTAGGCCACTTCAGAGAGCAGTTAAGAGTCAACTGGAATCACCAGATAAAGGCGGCAGGTTTCCTTCCTTAAAGGCCATTAGTGAACCAGCTGGGTTTTAAATATGGCCATGTATTCATCAGGTAACACAATTTTTAGGATTTGGGGAATTGATCTAGTTTGGCACGACAGTAAGGCATGACAGGGCCATACCGTTTCATCATGTTGCTGGGTTCACCAAACTGCAGGGCACAATAGATGGCACACACTTAGCATTCTGGAGTCCTCCCCTTAACCTCCTCAACTTTCTTAATAGAAAGGGATGCCACCCCTTTCATAGAATCATAGAAATTTACGACACGGAAGGAGGCCATTCGGCCCATCGTGTCTGTGACAGCCGAAAAACAGCTATCCAGCCTAATCCCACTTTCCAGCTCTTGGTCCGTAGTCCTGTCGGTTATTGCACTTCAAGTGCATATCCAAATAATTTTTAAATGTGATGAGGGTTTCTGCCTCTACCACCCTTTCAGTCAGTGAGTTCCAGACCCCCACCACCCTCTGGGTGAAAAAAGTTCTCCTCAACTCCCCTCTAATCCTCCTACCAATTACTTTAAATCTATGCCCCCTGGTTATTGACCTCTCTGCTAAGGGAAATAGGTCCTTCCTATCCACTCTATCTAGGCCCCTCATGAGTTTATACACATCAGTTAAGTTTCCCCTCCGCCTCCTCTGTTCCAAAGAAAACAACCCCCGTCTGTCCAATCTTTCCTCATAGCTAAAATTCTCCAGTCCTGGCAATATCCTTGTAAATCTCCTCTGTACCCTCTCTAGTGCAATCACATCCTTCCTGTAATGTGGTGACCAGAACTGTACGCAGTACTCTAGCTGTGGTCTAACTAATGTTTCCTGTAATTCTGGGTGTGAGAGATTGCATTCAGTGCTACAACCACCTTCGTTGACGTGATACACATTTTTCTGAGGTTTCCTCCCATGGTTAGCCAGCAGTCCTTGAGAGTAATTTTAATTTTGTGCAATAGTGTAAAACGGGTGATAGCAAATTGACAGCCCGTTTTAAATTATCGCAAAATGACCCCCTTTTCCTTTGCTGTATTTTGTGGTGGTTGCTGGTTATTGATTGGTACTTTTCCAACCTACCTGCTAAATGATTTCCATTCAGTCAATGGGATATATGAGCTTATCAGCATGATTAAGTTAACAGGTAGGGGTTATTTGAATCAATCATGATTTTTTAGCTCTATGGAGACGTGATGCCTTTGAGGGGTGTGAAGCTATGTATGCACATGAGATGCAAGACATTTAATTATCTATATGGATATGAACCATAAAAATCTTTGATTCAGCCATGGCAGTTTCTTTAAACCCTGGGAACATACTGGGCCACTGACGGAATGCATTACTACCTCAGGCGTCATGTAGCAGATTAATTCATAAGTAAGATAATCTAAGAGGCACTGGAGATTGCTTCATTTGAAAGATAATGACCTAATTCATACTACAATTTAATTGGTATAATTAGGTGCTTTCTGATTTAAAGTTCTGTATACCTTAATTATGTGTATGTGTGTGATATTTAAAATGTATGTGTGTATATGTGTAGAACTTGCAGTCCACTTACTTTGTTAAATTGCTTTTCGAGATTTTGTAAAATGTTCACCTTTTAATTGTTTTTCTTCCTTTTAATACATGCAATCACAGGGTACGCAGCTGATTTTTACTGCTGCTAAAGAACTGGGGCAGTTATCAAAGCTGAAGGTATCGGTGTATTTTGTTGCACGAGCAGTAATCTTGTGTGCCATTTAGAAAAATGCATGCCTTGTGTTCAAAAGAAAGAAAACTTGGTGTGTTTTGAAATAGATCTTTTAAATTTCTTTCTTTTCTGTATGCAATTAAAAAGCAATAAATTATTTTTGGTTCTCTCATGCTATTTGCAGTTTGTTTCCCCCCAAAAAGTGCTTTTCCAGTGTGCAATATTGCCTCGAAGGTATTTAGCAATAGAACAGATGAGAAACCAAAACATAACAATTCTTGTTTTCTGTCACTAATACCAATGGTTACAAGTAAACTTGAGCTCAGATAGAATGGCCCAGTGAAGCAAAAATGTACACTCAGGTGCATTTTTCTGCCTTCTGTGCTTAGCATTGTAAATTTGAAAAGCATAATAAAAACACCCTCTTCCTCTTCCTGGAATGGAACTGGAAGGAAAAAAAATCTGTTTCACAGGACTGTGAGAAGGAAATGAACTAACATGGAGAGAATATCCATAAGCAAAGTTTCAATTGCATTTAAACTGTTACAATTATTAACATTTCTATCAACAATGATTGTTCTAAAACAAAAAAGAACAGCCAAGGAAGTTCCCTAACACATCTCTATAATAGATTTCATCAGTTGTAGATTTTTTCTTTCTTGTTGCAAGAAATTCTTAATGTATTATTTGAGTACTATAATGACAAAGGTACTCTTGCTGCATGATAAGTGATTGGGTTATGTAGTCAGCTCTCAAGCTTAGATATTCTGCCGTTACAAGGTTCTCAAGACAAAAATCTGAGGAAGTCATTAGACTTCTAGCAAATTATTTACCGTAGACAAAAAACAAGTTTGTTTTGATGTTTCGGTCCCTTTGTCGTAACAAGCAGAAAAATTAATTCCTTCATGCTATTTGTACAAATAAGCATTATTCTCATCTTTGAAATGTCTGACTGTGCAATGTTTGATTTTCCAGGATCACATGGTTCGGGAAGAAGCCAGAAGCCTTACACCAAAGCAGTGTGCTATTATGGATTTGGCACTGGACACAATTAAGGTAAGTGACAGAAATGCAGCTTAATTTATAAGGTAATCTATTTAACTGAGATAAGAAAAATTCTGAATCATTCCAATCTTTTGTAAGCAACCAAGCTGTAAGATGAACATTTATTGGGACTACCGGTGATTCGGATATGTATGATCATACTTTTGTCACAAAGCTAATTTTTTTGCAGATCTGTTGATATTCTTCTGACTGTAATTCACTTGTACATAAGTGTCAACTACTAGATTTTTTAAGCTGTTTGCATTTCAACACATGCTAGCTTGTTGTCATTTCACAAGAAAATCATCTTATTCGCTGGGATTGAAAATATTAACCAATCAGATCAATTGAAAGGGACAGTTAGAATTTTTCAGAAGCCGGGATGTGCTCATCCATGACCTAAGGCATTGAATCATAGAAATCATAGACATTTACAACACTGAAGGAGGCCATTTGGCCCATCTTGTCCGTGCCTGCCGAAAAAGAACTATCCAGCCTAATCCCACTTTCCAGCACTTGTTCCATATCCTTGTAGGTTATGGCACTTCAAGTGCATATCCAAGTACTTTTTAAATGTAATGAGGGTTTCTACCTCTACCACCCTTTCAGGCAGTGAGTTCCAGACCCCCACCACCCTCTGGGTGAAAAATGTTCTCCTCAAATCCCCTCTAAACCTCCTACCAATTACTTTAAATCTATGCCCCCTGGTTATCGACCCCTCTGCTAAGGGAAATAGGTCCTTCCTATCCACTCTATCTAGGCCCCTCATAATTTTATACACCTCAATTAGGTCTCCCTCCGAAAACAACCCCAGCCTATCCAATCTTTCCTCAGAGCTAAAATTCTCCAGTCCTGGCAACATCCTCGTAAATCTCCTCTGTACCCTCTCTAGTGCAATCACATCCTTCCTGTAATGTGGTGACCAGAACTGCACGCAGTATTCTAGCTGCGGCCTAACTAGTGTTTTATACAGTTCAAGCATAACCTCCCTGCTGTTATATTCTATGCCTCAGCTAATAAAGGCAAGTATCCCTTATGCCTTCTTAACCCAACTTATCTACCTGTCCTGCTACCTTCAGGGATCTGTGGACATGCACTCCAAGGTCCCTCTGATCTTCTGCACTTCTCAGTGTCCTACCATTAATATTGTATTCCCTTGCTTTGTTAGCCCTCCCAACATGCATTACCTCACACTGCTCTGATTGAATTCCATTTGCCACTGTTCTGCCCACCTGACCAGTCCATCGCTATCTTCCTGCAGTCTACAACTTTCTTCTTCATTATCAACCACACGGCCAATTTTTGTATCATCTGCAAACTTCTTAATCATATTTCCTACATTCAAGTCCAAATCATTGATATATACCACAAAAAGCAAAGGACCCAGTACTGAGCCCTGCGGAACCCCACTGGAAACAGCCTTCCAGTCACAAAAACACCCTTTGACCATTACCCTTTGTTTCCTGCATCTGAGCCAATTTCAGATCCAACTTGCCACTTTGTCTTGGGTCCCATGGGCTTTTACTTTCGTGAAGGGTCCAGACGTTACTTTCTCTCAATATTGGTTACATATAAATTTGAGATAGTAAAGTTGTAAAATGAGTTGATGGTCTCTGAGCGTTGCAGATACAGGTATGTATGTCAAGTGTTTTTTCCCAATAAAGCAAATAAGCTGCTAAAATGCAGCTTTATGGGGCATGACCAGCTTATGTAAAAGTTTATTCTCTTCAAGACTAGCTGAGGCTGCTTTTTTGAGATAGGGTGGGATATTCTCTAGTATGAGTGTATTTACTGCCTTTATTTGAACATATCAGTTGTTACACTGCAGAATTGACAGCATTTGAATTTTACTGCTGTGTTGTGTGATACAGGTTTTTTGCCTTTCTGTGGGTGAGTTGTAGCACCCAGTTATGTTCTATAATTTTGAATGCTATTTTCAATTTGTTTACTTGGTAGATGTTACTTTGTTGCCAATAGATTACAAATCCCAGGCTGGAGACAGTGGTTCGGTCTACCCAAGAGCAAAAATATTGCTGCAAATCACATTTTTATACACTTTACTTTTTTAAGGATTGCAGCGCATGATGATTTTTATTTCTAGTTCAAGAAAAGAAACTTTTTTTGACGGGAAAGATGAAGCAATATAGGTTGGAAATTACCATTGACAATAATAGTGAATAGCCATTTAACTCATTTGTATGACAGTCCTCTGACAGCTGTTTTAGCAGAGGTGTTTATTCTCTTTCTTTTATATGTATTAATAATTCTGGTAAAGTAACAGGCTTGTCATATGAAAGCACTTGTCCGCTATTATCACCACTTTAATTCCTAGCCTCATGTATTTTAAGATTTTAATACAGAAAGTGTTTGAAATGCACATCAATTCAATCAGTATCTAAAAGAAAAAAGATAGGCTAATATTTGGGTGTGACCCTCATCAGAACTTGGTTCTAAGGTTTTGTTTTAATAATATAGACTCATCTGCTCTGGGCTGGAAAGGAACTTGCAGTGGGAGGGGGAGGAGCCAGTGGTCGTGGTCCATGTAGGTACCAATGACATAGGTAGAACTAGGAGAGAAGTTCTGCTGAGAGAGTATGAGCAGCTAGGGGCTAAATTAAAAAGCAGAACCTCAAGGGTAATAATGTCTGCATTATTACCTGAGCCACGAGCAAATTGGCATAGGGTAAATAAAATTAGAGAGATGAATGCGTAGCTCAAAGACTAGTGTGGGAGAAATGGGTTTCAATTCCTGTGGCACTGGTACCAGTACTGGGGAAAGTGGGACCTGTATCGTTGGGACGGTCTTCACCTGAACCGTGCTGGGACGAGTGTTCTGACGAGTCGTATAACTAGGGTGGTAGAGAGGGCATGGGATCAAATTTGGGAAGATGTGGTAATTCAAAGATTAGAGACAAGGCAATAGAGAAAGGTATTAATATGGGAAATGATAAACAGACAGGAAGGGATAGAGAGTACAAATCTAAGAGTAAATCAAGAGATAAGGCTAGAGGTTACAAAAATAATAAAAGGACAAAACTAAAGGCTCTGCATCTGAATGCACGTAGCATTCGAAACAAAACAGATGAACTGATAGCACAAATAGAAATAAATAAATATGATCTGATAGCCATTACAGAAATATGGCTGCAGGATGACATAGATTGGGACCTGAATATTGAAGGGTACGTGACATTTAGGAAGGTGGGAAAAGGTGGAGGGGTGGCTCTGTTAATTAGCACAATAGAGAGGGATGAACTAAGTTCAGGAAACCAGGATGTAGAAGCGGTTTGGGTAGAGATGAGAAATAATAAAGGCAAGAAGTCACTTGTGGGAGTGGTGTACAGGCCCCCTAACAGTAACCACATGGTAGGATGGAGTATAAAAGAAGAAATAATGGGAGCTTGTCAGAAGGGTACGGCAATAATCATGGGGGATTTTAATCTGCATATAGACTGGAAAAATCAGATGGGCAAAGGTAGCATAGATGAGGAGTTCATGGAATGTTTTCAGGATAGTTTCTTACAACAGCACGTTCTGGAGCCAACCAGAGAGCAGGCTATACTAGACCTGGTATTGTGCAACGAGATAGGATTAATTAATTACCTCATAGTGAAGGCGCCCCTAGGTAGCAGCGATCATAATATGATTTAATTTTACATTTAGTTTGAGAGAGAGAAGAGTGGGTCCAAGACTAGTATTTTAAACTTAAATAAGGGCAATTATGAGGGCATGAAAGCAGAGCTAGCTAAAGTGAACTGGCAAATTAGGTTAAGGGATAGGTCAATAGAGTTGCAGTGGCAGACATTTAAGGGGATATTTCAAAATACACAGAATATATACATTCCAACAAGAAAGAAAAATTCCAAGGGGAGGACCCACCATCCGTGGTTAATTTAAAAAGTTAAAGATAGTATTAAACTTAAAGAAAAAGCATATAATTGCGCAAAGATGGGTGGCAGGTCAAAAGATTGGACAGAATATAAAAAACAGCAAAGAATGACTAAAAGATTAATAAGGAGAGAAAAATTAAGAGTAGGAGAGAAAGCTAGCTAGAAATATAAAAACAGATAGTAAGAGTTTCTATAGATATTTAAAAAAGAAAAGAGTTAACAAAGTGAGCGTTGGTCCGATAAAAAGTGAGTCTGGGGAATTAATAATGGAAAATAAGGAGATGGCAGTTGAATTGAACAGGTATTTTTGCATTGGTCTTCACTAGAGGATGCAAGTAACATCCCAGAAATAGCTGTAAATCAGGAAATGGAAGAGAGGGAGGAACTCAAGAAAATTATAATTACCAGGGAAGTGGTACTGAGCAAATTGTTGGAGCTGCGGGCTGACAAGTCCCCGGGTCCTGATGGACTTCATCCTAGGGTCTTAAAAGAAGTGGCTAGTGAGATAGTTGATGCATTGGTTTTAATTTTCCAAAATTCCCTAGATTCAGGGATGGTTCCATTAGATTGGAAAATAGCGAATGTAACTCCTTTATTCAAAAAGGGAGGGAGACAGAAAGCAGGAAACTACAGGCCAGTTAGCTTAACATCTGTCATAGGGAAGATGTTAGAAGCTATTATTAAAAATGTTATAGCAGGGCACTTAGAAAAGTTCAAAGTAATCAGGCAGAGCCAACATGGTTTTGTGCAAGGGAAATCATGTTTAACCAATTTATTGGAGTTCTTTGAGGAAGTAACATGTGCTGTGGATAAAGGGGAACCGGTGGATGTACTGTACTTAGATTTCCAGAAGGCATTTGATAAGGTGCCACATCAAAGGTTATTGCAGAAAATAAAAGCTCATGGTGTAGCGGGTAACATATTGGTATGGATAGAAGATTGGCTAGCTAACAGGAAACAGAGAGTCGGTCATTTTCTGATTGGCAAGATGTAACGAGTGGTGTGCCACAGGGATCAGTGCTGGGGCCTCAACTTTTTACAATTTATATAAATGACTTGGATGAAGGGACCGAAGGTATGGTTGCTAAATTTGCTGATGACACAAAGATAGGTAGGAAAGTAAATTGTGAAGAGAACATAAGGAGGCTACAAAGGGATATAGATAGGTTAAGTGAGTGGGCAAAGATCTGGCAAATGGAGTATAATGCGGGAAAATGTGAAGTTGTCCATTTTAGCAGGAAGAATAAAAAAGAAGCATATTATCTAAATGGTGAGAGATTGCAGAGCTCTGAGATGCAGAGGGATCTGGGTGTGCTAGTGCATGAATCGCAAAAGGTTACTATGCAGGTACAGCAAGTAATTAGGAAAGCTAATAGAATGTTATCGTTTATTGCGAGGGGAATTGAATGCAAAAGTAGGGAGGTTATGCTTCAGTTATACAGGGCATTGGTGAGACCACATCTGAAGTACTGTGTACAGTATTGGTCTCCTTATTTAAGGAAGGATGTAAATGCGTTGGAAGCAGTTCAGAGAAGGTTTACTAGACTAATACCTGGAATGGGTGGGTTGTCTTATGAGTAAATGTTGAACAGGCTAGGCTTGTATCCGCTGGAGTTTAGAAGAATAAGAGGTGACTTGATTGAAACATATAAGATTCTGAGGGGTCTGGACAGGGTGGATGTGGAGAGGCTGTTTCCTCTTGTAGGAGAATCTAGAACTAGGGGTCACTGTTTAAAAATAAGGGGTCGCCCATTTAAGACAGAGATGAGGAGAAATTTTTTCTCAGAGGGTCGTGAGTCTTTGGAACTCTCTTCCTCAGAGGGCGGTGGAAGCAGAGTCTTTGAATATTTTTACGGCAGAGGTAGATAGATTCTTGGTAAGCAAGGGGGTGAAAGGTTATTGGGGGTAGACGGGAAAGTGGAGTCATCGGATCAGCCATGATCTTATTGAATGGCGGAGCAGGCTCGAAGGGCCGAGTGGCCTACTCCTGCTCCTAATTCGTATGTTCATATGTATGTACGTATCCTTATCTCTATTGAAGTTACTTAAGATAAAAAATTGTTTAATTCAGATAGTGAAATCTGTATAATTTTAATCCAGAATAATTCCCTTTAGGCTGCCATGGCATTTGGACCAGGGACTGATGCGATAGATAGTGAATCAGTTTTGTCTTGTAAATGTAAAATGCAATGCCAGTTGGGATTATTGAAGGTTCATGTTGTAACTGGTTTCAATTCACAAATAAACAGAATGTATCTGGGAACATTCCCGTCGTAAGTAACTGAGTGCTGTAAACTTGTATTGAACTCTCTGCGGCTACATTTATTCATATTTAAAATATCTGTAATCCTCAATGGATAATTTATTTTTGGCTTGAAAGGCAGAAGATCATTAGGATCCAAAATGCTAGAAAATAAAATAGAGTAATGTTCTTCAACAATTTGGAAAGTTCAGAGGTTGGTCTAAAACCTAAACAAAGCAAAAACTGTCATCACTGTAGTTGTGATAATCCAGTCAAGAAACTGTGAGCCTATACAGCCATTAATGCTAGGGTGAGGGTTCCAACCTGGTTAGCGCTGATCAGTTGTTCTTGTAGCTTGTTTAGTGCATGCAATACAATTGAGTTATGTTCTTACTAATTAGTCACCACACGTTAAGTTGGTAACACTGTAGCTGCAATAACCATTATACGGCAATTATTTTAATAGAGAATGTTTCAACCAACGGACATTTTAAGCTGGTTAAAATGTAATTGTACATTCCCTGCCTACTCACGAGAATCAAACGAGCACACTTGCTGCTTTTATTAATTTCTCATTTACAACCTTTAAAATGTCTTTTCCTGTACTGGCAAAATCATGGGTACATATGTGTTCGTGATTCATGTGCTGAGAGTTTATGTTCAAACTTTGACATTACAGCAATACTTCCATGCTGGTGGAAATGGTCTGAAAAAGACTTTCCTGGAGAAGAGTCCAGACCTTCAGTCCTTGCGATATGCACTCTCGCTCTACACTCAGACCACAGATACCCTCATCAAAACATTTGTCCAGTCTCAAACCGCTCAGGGTAAGTTTTTCAAAGAACACTTCTTCAGCACCTAGCTATAATATAGTTACTCTGATCTATGTACTCCTGTTTGGAGTAGTGAGAAAACCAGACACTCTATCCTATTCAAGGTTCCTCATCTGTTAAGAGGCTCTCAGATGCACATGTTTTTGTATACATAGCAGTTAGTCCTCTTCAGCTAGAAAATGATACTGACTTTCTGGTAAGCGCCACTATCATGCTATAGAACTACTAAAAATTGAGAACAATCAGTATTTTAAATTTTATTTTTGTTTTATTTTTTTGTCAAATGTGGGCTCCAAGAAGACATTTATACTGGTCCATTCAAGGGATTATGATTAGTTTGCGGGATCAGTTTTGTTGTAATTGAATTAATTAAGAGGTGGATTTGGAAAATAGTTTTGTGACCAAATAGCTTGCACAGTAACCTGAATCTGTTGGGAGGGAATTTGTTAGTTCTTAGCTAGGCCACTAGGTGGAGGGCCACACTACAAGGAAGATGATGGCTGCGACCCAGCTGCACTGACCACAGTCGGGTTTCTGTCAGCTGAGGTATGGGTGGAACTAGCTCATGAAATGCAAGAGAAATTAGCAGCCTAGTGCATGCCTTTCCAGAAGAAAGGATAAGTGGCTTGAATATGCGAAGTATAAACAATTGAAAACAGCATTTAATTAACAAAAGGTTTGAAAGAGGCATTTTTATATTGTACATTTAGGTGTTTTAATTGAACATGTAAAAATTTCTTGACTGAAGTTCTACAGAAGTTCAAAACTTGTATGTTGCTTAGTAATTGGTCCATTAATGAACATTTAACTGCCCAAAACAGCCAGATATAGATAGCTTCAACAATATACATTTAAAAATATGTACTTGCTGAGAAACATTCAGCCATAGAGGCATGTTGCCTTTATAATTGATTTGTTTCCAGTGTTTGCAATATTTAAAACACTGAACCATTTTTTTTCTTCTATTATTTAACTTGTTCGTTGTTTAATTAACCCTTCTCAGGAATCATGCATGCTGAATATGTAAGGACCAGTGTTTCACTTAGTGAGTTGCAAAGGATATCACTTTACCAAAATCTACTCATCAGTATAGTGACCTATACATAGAACCATGATCAGTAAATAAAACAGAAATAACTGATTATCCTGTGAGAATGAGCTATACCATAAGCACCTGACCTACAAATGTTATATCCTTTCTTACAAAAGTAATGAATTATAAATAAGGTCTATTATATCTCCTATATTTAGAGCACATAAAAACATACTTCAAGATATATCTTGTATACCAAGGGGTTGTAAATTCACTGCCCCAGCATTCCACTGTACGTACCGGGATGTGCTCATCCATGACCTAAAGCATTGACAGCACCCCCCCGCCCTAAAAAAAAGTTTGCCAGGGTCAGGGGGAGGTTATCTAATTTAAATATCCTGGCTGGGTTCCCACGCTACATGGGGAGGTGTTTGCCTACTCAGGCATCTACCTGTCCATGAGGACACAAAATGTGACATGAGGTGGTGAATCATGGGGGAGAGGGGGTAAGACACCAGTCTCATCTCCCCAAAAAGAAAACAGAAGTGCCCTCTTGACCCATTTTCTAAGGGGGGGGGGGCCTAAAAAAACAAATTGTGGAGAACTTCAAGGATCCAGGCCTGTGCCCCACTTCTACCATTGGACAGGCCAGTGAGCCTGGTCCCACTCAGTGTCCCAGCCCACTGCTTTTCCGTAGTCGGAAACTGCCCCTCAGCCACACCCCCTTCAAGCCTGCTGGCCTTGTTTGGGGCAGACAGATATTCTGCCCCATAAAAATTGGACGTCAACTCCCAAGGAAGGCTGAGACCTGGGGCCCCAATTTTAACTCCAGGTGAATTCCCCGCTCATGCCCGAGTTAAAATTACAGTTGGGTCTCGATGATGCCATCAGGCCGCAACATGCATATGTAAAGAAGGACCATATTGTCTCCGGGAACATGTCCTTGCTGCCTGCTCAGGAGAGCAGGTTAAAATTGCAGATGTTGCATTCATGCGGCTTTCGGACAGGTAAGAACCAGGGCAATTTTAACTGCCAACCCGCCAGGTTTCTGCTGAGTGAGTAGGATTAAAATCGCCCTTCCCCCCCCCCTCTCCGGTGTGTCCAGATCCTGGACTTATTTAGGGCCTTTCTGCCACCTTCCCATCCGAGTTACCATGAGAGTGAACTGGAAAGATCACAGATTTTTGGCTTCCAGATTTTACAGTAATTTGTGAAAGAGTTTAATTACATTTTAAAACTGATGCTCTTTTCAGGAGTATTTTAATTACTTCTGGCAACAACAAAAAAAAAACCACATGCTTGACTGAGCCAGAAACTACACCAGCAGATTAATTCTAAACAACAAGTTGTGTTGCGATGTTTAATTGTGGCTTGTTTTAATCCACTGCTTAATGCCAAAAGAATCTTTCATTGCTCTTTGTGTTCAGAGTGTAAAATCGATTATTTGCTTTGAATGGGCATTGGATATGTAAATCATGTTATTTCAAGGGTCTCTTTATAAAGACAGAATGTTCTGTATACTTGAATTTTGAAACTACAAATAATCTGCATTATACCCGAGGTGAGATTTCTCGTTATGACCTATTGCTGTATATTTGTTGTAAACATTACTATAGGAAGCCTATTACTGTTGCATTTTTTACTGGTCTCTTGTACTTAGTATTGAGTGTGCTCTTCTACAAACCTTAAAGCTGTTTCCTCTGGGCAATAATGTGCATGTGGGAGGGACGGGGAAGTCTGGGTTGCCTCATTTCTATAGTTTTCTCATCTTCCACTGAGTTGTGCTACAGGACTTGATGGTGTAACCTATAATCTCACTCCATTTTTTTCTCCCTTTTGTCCTGCTTGCTGGCTTTGATAACATGAATCAGTACATGGTGGAAAGGGTATTAGGGTTACCGCTAATGAGGACGCTCTTCCTGACAAGGGTATGTCTGAGCCTAATGTTGCCCAGCCGTGACAACATTAGCCGAATACAGGCTTGATAAGTCAAAACCTTCCCATTATCACTGGAATGCTTCAGAAAGCTGTGCTTCCTTGCTGTAATATCAGTCCTTGCTAATGATTCTGATGATTGTAACATAGAAGACTAGCATAATAATAAAGTAAGCATTTTTTTACAGTACACAAAAGTTTTATAGATTCAGAAGGTAAATCTAAAGCAATTGCTTGTACTGAATATGCACAATGACTCAAAGAATGTTGACTTTAGATATTGAGTAGGTGGAAGTAGTTAAAGAAATGGGTGTGAGGTAGAAAGTAAAGGTTATGTTAGTGCAAAGTTGATTTGGCTTTGTTTTACTGTTTTTAACAAACAGTGAGGTAGTTTCGGACATTTTGCATTCATGCATCTGCCCTTTTGTTAAAACAAACTAAAATTGCAATGTCATAAACCAATTAACTGTGCTTATGTACAAAGGGCACTGTATGCATGAGGTTCAGTTTATCAGGAGAAAATATATATTGACAAAACTTAGTGGACTTTGTCGTCAAAAATTACTTTCTGCTCCAAATTATCTGTCCATGTTACCAGAATGATGCCAAGCTGTTACACAGCACAGTACTAAATATACATTTTATACCATTTCTCACAGCCCACAAGGTACATTTTTCAAAGAACTATTTAAATGTTAACGTAACAGAACACACTTGACTTCAAACTTCTGAAGCTGTAGCAGAACAATGCTATAGGAGCACTAAGATGAAAATATTTTTAAGCTTTCATAAAACCTATATAAGCACAAAACATTAAAATTAACACTGAATTTCTAATAAGCATATTTTAAAATACTTGAGGATCTGAACGTGAGATTTTTTTTGTCACTGGGTTCATGTCCTGCTCTCAGCCTAGCCCATATTGCACGCCTGAAGGTCTTTCTGGCAACAGAGCTTGCATAATTAATGGCAAGTCATTTTTAGGTTCATGGAAAAGCAATAATTAAATAATCAGTTTCTATGATTTTCTATTCTGGTTTGTCATAACATCATGTCTTCTATGATGGCCTGAGGTGTGTGCCACATCACTTTCATTCAGAGTAATTCTGTCTCATTTTTATTTAATTTCTCTCATCTTTCCTTCCCAATATAACTATAATTTGTTTATACTGTGTGCTATAAATAGAAAACCCACTGAGTCCAGTTGGGTATAATATTTTTCAGTTATATTGTACCCAGCAGGTCTATGATCTGTTGACATACAAGTCACATGATTTATTGTCCCAAAGGTAGAGTCTCTTTTTTTTAAAAAACAACTAATGATGTGGTAGCACAGCTGTACTTGTACTGTATTCCTCCTGTGTTTTCCCGAAAGACGTTTTGTCTCTTTTCATTGGTTCTCTTGGCCATGAGCCTCATTAATATTCACATTAGGTTATAGTGTCATGCATCCTTCAGATGAGACATTAAGCCAAGGTCTATCTGCATGTTTTTGTGGTGCAGGTGGATGTTAAAAGTTTCATACACATTAAAGAGTGTTCCACTTCCAATGCTTACTGTGCTAAGTGAACTGGAACTCCATTCTGTAAACAGATAACTGGACAGGTTCTTTAAAAATGTAGCTCAATTTGAATGGTTTATCTGCTTAATTTCTCTACAATTCAGTGTAATTATTGTAACTCTATATAACAAATTAAGAACAAATCACTAGAAAATAACTTGAAGTTGGCCATTAGGCAACCCTCAGATCTTCTGTAGTTTTGCTTTGTGCTGTTAATAGCTTATATTAACTTTTTTTTTTAAAATAAGGCTTTTAAAGGAGAAAGGTGAAAACCTAGTCAAACAGTAACTGGTCAGGATAAACCTAAAACCCTCTCGTCTCCTGACCAACTGAGCCTACTGAGTTTCAGATAATGTCCTGGTCAGAGACCAGATTTAAATGCCTGCATTTTTGATTGAAGATTGTCTATTTCCACACTTTCTACAATACCATAAATATAATTCTCATTTGATATGCTGCTTGCATGGCTTTTCTGAATTAGTGCATGTAGCCCATCAGCATGTTAAGATCACTCCAATTAAAAACCAAGGTTTATAGGCACCTTTTGGCTAAATCAAACTATACAAAATTGGAGTGCATTAGCAACAGAAAGAACTGACTGAATTACATTGTTGGTAAATGCTGTTCTGAGAAAGGGCTTTATAAAAAAGTCTTCATTAAACAAATTATCTAACTAGCCTCATTTGTTGTTTCTCTCAGCACTCAACATTATGTCAGCAAACATCTCAGTGAGCATTGAGATTTGCAACTCATGCACACTTGTGTAATGACAACAGGAGATTGATAACTTCTGTTTTTTGATTTGCTGTTGGAATCAACAACAACCTACGTTTTTATCCTATTGTCTTTCAAATTCCTGAATTATACTATAAACCTATAAAGGACTATTTTTAAATGCACCTCAAAGTATGATACCAAGCTATACAGTCCAGGAAGGTTCAAGGTTCAATCCCTTGTCTGCTAAGCTAGCCAATCCAAGCTGGGTGGATCTGCGAGGTGGGAGACAGGGATGTACAGTTGGTCTCAGTATCCCTGAGCTGGGCAAGGAAAAAGCGGGCAGGTTTCCTGATCCTAATAGCTACCCATTCATCCTTGGAGGAAATAAATATGTTTGGTTTCAAGGGAAGGACGGGACTGTGATGTCCTCCTCATCAAACAGCAAACTAACATATGGAAAGTGGAGATGTGAGCAAAGTCACTGTGCAACTATTCCTAGCACAGGCTACTGCAGTGAAAGAGGAGAAAAAGTAATCTAATACGAATATTTAGTATTTTTGGATATTAATAGTACATCCCCGAACTTTCACAGCCTTGAGCCTTGCCAACAGTTTCTGAAGCCTTTACTATGAACTAATCTGACTTTACATAGGCAAGTCTTGTTTCACCTCACCTGGTCCAGTACTACGAGAATCCACTATTTTGTGTTTATATCTACTAACATAAGTTGAGAAATTCTTTTGGAGGGCAAGACATTGTGTCACAAAAGTAAAATTTAAAAAATAAATAATCGGGTTGGCGCCACATAAAAGGGGAAGAGATGGACAAGCTGAGCGTTCTATTTACTGCAATCATACAAGTTTCAACACATTGCAAGTTCCAATCTAAGCTCTGCCACTGAGTGTCTGAGCTGGAACTATGTGTTCCTGCAAGGAGAGAGGGAAAATTTGATTAATGAGTCACTACAAGGGAGTGAACTCTCACAGAAATTCACTCTCCAAGACACTTCTGTACACTCCCAGTGATAGGTTAAAGATTAGCCTAGATTAGGTCATTTACTCACCCTCAGTAGGGAATGATGTAGAGAGGAGGAAAAAATAAACAATGGGGAGAGGGGAAAGAAAAATAATTACAGTCATTATTGCCACTCAGCATAACTCCATATATGGCAATTTGAGTAATTGCATTTGCTAATCCAGTACATTTGTTATTCCGATGTAAATTTGCAGTCTAAATGTACTTTCCTTACAATTTGTAACACTGCTAATTCTTAAAGCAGTAATGGCAACTGCACAAATTACAATTGGCATTCTCATTGTATCCTTTAATGTTTAGCATTTATATGGAATGAAAAATAATTGCTTGATTTGGCTGGATTTAGTTATTTTCACAAAATTATTGAATCCAATGCAATCAAATTATGCATTCCAATCTTTAATTGTTCTTGAGTTCATTTCATGAGTTGGCTTGTGAAGAGCTGGAACTTTTGACTGAACTAGTTTACAGGACTCTAATGGAATAGCTATTGACAAAAAAACTCCATGTCATTTCCAGCAGTAACAGGAGGATTAAACCTGTACAGAGCCGACTGTAGCCAGTATACCATAAATAATGGCTGTCTCATGAGCTTTGCATATTATGAGTTCTGTCTTAAGAAATGCCCATCAACTTTAATAATGTAACCTGAAACTCCAAGGTAATTGGTTTTGGATCTGTTTCCACTGAAGAACAAATATAGTATTTGCTAAATGGAAAAGGCAGATATTTCTATTTTACTACAGTAATAAAACCTATGTCAATGTTCCACTGCCTGGAGACTTCACCTGTACATGCAGAATGGTCTGTATTTGTAATTTAGATCTCTAGTTAGTAGAGAATCTTGTATTTGACCCTTTTTAGTTATCGCCAGTCTTCACATTTAACGATTTTTTTCATGCCTTAAAGCGCAACTCCATGCAAAAGTCTTTGAAGTGGTAGATGGAATCTACTGAATCTAATAGTTTAGAGAGTTTTTTTTTATTCATTCACGGGATGTGGGCGTCATTTATTGCCCATTCCTAATTGCCCTTGAAAAGATGGTGCTGAGTTGCCGCCGGGACAACCGAGTGGCTTGCTAGGCCATTTCAGAGGGCAGTTAAGAGTCAACCACATTGCTGTGGGTCTGGAGTCACATAGGCCAGACCGGGTAAGTACAGCAGATTTCCTTCCCTAAAGGACATTAGTGAACCAGATGGGTTATTACGACAGGCCTCTGGATTACTAGTCCAGTAACATAATCACTATGCTACAGTACCTGTGAGTGAATACATAAATCATTAGATGTTAACTACACATTGTTGAAAGTCACATTAACCCAACTGAAGCAATAGTTTCCGCTGCCAGTGACTTCTTTCCTCCTGTCCTTGAGGTAGTCTTTAATTCTTAGTTCTGATCAGTATGTATGCATGAATGATATGTGGCAATGTTGTGCATGGATGACGTCACATCAGAATGTTGTCAAGCATGAAAGCCATGTATTTGAATAAGTATGTTATACAGTAGTCTAATGAATGTGGCAATGACGTGCCTGCACTTGCGTGTTATAGTTATAGGATGATTCTGTAATTTCTATAGCTTACCTCTGTGTTTTAATTGTTAATTAGGCTCTGGTGTGGATGACCCAGTGGGTGAAGTCTCCATACAAATAGATCTTTTCACCCATCCAGGAACAGGAGAGCACAAAGTAACAGTGAAAGGTAAGAGCAGTATCATCAATAGATAGTCAGATAGAAAGGGCATTGGGTCCCCAAAATACCTAACGAGAATCCAAGCTCCAACACAGCAAACTGGAAAACCTCACTGATCCATGTGGTTTAGGTCACAGTTTTTCGAATGTTAAACTTCGAAATAAGCTGTCTTCCATCCACATTCAAAGATGTCACATTATTAAATACATCTTAGAATGTTTGCTTCTTTTGTTGTCATTCCTTGATCTTAATTTTACTGTTTAAATTCATTCCTTAGCTATAATGTTCCTCATTTTTCATTCTTTTCTTTCTAATATGTCTAATTCTTGTTTACTTGATTCCATTTATTTTCTTAGTATCAATTGTTTTTAACTTTTCAATTTGTGGGATTAAAAAAACTAGCAGATCTCCCGTGGTGATGCTCATGATAAATTGGAGAATGTTTTTTAAGGGCATGAATATTACACCATGTACTGCCCAATGTATTATTCTGCTGCTAAGGTCGATGTGTTTGATAGGCGTGCCCTTTTAATGCCAAAAGGTCTAATTTAGGTAGTAGTAGGTGAATGTATCTGAGTGGTCATATTCATGTCCCTGCTACTCGGGAGCATATGTAATTTGTCATAACTGCTCCTCGACTTTTCAAGGACAAAGGCAGTAAAGAGGCTGATGTCGTACAAGGCATGTTGTGTGATATCAGAGGTTAATGCATCATCCAGCTACTGTTCAGTGGTATGAACCCAGAATCCTAAAAGGACAATTTAGAATGAAGTGTTTTGCATTAGAATTTTATTATAAATGCTCAATTCATTGACTGAAGCACAGTTCTGAAACAAGATAATGATTCAGAGTATACATAAATCTATTTAAGCATTTACTGCAAGAGTGTAACATCTTAAATAGTCAAACCAATCACGAGGACTGAACCAGCAGAAGGCGTTTGGTAGTAACAACATTTTTTTAAAAGGACAAATTTAGGTGAGTTCTTTCTCTAGGGTTTCCGCGGATCTGACACCAAAATTACAGTGAATAATTGGGAGAACCCCCACAAAAATTCAACCCCAATATTTTTTTCAAATAAACAATACTTGAGTTCCTCGTGAAAGATAGTGTATTCTATAAAGACACAACTGCAGGAAGATTTTGTCATCAAGTAATGACTTGAAATGGAAATTCTTCTCACAGTTACTTCGGTTTATGGAAGTGTATTAGCCAATAAAAATGTGTGTATTTAGCTTTTATCTTGTTGATTAAGTGACATTCTTATCTTTTTTCAGTTTTGTATTATTTCACCTTGAATCTACGGTTAAACAAATCCAACATCTCTTTAGAAAAGAGTTATTTTCTCAGGCCATTTTAGTTAAAATCAAAAGCTCTGAGTATTTTGATGCCATTTCTCACAGGCTATAAAGTATTGTCAGCAGAATAAAAAGCTCTTTGGTGATTTTGCATGTTACAGTTAATGTAAATATATGAATATTTCATTGCTGGTAATTAATTACATATCAATTTTTGTGACGAGAATGGTTTATTTTGTGGGTATTTTTGTTCCTGTTGGGTGGCCAGATTAAGACTTCAGGAAGTAGGTGTATGCTTTGATTTTAAAAATGATTAAGTCTGCAAGTGATAAATGGTGTGATTTTACAAAGGGTTCAACATTTTTTCTGTGATTTGGCTTGAGGTTTGTTGAAACAGCTAATTCAGTTTGACATGATTTATGTTTTACAGTGGTAGCTGCTAATGATCTAAAATGGCAGACAAATGGCATGTTTCGGCCATTTGTTGAGGTCACTATGATTGGACCACACCTTAGTGATAAGAAAAGAAAATTTACCACAAAATCAAAGAGCAACAACTGGGCTCCAAAATACAACGAGACATTTCACTTGTGAGTAAATGTTTGTTTTAGATGCAATACTTTTTATTGTTAGATAAGCATTACCGAAATTTGTACAGAATTGGATATAAACAGGGAGAAATATAATCCATGTGGAAATAACAAGTGTTTTTTTTTATCAGTGCTTAAGGAGTAAAAGCGTAGTCAAAGAAGCGTTGGAATCATTTTAAAGACAAAACGAGGCCATCCTATACTTGAGAGTGTGGGAATGACAGAAAATACTGTGGCTCAGTTTTTACAGAGGAAGGTGAAAGAACCCACTACTGAAGATAGTACCCACTACTGAAGAGGACACAAATAACCTCCCAGAGATGTCGGGGAACATAGGATCTAATGAGCGGGAGGAAATGAATGAAATCAGTATTTGTAGGGAAATGGTGTTAGGGAAATTGACGGGATTGAAGGCCAATAAATCCCCAGGGCCTGATAATCTACATCCTAGGGTACTTAAGGAAGTGGCCCTAGAAATAGTAGATGCATTGCTGGTCATCTTCCAAAGTTCTATAGACTCTGGAACTGTTCCCATGGATTGGAGGGTAGCTAATGTAACCCCACTATTTAAAAAAGGTGGTAGAGAGAAAACGGGGAATTATAGACCGGTAAGCCTGACATCGGTAGTGGGAAAAATGCTAGAGTCCATTATAAAAGATGTAATAGCAGAGCACTTGGAAAACAGTGACAGGATCGGACAAAGTCAACATGGATTTACAAAAGGTAAATCATGCCTGACTAATCTACTGGAATTTTTTGAGGATGTAACTGGTAGAATAGATAAGGGAGAACCAGTGGATGTGGTGTATTTGGACTTTCAGAAGGCTTTCGATAAGGTCCCGCATAAGAGATTAGCATGCAAAGTTAAAGCACATGGGATTGGGGGTAAGGTACTGACTTGGATAGAGAACTGGTTGGCGAACTGGTTGGCAAACAGGAAGCAAAGAGTTGGAATAAACGGGTCTTTTTCCGAGTGGCAGGCAGTGACTAGTGGGGTACCGCAGGGATCGGTGCTAGGACCCCAGTTATTCACAATATATATTAATGATCTAGACGAGGGAACTAGATGTAATATCTCCAAGTTTGCAGACGACACAAAGCTGGGTGGGCGTGTGTGCTGTGAGGAGGATGCAGAGAAACTCCAGTATGATTTGGACAGGTTGGGTGATTGGGCAGATGCATGGCAGATGCAGTATAATGTGGATAAATGCGAGGTTACCAACTTTGGTGGCAAAAACAGGAAGAAAGATTATTATCTGAACGGCAATAGATTGGGAAAAGGGGAAGTGCAACGAGACCTGGGTGTCCTTGTGCACCAGTCGCTGAAGGTAAGCATGCAGGTGCCGCAGGCGGTTAAGAAGGCAAATGGTATGTTGGCCTTCATAGCGAGAGGATTCGAGTACAGGAGCAGGGATGTCTTGCTGCAGTTGTACAAGGCCTTGGTGAGACCACACCTTGAGTATTATGTGCAGTTTTGGTCACCTTATCTGAGGAAGGATGTTCTTGCCATGGAGGGAGTGCAGCGAAGATTCACCAGACTGATACCTGGGATGGCAGGAATGACGTATGAAGAGAGATTGGGTCGATTGGGCTTGTATTCGCTGGAGTTTAGAAGAATGGGAGGGGATCTCATTGAAACTTATAAAATTCTAACAGGACTAGACAGACTAGATGCAGGAAGGATGTTCCCGATGGCGGGGGAGTCCACAACCAGGGGTCACAGTCTAAGGATAAGGGGTAAGCCATTTAGGACTGAGATGAGGAGGAATTTCTTCACCCAGAGAGTGGTGAACCTGTGGAATTCTCTACCACAGAAGGCAGTTGAGGCCAATTCATTAAATATATTCAAGAAGGAGTTAGATATATTTCTTAAGGCTAAAGGGATCACGGGATATGGGGAGAAAGCCGGGACAGGGTACTGAATTTGGATGATCAGCCATGATCTCATTAAATGGCAGAACAGGCTCGAGGGGCCGAATGACCTACTCCTGCTCCTATCTTCTATGTTTATATATAGGGTCCAAATTTCTTCTGCCCAATATCACTCCAATGGTAGAGCTTAGGCACAGGAAAACCAACGGATGTGGGATTTCTGAAAGGGCCCAGGAATGCCAGGTCTCCACTTGGAATCCCACCAGGTCGCAATTTGCGCAGGAGCTTAGGATGACAGAACTGCCATCTGCTCCAAACATGACCCCTAACATCAGAGGGATGGGGCGAAGGGGGGAATTCCCACACTGGGAATTACCCCAGCCCCAGCCGCCCTGCCACCAGGCAACTTGGGGGCTGGGAGATGAGCATGACGTACAAATCGATTGAGCAGCAGAACTGAGGCCCACCTGGAGATCCTGGCCTGGATCCCCAGTAGAAAGCTGGCAGCTCGAGTTATATCAGCCCTCTACTGACCCTAATCAAATGAAGTGACCTTGCCCTGATCCTGAATATTCCGGCAGGATCAGGACCAGAGGTCACCTGCGCCCAGTCCACTACATTTCACAGGCTGATTGGGGCCGAGAAATTTTGGCTCAAAAGAAGTTGAGGTACAGATCAGCCATGATCGAATTGAATGGCTGAATTAGCTTGAGGGGCTGAATGGCCTATTTCTCTTCCTATGTTCCTCCAAATATTCAACAGAAAACTGTATTAAAAAAATTAATGAGGGAAAAAATTATAAAGTTCACCAGGCCCAGATGTTTGAGGAAGAGTACTGTCCATAATTTTCAAATATACTTTAGAAACTGGAGTTGTGAAAGGGTGACACATGCTACATCCCTGTTCAAGCAAGAGGAAAAGGATAAGCCATAAAATTATAGGCAAGTTAGACTAATCTCAGTTATAGATATTCTAAAGTCCATAATATGGGATGAAATTAATGCAATTTAGAGAGGCATGGTTAATCGGAGAGAGTGGAGTCAATATTAAAATTCCAAATATATACAGGAAAGATCATGGCCGGAATTTTCACAGGAAAGAACGGGTGGGTTGGAGTCATGGGGGTGGGTGGGAGAGAAAGTTGTAAAAATTTTAAATCTAACACCCAACCCCAACCCGCCCACTTTCACCTTTTACTCAGGCGGGACGGGGGATGGGCTGCCAACTCGGTGCCAGGAGGCGGGTTGGCAATTTAAGTATTATAGTGAGGCCCTGAAGCCTCTACCTTAACCCGCTTTACATGTTTTACTGCAGGCGGCCGGGGATCCTGGGGCTCGGGATTCCCGTTAGATGCAACGAGGCAGCCTCAGCCTCGGGGAGCAATTGTTGTGGGCCGGGAGGAGCAGGAGTGCTTCCTCCCGGTCCCCCAAGCTCCACCACCAGCAGCACGCAAACCCCCAGGGTCGGGATTGGAATCCCCGGACTTGAAACACCCGCTGCCCCCCCAGGATCGCGACTCAGCCCTGGGGTCGGGGATCAGACCCCCCACCCCTCCTGGGATTGCGACTCAGCTTCGGGATCGGGGATTGCGACTCAGCCCTGGGGTTGGGGATCGGAACCCCCCCTACACCCACATTGGGGATGGGAGCCCCCCGGGCTTGGAACCCCCCTAACCATCCTTGATCCAGCACCTGGTCCGTGTTCCCCGCATTACTGGAAACCAGCCTGTCAATCAGGCTGACTTCCAGGCGGGGAACACGCCTTTTACATCGCATGCACGCTGTGGAGTTACTGGGAAACCCGAACTTCCGGGTTCCCCTGCACCATGCAGTTGGGAAACTGGAAAATCCAGCCCCACTTGTTTCCTCTTCATCATCCAAGCATTTGATGCTACTCAGACTTGAAGCGCACTCTCCAAACAGCCAGACTCCTGACTTCAAACTGACACTGCTTGCCACAGAGCGCACCTGTGTGATACATTCTCACAAAGCTGCACATTTCTTGCCCTGATGGTAATTTCAAAATTGCATGGATTTATATGGCAAGAGAATGGAGTTTTTCAAATCCACCTACAGGATAATTTTGACAGTTTGTTCAAAATATATAAATACGAAGATAAACTAAATCAAATTAAGTATTTATTGGAAAATAAATTAATCTCTTTCAGTTCCTGTTTCTGACAGAATATTAGTGGCATTAACGAAGCTTGTGCCTACTAGGATTTCTCTAACATTAATTCATGTGTATATATAAGTAAATGCATATGCAGATGATCTAAGAATCTTCTGGTGAAGCCAACCCTTTCACCGTATTCTTACTGAACAAGTCTGCCTAGGATGGTACCGTATACAAAAGATATGAGAGGAAGTGTCGAGGCTCACTTGATTGAGAGATTCACTATTTTTGGTTAAAAGTGTAGCTTATTTTGAGGTATTTGATTCTAAAGATAAAGGGCTGCGTTTTCCTCTGCTATCCCATCCATGGCAGAAGTGGTGAGAAAATGGAGTGCTGAGACTTAACGCTGCCTCCATGCTCCAATCTCAATTTTTCTCTCCTCCCACCAGACGGGACCACCACTAATTTCCCCTTTCCTTGACAACCATATGTAAATGCTGGCGGCAGTGGAGCACGGCCATCCGACTCTCCCATCCGCTCCTGGACTACCTGGTGGAACCTGGCAGTAGGCCTAGGGTTGTGATGGAGATGCCCCAAATTGCAGTAGTGGAGAGAGAGGGCCTAGTAGAGGCCTCTTCCAATTTGGCCCCTAATTACTTGCCTGTTTCTGCCAAGGCCTACAAGGCTACAGGTCCTGCTGTCTTCAGGGCTCTTCTGTCCCTTCAAAGTCCCCCGCTGCCTCTTGTGCCTGCCACTGGAAGCCTGCTGTGCATGGGTAATAATGCCGACCCAGGAAAATGGGTTAGGGTCATGGCAGTGTCAGAGGAAAATCCAGCCCAAACAGTTCCGTTTAACTAGGCTCGCAATCTCTCCTACTCTTTGATCACAACTACTGTAACATTTTCCTGGTGTTGACAGCTGAGAGAATGAGACATGATTGGTAGTGGGACAAAGGTCAGTTCATATAGCCTGTGTGCCAACCTGTATATGTCTCGGCCTTGTATCCCAAATAGTTGCTGTCACCATACCATGTAAGCCATTCCTTACTTCGTTTATTCAATCTCTTGTTTTTGCCCTAGCATGCACTATGGAGTTACGTGAGGCTCAGTACTGAACTTTACAATGAAATGGTTCCCTATGAAGTCCATCTTTAAATAGTCAAATAAAGCTTTAATCAATGACTGGGGATTGAGTGAAGCAAACACCTGTAATCAAAAATGGGTAATAAGGGAAAAAAATAATTAGGAAACGGCACAGCTCATTAGAAGATTCTGATACTGCACAAGAATAAGGTATAGAAGCTTTGTGCAAATTCTACTCTATTATGGCTTCATTTGGCTTCACCCTTTTCAGATGCCTTAGCATTATAATGCCCATCACAAGGCAGCAAGTAAAATTTAAATTAAACATTGACTTAACATGAAATTTTCTTGATTGCAATGGTTTTCAGTAAATATTTTTGATATTCCTGCTGTAATTGTCTCTTATATTCCTCAAAAATATTGTTTCATTAGTAAGTAACCACTCACTAGTGTTAGCAGCCAACTCTCTGTTCACATCAGTGCTGAAATTGTGAGAAATCTTTGGTATTACTGATTTTTTTTTTAACTGTTAGAAAAATGCTTATATAGATCTTATTTTTCAGTTCTGATTCTTGCTCTTTGCTTCATCTATTCCTTTGTACCACTGTTGCAATTTCTCCTCATGTTGCTCCCCATTTCACATTTTTCTATAGCAGTAGTGCTGTAATCTTAACTGCGACAATCATACTGCCTCCTGATAGCTTGCAGACCTGCCTTAAGGAAGTTGATTTTACCTGTGCTGCTGGAGGCAAAGCCACTGGCGGAATGAGCCATTTTTTCTTAGTCTCAAGACAGCGGTATAGTTTTTGCATCCTTTGCTACCAGTACTCTGAATCCCACCTTCTATGTATATAGGGTGGAATTTGGTTGACTCAGCCCTACTTTCAAAGTCCCTGTATAACCCCCTCCACTTTTCATTCCACTTTTTTTTAAATTCTGGGTTATCAATTATGCTGCCAAGATCAAGGAGCCTGATTTAGTACTTTAAATTCAAGATGTCACGGGCGCTGATCATCCGGAATGTGAACTAAACAAGCAGCTGTGTAAAAGTGGCTAGTGCAGCTTCACTCAATTCGTAGCTCTCTTTGGCCTCTGAGTCAGAAGATTGTTTGTTCAAGCCTTCTTCTGAGACTTGAGCACGTAATCCAGGCTGACACTTCAGTTAAATACTGAGGGTGTTCTGAATTGTCAGAGGTGCTGTCTTTTGGTTAAACTGAGGCCACGTCTGCCTGTCAGGTGGCATTATTCAAACAAGAATAGCAAGTTTCCCCGGTGTTCTGGCCAACTTCCCTCCCTCAAGCAACATGATTAACTGGTCATTCATCTCATTTGTTATTTGTGAGACTTTGTTGTGCACAAATTGGATGCCATGTTTGCCTCATTACAAGTGCCTGCACTTCAAAAATAATTAATTGGCTGTGAAACACTTTAGAAGACATCATCAGGACATAAAATTTACAGCACAGAAACAGGCCATTAGGCCCAACTGGTCTATGTTGGTATTTATGCTCCACACGAACCTCCTCCCACCCTACTTTATCTAACCTGATCTGCATATCCTTCTATTCCTTTCTGCCTCAAGTACTTATCCAGCTTCCTCTTAAATGCATCAATGCTATTCGCCTCAACTACTCCATGTCGTCAGTATTATTTTTGGTTAAATATCTGCATTTTTAGGAGTTGCAGGCTGCTTCTCTGTTCCGGACCTCCCTGGTCGGGCCTACTTCCACTCAGTTAAAGGCCAGTATGCTTTATCTCATTCAGCGCACCAGCCTCCAGTAATATCCTGGGCCTGGGAAGCGGAAATACCCAGCGTAGGGAATTCTTAACACCGAGACTGCCCCCTTGACCATATTTCCCCTGTAAAGGGCAGGCAGAGTTTCTGTCCCTTACAAGGCTGCCCAGAAAATACTAGAAATGGCAGAGACTCAGCACAACTGGGTACCTGTCATTTTTCGGTATGTTCCACCAGAGTTATAGTGGGATTGTGGTGGAACCCCAAGAAATTTCAGGGCCTATGTATAGTTTAAGTATGAGGACAAAAATTTGATATGCCATTGATTTTCTTCAAATACTTCTGATGCTTTAAAACGATGTCTAGTTAATAACCTTACATCAAATTAGAAAACTGTTCTCAATGAGAAATAAAGCTTTTTTTTCTTTCCCCCTTTACAGTATATTGGGTAATGAGGATGGTCCAGATTCATATGAACTTCAGGTCTGTGTGAAGGATTACTGCTTTGCCAGAGAAGATCGTATTATTGGGATTGCTTTAATGCAACTACGAGATATTGCAGATAAAGGCAGCTGTGCTTGCTGGTGTCCACTAGGCCGCAGAATTCACATGGATGAGACGGGACTAACTGTCCTTCGTATACTATCACAAAGAACCAATGATGAAGTAGCAAAAGAATTTGTCAAACTGAAATCTGAATTACGGTCTGCTGAAGAAGGCAGTTGAATCTTGGATTATTCGAGCGTTGCTCCTTTATTTCAGTGGCGTGGTCACTGCAATTTTTTTTGGTTTCTAATTTATACCTCGTGCCAATATGTGCAAGTGTTCAACAAATTCTCTTTTGTAAATGGGACCATGTGCACTACTTTGTCTTTGTTAATAAGCATGTGTTGTATACCAATCAAAGTATAGATCTTTGTGAATTTTATTTATTTAATCAGAAATTTAAATCATGTTTAGAATAAAAAGGTTATTGCTTAAAAAAAAAATAGGATGCTTACATTTATGTAAATAATTTTATGAACTGGACTTGAAGCCGTGAGTCCCAGAATATTTTTTCACTTTAATTGAGCACTGTGATACCATCCTTCAGAGTGAGATGTACAACTGAGAAATGGTAAAAAATATCCTAAGCTCATGCCTAGTGCCTCAGTTTTTCGTCTCCCTCCCATAGGATTGCCAAAGGATGTCTTTACACTGTTGTAGATAAAATCATACATTCCATTTATAAGACTATAGATACTAAAACACTTAAGATATTTCCATGAAAATGCAGTGCTATGTGCAGCTAGGTTCCTGTACAGGAATAATTTGTGCTTACAGTCTTTTAGTCACACTTATGTCAAGCTTGAAACTTCCTATAGTTCCATTGCTGCTTTGTGAAACAAATCAGTGTAGCTTAAGTATGAAAGTTACATTTTTGATTTTTTTGTTTTAAAGTGTCACTTTGTTACAATATGCAATAGTTTTTGGGAAGAAAAAACAATTTAATCCCGCAATAAGTGAATAATGATATGGAAGAAAGGCTGACCAAATGTTTATTCCACTATTTCTGTCTGATTAGGTTTCTGTGAAAGTTATCCTGAATTTGTATCACTGTTATTTCTGTAAGTTATTAGCTATCTGAAGATATGGTCCTTAGATACTGAACATTTTGAAAATCATTACGAATGACTTTGTGCACTGGTGATATTTGTTGAGCTTCATTCAGGGGTGCGTGAAATGCTGTGCTTGCATTTCTAATGACTTTTTAAATAACATCTGTACAAAATAATCTCTTCTGTAATTCACATTCTTGTATTTAGTGTTGTTTCATATGGAAAAATCAATATATATCTAGAAGTTGAATTTCTGAGGGGGTTCACCCAACCATCCACTGTAACTTTGGCAGAGGATCCACGGAAGCCCTGGAAAAACTGTGTAAATGGCATTTACACAGTTTCTCTGGGTTTTGCGAGGATCTTCTGCTAAAGTTACAGCAGACAATCGAGAGAGCCCCCACAAAAATTCCACACTCTAATGTCTTGGGTCTGCAATCTGTGTATTACCCACTTTGGAAACCATTTATGCCATTTTTACCTAGCCATGTAACGTGCCATTTCTACAAAACAAGATATCGTAATTAATACAATAAAGTCCCCTGGCAAAGCACAGAAATGTTTGTTACTGTAGATTATCTAGCAGTGCTTTAAGACAAAAATATATAATTCAGTGAGTAAATTTTATGATGTCATTGTAAAATATGGAATTCATTTTGTTTTAACCCTTATTTTGGATGAGAAATTTCAGTTACTGAGGGGAAAAAAATTGCTAAATATTTTCAGAAGACATTTTGAGCGAGTTGTTGGAACCCAGTGGCCAAATTGTGCAATCAGAGTGATTACTTTACATAGGCAGAACCCATTATAAATGTTGGCGTTGGAATTTATAATGAGAAAAAGTTGACGCAAAAATTGTGATAAAAATGTGACAACAAGAAGTCAAGTGTGCAGCCAGGAAATGTGCACAAATGTAAGATTTTTAATAACTTGCGTATAGTGCATTTAATGTAGTAAAACATCCCAAGGTGCCACACAGGAACATTATTAAACAAAAAATTGACATAATAAGATATAGGTATACAGATTTTAATTATAGATCTGCCACAGTGATTTGACTGGGGGGGTGGGTAGATCCATGTGTTGGCAAATTCCATTCTTGTGCTTTTAAGCTGTAAATGAAACCTGAGTATAAATGCTGAATATGTAACACGCTCGAGTAATTGAACTGACACTAGGCAGACTTTGGTATAAACTGGGTAAGATTGCATCAAGTCAGCCTGATCCAAACTCAGTATAATCTTTGTGGAGGTGAAAATATAAACAAGGCTTTAATTGAGCTATTTTTGGAGATTGAGGTCTTTACTTTATAGACCTCTGGTTCAGATGACCATAAACAGACCCTTTGGCCCTGAACATCTTCGCTTTCTTTAGCTTTTAAGCCATTACTGCACTAAACACAAGTTTCCTCAATCCTTTTGGTATCTCTGATGATCCTGCCCAAGCCCTATGGGGCTCATTTGCATAGGAGTGCTGTTCCCAGAGATTTCCTGGCTTTATGTCACTACTGCGCTCTGGGAAAGTTAGACCCATATAAAATAGACACAGCTGCTCCCCCAGTCACTGAGACAAGCAGAAATTAGTAGTTTGAGAGCTTTGAAGAATCTCCAAACTTTGCTGATTTCTGGCTTTGCAGATGTTTTTCAACCTTTTTTTCCTCAGTTTTACCTGAGACTTGCATTTGCCCACTCCCCCCACAGTTCCAGTCTCACCCCCTATGTTTTTGACCACAACAGACCACTTCCCCACCCCGCGCGCCCTCCCCCGCACATAGTCAGAACAACTCTGGAGAAGGTGGAACAGCTGTCAGTGGCGGCGAGGAGAATATGGCAAAATGGCTGAAGACACCGTCCACAGCATGTCTTCTAGGCAACACAGGTCCTTCGAGCACCTCTTGGAGGAGCTCTGTGTTCAAAGGGTGTGATTGTCCAGGCCTGCCATTGCACATCTGTGTGCAACCTTTGCGAAGAACAGCTGTCTATCACTATGAAAGTAACCACTGCCCTTAATTTTTTTGACATTGGATCCTTTCAAGGTGCCTCAGTCCCTCTTGTATTTTACACTTTCCATGAGGGCGTGCAGGTTTTGCTGTGAAAAAGTCAGGGCACCATTGGCTAGATGGTGCCCTGAGGGTGCAATTGGCCTTTGATAAGAACCACTTCAGATGAGGGTGGAGCTGCCCTGAGTGGATAAAATACAAAGGGGTCGAGAGAAGAATCTCTACAGCCTCCCCTTGATCTCTTCATAAAAAGTCTTTACAGGGGCTGTGCCACTTCTGCAGCGACATTTCCTGGGCTCTAATTTACACCACTTCATATGCAAATTAACTTTGCCAGTAAACATGTGCAACTCCCTTTGCTGGTAAATCGTGTAACTTTCCAGCATAGCAACGGCACAACAGACATTAAGGAAATTCAGGGCTGTTAAATTTTAAATTATGCATCTTATTTTCCCTATATGTACAGGTTTGCTCATATGGAACCGGGAGCGAATGTAGGTCAGCAAGGACCAAATTGATAGGTGAGCGGGACCTGGTACAGGATAAGATAATTGTAGCAGTTTTACAGAGGGTGGAGGATGGGAGGCCAGCCAGGAAAGCATTGGAATGGGCTGGCGGTGACAAAGGATGGATGAGGGTTTCAGCAGGAGATGGGCGAAGCCCGAAGTAGGGTGGAGATGGTGATGTAACAGAGTTGGAAGTAGGCAGTCATTCTGATGGAGAGTATATGGGGTCGAAAGCTTAGGTTGAGGTGAAATAGGACACCAAGATTCATTGCATTGCTGTTTGTAGGTATTGTTCTTTCATTCTTTTTCTCCCAATCCAGATCCAACTGAACACGGATCCACAGTTAAGAAGAAAGTGCCTTTAGTTTGAGTCTAAATTGATGATTCCACTCCCAGAAGCTACAACAACTTATATAGTGCTTTTAATGTGCTAGAACATCCCAGGGAGCTTTACAAGCAACTATATAGAACACAAGCTGGATTTTGGAGAATGCTAAAGACCATAACCAAAGACATCATTGAATTAAATGAAGGTTTTGAAGGTGGAGAAACATGTGGCAAGGTTGAGAGGTATCTGAAGAAAATTCCAGAGTACAGGGCAGCGATAGCTGAAGGCTCTTTCACTGGGGCGGTGGGTGAATACATTGTAATCCATTATTTGATGTTGGGATGTGGGTGGCACTGGCCAGGCAGTATTTATTACTCATCCCTAGTTGCCCTGAGGGTGGGACTGGAGTCACATGTAGGCCAGACCAGGTAGGGGTGACAGGTTCCCTTCCCTAAAGGACATTAGTGAACCACATGGGTCCGTTTACAACGGGTTTATGAGGTGCCGCCACTGAAATTACAACAGGCGAGCGGGAGAACCTCCATGGAAATTCACCAACTTTTTATATAAACTAACCCTTTACTCAAATGATGGTATAGTTCTTCCAGGATTTCTCCCCTTTTAACCCTTTCTCTGCTGTTCTTGTTTTTGTGTGGTATTCTGGGTACAAAAAAGTAAGTAATGCAAAATTTAAAATGCAAAGTTTCACTTCCCACATCTGCATGGTCATACTGCAGCATGTCACACTTTATCACCAGCAGCTTTTGTCACATCACCACTTGGAAAGCTGATCCTACAAGCAAGTTTACCACACATCTAACCTGTATAATTTCTGGTCATTTGCTTTCACACAACCTGGAATGCAGGGTGCCCACTTCGTTCTTATGTATGTACTCATCAAACATCCACCATCTTAGCACTACTTCTTTGTTTACAGAACAAAGTCACACACAAGACCCATAACAGAGGAGTGCCCCTCATTTTAGACACCTTACTGCATATGAATAGCCAGGCCAGGCTGAAGCTGGAGGTTCTCTCCAAAGAGCAGGGCTAATTCCATCCTTTTATTGTTCTTGCTTCACATGCATACATTACAGAAAAGCAGCATAACATACACTTTTAGTTATGTAAGATCTGGTTTTAGGGAACCACTATTCTACCATGATACTATTCTACCATGTTCTGTTTCAATAGGTGTACATGAAGAAAAATCTACAAGCCTGAGTGGTAACCCCAAAGCTGGCATTCACAACCATCAACGACATTCACTCTATCCTCTAGGAAGCACCAGCACATGTACATATATCCCAGGGATTCAGGTAGACAGTTTGAACTCCATTCACTGGATGAAGCCCTAAGCACAGATGAGCAGGTGCAAGTGGTGGAAATGAGGAGCAGGAATCTGCTGTCCATAGGGCATCCATTCTCAGCAGCAGAGCCTTGGGATCTGGACCTCACAAGGCCTGTTTTTAAAAGGATGTTATTGACCACCAACTCTATAGTCAATAGAGAGAGAGGTGAACACCATCCAAGGTCTGATCATTGGTATGGAGGAATCCACGATGGAGCATGTGGCAACTCCAAGGCTATCTGCAGTGGAATCTCGAGAGCCAGAGCTACAGTTAGAGAAACAAAAAAGAAAGACTTGCATTTATATAGCACCTTTCACGACCACCGGACATCCCAAAGCGCTTTACAGCCAATGAAGTACTTTTGAAATGTAGCCACTGTTGTAATGTAAGAAACGCGGCAGCCAATTTGCGCACAGCAAGCTCCCACAAACAGCAATGTGATAATGACCAGATAATCTGTTTTAGTGATGTTGACTGAGGGATAAATATTGGCCAGGAAATCGGGGATAAACCCCCCTGCTCTTCTTCAAAATAGTGCCATGGGATCTTTTACGTCCACCTGAGAGAGCAGACGGGGCCTCGGTTTAACATCTCATCTGAAAGACTGCTGCAATTCTTGTGCTGCAACAGGTTTTCTTGTCTTGCTCCAGTATGTTAGGCAACTAGATGGAAAGTACCAACCACCTCACTTACTCCTGCCACTGGGGTAATATTGAGAAGTGCTAAGTTAGGTTCTAGTCTAGAACACATACAATGTCATCAAAAGCACATGGGTAAAAAAAAAACACTAGTCACACTCACACGTTGGGTATTAAAGCTCAATTGTTTGGAAAGCAGCAAATGTGATTCTTTAAAAAAAGAGGCAAGAGATGAACCTATAAGCAAATTATAGACTTGTGAGCTTTACTTTGATTTTTGGGAAAGTATTTGAGACTTTGATGAATAATAACATAAAGGATTATCTAGAAGGACAGCGTCTGATTAGAGAGCCAGTGTGAATGCAGAAGGAGCAGATCATATCTGACCAATAGCCAAGTTCTTTGAGGAAGTTAGCGATCTGATGAGTATGGGTGAGGCAGTGGATGTTTAATTGGATTTCAAGAAGCTATTTGACAGGGTTCCACATAACAGACTGACTCACATGGAGCATGAGATTGATGGCAAAGTATTAGAGTGGATTTATGTTAGGCTGAGGTGTAGATAGTAAATGGTGATGGTGCGTTCAGAGGTGTCAGAGTCATGACCAGTTATCAGTGGAGACCCACAAAAACAGAGTTGCTGTAGTTTAGAATTTTTATACATGACTTAAAGGCTGGAAAATTGTTATAAGGGCCTAGAAATTAGATGCTTTAACGCCAACCGTTAAAGCCTGTTTTGTAGACAACAATGGCGGCCGCCTCGCTTCCGCCCACTTCCGGCACGGAATGCGGCGGCCGCCGTATTGGGCAGGTCGGCAGCGCTGCGGTTGCCTGCGCTTGCCGCAAATATTTTAATTACCAGGAACATAATGTCAATCGGCGTGCAACACCAAATTGACGTGTGCTCATTGATTTTGGAACTCGCCGCTCCTCTTACTGCCCTCTCCAAAGCACGCCCGTGCGTGCAGCCGTTGACCGTGCATAAAGCCGGGAGAAAGCGGCAGTGAGCTATAAACTGTACAGTAAACAGCTACTGAGATAACTGGTAACTATGGAGAGTTCAGACTATGTAATTGGAGTGAACACTGCTTCCAATGAGATGCATCAAATCTTCCCTCAGTCAGTCAAACATTACAGGAGGTAAATACTTTTTAAATAAACTACTGTACAACAGTTGTAATAATCTCAGGAAAAAAATCAAAGCTGCATTTCCTTAAATTATATATATTGGGTTTTCTAGTTTAGGAACTAATAAAATAATATGCAAAGTTCTGAAGTCTGTTTTTAAAAGGCTGAACACCATATTCTCAACAAGAGTTCTTCAAAAGTCTGCTGCTGTTAAAAATTTAATTGAACTCTCTTCTGCACGATTTACACCAGTAAACTCCTGACCAAGAGGATCATGTTTCCCTTTTTTTCAATTTATTTCAATTAATTTCTCATGCAACGGTTTAATGACATCCATGTCACAGTCTTTATGTGGTGTTTCCAGGAGTCCCTCCAAATCTGAGCCTGTGCTTTAAGACCGACTCACCAGGGAGTGAATCCCCATGTGATATGCAGGTTAGTGCACTGTCACTGCTAGCTGCAAGACGGTGCATTCACATCCCCCTCCAGCACCATGGTGGAGCACAAACCTCCACACAGCAAACATCTGGGTGAAATACTGTGGACCTATGGCAGCCAGGCAGTCTGGTACCCATTTGTGGACCCCACACAAGACCCAGACAAATGCCCGAGAAATTAAGAAGGGAGCTGTGGACAAATAGATGCCTCCTAAAGTGCCGCAACAGACAATGCTCCAACCTTACAGGGGCTATCAGCGGACTCGATACCTCCTGACCCAACAAAACACAGGAGCCATCACCAAATTATCCCAAACAGCCCATTGCCCGAGAACGTCACACCGATCCTTCAGACGCGACCTTTGGCCTCCTGCTGATGTTACTGCCGGAAAGAGCGCATTGCACAAGAGATTCTGCGCCCTGCTCATTTAAATCAGCAGGCAGCACCAAAATACCGGTGCAGCCTCCGCTCTTTTTGCGGGCGGCCGTTAACCTTGGCCCATGGTGACACCGCCCGTTTCCGGGCCTAATCAAATTTCTAGGCCAAAGTGTCTTAAGCACAGTGGTCAATGGTGGTAATGAATGTGTGATAATTCAAAGGACTGGGACAAGCTAGGTCAATGAACAGAGAAATAGAAGATGGAGTTCAACATGGATAAATGTAAAGTCATAAGGCTAATTAGAAGAAGCCTGAATATTGTCTACATATTAAATGGCAATAGGATTGAGGTAATAGTGCATGAAAGAGATCTTGCAGGCCAGGGGTTGTAAATAAGCCATTAATCGGTTCAATGTTCACAGGTGGTAAAGAAAGCAAATAAAATGTCAGGATCTAAGGGTGTGTCTTACAAATCAAAGGAAATTATGTCGAAAGATGTTGAAGTTATATCTGCCTTGGGGAAGCAGCATCTGGAGTATTTAGTGTTCAATTTTCATATCACAGGAAAGACATAGAATTATTGGAAGGGACCAAAGGAGAACTACACAGCTAATTCCTGAATTTGAAGGGCTGAGTTATGAGGAAAGACTGTTTACCCTAAGATTTCAATCTTTGGAGAAGATGAGGACAATCAGGAACTCTGCATGATTTCCAAACTCCTGCCCCCCAGTGGCCATTTAATGCCACCACCATCACTGATGGGGTATAAAATTAGTATTTCGAATTTGGAGTTATCCGGAGGTAGGCCTGTTAACAATGTTTGCCAGCAAAAGAAACAGTGATTTGTGCTCAAGGATGCTGGAGTTCAAGGTAATAATACAAGATTGTCATGGTGATGAAAAATCCACCCTTTCACTCTTACAGAGGCTTTTAAAGTGCGGGACGCAGTGGTTGCTGGGTAGGTGATTAATTTTTACCTGTATATAAGTTGGGCGGTTCCTTAACCCGAGACACTACACTTGTAGTGTCCCCCACCCTTCCTCCTCCTCTAACCTAAAGGAGGTGAGTGACTATCAGGTAAGCTCTTTTTTGTTCCAGTTTAATCTGCAAGTTAGCTGGAGGGGATGGCAGGGGAGGCAGTGAAATGTTCCTCCTGCAGAATGTTTGAGGTGAGGGACGCCGTAGGTGTCCCTGCTGATTACACCTGTGGGAAGTGCACCCATCTCCAGCTCCTCGAAAACCGTGTTAGGGAACTGGAGCTGGAGCTGGATGAACTTCGGATCATTCGGGAGGCAGAGGAGGTCATAGATAGAAGCTTCAGGGATGTAATTACTCCAAAGCATGAAGATAGATGGGTGACGGTGAGAGGGGCTAGGAGGAAGCAGTCAGTGCAGGGATCCTCTGTGGTCGTTCCCCTCAGTAACAGGTATACCGCTTTGAATACTGTTGAGGGGGATGACTTACCAGTGGTAAGCCACGGTGACCGGATCTCCGGCGCTGGGTCCGTCCCTGTGGCTCAGAAGGGAAGGGGGGAGAGCAGGAGAGCAATAGTTATTGGGGACTCAATAGTCAGAGGGACAGATAGGAGGTTCTGTGGCAGCAAAAGAGACTCACGGATGGTATGTTGCCTCCCGGGTGCCAGGGTCCGTGACGTCTCGGACCGTGTTTTCAGAATCCTCAAAGGGGAAGGGGAACAATCACAAGTCGTGGTACACATCGGTACCAACGACATAGGTAGGAGAAGGGACGGGGATTTAAAACAGGAATTTAGGGAGCTAGGTTGGAAGCTGAGAGCCAGTACAAACCATGTTGTAATTTCTGGTTTGTTGCCGGTGCCACGTGCTAGCGAGTTGAGGAACAGGGAGAGAGTGCAGATAAACACGTGGCTGCAGGGATGGTGTAGGGGGGAGGGTTTCAGTTATGTGGATAATTGGAGCACATTCTGGGGAAGGTGGGACCTGTACAAACAGGACGGTTTGCACCTGAACCAGAGGGGCACCAATATCCTGGGAGGGAAATTTGCTACGGCTCTTCGGGGGGGTTTAAACTAATTTGTCAGGGGGATGGGAAAAAGGGCTGTAGTCCACGAGCCAGTGGTGAGTGTAGGGAGGTACTGAGGAGGGTATCAAGGTCGCAGGAATGTACCGGCAGACAGGAAGATGGCTTGAAGTGTGTCTACTTCAATGCAAGGAGCATCCGGAATAAGGTAGGAGAACTTGGAGCGTGGATTGGTACTTGGGACTACGATGTGGTGGCCATTACGGAGACATGGTTAGAACAGGGACAGGAATGGTTGTTGGAAGTTCCGGGGTATAGATGTTTCAGTAAGAGTAGGGAAGTTGGTAAGAAAGGTGGAGGAGTAGCATTGTTAATCAAGGATAGTTTAACAGCGGCAGAAAGGCAGTTCGAGGGGGATCTGCCGTCTGAGGTAATATGGGCTGAAGTTAGAAATAGGAAAGGAGCGGTCACGTTGTTAGGAGTTTTCTACAGGCCCCCAAATAGTAATAAAGATGTGGAGGAAGAAATTGCAAAGCAGATTATGAATAGGTGTGGAGGTCACAGAGTAGTTGTCATGGGTGACTTCAACTTTCTAAATATTGATTGGAACCTTTATAGGTCAAACAGTTCGGATGGGATAGTTTTTGCACAGTGTGTGCAGGAGGGTTTCCTGACACAATATGTGGATAGGCCGACAAGAGGTGGGGCCACGTTGGATTTGGTACTGGGTAATGAACCGGGCCAAGTGTTTGATTTGTATGTGGGAGAGCACTTTGGAGATAGTGACCACAATTCGGTAACTTTCACTATTGCAATGGAGAGGGATAGGGCCATACGGCAGGGCAGGGTTTATAATTGGGGGAGGGGTAATTATGATGCGATTAGGCAAGAATTAGGGAGTATAAGATGGGAACAGAAACTATCAGGGAAAGGCACAAACGAAAAGTGGAGCTTTTTCATGGAGCAATTACTGCGTGTCCTTGATAGGTATGTCCCTGTCAGGCAGGGAGGAAATGGCCGAGTGAGAGAACCATGGTTCACAAAAGAGGTTGAATGTCTAGTCAAGAGGAAAAAGGAAGCGTATGTAAGGATGAGAAAACAAGGTTCAGTTGGGTCGATTGACGGGTACAAGGTAGCAAGGAATGAGCTAAAAAAAGAGCTTAGGAGAGCTAGGAGGGGGCATGAGAAGTCCTTGGCGGGTCGGATCAAGAAAAACCCCAAGGCTTTTTACTCTTATGTGAGAAATAAAAGAATGACCAGGGTGAGGGTAGGGCCGGTCAAGGACAGTAGTGGGAACTTGTGCATGGAGTCAGAAGAGATAGGAGAGGTGATGAATGAATACTTTTCGTCAGTGTTCACCGAGGAGAGGGGCCATGTTCTTGAGGATGAGAGTGTGATAAAGGTGGATAGGCTGGAGGTGGTAGATGTTCTGAGGGAAGATGTTTTAGCAATTTTGAAGAACCTGAGGGTCGATAAGTCCCCTGGGCCAGATGGGATATATCCTAGGATTCTTTGGGAGGCAAGGGAGGAGATTGCAAAGCCTCTGGCTTTGATCTTTGGGTCCTCACTGTCCACGGGGATGGTGCCAGAGGACTGGAGAGTGGCGAATGTTGTTCCTCTCTTCAAGAAAGGAAATAGGAATGACCCTGGTAATTATAGGCCGGTTAGTCTTACTTCGGTGGTTGGTAAGATAATGGAAAAGGTCCTGAGGGATAGGATTTATGACCATTTGGAAAGGGGCAACTTAATCAGGGATAGTCAACACGGATTCGTGAAGGGTAAGTCTTGCCTAACAAATTTGATTGAATTCTTTGAGGAGGTAACTAAGTGTGTAGATGAAGGTAGAGCAGTTGATGTCGTATACATGGATTTTAGTAAGGCGTTTGATAAGGTTCCCCATGGTCGTCTCATGAAGAAAGTAAGGAGTTGTGGGATAGAGGGAAATTTGGCCGATTGGATAAGTAACTGGCTATCTCATAGAAGGCAGAGGGTGGTGGTGGATGGAACATTTTCGGACTGGAGACCAGTTACCAGCGGTGTACCACAGGGGTCGGTGCTGGGTCCTCTGCTGTTTGTGATTTTTATCAATGACTTGGAGGAGGGGACTGAAGGGTGGATCAGTAAATTTGCTGATGACACCAAGATTGGTGGAGTAGTGGATGAGGTGGAGGGCAGTTGTAGGCTGCAAAGAGACATTGATAGGATGCAGAGCTGGGCCGAAAAATGGCAGATGGAATTTAACCCTGATAAGTGCGAGGTAGGGCAAATTTGAATAAGGATTACAGGGTCAACGGCAGGGTTCTGAGGAACGTGGAGGAGCAGAGGGATCTGGGGGTTCATATCCACAGATCTCTGAAGGTTGCCACTCAAGTGGATAGAGCAGTAAAGAAGGCCTATGGTGTGTTGGCGTTTATTAACAGAGGGTTTGAGTTTAAGAACCGTGAGGTTATGCTGCAACTGTACAGGACCTTGGTGAGACCACATTTGGAATATTGTGTGCAGTTCTGGTCACCTCACTATAGGAAGGACGTGGAAGCATTGGAAAGAGTGCAAAGGAGATTTACCAGGATGCTGCCTGGTTTGGGGGGGAGGTCTTATGAGGAAAGATTGAGGGAGTTGGGGCTTTTCTCTTTAGAGCGGAGGAGGATGAGAGGCGACTTAATAGAGGTTTATAAGATGATGAGGGGGATAGATAGAGTGGATGTTCAGAGACTATTTCCTCGGGTAGAGGCAGCTGTTACAAGGGGGCATAACTATAAGGTGCAGGGGGGGAGATATAGAAGGGATGTCCGAGGTAGATTCTTTACTCAGAGAGTGGTTGGGGTGTGGAATGGACTGCCTGCTGTGATAGTGGAGTCGGACACTTTAGGAACTTTCAAGCGGTTATTGGATAAGCACATGGAGCACACCAGAGTGATAGGGAGTGTGATAGCTTGATCTTGGTCTCGGACAATGCTCGGCACAACATCGAGGGCCGAAGGGCCTGTACTGTGCTGTACTGTTCTATGTTCTATGTTCTTACCTAAAAACTCTGCAAATAGTCATGTGACAACTGTGGAGAATTTTGTTTCAGTAACATTCTGATAAGTCGACCACCAGTTCTAACACTGAAGATCAAATGGGCCTTTGTAAAATAAAAAGTGCCATAAACAGTTCGCTCTCTAATGAAACAGGAATAAATTCCTATTTTACGGGCTTGCTAGTTTAGAGTATGGATGGGAACATGAAATTAAAAAATGCTTTAAGCTAGCTGAATTTGATTTAGCCACATACCTAATGGGGAACATAATGATAATGATTCTGGCAAGTACTATAATCTCAACACAAGTGTTTCGAACATTATCAAACTTCCACAACCTAACTTTTCAGTTCCTATTGGGTTTAATAGGAAACACAATGCCTAATCTGATTAAATGGTATGAAAATAGAAGCAGTTTAAGGTCGCTGTGAAAACAGGCAATCATGTTACTCATGAGCACAAAACAACTCAAAAAATGGCTCGGGAGAATATAAAACTTAGTTTTTATTCCTGACTTCAACAGAAGTCTCAGAGCCCACTCAATTGGCATCATATTACCCATCAACTGGCTTTTTCATACATCATTATGCCCGCTCTTTACCCTGATAGTTCAAAACATAGCTTATATCTTTATATGTAATAAATCAAGTCAAACATAGAAGGAGGTAGGATATTTGCCAGAGGACTTGTATACATCCAGTGTCTGGTGGGAGAGTTAGTACCAGCACAGGCATGATGCGCCAGAAGGTATTCTTTGGTACCAAAATTTCTCTGATTCTTTATATGTGCTGGAATCTCCTGTGTGCAGTAATTTTATGTTTACGTAGCATAGTATATTTTCACAGGCGATGGTGTGACAATCGGGATAATGACTGTAGATCTATATTTTCCATATTGAATTATACTCAGTTGCAATTAACCAGACCATGATGGCAAAAGCCAATTACTGGGGATCAATTTTCAGGGTCAGGGAGCCAATTTCACCAAAGTAAGCAAAATGCAATTTTCCACATTTTGTTTGTGCAAGCTGTTTGCAATATTGGGAAAAGTTTACGTGGCGCGATGAGGCTTCCAGTGCAGGGTCTCATTCAACAAAAGTGAAATTGGAGAATTTTATGTGGAGATCAGAATAACTGATTTTCTAGTGATTAATTAACCATATATATAACACCAACCTTGATTCTCTACCCTCCTTCATACAACAGAAGCTACATTAGTATATTTGCAGTGAGAGACAATAATACCATACACATTGAATTTCACAGGTCACCTCGAAACCGTGGTCATGTGTCATACTTCACCAAGCCATAGGCCCTCAAAGACCAGGCAAATTAGCCCTATTAGCGCTAATATTTCTTATTCACTGGTTTGCCCTTTTTGATTTTTGTGAGCCTGGAGGTTTGGAAGGGTATGTTCTAAGTATTCTTGCCTTATTGATGGATAATTTCTAAATCAGAACACAAAGATCTATTAGTATCAGCAACTTAATGCATATGGAAGCATGGATATTTGATTAATGAGGCTCCATTGTCTTCTTCTTCTTAGGCAGTCCCTCAGAACCGAGGATGACTTAGTAGCCACCTACGTGGCCCTCAAACAAAAAAAGCTTGGACCCCTCTCGACTACCAGTTGGATATGTTGTTGGGTGTCTCCAAATGCATGGTTCCAAGGTATTGATTGAAAACCGGGCCATCTGTCCTAATTGTTGATTCATGTCAGTAGTTTGGGGACCTGACAGATCCCAACTTCAGCCTAGATACAGCCTTTAAGACCTTCTTCAATGACAACAAATTCCCAATATGAGTTAAGCAGTGCAAATTTTCTATTATAGAAGAAAGACTGGCAAGATCTCCTAGGCAGGCATCAGATAGGCTTCCTCCAGTCCATATGCAAGTTCCAGGACCAAGATGTGAGATGGATTTGTGACAAAAGGATGAAATGGTCGTAGGGATGAAGAGTCCTGGTCTGTGTCACTGTGTATCCTGTAAGCATGCCTCCTTGTCAAAGCCCCACAAAGGAGTACCTGGATTTAGCAGTCGGTGATGAACAAGCCTGGTATGCAGCATTAGAGTTGGACATCTTGAGCATTCAGATGGCTGGCATGTTGATAGCTGTCCTGTGTAGGGCATTCCATCACACTGAAGGCATCATAAAGCAAATGTGGAAACTCTGGGACTGCAATGGTGTTACTGAAGGCCGGGTGTGAGAAGACATTGGCTGGGAATTTCTCCAGAGCTGCTCTCACTCCGCCACTGTAACTCTGCCAGAAGTGTGTCAGAAACCCTGGTGAAGTTAAGGCAGCAGAGTGAGAGTAACTCCAAGGAAATTCCTGGTCATTCTCACACATCCAAGATTCAGTGCCTACCATAATTAGGTTGCAGAGAGACAATCAGATGCACCTCCAATAGTTGAAGCTATTGGTCTGTGTTCAGGATGATACCAATACATACACATACCTTTTTTAATGAAGTGTGTTGCTCATCATGCCCTTGTGAGGAACTTTTGGGACCTCATGTTCACCTAATGAGTGCTCATTCTGCTCTTGTCATTGTCAATCAATTAGTGATTGTCCTCTACGCGTAGTGGGTAGGAGACTTTTGGGGCCAAGTTGGCTCCAGGGTGACACACCTGATGATGAAAGTTCAGACCTAAGTCAACTCTCCATGCCAGATTCAGTAATCCAATGCCTGAGCCAGACAGGTCTGCAGTACTCCAGAACTCTGTTAATGATTGACCAGCCAGCCTGGCTCACTAATGGATCCCGGGTAGGTTAATTTGTCACTAGAGCTGGGATTCTTCCCACTCTGCTCCAGATAATTCTGCAATTCAATGGCATAATGAGTAAAGTGGTCCTGGTTGGACAAGCAATGGGAAAGTTATCAATGCTTTTTGCTGCTAGCCTACAGGAATTTAGCTGATGAAGATACAGCAGTACTCTCGTTCATTCATCACCCCCGTGTTCACTGACCTAACCTACATTGACTCCCGGTCCACCAACACCTCGATTTTAAGTTTCTCATCCTCATGCTCAAATCCCCATGGCCTCGACCCTCCCTATCTCTGTAACGTCTTCCAGACCTACAGCCCTCCAAGAACTCTGCGTTGCTCCAATTCTAGCCTAGTGCATCGCCCATTCCCTTCACCCCACCATTGACAGCCATGCTTTCAGCCTTCTAGACCCTAAACTCTGGAATTCTCTTCCATAACATCTCCACCTCTGTTCATTCCTTTAAAACACTCTTAAAACCTACCTCTTTGACCAAGCTTTTAGTCACCCATCCTAATATTTCCCTCTTTGGCTCGGTGTTAATTTCTGTCTGATTTTGTTCCTTGGGACATTTTACTCACGTTCTCTGGATTATTAGTCCAGACCCTGGATTACCAGTCCAGTAACATAACCACTACACTACCATGCCATGTCAAACAGATTTAACTGCATTTTCATGTATAACATTTGGGAATTTCAAACTTTACGTTGCAGACACATAGCATATGCTGTATTTCCATCTTTATTTCTGTATTTATCTCAAATTCATATTTTTTTTTTAGCAACACAATCTTGAACATTTTGCAATACCTATCTAATCAGGCAGTTCCTTATGACTTGCGTCAGCAAGTGTACTATGGCCAAGTGTACTGTGGCAGGTTCTAAACTTTTCTTGACACATTTGTGTGCCTATAATTTATTTTTTAAGAAAGTTCACCTGTCACTTGATGTGTGGCAGAAGATTACAGGCATTCAGGTCATGAATACCAAAATAATTCACTATCCAAATGCAAATCTTTCTTTCTTTCTTTCTCGCTGCAAGAAGTCACAGGTGAGTGACCGCCTCCTTGTCGAAACTTACTCTCTGCTTACTCCGCCTTACTCACTGCTGCTCTGTGAGGTTCAAGTATGATGGTCTGTTCCTGAATACCTGAACGCTGTAATGCCTCCTGCGACCTTGCCTCCTTCTTCCTTTACTTGCTGCCTGTGCAGGTCTTTGCTGCCTTCCTTGCTGCTGCTCCTCCTCCTGATTTGAGAGCCTTAATAGTAAGCCCAGCAGCATACCCATGTTCAATAATTCAAAACAAGCAAATTCTGTGAAACAGTTATTGCCCTCCACAAATTCACTCTGCAAAAGTATTAAACAGAGAAACACTAGCTGGGCAGGTTAAGGAAGTGACGTTTTAAACATGCACAGGCACCAATTTAACAAAAGGGCCCTGATTCAGGCACCGCACCCTTATTATCATATTTAAATGTTGCCTGCGCTTGTTGCAGGCAATAGCTGTGGACACATATCGAGCTCCCGCACCAATATGGTGTGAAGCGCACTTCCGGCTGTATTTGACTTTGCCGCCTCATTTTGGACCCTGCATCACAATTTCTCCCTCAATGTGTTATAACAGTAGACATTATGAGAACTACATGTGACAGGAAGTGCGTGCTGTGTACAAGAAATTCAATATATTACAACTGGATCTTCCATGGTGTTGCACAGGCTAATTCAGTACCTCTGTAGTCTTCATGATGCTGTTTCTCACTCTTCTCTCTTCTTCTGCGCCTGCCTCCTTCTTTCTTTTCTCTTCTGCTTCTCTATCTTTAACACTTCATTTTCTACTCTCTGTTCTTGTGATTCTTGCTCTATCTTTTTCTTCTTTTCTGCTTTCCTTTTGGGTGGGAGCTGCTGGGTGGTTTGGCAGGGAAAGAAACCATTGACAACTGCAGGCTGCATTTTTCAGTGGATTTCCAGGGAAAATGTGGCCTGCAGCCCTCCGTAACTTTTTTCCCCCATTACCTCCCACCATCATTTATGACTCCTGACATCGCTGATTCATATTGCGCCCTTCCCCTTTACCTTCACACTAACCTTTCCCTTTCTAGCACCATCTCACACTCATTACCACTCTTAGTAGGTATTCATTTTCATGGGCCACCGACATCAGTACTGGAACAGGAAGGAGCTGTACCGATGCCCTTGTAGAGGTCGCAGATTTGGGAGGTGCTGCCAAAGAAGCCTTGGCAAGTTGCTGCAGTGCATCTTGCAGATGGTATACACTGCAGCCTTGGTGCACCGGTGATGGAGGGAGTGAATGTTTAAGGTGGCGGATGGGGTACCAATCAAGTGGGCTACTTTGTCCTGGATGGTGTCGAGCTTCTGGAGTGTTGTTGGAGCTGCACTCATCCAGGCAAGTGGAGAGCATACCATCACACTCCTGACTTGTGCCTTGTAGATGGTGGAAAGTCTTTGGGGAGTGAGGAGGCGAGCCACTTGCCAAATAACCACATTTAAAATAGAAAGAGGAGACATATTAAATAAACTACTCAAACTCAAAGAGGATAAAACCCCTAGTCCAGATGGATTGCATCTGCACATTTTAAAAGATATAGCAGAGGCACTATTATACATATATAATAATTTGTTAGAAAAAGGTGTAGTGCCAGAAAACTGATGATAGTTAACATTATAGCTATATTTAAGAAGGGAGATAGAACATGTCCAGAGAATTATAGACCAGTCAGCTTAACATTGGTGATAGGAAAAATAATGGAATGCCTACGAAAGAAGAAAATAGAAAAACATCTAGAAACCAAAAATATAAAAATGAATAGTCAGCATGGATTTCAAAAGGGAAAGTCTTGCTTGACCAACCTCATTGCATTTTTGAAGAGGTAACAGAGAGAGTAGACACAGGTAATGTAGTAGGTGTAATATATCTAGATTTCCAAAAGGCCTTCGATAAGGTACCGCATAATAAACTAATGAATAAGGTCAGTGCAGGTAGAGTCAGGAGACAAATAGCAGAATGGATAGCTAGCTGGCTGCAAGACAAAAGGCACACAGTAGTGGTAAAGGGTAGCTATTCGGAGTGGCAGAAGGTGGGAAGTTGGGTCCCATACGGATCAGTGCTGGAATCACTGTTGCTCACAATTTACATTAACAATTTAGACTTTGGAATCAAAAACGCTATTTGTAAATTTGCGAACAATACCAAATTGGGAGGAATAGTCAACACTGAGGCGGACCTCAACAAATTACAAGAAGACATTAATAAACTTGCAGAATGGCCATATAATTGGCAAATGAATTTCAACACAGACAAATGTGAGGTATCACATTTTGGTAAGAAAAATAAGGAGGTCACATATTGCTTGGAAAATAAGAATCTAAATGGGGTGGAGGAGCAAAGGGATCTGGGAGTACAAATACACAAATCACTAAAAGTCAATAAGGCCATAACAAAAGCAAACAATGCACTCGGGTTTATTTCTAGAGGGATAGAATTAAAATGTAGAGAAGTTATGCTAAACTTGCATTGAACCTTGGTTAGACCACACTTAGACGCTGTACTGTACATAAGAACATAAGAAATAGGAGCAGGAGTAGGCCATTTGGCCCTTTGAGCCTGCTCCACCATTCAATGAGATCATGGCTGATCTTCTGCCTCAACTCCTTTCACCGGCCCTATCGCCATATCCCTTGATGCCCTTACTAGTCAGAAATCTATCGACTTCTGTTTTGAATATACCCAATGACTGAGCCTCCACAGCCCTCTGGGGTAGAGAATTCCAAATATTCACCACCCTCTGTGTGAAGAAATTTCTTCTCATCTCAGTCCTGAATGGCCTTCCCTTTATCCTGAGGCTGTGGCCCCTGGTTCTAGACTCCCCAGCCAAGGGAAACATTCTCCCAGCATCCACCCCATCAAGCCCTGTAATAATTTTGTATGCTTCAATGAGATCCCCTCTCATTCTTCTGAAATCAAGAAAATACAGGCCTAGTTTACTCAATCTCTTCTCATACGACAGTCCCGCCATCCCAGGAATCAATCTCGTGAACCTTCGTTGCACTCCCTCTATGTCAAGTATATCCTGTACTGTGTATAGTTCTGGTCACCATATTATAAAAAGGATATAGAGGCATTGGAGAGGGTGCAAAGAAAGATATACAAGGAGGGCAACTTTTCTCTTGAAAAGATAAGGCTGAGGAGTGACCTAATAGAGCTCATTAAAATTATGAAAGGTTTTGATAGAATATTTCCACTTGTGGGGAAGAGCAAACCCAGAGGCCGTCAACATAAGATAGTCATCAAGAAATCAAATAGGGAACTCAGAATAAACTGCTTTCCCCAGAGAGTAGTGAGAAAGTGGAACTTGCTACCGCAGGGAGTAGTTGAGGCGAATAGTATAGATGCATTTAAGGGGAAACTAGATAAGCATATGAGGGAGAAGGGAATATGTGGTTATGCTGATGGAGTTAGATGAGGAAGAATGGGAAAGGCTCAATTGGAGTATAAATGCCAGCATGGACTAGTTGGGCTGAATGGCCTGTTTCTGTGCTGTGTGTTCTCTGTAATTGTATACTCAGTCTAACAGCTTCTCATACCTCGTATCTTTGAAATGCTCACTCAAACCTTGTATCCTCTGCTCCTCCTTGCTCCACTGTTACTTACCACAGTGTTAGCCCCTGCCCATCCACTCCTCCCTTACATCTACTTGTTTCCTGCAAAATTGGGTGGCAAGAAGCCAGAGATACCCTTAAACTGTTTCCCTTATATCTGATTCCCTCAAAGCCGGTTTGTTCACTTTCAAAATTCAACTTGTTATTTATATAAAGTAGAACTCAATTTAGGATGAGGAAAGGCACTCAGTCTGCCTCTTTATCTGTAGTCTCTATCTCTGTCATACAGATGTCAGTAATTACAATGTTTACATTTTCTATCAACAAAGCACAGCTTTCAAATTGCAACTTTTTTGAAAAATGAACACTAATTAGGATGAGGAAAGACTAGAATTTAGCTCCGTAGCGTCCGATTTTGTGACGAAATGGCGCCTGCACCATGTGCGCACTCTTCTGGTGCGTTCCGTGCCGGATGCCATCATGGTGAGGGCGGTAGGGCGGGCGTTAGGAGCATGCGCCAGAAGTATGTAGAGTAGGCAGATTGTGATGCCAATCAGCGTTTCTTTTCTCCTCCTCTCTCTTCCCCAGCCAGTTCAATGAGCTGCTGCAGGCAGAATGCACCTCCCATTTAAGAGGTGCAGACTGCCTTTAAGTAGTGCAGGCTAGCTTTAAGTTGTGCTAGCCTCGCACAAACTTGGGCCCTATGCTGAGCATTTATCCACTCAGCAGCATATTCAGCACTGAGCTGAATGCCGCAATCATGCTAATCAGCAGGCAGCACAATGTTTGCGTGCTGCCTGGATTCCTTTTAATGGGCACGGGATGATCGCGCATCACGATTCCTGTGCCCGTTTTTGGCGGCTGACGAATTTCTAGGCCACTATGTCTGCCTCAGCTTGATAGAGTTGTTGAAGTTTAGAAATCTCAAAACAGAATCAACAACGAGTGTGTAGTCGATACAGTTTATTTCCTCCCCCTCTCTCATATACAAAGCCTCTGTATAAAAAAAACTCAACATAAAATTTCCGTGAATTTGGGTTTTGAAATTTGTTCTCTAACTTTTCTTCAGATAATTTTGAAAAACAATAGAGGAGAAACTGCTAGAAGCTTAAGGAAAATATTCAGCGGTTCAGCTGACTAAATTGGGTATGCTGCACATGCTCAGACTGCACAATATGCATTTGGCTAACAGTGTAACAGCCCTGGTCAAAAATGGAAAGAAAATATAAGAAACAATTACATTCTATTATGCTGCCCGATTGCACTGGTTCATGGAAGATTTTATATTTGAGATTATGCAAATGATTTTTAGTGGAAACTTGAACTGTAACCTAGCCAGCACAATTTTACCACACGGACTGCAGCAGTTCAAGAAGGCGGCTCACCACCACCTTCTCAAGGGCAATAAATGCTGGCCTTGCCAGTGACGCCCACATCCCAGGAATGAATAAAAAAAATGTGCATTTTGGGCGCAATTTCTCAATTGTAAGAACTTTAATGAAGGCATTAAAAAACAAGTCCACAGATAAATATAATCATGTTATTTTGATATATGTAACTATTTGTATTTAAGCCCTTATTATGGACATTCAGGCTGCGATTTCACAAGCCGTGGCAAGTTCGGTGCGGCCGGAGCAGACAGCGGCCGTAAACTCCGCACCCGTCTTCATCCCGCCTCCTCCGAGTGATTTTGCCCTGATTGGACTTGTTAAGCCCGCCCTGCGAGGTTCCTGGCCAATTAAAAGGAAGCGGTCTGATGATGTCATCTGATGATGCGTCATCAGCCGGTTTCCTTAAAGGGGCCATGTCCACATTCATTTTGACAGTTGTGCTGTCAGTGTTCTACAGCATTGAGGTGCTGCAAACACTGACAACCACTGCAAAAAGGTGCAGTGCTGCACCCAGGCTCTCCCATGAAGGGAGTCACAGCACACAGGGATGTCCTCTTCCCTTACAATGGGCAGAAGAGACCTCCCCAGGAAGTCAACGCAGCCTGGTTGCACATTTCACAGGAGGACACAAGCAGGGATGTCGTCAGGAGGACCAGGCTGCAGTGGCGCAAACCTTTCAATGATCACAGTAGATCACGAAATGTTACTGCAAAGCCACACTCAACCTCATCCTGCTGTGCCACTCATCACATCCCCATCACTCTGCCTTCCCTACCATACTCCTGCACATCCTTACTCACATCAACTTACCATGCACCTCCACCCATCCCTCTCTATCTACATTATCACTTCCCCATCTCATTAGCCACCACTCACACTCACCCTCATCCTAGTCCAATCATAACAGCTAACAACACACAAGGGTAGGCACTTGGGTATTTTAGCCAATGTTCATGTAAACTTTCTGTTAATATGTTGTCAAGCATTCAAATCCTTATTGTCACCACTTTGCCTTCTTTGACGGATTTGTGTGCACCTTTGAAAGTGTCTTAGTGAGTTGCAGTGAATGGTGAGACATAACGTTCCCCCCCCACCCCCCCCCAATGGTGATGAATGTGAAAGAAACGGCTTGGAAATTGTCGGGATGCTTTATGGTGCTGGTGTAGGGTGGTGCCAACCTAGTGCATCATGTGGCAGCCAGGGTGTACAGTGTTAAGTGAAGCTAATCTAGACATGGTGAGGCCATTGCTGGCGTCCCAGGCAGCAATGTGCACGGGTGATGATGCCTTGTGCCCAGTGCAGCATCAGTTGCTTGCGGAGAAGGTTGGTGTGGACGTTGGTGCTACTGGTGTGCCCGGTGATGCTGGTGTTGGGGCTGATCGTGTTGGGATTCTGAGGACCAAGGTGAGATTTTTTCAAGGGCACCAATGCTGATGGAATAGATGGCAGGTGAGGTTGAGATGACAGAAATAATCTGTCAATGTTGAGATAGGTTGTTCCAAGGAGGTGACAGTAGATAGGGAGATTACTCCAAATACTTCAAAAGTGCATAAAGCTCAAAAGTGGGTTCTAAATACTGAAGACTGAAGCTTCTGAGATTGGAAACTGACCATCTGTAAAATGGCAGGTTTTTAAACCACTTTTGCAGCTGCCACCTATTGAAAGAAATGGAGAGTTGTTCAGAACCCGACATACTTACCTGGCGTGATCCCCGAGCGACGGGAACCTCGTGGAAAACTTGGCAAAATGCTTTGGAGCTGGGATAATGGAGATTTAACTACTTTAAACACCCTCCTAACACGCACAATTGAATGACCCGCCACTTAGTGCTGTGTCTGCAAAACGCAGGCAGAGCCGGCACTTTGGAAACTGACAAGGAGGCGGGTTCAGAGCGGGATACCGGCCCGCTGTCAATCTTTTTGATTTTGACAGCAGACCCGCCTCCAAACCCGCCCTCTGAGCTCCGGCAGTTAGAGAAAAAAACTGTCGGACATTATTTTTTCAGAAAGCATTTTGGGCAATTTGTGGGTAAAAATTAATACAGCACCATTTAGTCAATTGTTACAAGATAAGTGTTGTCACTTAATATTTAAAATTTTAATGAGCATCATTTAGTGGCATGATAGGTAATAGTCACATCTAAGTGTTGACATTTTAACATTGCAGTCCCATAGAATTTAAAAAAATATATTTAGATATAAATGTTATGAAAAATATATTTCTGTCTTTATTCTTCTAAGTAAATTGTACTTATATAGCTTCTGTAGGATTATCACTTTTCTTGAAACCACAATTTACCCTAAGAGTTTCAAGAGGCACTGATAGTGTGAAAATAAAGCAAGTGTTGTACTGTATTTTGTGTATAATCAACTGTGAAAAATTGTACCGTATTTTTTTCACAATCATAATTTCCCGTGACAAACAGCTTCAAGAGATACTAATAATTTTGTAGCGTTTTTGTGAACTGAAACAAAAATTAAATTATTATTTTGGTCCGTTTTTCCCCTCACTTTACCCTGCTGATAATTATTCTATTTCCTAACATGCACCGTTTTGTTTATTTCTTTAACACTACTCTTACAGAGGAAATGTAGGCTTCAGACGTTGCAAATATCTCGTAGCCAATTGTTCCTGACCGTTCCTTGCCCACTGAAAACTAATTGAATGTAGCTTGCCTCCTGAACATTGGCTGTAACATCACAAAAGCTTCAGAATGTTTGTGCTAAATATTTCACCTGAATTGATTTTCAGCAAGGTGTTTCGGATATCTAGTCACAAACAATCAGAACAGGTTCAAATATATGTCACATGCGCGATTTACTACCAGTGCGCGCTTGCTGCAAAGATTAGCCCCTCTTATTGATCAGGTTCCGAGTGAGAACACATATGTCATTCCCATTTGTGTCGCTTTGAATTCCTGTGTTTAAAGCGAGGTATGACTGGTTGGATTAAGGATTGATTTCCTAAACAAAAATTGTGTATCTTGAACAATACCCTCTTAACAACACCAGTTCAACTTCAAGTTGCAAACCCCTGCCGCCAGGAATTATGGACTTGCGTACACCCGACACTTTAATTTGGGTCATAAAAACAGAAAATGCTGGAAACACTCAGCAGGTCAGGCAGCATCTGTGGAGAGAGAAACAGAGTTAACGTTTCAGGCCGATGACCCTTCTTCGTCTGTTTCTGTTTTCATTTCAGATTTCCAGCATCCGCAGTCTTTTGCTTTTGGAGCAGAGTTTAATTTCGGGTGTTTGCAGTTTCACACAACGTGAATCCAAAATGTTTGTAAAACTAATGCGCAAGCTGTAATACTAAGTTGGGCCAGTCTTCGCGAGGCTTGGCGCCAGCAGAGCCGCGCGCCCAGTGAGCAGGGTGGCACGTGGCTCACCGCGAGCGGGCTCTCCGTGGAATGTGGGGCCGCGAGATCGGGGCATTTTTTTTGAACTGTTGGGGCCCGGGAGTCGGTTTGCTCAGGGGCCGCAGGGCGTGGAGTTCCAGTAGAGGCTGAGGACCGCGCCTACCCTGGGCTTACAGTGCGGGGGAGTGCAATTTCCTGCCACCTGGTGAGACTTGCTATTTAGAATCACAACAATGGAAGGGCAGGACAGGACAGGACAGCTTCTTTCAGCGAATTCTTTTCACGGGTGAGAGTGAGTGATTGGCAATCTGGCTTTATTGCTCAGCATCAACCCAGGACAGCATGGGTGCAACATTCAGCAAATCCCTGGCTGTGAGATTTTCAGCCGCAAGCTATACAACCGAAGCCTCGACTGACTCATGCCAATAGCATAAACACACTTAAAAGTGCAAAACTGAGTCTGTTTTCACGGGGTGCAGGATACACAGCAATTGAAACAAGGCATGACAACTCAATCACTCTTTTAAATCTCTTGGCAAATATGGGAGAGTTGATAAGGCTCTTAGATAAGGTGTTATTGTGAGTGCAAACCTGCATCCTGCCATTCTCTTACACAGTGCGCTGATGCAGAAATAACACTAGTTAAATTTGAACTTCAAAAATAACCTGTAAGTCAACAAAGTGGAAAAAGGTTCCACTTTAATATGGAATATAGAGTTTGGTCTTAAGAAAGACTTGCATTTATATAGCGCCTTTCACAACCACCAGGCATCCCAAAGCACTTCTTTGAATAATGCCATGGGATCTTTTACGTCCACCAGAGAGAGCAGACGGGACATGTGTCATCCGAAACATGGCACCTCGGACAGTGCAGCACTCCCTCAGTACGGCACTGGAGTGTTGGCCTAGATTTTTGTACTCAATTCTCTGGAGTGGGACTTGAACCCACAACCTTCTGAGTCGGAGGCGAGGGTGCTACCTACTGAGTCTCGGTTGACACACAATTTTCTGCCAAATATTTAAAAAAGAACTGGAAAAATCTCTGCTTGTTGAACTATAATTGCATGTTCTGTGAAATGCAGTGATTCCTGATCTGCTCAGACAGAAAGTGTCATGCAAACACTCAGGGTGGAATAGTGGAAAATGTGAGGTTAGATGTATGATCTTGATTCTTTTTGCCTGATCTACCACCAGGGAGACACTTAAGAACATAAGAAATAGGAACAGGAGTAATCCATTCGACCCTTCGATTCTGCTCTGCCATTCAATAAGATCATGGCTGATCTTCTAGCTCAACACTTGCAGAACTATTCCTCAGGGGTGGGGCAATTTTAGATGGCTGATGGAAGGAGCAGGTTTGTTACACTGTTCGTTTCTTTTCCATGCTTTTTTATATCATTTTCCATTTTCTCAGTTTATTGTGAGCCCTTAAGTGGGCATGAGGCTCCACTTCTGCAATTCTAACTCCCTGCTATAATTTGAAAAAAGGTACTGAAGGATTTTGTGAATTAGGAAGTCAAAAGTCTTTGAAAGTTAAAAAAAAATTAAAACAAATGATTATTCCTTGCCTTTCGTAATTTTCAGTCTGAGTGACTGGTTTTCTGGATCTCACTGGATGGAGCCTGTAATTTTATTTAAAGAAATAAAGTTGTAATGAGAGGAAGGATTTTGACAGTGAAAAGGGTGATCGGATTATGCAAGGTCATTTCCTCCTTTCCCTCATGCAATGACACGGAATTCCTACTTGTATGTGGAAGTTGAACCACTTTCACATAACAAGGACGACTTTACCGTCGGTAAATAATCTACTATTATATAAACTATAATTTTTAAATAATGACATGAACATAGCCATGATGATTGAATAATTGCTGTACAGTGTTTTTCAGTAATGTTTCTTTAAATTTGTACTTCACCTTGGTAAAGGAGCACAAGAGTTGAACAGTGCAAACTGGATTTTTTGGCCCGTAATTTCCGATAGGAGGCTTCCTGCATGCGGATGCCTCCTATCGTAAAAAAATCTACGCCCTTACCTGAGGGCTCCCGAGGTTCAGACACTTCCGATGCTGGGTCTCTCCACAGTCGAAATGCGCAGGGCCCACGTATCCCAGGGGCGCAGGCAGTTTGCAAGCGTCCCTGGGATCACGTGGGCCAGGCCAGCCAATAGGAGAAGGGAATCTCTCTTCATACTTTTGACAGATAGACCCGTCAAAAGTATGAATGGAGATCACCCCAAAAACACATCAAAACATTAAATACATTTAAAAAAAAGCCATCACATTTTTAAAATGAGTTAAAATTACATTAAATTAAATATTTTAAACAAAAAATAAATTTTTTGAAAATAAAGTTTTTTACAGGGCTAAAAATAAACTTACCTTTTTTTAAAGTATTTTTAAATTATAAATGAGTGAAATTTTTTTTTTAAACTTTTTTTCAACTCTTATGCTGATAAAAGCAGGCCTTATGCCTGCTTTTACCAGGCGTAAGATTTTGAAGGGTTTTCAGCGGGTGGAAGTTCTGCAGAAAGTGGAACTCTCCCCCCGCAGAGGCCCTTCTCCGATCTGTCAAGAGCATTCTTGACAGATTGGAAATGCCGGTTTTCAGCGCATGCGCTTCGCATGCCTGAAACCGGCATTTCCGATGTCCCTACGGGTGTGTACGCAGCGCGTACACACCCGTAGGCATCGGAAAACATGGGCCATTCTCACAACTGTTCATAAAATTGGGGGCTTGCTTAGGACAAAAGAGGATGAGTGGAACTGATGAGAAAGCATTGGATGTATTGCTGGACAGATGATTAATTGTGAAACCTTGTTGTACAAGATATATATTGGCCCAGAAATTAAACAGTGAGGGTTCCCGCGGGGGTAAGGAATCCCCGCGATATCGCACTCCGCGCCTACCTTTTTGCTCCGGGCCCACACGAACTTTAGTTTGAATGGCTCTGTCTCTTGGAACCGTGCAGTGCTTGCGTGACCCAGAGACGCAATTAGTTTGTGCGAGCTCTGGGATCACGTGATTCAGTTAGAGCCAATGGCAGCACACCATCTTTCATTCATAGTTTTGACAGGAAGACCTGTCAAAGCTATGAATACTGCACCCCCCCAAAAGAACAGCTAAACCTCAATTAAATTAAAAAAAAGCCATCACATTAATAAAATAAGTATAGTTAAATAAATTAACCACTTTAAACAAAAAATTAAATTTTTGAAAAAATTTAAAATCTTTTTAAAAGTTATAAAAATAAACTTACCTTTCTTTAAAGTCTCTAAAAAAGATAAACTTGTTGAAAAAAATTTAAAATAATACTTAATTAACTACTTACCTTGTTAAAAGAGGGTCTTACGCCTCCTTTCTTCATGTGTAAAATCTTCCATGCTTACCTGCGCGTTCAAAGCTGAAAAATAACTAAGTGCACTGCGTGCGCACAGCCTGTAGCGCGCATGCGGTTCACTTAGGAACCGCCCCCTTTTGAATTCACGAAGTGCCGGTTTCCCGCGCATGCGCAGTGCATGCAGGAAACCGGCAATTGGAGACCTAATACGCGAGAGTACACAGTGCGTACTCTCGCGTATTAGGTCTAATTTTCGGGCCAATATCAAAAGTATCCATTCAGCACACTTTAGTAAGGATGTGAAGGCCCTTGAGAGGGTGCAGAGGAGATTTACCAGAATGGTTCCGGGGATGGGGGATCTTAGCTACAAGGACAGGTTGGAGAAGCTGGATTTGTTTTCATTAGAGCAAAGGAGGTTGAGGGGTGATTTGATAGAGGTGTACAAGATTATGACAGGTTTGGATAGGCTAGATGGGGAAAGGCTGTTCCCACTACTTGATGGTACAAGGACTAGGGGACACAGATTTAAGGTTTTGGGCAAGAGATACAGGGGGGATGTGAGGAAAAACTTTTTTGCGCAGCGAGTGGTGATGACTTGGAATTCGCTGCCGACAGAAGTGGTGGAAGCGGAGACACTCAATGTTTTCAAGGGGAGACTGGATAGGCACTTGAGGGAAATAAACTTGCAGGGCTATGGGGATAGAGCGGGGGAATGGGACTGACTGGATTGCTCTACACAGAGCCGGCACGGACTCGATGGGCGGATTGGCTGCCTTCTGTGCCGTTATAACTCTATGTGAAACCACGTTCAATGAGTTATTGTTCTATTTGCAAAGTGGAGTTTTGCATATTTTTTTCCCCTAAGGCACAATATAGCCTTTGAACTGTTTCATGATCCCATGGGGTACCAACAGATTTGATAGGCTCAGTGCTGTGTCTTACCAGCTGGGTTAGAGGTGCACCAGAATGTTAAGACAAACAAATTAAAAAGATGTTTTAAATATACTCCAGAGGGATGAGGATACAATTATAGCCTCATTAAAAATTAAAAATTAAAGCATCCTGTTCTCTTAAATTCCATTAATAAGGTTTCCGCATATTTGTTAGTCTCTTTTTATTTTATTCCAAAGAAATTGTGTTTTATTGCAAGGAATGTCATATAAGGAGAGAAATGTTTTCTTGTTGATGCAAATCATAATTATAAAACATAGAATATTTCTTGCAAAGGCACCACAGTAGAGCACCACAAATCTGAACTGGTCAGGACCAAGCATATTTTGGACTAGCCATTTATTTGGGTTGGCAATTTATCACCCAGAATTTGATTTATGGGGTACTGATGGCTCTGAGAACAGAGGAGTGGCACAAGCATTTGTGATTGGGGTTGAAAGCTCAGCTCGTGGTTGAATCTGATGCTGAGATTGTGAACAGTCTGGTTCAACTGGAGACAATGGCTGAGAGCGGGGTGGAATCTATGGTGAGGCTATGGAGATTGTGGTGGGGGCCAAAGACAATGGGCTGAATTTTGCCGGCACTCAGAGTGTGGGTTTGGAGGCGGGTCCGCTGTCAAAATCACAAAGATTGACAGCGGGTCGGTATCCCACTGTAAACCCGTCTCCTCGTCAGTTTCCCAAGTGTCGGGTCTGTCATCCCTGAACAAACCTGACATCATGCGGTGGGTCAGCTAATTTAGATAGTTAAAAGCTTATTAAAAGGTAGTTAAGAACCATTTTCCCATGTACTTACGATTTTACCAGGTTTTGAATGAGGTTCCTGGAGAGCGGCTATCACGTCAGGTAAGTATGTCGGGTTCTCAATGACTGGATTGCTGTGAATAGGTGAAAGCTGCAAAAGTGGTATAAAACCTGCCATTTCACAGCTGTTCACTTCTCAATCTTAGAAGCTGGAGTATTAATGATTTGGAAGCCACTTTTGAGCTTTATGTACTTTTGAAATGTTTGGAGCAATCTCTCTATCCACTGTCACCTCCTTGGAACAACCTACCTCAACATTGACAGATTATTTCTGTCATCTCAACATCACCTGCCATCTATTCCATCAGCATCGGTGCCCTTGAAAAAATCTCACCTTGGTCCTCAGAATCCCAACACGATCAACCCCAACACCAGCATCACCGGGTACACCAGCAGCACCAACATCCACACCAAACTTCTCCGCAATCAACTGATGCTGCACTGGACACAGGGCATCATCACTCGCGCACATTGCTGCCCGGGATGCCAGCGATGACCTCACCATGTCCAGATTTGCTTCACTTAACACTACACCCTGGTTGCCACATGATGCACCAGGTTGGCACCACCCTACACCAGCACCATAAAGCATCCCTACAATGTCCAAGCCATTCCTTTCACACTCATCGCCATTGCGGGGGTGGGGGGGAACGTTCTGTCTCACCATTCACTGCAACTCACTAAGACACTTTTAAAAGTGCACACAAATCTGTCAAAGAAGGCAAAGTGGTGACAATAAGGATTTCAAAGCTTAACAACACATTAACAGAAAGTTTACACGAGCATTGGCTAAAACGCCCAAGTGCCTACCCGTGTGTTGTTAGTTGGTATGATTGGACTAGGATGAGGGTGAGTGTGAGGGGTGGCTAGTGAGATGGGGAAGTGATAATATAGATAGAGAGGGATGGGTGGAAGTGCAAGGTAAGTTGGTGTGAGTAAGGATGTGCAGGAGTAGAGTAAGGAAGGCAGAGTGGTGGGGATGTGATGAGTCGCACAGGAGGATGAGGTTGAGTGTGGCTTTGCAGTAACGTTTTGTTATCTACTGTGATCATTGAAAGGTTTGCGCCACTGCAGCCTGGGCCTCCTGACAACATCCCTGCTTGTATCCTCCTGTGCAAAGTGCAACCAGGCTGCGTTGGTGTCCTGGGGAGGTCTCTACCGCCCATTGGAAGGGAAGAGAACCTCCTTGCATGCTGTGACTCCCTCCATAAGCATATAGAGGGAGTCATGGGAGAGCCTGGGTGCAGCCGTGCACCTTTGTGCAGTGTTTGTCAGTGTTTGCAGCACCTCAATGCTGTAGAACACTGACAGCACAACTGTCAATATGAATGTGGGCATGGCCCCTTTAAGGAAACCGGCTGATGATGCATCATCAGATGACATCACCAGACCCACTTCCTTTTAATTGACCGGGAACCTCGCAGGGCGGGCTTGACAAGCCCAATTGGCAAAATCACTTGGAGGAGGCGGGATGAAGACGGGTGTGGAGTTTGAGGCCGCTGTCTGCTCTGGCCGCAACAGACTCGCCACGGCTGGCAAAATTGTGGGCAATACCTTTAGTTTTCCCAATGTTTAACTTGTAATATATGTGGGTAGAACAAATGAAGGACAGAGACACAATGAGTTGCTAGTCAAGGTGCTTGTTTACTAGGCTAGAGCGAACTGAGCATACTTATACTAAACCATGTGATAATATATTACACTGCTTTCCCCTTTAAAAATGTACATATTCCCCTCTCAAATACAAGAAAACTATGGTCCCACCTTTCCCAGCATTACATGTACCACATAACAAAAACTCCTGGCTTTTTTTCTTTAAAATCAACTACAAATGCACTACAAATCCAGTTTAATAACAGCTTCTGGATCTCCTTAAAGAAGGGTTTGGTGTTGAACCAATTATCGGGCTGTTTTGTCTTGGTTCCAAACTCAAAGAAGTAGGCACCACCCCTTGATACAGCCTTGCTCACAAGACAATTCAGTACGACAGTTATGGAATGGTTTCAACTCTGTGTCCAGACACTGATCAGTCCATCCATTCAAAGTGTTTCCAGACACTCTTTTCACTACTGAGTCCTTTTGAGTCATCTCAGTTGCATTCACGGGAAAGTCTTTGTCAACTGCACCTAGCGTGAAAATCTCACCTTCACTCCCAACACACGAGTCTTCATGTGGCAACCTGGACAAGGACGATTGCGGTTTGCTCTGAAGTGCGATATCCAATCGTGTAGTCATATTGTGACAACAACACGGTGGCATAGTGGTTAGCACTGTTGCCTCACAGCGCCAGGGACCCGGGTTCGAATCCGGCCCCGGGTGACTGTCTGTGTGGAGTTTGCACATTCTCCCGTGTCTGCGTGGGTTTCCTCCGGGTGCTCCGGTTTCCTCCCACAGTCCAAAGATGTGCGGGTTAGGTTGATTTGGCTATGATAAATTGACCCTTAGTGTTAGCGGGATTAAATACGTGGGGTTACAGGGATAGGGTGGGATATGTGTCGGTGCAGGCTCGATGGGCCGAAATGGCCTCTATCTGCACTGTTGGGATTCTGTGATTCTGTGAACACTGCCCAATGTTGCATTCTTGATGCAGCCATTGCAAGGATGGCAGGTTTGGGCCCCAATATTGCTAGGAGCGGTTTGTGATCGGTTATCAGGGTAAACTTTCTGCCGATCAGGAACTGTTGGAATTTCTTGATTCCAAACACTATGGCAAGTGTTTCCTTTTCAAATTGCACATACTTCCTTTCTTTGTGAGGGTTCACAATGCGAACGTGATTGGTTTCTCTTGGCCGTCATCCATTACGTGGCTTATGACAGCTCCCACTCCGTAACTAGAAGCATCACATGCTAACTTAAACTCACACTCTGTGTGGTAGCGCACAAGTAGAGCATCGCTATAGAGACTTCTCTTACAAGTGTCATAAGCTTCCTGTTGTGCTTTTGTCCACTTCCACTGGACATCCTTCTTGAGGAGCTCGTGCAATGGAGACGTGCGTAGTACTGGACCATTCCAAGGAAAGATTTTAACTCAGACATGTTCTGTGGCTTTGGAGCACCGATGACAGCATCAACCTTTTCCTTCACTGGTTGCAAGCCATTTGCATGAACTTTCAGACCAAGGTACACAACCTCGAGCTGCACAAAAGCACATTTGCTCCTTTTCAATTTGACATTGTGGGAATTCAACCTTTGAAGCACTAAATCTAACACTTCTAAATTTTCTTCCTTGCTGCTTGTTGCGATCAGCACATCGTCTTGTTTACATAAGCAATTTGGAATTCCTTGCAAAATCTTTTCCATCACAGCCTGGAAGATTTTGAGGGAGGACTTTGCACCATATGGCAGCTTGGTGTATGAGTACAGTCCCTTGTGTGTGTTGATAGTGAGACACTGTTGACTCTCTTTGTCAGCATTCAGCTGAGCATAAGCGTGCGACAGGTTAAGCTTAGAGAGAACCTTTGACCCAGAGAATGCTACATACAAATCTTGCGATGCAGGTAACGGGTACTGCTCATCATCAACTGCTTGGTTGATAGTAACTTTGTAGTCACCGCACAAGCGTACAGTTTTGTCAGCTTTGGGCACTACCACAATCGGGGTAGCCCATTCACTTTTGTCAGTTTTTACTAGCACTCCGTTCTCTCTCAGTTTCTCAAGCTCTTCCTCCACCTGACTTTTCAACGCATAGGGGATCGGCCTTGCCTTAGAATAGACAGGCTTTGCATTGGACTTGATACGGATATGCACGTCATACCCAGTGATGCCCTCATAGCTGCCTGAGAACATGGTTTTATACTTGTTCAGCATTGTGTTGAGTCGCTTCTTTAAAGCACCTACACTGAAGATGTTTTTCCAGTCTAGTTTAAATTTTCTCAACCATCTTTACCCATGAGGGTTGGCCTGTTGTTGTAGTTGTAGCTTTACTGACTGGCCAGTGTGCTGAACTGTACATTCCATTTGTCCACATGTCTCTAGGATTTCTCCGGAGTTGGTTTTTAACTCTATGGTACTCTTTGTAAGTGGTATTTGATTAAACTTACTCTCATATGTGTCCTTACTCATGATAGAGCAGTCCACCGCTGTGTCGATACACATATCAATATATTGGTCATTGATCAAAAGTTTTGTTCGGAAGTCTTTCTCACAACTGTTAGCGTTGCCGCTAGTTGCATAGATACTGTAGATGCCTAGTTCTTCAACATCAGGTGTATTCACTTCAATATTGTGAATTCCTCCCTTTGTTGTCACTGCTTTGCATTGCCACTAGAATGGTTCTTACTTCCTGCTTTCGATCTAGCTCTGCAAGCTGTTGAAATATGGTCTTGCTTCTGGCAGTGAAAACACTTTGCATTCCTGTATTGGCAGGACTGTGGTGAGTGATTTCCATTGCAGCAATAACAATTCACTGAACTGCTCTCACCGACATGCTTTTGACTTGGTCTCACAACTTTAGATTTGGCGGTGACTTTGTGACTGTAGACCTCAGCTGCACTAGTCACTTGAGTTGGACGGAGCTCCCTAGCATTCTTAGACGCCATCTCCATAGATAGGGTAATTGTGCATGCTATGTCAAACGTTAAGTTCGAAGTGTTCATTAATTTGGACTGTGTGCGCTCATCCACCAGTCCACTCACAAACTTATCTCGCAACGCATGATCCAAAAATGTGCCGAAGTTACAATGCAAAGACAGGTTTTTAAGAGCTACAATGTACTCACTGATGGTTTCACTTTGTTTTTGGTTTCTGGTACCAAACTTATAGCTCTCTGCAATTTCTAATGGCTTTGGGTCGAAATGGTCCTCGAGTTTCTCGACAATGTCTTCAAATGACACATCCTTCGCTTTCCCTGGCGCGAGTAGCTTTGTCAACGTTCTGTAGACATCTGGCCCGATCTCTGTTAGAAAAATTGCTTTTTTACGTTCACAAATTACTTTATTTTGAGATTGAACATTCTCATCTGCACCTTCGGTCTCAGTAATGTTATTGGCCTTAAAAAAACATCTTCATCCGCTCAATGTAAGAACTGAATGGTTCGCGAGCTCGGTCATAGATGCCGAGGCTTCCGATGAATCCCGTAGGCGTGGCCATGATTGTCCCGATCCCGTTGAACAGTGACTCAGCACACTACCTGTGTACCTGTGAGAATCAACGCCGCTGTTGCTATGTATACATACACGGGAAGGCGAAGCACAGACAATTCTGCATGAGCATTAACAGTTAAACATCACAAAAAATTCAGTTTAGGTGTCACAAATTCACCTTAAACTTTTCCACTCTAAGATTGAACACTGCGTCCTTCCATGATCCCTAAAAATGGCTTTGGTATGGGCGGGGTGGGAAGAGAAGCCGTTGCTGGAGATGCTCTGGCTAATATCAGATAGCTAAGATTGGAACGAAGTGAGGGCAATCCCACTGAGCTGGACAACAGAGGAAAGGTGTCCGAGGAGGATGGTATGGTCAACATTGGACCAGTTTTATTCTTGATATCATTTGTCTGTAGATACAGTACAGTTGTACCCCTAGCTGTGTCTATAGACTAGTGTTAATTTCTAAGTTGTAAAAATATTTTGTACATACTTCCTTTACCCTTTTTGCTTAGGATATTTTTGCTTTAAAGGGTACTGGATAAATGCAAGTTGTGACAGACAAAGGTTACCATTCAAGGCTTAAATGTATTTTACATAGGTTACAAATAAACTAGTCAAGTTTACAAAAGACTGTGTCAATAGGAAGTCCCCTTGTTAAAGCTAGCACTACATTCACAGTATTGATCTGTGCGACCAGCACTATTTGATTACTGGTGTTGTGCTGTATGTGAACTGTTTGGAAGGACCCATTTGCAGTCTCTGTTATTTGCATTCTGGATAACACGTTCTCACTAAAAAAAATGCGGCAATAGGTCTTATGAGCTAAATGGAAGGATCTATTTGCATTCCTTATGTTATTAGATTTCTCCGTAAACTGGTCTCACTCAACTAGTTTACCTAAGCAAATATTTTTCTGAACATCCCACTGTGCACCTTCCATATATTACAAGTGCTTTTATCAATTACAAATTTAGTTTTGATGTTTTAGATATCTGTAAAAAACTTCTACTGCAACTGTATTGTATCAGTACTGTTGCCTGTTTTCTGTACTAACTGCCAATTTGTATGCATCTGATCTAAACTAATTTTCAGCATTGCTTGGTATAATTTTTCTAAAATTGACAAAAGGTAATGCTAGATTTTGACTCAATGTGTGATCTTTGGAGTTTTATAATTCATCAGAGATTTGTACTGTAATTTTCTGTAGTGGTATTGTGTTCTATCCCACACAAAGGACTACTGGAGCGCCTTATAGCAGTTATTTGAGTCAATGCTTTTTCAGGTGGTGTGTACACATGATGTAATAGACATACAGGTCCAACGATCAGTTACCTTTGTTTGCTCAGTGCTACACCGTACCATGTCGATCCACCCACCTCATTACTAAAATTGCCCTGTGTACCTATCAGTCAAGGGTTCAAGCCAACTCTTTACAACAGCCCAGTATTTTTTAGCTGAATATCCAAAGTTATTACAGCTTTTGTGTGACTTTCAAGGCTCATTTGAATTTTTTGTTTCAGTTTTGAAAACATAACAACTAAACCGATGTTTGATGGATTTAATTACTGGGTGGTTCTGCACTGTCGTTGATATTTGTTGACGGTAACAGAAGAAACAGCTTATGGTGCTATGGTCTGAAGTGACTAAGTACAATTGCTCTTGTGTGAGAAAGCACTGAAGAAAAGCAGAAGTTAAAGAACCACACAGGAATTGTTAAGGTGAGGATTATTTTCACCTATTTTTCAATTGATGAAGTACCCACAATTCAGAAGTTCTGTTTGTTAATGTTGAAGCTGATATATAGTTATTCGAAAATGTAATACAATTTATCATAACCACCATAAAAGCCTTAGATGATTTTGCAAGAAAGCACATTGCATGTCATAATGGTTAATTGGTATTGAAACTTTAATGAAACCTTTCTAATTAAAGCAAGTTTAGGAGCTGTACTTTCACTTTGTAATCCGTGCATACGTGTCACACTGTTTTATTGTATTTTACCCATACCATGTATGATGTTTACTAAATAGACTAAACTCACCTAATTATTATATAAGAAGGGTGTTAACTGATTTGTAACTAAGTCTAATGGTGTAAGCACAGTGGATCAAATGGCTTCTTCCATGTTGAAGTTTCTCGGATTTTACGATTCTATCTGTCATCAGTGGAAGTCGTTGTCTCGGATTAAATAGTGGAGATGGATGAATGGATAGAGTTTTGCTTGCTTACCTGTGGGAATTGAAGTATATATGCCTTAGGAGACGATCGTGTAGTGTGGAAGGAACTGGCTTCATCCTCCTTATATTCTTAATATATTTCTTTTTAAAGTAATGTACATATATGTATAGCATACTGAGGAATTGAGGATAGGCTCCTGGATTGAGCCGAATGTTATTTTCAGGTACCTCTTTAAAAAGCGAGCTCTATGATTGGGACCACTAACCAAGGGAAACAAGCTATTTTAAAACAAAAGAATCACAGGTCTTTTCCAGCCATGGTTTTTAAGTTTTGTCTCCTTCCAGGTTACTTGAAAGGTTTATATTTTTTTCAAAAATTGTGTTACCCACATTTTGTAGAATATTTTAATGTTGGCCAAGTCTTGTATAGACATCAAAATATTTACAAATAAACCTTGGTGTCATATTTGACCCTGAGATGAGCTTGCGACCACATGTCTGCGCCATCACTAAGACTGCCTATTTCAACCTCTGGAACATCGCCCGACTCCGTCCCAGCCTCAGCTCATTTGCTGCTGAAACCCTCATGCATGCCTTTGTTAGCTCTAGACTTGACTTTTCCAATGCACTCCTGGCCGGCTTCCCACGTTCTATCCTCCGTAAACTTGAGGTCATCCAAAACTTGGCTTCCTGTGTCCTAACTCGCACCAAGTTCCGTTCACCCATTACCCCTGTGCTTGCTGACCTACATTGGCTCCCGGTTAAGCAACGTCTCGACTTTAAAAGTCTCATCCATGTTTTTAAATCCTTTCATGGCCTCACCCCTCCCTATCTCTGTAATCTCCTCCAGCTCCACAACTCCCCGAGATATCGGCCATCCTCTAATTCTGGCCTCTTGAGCATCCCCAATTTCAATCGCTCCAACATTGGTGGCCATGCCTTCAGCTGCCAAGGCCCTAAGCTCTGGAATTCCCTCCCTAAACCTCTACACCTCTCTTTCCTCCTTTAAGACGCTCCTTAAAAACCTACCTCTTTGACCAAGCTTTTGCTCATCTGCTCAAATCTCTCCTTATGTGGCTCAGTGTCAAATTTTGTTTTATAATTCTGATGTAAAGCGTTAAAGGCACTATATAAATGTAAAGTGTTGTTGTTGTATGTGATTTCTGAGATAGACCAAATGACTTTGATTGTGGGAGAAAAACTGGAGGTGTAAGTGTGCATCTAAGTACTTTCCCTGTTTGTCACAAGGATATCTTCAAATGGTTTTCAATGGACATTCCTCCATGCGAGCATCAGATTTAAATCTAATCATGTCTTCACCTGATGTCCACACATTTTCACTTTCAGTAGGGTTCACTAGTTAGCAGTCAGGAGTCGGAACTCGAGTTGTTTTTATTCCACTCCCTAGTGCAGGTAAATTGAGATTAGGCGTGGTACTTTCATTGCTGTTCCAGCTCAGATCGGTTAAATCACCATGGACTAGAGATTGAATCTGAAACCCTCCTGATTATTTATGATTCAGTGCAATATCTTGTGATGCATTTACCCAATGAGCCATTCAAGGTGCTAAAAATATTTTTGATTGACCCTTCTGTTCACTTTTGCATTGCAGTGGAAGAGTCTCCTTCGAGCACCTCACCTTTTTCTAGCCCTGTCATCTCTACCACCCTTTCAAGCTCTATCCCGAGTTTCTCACTGAGATATCCTCCCACCTTTCCTTGCTCAGCCTCAGCACTGGACAACTCCTCATTCTTGGCAATTTCAATCTCCATCTCAACTCACCTTGCCCTCGCTCCACTGATTTCATGCCCTTCTGTCCTCTCTGAACCTCTCCCTCCATATAAACTCTCCTACCCATATTCACGGCCATCTCCTTGACCTTGTCATCTCACATGGTCTCTCTACTCCCATGGTCTCGATCACAGACAAGACAATCTCTGACCATTTCCTTGTATCTCTCACCATCGCATCCGGCTAACCCTTTCATACCCCTCTTCCTTCTGTATCTGCCCTAGGAGTAAACTCTCCTCCAAGTCACTTACAGTTGTACTTTCAAACCCCTAACTGTTTAGCCTTTGGCCCTTCATAATTCTGCAGCTGTCGATCTGCTCAATCACTCCCTCACCTTCACCTTTGATGCCCTTGTCCTGAGCAAAACACTTAGCTCCTGCCCTGGTTTTTCCCCCGATGTGGCCCACATCGTCGTTCCCGCAACTCCAAGGATGCAGACTTGAACATAACTGGCGCACAACTTGTTTAGCCATCCATTGCCAGATTTGCTGGACCATGCCAAGCACGGTCAGGCCTCGCTGCCCTCTGCCAAAACTGCTCACTACTCCAGGAAAGCAAAAGTAACCCCCGGCTTCTTTTCTTCACTACCAACCATCTCCTTAAACCTTTCGCTACACTGCCCCCTCTAGAATCACCTACAATAACAAGTGCGAGGAGCTCATGGATTTCTTTGTCACTAAGATTGAGACCAAGCGTTTGCAACCATCTTCAGCCAGAAATGCCGAGGGGATAATCAATCTTGGCCTACTCCTGAGGTCCCCACCATCAAAGAAGCCAGTCTTCAGCCAATTCGATTCACTCCACGTGATATCAAGAAACGGCTGAGCGCACTGGATATGGGCCATACAGGCTATGGGCCCTGACAACATCCCAGCTGTAGTGATGAAGACTTGTGCTCCAGAACTAGGCGCACCTCTAGCCAAGCTGTTCCAGTACAGCTATAATACTGGCATAATCAAAGTGATGGATGAGGTTGTTGACAATGCTCTCAAGTGGCACTTACTCACCAATAACCTGCCAGGTTCTGCCAAACCACTCGGCTCCAGACTTCATTATAGCCTTGGTCCAAACATGGACAAAAGAGCTGAATTGCAGAAGTGAGGTGAGAGTGACTGCCCTTGACAGAATTTAACTAAGTATGGCAACAAGAAGCCCAAGTAAAATTGAAGTCAGTGGGAATCGGGGGGGGGGGGGGGGGGAACTCTCCACTGGCTAGAGTCATATCTAGCACAAAGGAAGATGGTTGTGGTTGTTGGAAGCCAATCATCTCAGCCACAGGACATTGCCACAGGAGTTCCTCCGGACAGTGTCCGAGGCCCAACCATCTTCAGCTGCTTCATCAATAGCCTTCCCTCCATCATAAGCGGTGATGTTTGCTGCTGATTGCACAATGTTCAGTTCCATTCCCAACTCCTCAGATAATGAAGCATTCCGTGCCTGCATGCAGCAAGACCTGGACAACATCCAGGCTTGGGCTGATAAGTGGCAAGTAACACAAGTGCCAGGCAATGACTATCTCCAACAAAGAGAGTCTAACCACTGCCCCTTGACATCAATGGCATTACCCTTGTCAAATCTCCCACCATCAACATCCTGGGTGTCATAGTTGCCATAGAGGGAGTGCAGCAAAGGTTCACCAGACTGATTCCTGGGATGGCAGGACTGTCATATGAGAAGAGATTTGGTCGACTAGGCCTGTATTCACTAGAGTTTAGAAGAATGAGAGGGGATCTCATTGAAACGTATAAAACTCTGACAGGGCTAGACAGAGTGGATACAGGGAGGATGTTTCCCCTGGCTGGGGGGTCTAGAACGAGGGGTCACAGTCTCAGGATACGGGGTAGGACATTTAGGACTGAGATGAGGAGAAATTTCTTCACTCAGAGGGTGGTGAACCTGTGGAATTCTCTACCACAGAAGGCTGTGGAGGCCAAGTTACTGAATATATTTAAGAAGGAGATAGATAGATTTCTAGACACAAAAGGCATCAAGGGGTATGGGGAGAGAGTGGGAATATGGTATTGAGATAGAGGATCAGCCATGATCATATTGAATGGCGGAGAAGGCTCGAAGGGCCGAATGGCCTACTCCTGCTCCTATTTTTCTATGTTTCTATGTCACAATTGACCAGAAACTTAACTGGACCAGCCATATAAATTCTGTGGCTACAAGAGCAGGTCAGAAGCTGGGTATTCTGCGGTGAATCACTCACCTCCTGACTCCCCAAAGCCTTTCCACCATCTACAATGCACAAGTCAGGAATGTGATGGAACACTCTCCACTTGCATGGATGAGTGCAGCTCCAACAACACTCAAGAAGCTTGACACTATCCAGGACAAAGCAGCCCGCTTGTTTGGCACCCCATCCACCACCTTGAACATTTACTCTCTGCACCACTGGCGTACCGTGGCTGCAGTGTGTACCATCTACAAGATGCACTGCAGCAACTCACCAAGGCTTCTTCGACAGCACCTCCCAAACCCGCGACCTCTACCACCTAGAACGACAAGGGCAGCAGGCGCATGGGAACACCACCACCTGCAAGTTCCCTTCCAGGTCGCACACCATCCTGACTTGGAAATATATCGCCATTCCTTCATCGTCGCTGAGTCAAAATTCTGAAACTCCATCCCTAACAGCACTGTGGGAGTACCTTCACCACACGGACTGGAATGGTTCAAGGAGGTGGCTCACCCCCTTCTCAAGGGCAATTAGGGATGGGCAATAAATGTTGGCCTTGCCAGCGACGCCCACATCCCATGAATTAATAATAAAAAAAATATTTTTATGGACATCATGTGATAACACGATTGGGATCGGCTGTCATGTCTCCTGCAATGAAATTGCCTGCTGACACTCACTGTCAAGGCTCATGCAGGAATAAATGTCGTGGGTGAGGTACTGGAGGGTGACTGGCACTTGTATTTATATTTTATCTTCATTGTTTCCGCTTCTTGTTACTCTTAACTATTTGCTTAATGAGGAATTAGGAAATGTATTTCTTAGGCCTGCGTATGGTCACCTTTTGGCTGCTATAAATGCCAGCATAAACTTGGTTCTGTCACCTACCCGACGGAATTCTTCCCCTGCTGCAGTAAGGATTTAATTAAGTGAGATAAAAACAGAAAATGCTGGAGAAACTCAGCAGGTCAGGCAGCATCTGTGAAGAGAGAAACAGAGTTAACGTTTCAGGTCGATGACCTTTCATCAGAACTGGAAAAAAGCAGGAAATGGAACAGATTTTTAAGCAAGTGTAGAGGCTGGGAAAGGGGGGAGGGGATGAAAGAACAAAAGGGAAGGTCTGTGATAGGATAGAAGGCGGAAGAGGTTAAGAGACATTAAGAGATATTCACGGCAAAAGGAGATGGTAATGGACAGGTTAAGAAACAAAGGATGGCTCTAGATGAAGTGTAAATTGCGCTGGCAGAATGAAAGACAGCTGCCATGTGGGGAAGAAGAAAAAAAGACAGACAAAGAGTGTGGATAAAAAATATATATATATATGAGAAGTCGCACAACACCAGGTTATAGTCCAACAGTTTTATTTGAAATCACAAGCTTTCGGAGGTGAAGTGACGAAGGAGCAGCCGCTCCGAAAGCTTGTGATTTCAAATAAAACTGTTGGACTATAACCTGGTGTTGTGCGACTTCTCACTTTTGTCCAACACCGGCATCTCCGCGTCATATATATATATGATAGAGGCCGAGGTTATGATCTGAAATTGTTGAACTCTATGTTGAGTCCAGAAGGCTGTAAAGTGCCTAATCGAAAGATGAGGTGCTGTTCTTCGAGCTTACGCTGAGCTTCCATGGAACAATGCAAGAGGCCGAGGACGGTGAGGTCTGAGTGGGAGTGGAGCGGTGAATTAAAGTGACAGGCGACCGGAAGCTCGGGGTCCCCCTTACGGACTGAACGGAGGTGTTCCGCAAAGCGGTCACCCAATCTGCGTTTGGTCTCCCCAATGTAGAGGAGACCACATCGTGAGCAGCGAATACAGTATACTAAATTGCAGGAAGTACAAGTAAATCGCTGTTTCACCTGGAAGGGGTGTTTGGGGCCCTGGACAGTGGGAAGGGGGGAGGTATAAGGGCATGTGTTGCATCTCCTGCGCTTGCACGGGAATTTAATTAAATGAGTACTTTTGCAGTAAGAACCGACTTTACCGCTCACCCTTTCCATTCCCAATTTGAAAATCACTCCCAGTGCCTCTGGCTCTCTAGGTGTACTGTCATCCTGCCCCTCTCACTCCTAGTCTGCTGATTCTTTCTCAGTCATGGTCTGCTGGTTCTCAGCTTGGCAGCTAAACTCAGTGTCACCTCTGAGTCAGATGACCGTAGGTTCAAACTCCATCCCAGGATTTGAATTTAATCTATGCTAACACTTCAGTTCCCGGAGTGTTGCATTGTCAAAGGCGTGATCTTTTAGATGAGCTGTTAAACTGAAGCCCCGTCTGCATGTTCAATTGAATGTCAAAGGTCCTATGACACTATTTTAAGAAGAGCAGGGAATTTGCCTAGTGTCCTGGCCAACATTTATCTCTCAACCAACACCACCAAATCAGATTAACTGGCTATCTATTTCATTATTGTTTGTAGGACCTTGCTGCGCACAGAACAACAGTGACTGTACTTCAAAAGTAATTGATTGGCTGTGAAGCACTTTGGAATGTGAGGATATTAAAGATGCAGGAGCAGTGTTTCCGCTTTGGGCACAATCCGCGATTCCGGCACAAATTGCGGCCAAAATTGTGGCCGTTTTGAGAAGTGTTTTTTCCCCCCAAGTTTTCGCTCAAAATCATTTGCATATCGCCAAACGCAAAATCTGTTGTGAACCAGTGCAGCCGGGCAGCATTTTAAAATGTATTTTTTTAAAATATTCCTTGATATATTTAAGAGTGGTAACTTGGTAAAGTTTGATTAATACAGCTGAAAATGGATTTATCACAAAAAAATAAGCATTTTAAATCAGTGTCAGTCCACCACCTGTGAGTTACCCGATTTTTAAATTACCGAAAATGACTTTAAAAAAATATGCAAAACTATTTTCTAGTTAGATTGGGGTACAGTAGTCAGTTCCTTAGTAAATTAAAAAAAAATTCAAAATCTTTTAAAATATACCTATTAGTGTCCTTGCGCCCAAAAGATCCAGCTTAATTTGAGAAGGCCCGCATACAAGCGCAATTAGCGGAAACGCCCAATGATCATTAATTCACCCGGGGCGTGGCTAGTTTTGTGGGTGGTGCCTGTTTCTAGCGCAATTTTTTTTTAAACTAGTGCAAATGATCGTGGAAACTCAATTTACGCTGAACACAATTTGCGCTTAAAATTCCGTGATCGTTTGTGCCGGTTATGCCGATATCGGGGGAATTGCACCAAATAAAACAGCGCAATCAAGCAGAAACTACAGGCCGCTATACAAATGTAAGCTTTTTCTTCTTTCTTCCTTGGTCTGCTGACTGCTATGTTCCTGCCCCCAGCCGTAGCTTTTACTCCATTACTGACTTTTCTGCTGTTGATTCCTCTCGTTCTTCTGCTGCTTCTCCTACTCTTGATTCTGACATTGTCTCTTCCATTTCTGCTGGCTCTCTTGTTTCTCTCCTGCAAGCTCTCCTGAAGAATTCCACTGCCCCTGAGCCAGAACCCCCCTCTCAATTATACCTGGCTAGTGTCTAGGGGTTGATTGCTGATAGTTGGGTGGCTAGTTACTGGTAATGGTAAGCTGCTGGTGGTGGCTAGCTGGCTTGTGGTGGTGAGTTGTGGCTGGCTGCCTTCTAGGAGTTGACTGCCGATGACTGACTGAGTGACTACTGGTGGTGTCTGGCTGGCTTATGCTAGCTTGTTTTGCTGTATCATATACCCACTACTAAAATTACCACTAATGCATTTGTCAGATCGTCCAGTGGGTGACATGTTGGGTCAGATCTTCCAGCAAGACCGTTCAGATCTGTTAGTGGGAGTCAGGTAGGGTCTAGCAGCAGAAGTTAATAAAAATGAGAAGTCGCACAACACCAGGTTATAGTCCAACAGTTTTATTTAAAATTACGAGCTTTCGGCGCTGCTCCGAAAGCTCGTAATATTAAATAAAACTGTTGGACTATAACCTGGTGTTGTGCGACTTCTCATTTTTGTCCACCCCAGTCCAACACCGGCATCTCCGCATCATGACCACTATTGACACCAGAAGTTAATAAAGAGGAATGCTCCTTAAATCTGATACTAATTAGCTGACTTTCCGACCCAAAAAGATCACCATGCGTTTTGATAATGATGGAGCCAATCTACACCACTCTCTTTAGCTCCTAAACCTCCTGTCGGGGCTCATTATAATAAAGCAGGTGCACACCAGGTGCACTCTTAGATGCAGCAAAACAACTCAGAGTAAATTTAAGTACTGCCTGGCCCTTAAAGGCAGCAGCAACTTTAAAGGGGCAGAGACAACAGCAGCTGCAGGAAAACACTTTCAAACTGGCAACTTATGGGAGCAGGATTTTTATCTTGAAAGCTTGAGGAAGAGTGGTACTTTTTAAATCCATTTATCTCTAATGGAAGCTGTAATTTTCCTGTCGATGGATTTTATCTTTATTTAAATGAGCAGTTCCCTGTAAGTGAGTTGGTTACACTTCTGTGCCACAGCTTGGGTGGCGGCAGCACCATACGCAGGAATCCAGGCACCCCTGCAGTCTGTCTTGGAGGGAGTTGGTGAGAGGGATGAGGAAAACTAGTGTGGGTATGAAGAATGATGGTGTGAGAATAGCAGGAGGGTACTGGTTTGACTCTTGTGGCTTCCCTTTGTATTCAAAGTGGGATGGAGCAGTTGTATGGTATGGGAGAGGGCTGATTCTTTCTCTGTGGTATGGAAACAGGTGTTTGTGGCTTAGAAGAGAACAGGGTAATTTCCTCAATAGCTGTCAAGGGAGCTCGTGGTTGTTCCCCTTCATCTGTCTCCAAATAAGCCATACTGCAAAAAATGCGGTGTGTGTGTGTGTGTGTGGGGGGGTGTTGCCGCTGGCAGCCCAGTATTAACTCGGCTTCTGTCGCTGTCCAAAAGACTAGCAACATTTTGCAGCAAGTACTGGAGCAGGAAAAAAATTTTAAATTCAAAATATCAAAAATAAAGATCTTTCTTGACAATACCAGCCTGTCCCTTACGGCAAATAGGGGTAGATCTTGACTTTCTGCAATAGTGTAAAATAGGTGATAGTGAGTCGGCAGCATGTTTTACATCTCTCCCAATTTTTATTTCCTTTGACTTCCGTGGTCAAGATTTACCCACAATGCTTCAACAGCATTTCAGGAATAAGAAGCTCTAGATTTTTATGGGGGGAGTTTACCCTGATCTGCACCCAGTTCTATTAGAGGAAATCTTTGTGTAAAGCTCTCTGACATTCATTTGCCTGTAATTTATATTGATGTGCCCTTTTCAGGTGCAGTCAGATGCAGATACTCAAAAAGCCATATAGGAAGTGATGGTGCAGTGCTATTTGGTGGCAGAATGAGAGAAAGGGATTAACATCCAATTTTTTCTCTGCATTGCACCTGTTTATTTTGGGTGTACTTGGGAGCAGAGCAAAAGAAACTGAGCCTTGATATCTAACAGGATTTCTATGCCCAGGTTGTAAAACAATCTGTTTGGAATCTTTGCTGGGCAATTTTGACTGAACTTTCTATCGTTCACAGCTGCTTCAGTAAAATATTCACCATTTATGCTTGCAATGTGCCAGTTTGGTTGCTTCAGAAGTGTGAAATGGGCATTATTAAGAACATAAGAATTAGGAGCAGGAGTAGGCCGTACGGCCCTTTGAGCCTGCTCTGCCATTCAGTAAGACCATGGCTGATCTTCGACCTCAACTCCACTTTCCCACCCAATCCCTTGATTCCCTTAGAGTCCAAAAATCTATCTATCTCAGCCTTGAACATACTCAATGACTCAGCATCCACAGCCCTTTTGGGTAAAGAATTCCAAAGATTCACAACCCTCTGAGTGAAGAAATTCCTCGTCATCTCAGTCTTAAATGACCGACTCCTTATCCTGAGACTATGCCCCTAGTTCTAGACTCTCCAGCCAGGGGAAACAACCTCTCAGCATCTATCCTGTCAATCCCCCCTCTTATATGTTTCAATGAGATCACCTCTCATTCTCTAAACTCCAGAGAGTATAGGCCCAATCTACTCAATCTCTCCTCATAGGACAACCTTCTCATCCCAGAACTGCGGACCAGGACAGCTTTGAGCTGGAGTGAGTCGGTGCTGCTGAAGAGAAATTCAACTTACGTTCGCCCATTTTTCCGCCCTAAAATTGGCATAAATCTCAGTATTTTGGGTTGTGATCTCCGTGCCCAAACTATGCCGGAATTGCGTCAGTTGTCATATTGGATCAGGCAACTTTTAGTCATCTAGGGCGGACAGTGGGGGTCTCAGGTCCTATGTCTGTTTAAGGGCCCTTTTGCCATATTGAACAGTGAGAGTGCTAGATATATTAATTCCTAATCTCGCCCAATAATATTGGTACCAACAGTCGGGAAGGAGATTGCACCAACGTTATTTAAAGGGATCCTCAGCTGCATACAAGTGTCTCTGGTTAGTCTTTCTAGACTGCTAGGGGACTTTTAGGCCTTTTTATGGCTGTGTTGGTATTGTAACTGCGTTTAAAATTTTGGACAGTGACTTTTGAGGCTGCAGGACAGTCCCTTTGCAGGGGATTCTTCAAAAACGTATACTTTGCCAATATGTCTATGCTATTCGGCCTGCCACTGGGGCAGGAAAATAAGGAGGACGAGAAAGGGCAGCAAATCACAACCTACTGGTTGAGGGGCGAGTGGGGCAGCAGGCATGCTGTTATTCTGAGAGAGGACAGCATGTGCCTCTCCTATGGCGCCACTGCCAGTCTCATGGGGCTGCATCTCACCACTCCCACTGCTCTGCTCCAGACAGAGTGCAGAAGTGATGTGACATTTTGAAAACCCTTATCCATGCTCTCCATCATGCTTTGAAAGCCGGACGAGGTTGGAATCCAGAGCCTAAATAGCAGCAGTCTCAGCTTCCATCGAAATTGTCAGAGGTGTCACCAGAGGCTTCATAAGTCAACATATGTGCCCTTTGCAACAGGGCCAGGTTAAGAGCTCACACTCTGGCTACCTCTGAACTACCTGGGGTGCCAATTTCTGAGCTGGTGCTTGTAAGAGTAAGGTTGATTGACAGTGTTTGCTTAGGAGGGGTGTCCTATTCCATTGCAGCATCTGGGCCCTCTACTTCTGATGGGTTTGGAAAGAGAAGAGAGGGAGAAGGATTAGCTGTTAGTTGCAAGGGTTAACAGAGACAGATGAGTGGCAGCTCAAAGCTTTGATCTGGTTCTGGGGAATGAGGTAGGTCAAGTGGAGCAAGTGTCAGTAGGTGAACATTTAGGGAACAGTGATCATAGTATCATAAGGTTTAGATTAGCTATGGAAAAGGACGGGGAGCAATCTAGAGTAAAAATGTTTAACTGGGGAAAGGCCAATTTCAGTGGGATGAGAACGGATCTGGCCCGGGTAAACTGGAATCAAAGATTGGCAGGCAAAACTGTAATGGAACAATGGGCTGCCTTCAAAGAGGAAATAGTTCAGGTACAGTTGAGGTACATTCCCACTAGGGGGAAAGGCAGGCAACTAAAGTCAGGGCTCCCTGGATGACGAAAGGGATAGAGAATATGATGAAGCAGAAAAAGAGCACGTATGACAGATGTCAGGTTGCAAATACATCTGAGAATCAGGCTATATATAGAAAAGTCAAAGGAGAAGTGAAAAAGAAAATAAGAGGGGCAAAGAGAGGGTATGAGAATAGAATGGCAGGCAACATAAAAGGTAATCTAAAAGTATTCTATAGACATATAAATAGTAAAAGGGTAGTAAGAGGAGGGGTGAGGCCGATTAGGGACCAAAAAGGAGACCTATGCATGGAGGCAGAGGGTATGGCTGAGGTACTAAATGAGTACTTTGCATCTGTCTTCACCAAGTAAGAGGATGCTGCCATAGACAGTGAAGGAGGAGGTAGTGGAGACACTTGATAGGATAAAAATTGATAAAGAGATATTAGAAAGGCTGGCTGTACTTAATGTAAGAAGCCGCACAACACCAGGTTATAGTCCAACAGATTTATTTAAAATTACAAGCTTTCGGAGCTGTCGCCCCTTCGTCAGGCAAAGTTACTGTGAGAGAATCTATCAGAATTCACAGAATATAAAAACACAGAGAAAATGCATAGATTAAATCTTTCCCTACATCAAAGACACACTAAGAGCACAGCCAAGACAATGAGATGTGTCCCAGGGGGTCCAACGCGTCAGAACACCTGCTGGCTGCATATCCTCTCCATTTTTTGTGTTTGTTTCTTGTGTTTGTTTTTTTTTTAAATTACTTAAAGTAAAGTAGATAAAGTAGATAAATCACTAGGAGCGGATGGGATGCATCCTAGGATGCTGAGCGAATTAAGGGTGGAACTCGCGTAGGTACTGGCCATAATATTCCAATCCTCCATAGATACGGGGGTGGTGCCAGAGGACTGGAGAATTACAGATGTTACTCCATTGTTCAAAAAAGGGTGTAAAGATAAACCCAGAAAGTACAGGCCAGTCAGTTTAACCTTTGTAGTGGGGAAGCTTTTAGAAACAGTAATCAGGGACAAAATTGACAATCACTTGGATAGGTGTGGATTAATTAAGGAAAGCCAGCACGGATTTGTTAAAGGCAAATCGTATTTAACCAACTTGATCGAGTTTTTTGATGAGGTAACAGAGAGGGTTGATGAGGGTAATGCGGTTGACGCAGTGTACATGGATTTCCAAAAGGTGTTTGACAAAGTGCCACATAATAGGCTTACCAGCAAAGTTGAAGCCCATGGAATAAAAGGGACAGCAGCAGCATGGATACAAAATTGGCTAAGTGACAGGAAACAGAGAGTAATGGTGAACAGTTGTTTTTCGGACTGGAAGAAGGTATACAGTGGTGTTCCCCAGGGGTCGGTTCTAGGACCACTGCTTTTCTTGATACATAATAATGACTTGGACGTGGGTGTACAGGGCACAATTTCAAAATTTGCAGATGACACAAAACTTGGAAGTATAGTGAGGAGGAGAGTGATAGACTTCAGGAAGACATAGACAGGCTGGTGAAATAGGCGGACACGTGGCAGATTAAATTTAATGCAGAAGAGTGAAGTGATATATTTTGGTAGAAAGAATGGGGAGAGGACATATAAACTAAACGGTACAATCCTAAAGGGGGTGCACGAACAGAGAGACCTGGGAGTATGGGTGCACAAATCGTTGAAGGTGGCAGGGCAGGTTGAGAAAGCAGTTAAAAAGGCTTACGGAATCCTGGGCTTCATAAATAGAGGTATAGAGTACAAAAGTGTGGAAATTATGCTGAACCTGTATAAAACACTGGCTCGGCCTCAACTGGAGTACTGTGTCCAATTCTGGGCACCGCACTTTAGGAAGGATGTGAAGGCCTTAGAGAAGGTGCAGAAAAGATTTACGAGAATGATTCCAGGAATGAGGAACTTCAGTTATGTTGATAGACTGGAGAAGCTGGGGTTGTTCTCCTTGGAGCAGAGAAGGTTGAGAGGAGATTTTAGAGAGGTGTTCAAAATCATGAGGGGTCTGGACAGAGTAGATAGAGAGAAACTGTTCCCATTGGCAGAAGGGACGAGAACCAGAGAACACAGATTTAAGGTGATTGGCAAAAGAACCAAAGGCGACATAAGAAAAAACTTTTTTACGCAGCGAGTGGTTAAGATCTGGAATTCACTTCCTGAAAGGGTGGTGGAGGCAGACTTAATCTTATCTTTCAAAAGAGTGTTGGATAAGTATCTGAAGGAAAAACTTTGCACGGCTACAGGGGAGTGGGACTAGCTGAGAGTCGGCACGGGGCTCGACGGGCCGAATGGCCTTCCGTGCTGTAACCATTCTATGATTCTATGATTCAGAGTATGTTTAGGAAGAGATCTCAGTGACAAGAGAAAAAGAAGGTTACATGGTCAAATACCCAACAGAGCATTTCCTCCAGCCTTGCCAGTCACAATGATCCTGACGTGCCCCTTGTCCACAATTTCCATGGTCGCCTCTTCTAATCGTGACAACATGTGGATACATGGTGGCCCTCCTGCTGTCCGCGTCTGCACCCTGGTATTGTGTGTCAGCTTCACCTGCAAAATGAAAGACTTGCATTTGAAGAAAGTGTCTGTGATAGTGTGTGGCTTGGCGAAAGATTCTGAGGATGTGTGTATCAAGGTTTTGATGATACGTGAAAGATGGCACAAGTGAGTGAAGTAATTATGAGGTGCAGAATGTGCCAGTAGCAGGTTCAGTGAAGTGTGCTGCTGTGAATGGAGGAGAGTGATAGGAAGCAGGGAAAAGGCGGCTTTTGAGTGCTGGGGCTAAATAGAGAGTAAGACCTAGAAATTCGATAAGGCCCAAAAACGGGCGGTGGCACCACGGAATGAGATTTGCTCGTGCCAGTTTAGAAAATGCAGGCAGTACGCTATTTTGGTGCTGCCTGCTGATTTGAATGATTTTAGCACTGCATCAGGCTGTGTGCATTGCTGGAGCGAGGCTGCATTCTCTTAAAGCAAGGCTGTCATTTTTGAAAGCAGCCTTGAGCCCTTAAAGGTGAACTGCCTTCTGAAAAATAAATTAAAAATCATTCAAAAATAGGCAGTCTTCAGCTCTTGAAGCTGAACTGCCTTCTGCACGTAGAAAATGGTAAAAGTGCTTCAGCACTAACACTCATGGCTCACCAGGCTAGGGAAAGGGCACCCAGGGTCTCACATGCAGCACTCCAGATTTGTGCAGGGGGTCAGCACTGGACGAGAGGTCCTTTTCCCACAGGGGGCCAGGAGGCCCTCCAGAAAAAAGGATGTGGGACCAGATCACCAAGGCGGTCACAGCCAGCAGTGTCGCCCCCTGGACCTGGCTCCAGTGCCCAAAGTAGTTTCATGACCTCAGACGAGTGGTCAAGGTCAGTGAATGCATCTTCAAAAGCCGTCTATTGCTAACTGCACCACTAGCCTCACTCACTGCTTCATGCATGACCCCACTCCCCTTCACTCACACTCATCTACCAGTAATCTCTACCAAACACGAGGCACACCTGACATTCCTAGCTTCACCTCACCCCCTTGGAGGAGACGATGCTGGCCATTCTTGGCAGGGGCATGGCAGAACCCTTGGCCAGTGGTGGGGCTGAAAGAATACAAGATGCTGGTATCCTCATGCGTTATCTTCCTTCTCTCAGCACACTTCCCCTCATCCCACAATCTCCTCTGATTTACAAGCTGCACATGGTGTAAGCATGCAGTTCTTGCTTTGCTGCCCTCCCCTCACCACAACCCTACCCTGGTGCCTTCCTCATTTCAGACACCCAAGAAATGCAGCCTGCCCAGCCAGTGGTTGACCAAGAAGAGGGAGAGGAGAGTGAAGAAGAAGAAGAAGAAACACTGTCGCTCTATTTCACACTCCCAGCCACCAGCTCCTCTGGGTCATCCTGCAAGGCCATCTGCAGTCTTCCCCACTGAAAGTCAGCAGCCTTCCACCAACCATGCTGCAGCCACTTGGGTAGCACTGCGTGACATCACTAGGATGGGCAAAGGCAGACACAAGACTGTCACTAAGGGAATGCACAAGGGTGATGAGTTGATTTTTTGATGTAGTATTGGATGCATATATGGATAAAGTTGGATTGGAAAGTTTGCTTTGTAGTGGCTTTTATTTCAGCATTGTGGCCAAGAGAACACTGTGATGGTCAGTAACAGAGGGAAGATAAGGTGTGGGACAAATGTTGAAAGGGGAATTGGGGTTATGTTCACTGGTACCGCAGGCGGATGATTCGATCCCTGATATCCTGGCCAGAAAGGGGCTGTCTGGGTTGCCTTTTTCCTTCCGCTTCCTCCTCTTCCGCTTCCCCCTCTTCTGTCTGCGAGCAGCTTGTCCCCTTTGCTGCCTGTGCTTCATCTCCATGTAATGTTGCAGCCCAAGGGGGACTGTAACTAGAGCCCCCAGGACTGTGAGCAAGTGGTGTTCTCAGAGGCCTTCCTTTTACATCCAAAGCCTTGCAAGTGTCCAGCAGCACTTCTTGCACTCCCTGCAATCTAACAATTTTTTTAATGTATTGCACTCCAATAAAATATAAAAAACACTCGAAAAGCTGAAATCGAAACTTACCTGAAAGATGTGTGTGTCCCTTTAAGAAATGCTGACAGCGTCTCTGTACAACTGCTGCACGCACTTTCTTCCGTGCGTGATTAGGAGAGTGTGGTATAGAGTGCGGTGACGTCCAAAATCGCAGTCGTGCGTCAATTCAGGCGTTGCACACTGATTGATGTCACGATCTGCACATTTGCATTGGAGAGGTGAGCGCAGGCAATAGCAGTGCTGCTGACCTTTCCAAAATGGTGGTGGCTGCGTTCCGCACCGCAAGCGGGCAGAAGTGAGTCAGCCGGCATTTTTTCAAGAAAATCGGCCTTAACGGTCGGCACTACGACATGGAATTTTGCGGCCTAAGAGAGATGTGAGTTTGGAGTCTTACCTTTGCAGCCCTGCTCAGCTAGATCCTGGATGCAGTGCTTCTCGCATTGACCTGTTCAACCACCTCTGTTCACTCGTCGCAGGCAACTTGTCTGGACACCCTTCTTCTGCACGTTGGGAACATTATCTCCTTCCTTCTGAGCACCTCCTGAACAAGATCCTCCAGAGCAGCGTCTGAGAATCAGGGGACCCTTGCTCCACTTGTTCCATCTGCTGTTTACACTATACATCAGTGATTCAATTAAGTAAAGTTAAAGTGCCCTTCCGCTTTATGAGGTGTAGGTTGCCTTTAAATGATGTCACTGACGCCCGATTTCCTGCCAGGCGTCCTGCCACTTTCAACTAGGCTAGTCTTATTAGCACTGTACCCATTTAATGCCTGTTTTCACCCTTTGGCCAAAATAACCCCCCATTAGTTTAAATTGTGGGTTCTCAATAATAGATATATCTTTGTCATATCTGTCATTATAGACAAATATTTTCATGAGGCTGAGAAATTGTAAAGCAAATGTATAAAAAAGTTATATTAGATAAAATATGGCTTGATGAAACCTGTAAAAAGAAAGGCACACAAAAAGAACTACATTTTTAACTACTGTAAAAAGTATATTGATGAAACGTGTTGCTTCAGACATCGTTACCTATTTAATTGTTTGAAATCTTGAACAATGAATGACTTGTTTTGCATTTCATGAGAAAGAATGACAGATAACTGTGGAAAAATTAATGGGATGATTAAATGTCTTGTAACTGTATTGCGTGTAATCATTTTGATTGGGTACTTGATTAGTATTCGTATTTTTGAATTTTATAACAAGATAATATAATCAACTTCATATTTTTAAAAACAGCCCACACCCGACCACCACATTCCCACCCCCTCCCGAATGTGCCCTCCCGAACGATCGTACCCCCCCCATCCCCCAGGACCTACCTGAGAGTCACTGCCAGGGAAGCAACCGGCCCAACTCTATCCTCGTATAACCGCCAAACTGACTCTGGATGCCCGGATTAGTGTCCACAGCTCACCGGCAATATGCTGGCCTTTTAACTGCTGTTCTCCGCTCTCTTCTGGCATTCAGCTCTTTGTTAATGGTTGGATCAATTCTGTGACATGGTCTGGAGCTGAATGGTTCTGGTGTAACCCAAACTGAGCATCAACGAGCAGGTTATTGGTAAGCAGGTGTCATTTGATAGTGCTATTGATGACTCCTTCCATCACTTTGCTGATGATTGGGAAGAGTCTGATCGGATAGCAATTGTCTGGGTTAAATTTGACCTGCTCTTTCTGGATAGGAAGTACTTGGGCAATTTTCCACATTTTCAAGTGGATGCCAGTATCATAAGCTGCACTGAAATAACATGGCTGGGGGGAGGGAGCATGGTTAGTTTTGGTGTGCATGTCTTCAATAGTGCAGCTGGGATATCGTCAGGTTCCATAGCATTTGCTGTATCAAGTACCCAGCATTATGTGCACTGCCCTGTGAGATTACACAATAATGGTGTAAAGAAGCTGGGTAATTTGTGATGGTGGCCTTTCATGAGGAATGGACTTTTGAACAGGCTGGTCAGCAGCACATTAGACATGAGTTGCTTCCTTTCCCTGTAGAGTGTAGCTGAAAGGATTAAATAATTATGAAATGGAAAGGTGGAGTGCCTAAATTCAAATCCAGCGAGCTATTAGTTGCTAGCAATTTTAGGCCACATAGGTAGCAATTTTAGGCACCATTGTTCGAAGACCTATGATTCCTTTTCTAACACATCTTAAGGAAATGGGGAAATTTGCTTAAACAGAAAGTTACAAAGCAAACACCTGATGTGAAACACACAGCTTTACATTGCATCGCCAACAGTGTGCTAATCTGCAACTTAAGTTTAGTTAATAATTAATATTTTGTAAATAACATCTAATTGATATTTTCCATACTTAAATAACTGCTCTTTCATGTTGACTCATCAGTGAGACTTTGTTAGACTTTTGGTGTTAGAACGGTTCTATGTGGATCATTTCCTGTTTAATATACTGTGGCCCAGAATTTGCTGGAAAAATAATGGTAAGTTCACAGCGCACGGCATTATTAGTATGTATAAAAAAAACAGCAATTTCTGGCAAGGAAGAGATATGTCATGAGTTGTGAATCACCACAAATTGCTGGGCGATTTTCACCGCTCTGCTGTTAGCCTCGCAAAAACGGGAACTCACCATCAACCTCCCCATGAGTGTCAAGAAATTGCTGGATTTGTGCCGTAACTATTAATTAATCGTGAGGCAGAAAGTTAGGGCTGCTATTTCATGGCATAAGGGCCCTGTTAAGGGGATGATTTATAGGAACAGGAGTCGGTCATTTAACTCCTCGAGCCTGTTGCGCCATTCAACAAGATCATGGCTGATCTGTGACCTAACTCCATATATCCGCCTTTGCCCCAAACTCCAACCGCCGCCCTCCCGCCCGCTCCTCACCGCCTCAGCTCGCCGCCCGGTCTCTCCGCTCGCTCGGTCCGCTCTCTCCTTCCGCCTCCAGACGTGAGCAGGAAGATCGACCACTGCAGGATGTTCTAGCCTCCCAGAGAGAGAGAGAGAGAACGGGAGATGCGATGATCGCAGGTTCCAACGTGAAGAGGAGGAGAGGCGCTGCTCACTCATGATGGAGGAGTCAGAAACCACAAACCAGAGAGTGCGACGGAGTGAGAGACAGAGTGAGAGGGAGTGAGAGATAGAGTGAGAGGGAGTGAGAGACAGTGAGAGGGAGATAGAGAGAGAGAGAGAGAGAAATGGAGAGAGAGGGAGAGAGAGAGGGAGAGTGAGAGACTAAGAGGGAGAGGGAGAGGGAGAGAGACAGTGAGAGGGAGAGAGAGAGAGAGCGAGAGGGAGGATGAGAGAGAGGGAGAGAGAGAGAGGGGGAGAGAAATGGAGAGTGAGAGGGAGAGAGAGGGAGAGAAATTGAAAGTGAGGGAGAGAGACAGAGAGAGAGGGAGAGAAATGGAGAGTGAGAGGAAGAGAGACGGAGAGGGAGAGGGAGAGAGAGAGGGAAAGAGAGGGAGAGAGGGGGAGAGACGGAGAGTGAGAGGGTACTGAGGTAGGGAGAGGGTACTGAGGGTAGGGAAAGGGTACTGAGGGAGGGGAGAGGGTACTGAGGCCAGGGAGAGGGTACTGAGGCCAGGGAGAGGGTACTGAGGCCAGGGAGAGGGTACTGAGGGGAGGGAGAGGGTACTGAGGGATGGGAGAGGGAATTGAGGGAGGGGAGAGGGTACTGAGGACAGGGAGAGGGTACTGAGGGAAGGGAGAGGGTACTGAGGGAGGGGAGAGGGTACTGAGGGAGGGGAGAGGGTACTGAGGACAGGGAGAGGGTACTGAGGGGAGGGAGAGGGTACTGAGGGTGAGGAGAGGGTACTGAGGGAGGGAAGAGGATACTGAGGGAGGGGAGAGGGTACTGAGGCTAAGGAGAGGGTACTGAGGGAGGGGAGAGTGTACTGAGGGAGGGGAAGGTGCGCCTTCCCCTTTAAGCAGCCGGTCCCCTGTGTAAGGTGAGCCTTCCGTTAGATAAGGGAGAACCAGTGGATGTGGTGTATTTGGATTTTCAGAAGGCCTTTGATAAAGTCCCACATAAGAGGTTAGTGTGCAAAATTAAAGCACATGGGATTGGGGGTAATATACTGGCATGGATTGAAAATTGGTTAACAGACAGGAAACAGAGAGTAGGAATAAATGGGTCTTTTTTGGGGTGGCAGGCGGTGACTAGTGGGATACCGCAGGGATCAGTGCTTGGGCCCCAGCTATTCACAATATATATCAATGATTTGGATGAGTCAACCAAATGTAATATTTCCAAGTTTGCTGACGACACGAAACTAGGTGGGATTGTGAGATGTGAGGAGGATGCAAAGAGGCTTCAAGGCGATTTAGACAAGTTGGGTGAGTGGGCAAATACATGGCAGATGCAGTATAACGTGGATAAATGTGAAGTTATCCACTTCGGTAGGAAGAACAGAAAGGCAGAGTATTATTTAAATGATGATAGATTGGGAAATGTTGATGTACAAAGGGACCTGGGTGTCCTTGTACACCAGTCACTGAAAGCAAACATGCAGGTGCAGCAAGCAGTTAGGAAGGCAGCTGGTATGTTGGCCTTCATTGCAAGAGGATTTGAGTACAGGAGCAAGGATGTCTTACTACACAGTTATACAGGGCCTTGGTGAGACCACACCTAGAGTACTGTGTGCAGTTTTGGTCTCCTTACCTAAGAAAGGATATACTTGCCATAGAGGGAGTGCAGCGAAGGTTCACCAGACTGATTCCTGGGATGGCAGGACTGTCGTACGAGGAGAGATTGAGTCGACTAGGCCTGTATTCACTAGAGTTTAGAAGAATGAGAGGGGATCTCATGGAAACGTATAAAATTCTGACAGGGCTAGACAGACTGGATGCAGGGAGGATGTTTCCCCTGGTTTGGGGGGGGGGGGGTGTCTAGAACGAGGGGTCACAGTCTCAGGATACGGGGTAGGACATTTAGGACTGAGATGAGGAGAAATTTCTTCACTCAGAGGGTGGTGAACCTGTGGAATTCTCTACCACAGAAGGCTGTGGAGGCCAAGTCACTGAATATATTTAAGGAGGAGATAGATAGATTTCTAGACACAAAAGGCATCAAGGGGTATGGGGAGAGAGTGGGAATATGGTATTGAGATAGAGGATCAGCCATGATCATATTGAATGGCGGAGCAGGCTCAAAGGGCCGAATGGCCTACTCCTGCTCCTATTTTTCTATGTTTCTATCCCTTAATACCTTTGGTTAACAATCTCAGAGTTAAAATTAACAATTGACCCAGCATCAACTACCATTTGCAGAAGAGAGTTCCAAACTTCTACCACCCTTTACTTGTAGAAGTGTTTCCTAACTTCACTCCTGAAAGGCCTGGCTCCAATCTTTAGGCTATGGGGTAAAAATTCAGTTGGTTGCGCCTCCCGTTAGCGCCTTAAGAGGGCGCTAATGGGGCGCAAAGCCGCTAACGCCCGGGCGCAGCGATGTTTGCGCCGCTCGGGAACTTAACTAGAGATTGTGCGGCGGCGCTAAAACTTACCGCTGCGACCACCTGCGCGCGCAGATTGTGACGTCATTCCATGGTGCAACGCCCTTGTGGCGCCCCGGAGCGGAAATTGAGTGGCGCCCCCTGCCTTACCGCCTGGCGCATCCAACGACCAGAAGACTGGAACGCTATCAATCGCTGTGGGGCTGGGGGGGGGCGCTATTTAAAGGGGGCCTCTTCCTGTCTTTTATTGTTGGTGGCATTTTTGAACTACGCATTCTGAGAGAGAGAGGGAGAGACTTCTGGAGAGATTCAACGTTGTGTGAAGGAGTTTTGGGTACTGAGCAGCACTTTGCAGGTTCATTTTGATTTGCCATTCCTTGTATCGATTTAGCAGAGACTGTGGGAGCTGCACTCTGAGCTCTTTGCCTGGTACTCTCCATTGTTCTTTCCAGCACATTTGATGTGCAAGTCTCTCCAGGCCGAGATTCAAGGCTGCAATGAACAGGATTTGGATGGAAAGCAAGATTAACCATCCCCTTTAAGAACTGGCCCGTGCCATTGTGTGTGTGTTCCATTGCTGACTGACATTACATGAGCTTCGCCAGCGCTCTGAGTTAGCGCCTCACTCCTTGGCCTTTGCGCCTTAAGACAGGTGTGCAGCGCCTGATTTAGCGCTCCACTCACCTCCCGGGGCGGTAAAAGTGAAGTTTCCAATCAGTGCCGATAATTAGCGCCAGGCGCTAATATTTGCGTCCAGACGATATTTGCGCCCCAAATGGGGCGCGACCTAATTTTTACCCCTATGTCCCCTGGGCCTCGACTCCCCAACCAGTGGAAATAGTTTATCTCTATTTACCCTATCATTTCCCCTTAATACCTTGAAAACTTCGATTAAATCACCACTTAACCTTCTAAATTCCAAGGAACACAACCCTAGTTTGTGTAATCTCTCCTTGTAATTTAACTCTTGGGGGGAAAAATTAGGTCGCGCCCCATTTGGGGCGCAATTATCGGCCGGGCACAAAGATTAGCGCCTGGCGCTAATTATCGGCACTGACTGGAAACTTCACTTTTACCGCCCCGGGAGGTGAGTGGAGCGCTAAATCAGGCGCTGCACACCTGCCTTAAGGCGCAAAGGCCAAGGAGTGAGGCGCTAACTCAGAGCGCTGGCGAAGCTCATGTAATGTCAGTCAGCAATGGAACACACACACAATGGCACGGGCCAGTTCTTAAAGGGGATGGTTAATCTTGCTTTCCATCCACATCCTGTTCATTGCAGCCTTGAATCTCGGCCTGGAGAGACTTGCACATCAAATGTGCTGGAAAGAACAATGGAGAGTACCAGGCAAAGAGCTCAGAGTGCAGCTCCCACAGTCTCTGCTAAATCGATACAAGGAATGGCAAATCAAAATGAACCTGCAAAGTGCTGCTCAGTACCCAAAACTCCTTCACACAACGTTGAATCTCTCCAGAAGTCTCTCCCTCTCTCTCTCAGAATGCGTAGTTCAAAAATGCCACCAACAATAAAAGACAGGAAGAGGCCCCCTTTAAATAGCGCCCCCCCCCAGCCCCACAGCGATTGATAGCGTTCCAGTCTTCTGGTCGTTGGATGCGCCAGGCGGTAAGGCAGGGGGCGCCACTCAATTTCCGCTCCGGGGCGCCACAAGGGCGTTGCACCATGGAATGACGTCACAATCTGCGCGCGCAGGTGGTCGCAGCGGTAAAGTTTAGCGCCGCCGCACAATCTCTAGTTAAGTTCCCGAGCGGCGCAAACATCGCTGCGCCCGGGCGTTAGCGGCTTTGCGCCCCATTAGCGCCCTCTTAAGGCGCTAACGGGAGGCGCAACCAACTGAATTTTTACCCCTTGGAGTCCAGGTATCATTCTAGTAAATCTACGCTGCACTCCTTCCAAGGCCAATATATGCTTCCTAAGGTGTGGTGCCCAGAACTGAACACAGTACTCCAGGTGTGATCTAACTAGGGTTTTGTATAGCTGTAGCATAACTTCTACCCCCTTGTATTGTAAGACTTTCTCCTACTATTGTTCAGACCTCGAGAATTACAATAAGCGTGACAATGACATAAGTTTGTTATAAATAAAATGATCTTTATTCACACTACAGTTTAAAAATTAAAGCTTACATAGAAGCACCCTCAGCAATGTATATGCCCACAGTTTAATAATTCGACTTACATAAAAATACCCCCGGCAATGTATATGCCCACAGTTTTAACATGCCACTCAACCCTGGAGGCCCAGAAAGAGAACAGTTGAATCTGTAGTGCCTCACTGATGCAGGTAGTAAATTGTTCCTCGAGGTATTTTAACATTAAAAAAAAATTCTTACGATTCCTTTTTGTCTCTTTTCTCTCACTCTTAATCCAATCTTTATTTTATCAATCAGGAATGGATGAACAGGCTGGGTCTCTTTTCTCTTGAAAAGAGAAAGCTGAGGGGTGACCTAATTTTAAAGTCTTTAAAATTATGAAAGGTTTTGATAGAGTAGACACAGTGAGAGTGTTTCCACTTGTGGGTAAGAGCAGAACTAGATGCCATCAATGTAAGATAGTCACCAAGAAATCAAATAGGGAATTCAGAAGAAACTTCTTCACCTAGAGAGCGGTGAGAATGTGGAGCTCACTACCACAGGGAGTGGTTGAGGCAAATAGTACAGATGTATTTAAGCGGAGGCTAGATAAGCATATGAGGGAGAAGGGAATAGAGGGTTATGCCGATAGAGTTAGATAAAGAAAGGAGGAGGCGCGAGTGGAGCATAAATGCTGGAAGGGACTGGTTGGACCGAATGGCCTGTTTCTGTACTGTACTGTTTCTGTGTAATTCTATGTAATTATTTTTTTTCCTCTCTTTAATTCTCTTTCTGTATCTAATTTGACTGTAATTCACCCTATTTCCTTCTCCGTCGTTCGCTGTTTCTTTCTCTATCCTTAAATTTAATTGGTTAAGGAGGTAGACTATTGGTCATGCCATTCACCGAGGTCCCAGTTGCCCTGTTGACCTCGCTGCGCCATTATCAATTCCCACCTCCAGCAATTTGCAGCGCAAACTTAATTGGAGCTGAAGGGTGAAGGAAAAACCCCAACTTATGGCGCATGCTGTGAGATGACCCGCTCCAGCAAATTCGGGCAAATGTAAACTTACAACAGAGGAATGATTCTTGCGATAATATTGTACAGCATGGTTTGTTATTGGCAATGTATTCTTTAACCTGGGGTTTTGATTGTATAGATTATTCATCCATCAATGACACATTGGTTTTAGTGTCACTATCATATCCATGAAAACCTTAAGGGGGAGAAATTTGGTATAGCCCTGTTTGGAGCGCTGAAATTTTAAAAGTTGAAAAATTAGCGCCAGGTGCTAAACATTATCGACTCCCGTGAAATTCATTGTTAGCACTCCAAGAGGGAAGTGGAGCGCTAAAACAAAGCGCTACACTCCGAACTTAGGGCGCTAACCTCTGAGAGCGGGGCACTACCGGCAGAGCGATCAAGAAGGTCATGCGCCGTCCAAACGGCACTCTTTAATCACACAGGCTACTTCCATCTCTTAAAGGGAAGGGCCAATCACGCTGTATAACCTCATAGTCATCAGTGGTGTTTTTCAACGTGACTTGGGCGACTGCTGTTGCAGCCCCCATCACTTTCAGAAAGTGCAGCATTTGGAGATGTTTGAGGAAATGATGTAAAAAAATTTGCGCAGGCAGCAGCCTGGTGCAAGTAATAAACGGTGCAATCAGTGAAAGCACGTTTTTCACGATGATAAAGCGACACGGAAGCATTCCCTTTAATTACCATTCCTGCAGCACACTTCCGAGTGCACAACGCCTCCTCTTACTGGTGTTGTCGGCGTGAAGCGCTAAAGCAGGGGGCGAAAGCCAATTTTGCATCGGGGTCGTTAACGGGGCGTTGCACACACATTGACATCACCATGTGAGAGGCCGAGGCGCTAACCGTTAGCGCCAGTGCTAATTCGCCACTGAAGGCCGCGTTGGATTTGCCGCAGGCCGGGCACTAACCCCTTAGCGCCCCGTTAGCGTCACCGCCAGCTGCTAACAGGAGACACTAAGCTACCGAATTTCGCAGCCTAAATGTACAGATACCCAATATACCATAATTTTGGGTTTGAAGTACGCTTCTGTGAAAGGGAGGAATAGAGGTTTATGATGTATTTCTTTAAAGAAAGTGAGCTTTGTATTTCAAAATGGCAGTTTGGTGAGCTTTTACTTTCTATAAACTATAGTGAAACACAACAACCATATTTCCTGAAGACAGATCCCTACTAATGTTAATATAAAACACAATTTCATGCATCATTCCAATTTTTTTTCTTGAGGCTATGTATCCCCCCTATTCATTTGATGTTGGATTTCCCCCCCCCCGCCATTACTACCCCTTTCCAGTCTAAGAATGTGAGACTCCTGGCTAGCTCCCAAACCAGCTGCTAGGAGATGGATGGGTGTGGTCTTGTAGAAACTCCACATTCAATTTCTCTCGGCCCTTGAATACACATCGATTCTAGACACCTGCCTCAGCAGCAGGACCGAGATCAGGAAATCAGTAGACTGGGGATCAAACCAGAATCTGTGGCACCACATGTTGGTGCTCCAAGGTACTGTGCCATCACTCCACCTGCAAAAAAAGGATTGATTCTAAGTACTTGGTTATACAGCAAATGAATGTACATCACTGCGTTTTCATTAATAAGTATAACATTAACACTCTGGAATTACAACTGAGTATTGCAGTAGAACCTACTTTTGACACCACCAGAAATTTAAAAGGCCACTGTTAAAGTATCATCGATCTGAAGATAAAACAAATCCCCAAAAACTGTACTGAGTCCATTAGAACCCACTGCCCTGTTATAGCTAAAGGTGAACAAATCCACAAAAAAGTTACTTTAGCAGTTTCTTGTATTCCTGTCCTTTTGGAAATAATCCTAGTTTTCACAATACTTCTGTAATACAGTATGCTAATGTATTTCCCTGTCAGGGAGCTTTGCCACCCAGAAGTTTATACTGGAAACTTGTGAACGTATTCCCTGATTTTCTGTTCATTAATGGTTTAAAGTGGAAATAGTTCTGTGCTGAACATTAGTAGCACATATTTGTCTGCCCACTTCTTATGTACCATTATAGAGTTCCTGCTAATGTGACAAGCCATGGAGCTTGGCACTGTCAGAGTTACGAATTCTCTATTAATGCCTGGAACCAGATGACAAAGCTTGGTATGCAAAAATACCATCCTCTCAGTGGGAAACTAAGATTATTTATTGATGGACATTTCATATAGTCATGAAAATTTAGGCTTTTCAAGCAATAATGGAGCCCCAAAGTGTCAAATTTCTTTATTTGCAGCGGGGAGTCCTGCCACATCCAGTTGTATACAGTCGGGAGGGAGTGGCTCTGGGATTCCTCAACATTGACTCCGGACCCCATGAAGTCTCATGGCTTCAGGTCAAGCATGGGCAAGGAAACCTCCTGCTGATTACCACCTACTGCCCTCTCTCAGCTGATGAATCAGTACCCCTCCATGTTGAACACCACTTGGAAGAAGCACTGAGAGTAACAAGGGCACAGAATGTATTCTGGGTGGGGGACTTCAATGTCCATCAGCAAGAGTGGCTCGGTAGCACCACTACTGACCGAGCTGGTCGAGTCCTGAAGGACATAGCTGCCAGTCTGGGCCTGCGACAGGTGGTGAGAGAATCAACACGAGGGAAAAACCTACTTGACCTCGTCCTCACCAATCTACCTGTCGCAGATGCATCTGTCCATGACAGTATTGGTAGCAGTGACCACCGCACAGTCATTGTGGAGACGAAGTCCCATCTTCACACTAAGGACACCCTCCATCGTGTTGTGTGGCACTACCACCGTGCTAAATGGGATAGATTCAGAACAGATCTAGCAGCTCAAAACTGGGCATCCATGAGGCATTGTGGGCCATCAGCAGCAGCAGAATTGTATTCCACCACAATCTGTAACCTCATGGCCCAGCATATCCCTCACTCTACCATTACCATCAAGCCTGGGGACCAACCCTGGTTCAATAAAGAGTGCAGAAGAGGATGCCAGGAGCAAGCACCAGCTGTACCTAACAATGAGGTGCCAACCTGGGGAAGATGCAACACAGGACTACATGCATGCTAAAAAGCGGAAGCAGCATGCTATAGACAGGGCTAAGCGATCCCACAATCAATGGATCAGATCAAAGCTCTGCAGTCCTGCCACATCCAGTCGTGAATGGTGGTGGACCATTAAACAACTAATGGGAGGAGGAGGCTCCATGAATATCCCGATCCTCAATGATGGTGAAGCCCAGCACGTGAGTGCAAGAGACAAGGCTGAAGCATTTGCAACCATCTTCAGCCAGAAGTGCCGAGTGGATGATCCATATCGGCCTCCTCCTGAGGTCCCCACCATCACAGAAGCCAGTCTTCAGCCAATTCGATTCACTCCACGTGATATCAAGAAACAGCTGAGCGCACTGGATACAGCAAAGACTATAGGCCCCAACAACTTCCTGGCTGTCGTGCTGAAGACTTGTGCTCCAGAACTAGCTGCGCCTCTAGCCAAGCTGTTCCAGTACAGCTACAACACTGGCATCTATCCGACAATGTGCAAAACTGCCCAGGTATGTCCTGTCCACAAAAAGCAGGACAAATCCAATCCGGCCAATTATCGCCCCATCAGTCTACTCTCAGTCATCAGCAAAGTGATGGAAGGTGTCATCGACAGTGCTATCAAGCGGCACTTACTCACCAATAACCTGTTCACTGATGCCCAGTTTGGGTTCCGCCAAGACCACTCGGCTCCCGAGCTCATCACAGCCTTGGTCCAAACATGGACAAAGGAGCTGAATTCCCGAGGTGAGGTGAGAGTGACATCAAGGCAGCTTTTGACCAAGTGTGGCATCAAGGAGCCCTAGTAAAAGAAGTCAATAGGAATCGGGGATAAAACTCTCCACTGGCTGGAGTCATACCTAGCACAAAGGAAGACGGTTGTGGTTGTTGGAGGTCAATCATCATAGCCGCAGGACTTCGCTGCAGGAGTTCCTCAGTCCTAGGTCATAACATAAGAAATAGGAGCAGGAGTAGGCCAATTGGCCCCTCGAACCTGCTCCGCCATTCAATAAGATCATGGCTGATCTGATCCTAACCGCCAATCTACTATCACAGAACCATCTCCTGAACCTAACAGAATTGGACACACGAAATAGGAGCAGGATCAGGCTACACGGCCCCTGGGCCCACTACGCTACCCACAGGGCATGACCGATCCGAACCTAGACTCATGTCCAAATTCCTGCCCGCTCCCCGTAACCCTTAATTCCCTTACTTCTAGGAAACTGTCTATTTCTGTTTTAAATTTATGTAATGATGTAGCTTCTACAGCTTTTTGGGGCAGCATATTCCATGGACCTACCACCCTCTGAGTGAAGTAGTTCCTTCTCATCTCAGTTTTGAAAGAGCAGCACCTTATTCTAAGACTATGCCCCCTAGTTCTAGTTTCACCCATCATCGGGAACATCCTCCCCGCATCCACCCGATCCAACCCCTTCACAATCTTATATGTTTCAATAAGATCGCCTCTCATTCTTCTGAACTCCAATGAGTAGAGTCCCAATCTACCCAACCTCTCCTCATATGTCCATCCCCTCATCCCCGGGATTAACCGAGTGAACCTTCTTTGTACTGACTCGAGAGCAAGTATGTACCACGGTGGCATAGTGGTTAGCACTGGTGCCTCACAGCGCCAGAGACCCGGGTTCAAATCTGACCTCGGGTGACTGTCTGTGTGGAGTTTGCACATTCTCCCCGTGTCTGCGTGGGTTTCCTCCGGGTGCTCCGGTTTCCTCCCACAGTCCAAAAATGTGTGGGTTAGGTTGATTTGGCTATGATAAATTGACCCTTAGTGTTAGGGGGGATTAAATATGTGGGGTTATGGGGATAGGATGGGATATGTTAGGGGAATTATCTTTTCTTAAGTAAGGACACCAAAACTGTATGCAGTATTCCAGGTGCGGTCTCACCAATACCTTGTACAACTGAAGCAATACCTCCCTATTTTTATATTCTATCCCCCTAGCAATGAAAGCCAACATTCCATTGGCCTTCTTAATCACTTGATGCACCTGCATACTAACCTTTTGAGTTTCGTGCACCAGGACCCCAGCTCCCTTTGTACTTCAGTACTTTCCAGTTTCTTGCCATTAAGATAATAACTTGCTCTACTATTTTTCCTGCCAAAGTGCATAACCTCACACTTTCCAGTATTGTATTCCATCTGCCAAATCTCTGCCCACTTACTTAGCCTGTCTATGTCCCCTTGCAGATTTTTTATGTCCTCCTCACTCACTACTTTCCCTCCCATCTTAGTATCATCTGCAAACTTTGACATGTTACACTCGGTCCCCTCCTCCAAATCGTTAATATAGATTGTAAAGAGTTGGGGACCCAGCACTGACCCCTGCGGAACACCACTAGTCACTGATTGCCAGTCTGAGAATGAACCATTTATCCCAACTCTCTGCCTTCTGTTAGATAGCCAATCCTCTATCCATGCCAGAATATTACCCCCAATCCCGTGATTTTTATCTTAAGCAATAATCTTTTGTGTGGCACCTTGTCAAATGCCTTTTGGAAGTCTAAATACACCACATCCACTGGTTCCCCTTTATCCACCCTGTATGTTACTTCCTCAAAGAACTCCAGCAAATTTGTCAAACATGACTTCCCCTTCATAAAACCATGCTGACTTCGTCCTATTAAATTATGATTATCCAAATGTCCCGTTACTGTCTCCTTAGTAATGGACTCCAAAATTTTACCTACCACAGATGTTAGGCTAACCGGTCTATAGTTTCCAGCCTTCTGTCTACTGCCCTTTTTAAATAAGGGTGTTACATTAGCAGTTTTCCAGTCTGTCGGGATCTTTGCTGAGTCCAGGGAGTTTTGGAAAATTATTACCAATGCATCCACAATCCCTACCGCCACTTCCCTCAAGCCCTAGGATGTAAGCCATCAGGTCCAGGTGATTTATCCGCCTTGAGTCCCATTATTTTACTGAGTACCACTTCCTTAGTGATTTTGATCGTGTTTAGCTCCTCCCCCCCTATAGCCCCCTGTTTGTCCAGTGTTGGGATATTCTTAGTGTCCTCTACTGTAAAAACTGATACAAAATATTCATTCAGTGTTTTTGCCATCTCCATATTTCCCACCATTAATTTCCTGGTCTCATCCTCTAAGGGACCAACATTTACTTTAGCCACCCTTTTTCTTTTTATATAACTATAAAAACTCTTACTATCTGTTTTTATATTTTTTGCTAATTTACTTTCATAATCTATCTTCCTTTTCTCAATCAATCTTTTTGTTATTTTTTGCTGTCTTTTAAAGTTTTCCCAATCCTCTATCCTCCCACTAGATTTGGCTACCTTAAAGACCCTTGTTTTTAGTCGAATACTATCCTTAATTTCTTTACTTAGCCACGGATGACTGTCTTTTCTTTTACACCCTTTTCTTCTCAGTGAAATATATATTTTTTGGAAGTTGTAAAATAATTCCTTAAATGTACACCACTGATCATGTATCGTCTTACCCTTTAATCTATTTTCCCAATCCACTGTACTCAATTCCGCTCGCATACCTTCATAGTCTCCTTTATTCAAGCTTAGCACGCTTGTTTGAGATCCAACCTTCTCACCCTCTAATTGAATATGGAATTCAACCATGTTATGGTCACTCATTCCAAGGGGATCCTTTACTAGGACATTTTTAATTAATCCTGTCTCGTTACACAAGACCAGATCTAAGGTTGCTTGCCCCCTGGTCGGTTCAGTTACATACTGCTCAAGAAACCCATCCCTAATACACTCAATAAACTCATCCTCAAGGCAGCCCTGCCCAATTTGATTTGTCCAATTAATATGATAGTTAAAATCCCCCATAATTATAGATGTTCCCTTATTACAAGCCTCAACTATTTCCTGATTGATACTCCGTCCAACAGAGTTGCAACTATTCGGAGGCCTATAGACTACGCCCACTAGTGTTTTTTCCCCCTTATTATTCCTTATGTCCACCCAAACTGTTTCATTATCCTGATCTTTTGACCCAATATCATTTCTCTGTATTACAGTGATTCCTTCCTTTATTAACATAGCCACCCCACCTCCCCTTCCTTCCTGCCTGTCCTTCCTGCTCGTTAAATAACCTGGTATGTTTAATTCCCAGGCATTGTCACCCTGCAGCCATGTTTCTGTAATGGCCACAAGATCATACCCATATGTAGTTATTTGTGCCATTAACTCGTCTATTTTGTTATGAATGCTACGTGCATTCAGATAGAGAACTTTCAAATATGTTTTGTGACACTTAGTTCCTGCTTTTGCCCTTTTTATTACTTTACCTTTTACTCCATACCTTCTGCCCCTTCCTGACACACTGTGGTTTTTAATTACCCCACTGCTACCTAAGTCTATGACCTTCTCTGTTGTCATTTTTATTATTTGCTCTCTAGGAACCTCCCCCCCACTAGTTAGTTTAAAGCCCTCTCTACAGCCCTAGTTATATGATCCGCCAGGACTCTAGTCCCAGCACTGGCCAAGTGAAGCCCGTCCCAACGGAACAGCTCCTTCCTGCCCCAGTACTGGCGCCAGTATCCCAGGAAGCAAAACCCATTTCTCCCACACCAGTCTTTGAGCCACTCATTTAACTCTCTAATTTTATTTGTCCTAGCCAAATTCGCTCGTGGCTCAGGTAATAATCCCGAGATTATTACCCTTGAGGTTCTGATTTTTAATTTACATAGATACATACATAGAAGATAGGAGCAGGAGTAGGCCATCCGGCCCTTCGAGCCTGCTCCGCCATTTAATGAGATCATGGCTGATCCTCCAATTCAGTATCCCGTCCCCGCCTTCTCTCCGTAACCCTTAACCCCTTTTGCCTGTAGAAATATATCTAATTCCCTCTTAAATATATTTAATGAGCTGGCGTACACTGCCCTCTGTGGCAATGAGTTCCACAGGTTCACCACCCTCTGAGTGAAGAAATTCCCCCTCATTTCTGTCCTAAATGGTTTAGCCCTTATCCTTAAATTATGTCCTCTAGTTCTGTTCTCACCCGCCAAGGGAAACATTCCTTCTGCATCTAGTCTGTCTAGACCTGTCAGAATTTTATACACTTCTATGAGGTCCCCTCTCAATCTTCTAAACTCCAGTGTGTACATCCCTAAACTACATAGTCTCTCCTCATAGGTCAATCCCGCCATTCCTGGTATCAGCCTGGTGAATCGCCGCTGCACCCCCTCCATGGCAAGAACATCTTTCCTCAGATGAGGCGACCAAAACTGTACACAGTACTCGAGGTGTGGTCTCACCAGTGCCCTGTACAGCTGCAGCAAGGTATCCCTGTTCCTGTATTCCAACCCTTTTGCTATGAAGGCCAGCATACCGTTTGCCTTCTTGACCGCCTGTTGCACCTGCATGCTCGCCTTCAGTGACTGGTGTACAAGAACACCCAGGTCTCTCTGTACTTCCCCCTCTCCCAATTTATTGCCATTTAAATAATAATTTGCCCTCCCGTTCCTGCACCCAAGGTGGATAACTTCGCACTTGTCCACATTATAGTGCATCTGCCATTTATCCGCCCAATCACCCAGTCTGTCCAAATCGCTCTGGAGCTTCCTGGTCTCCTCCTCTGAGCCCACCCCCCCTCCTAGTTTAGTGTCGTCTGCAAATTTGGAAATGCTGCATCCGACTCCCTGATCCAGGTCATTAATGTAAATTGTGAACAGCTGGGGACCCAGGACAGATCCCTGTGGTACACCACTTGTTACTGCCTGCCATTCAGAAAATGAGCCGTTTATTCCAACTCTCTGTTTTCTATCTGACAGCCAGTTCTCTATCCACGTCAATACTTTCCCCTTTATCCCATGAGCTTCAATTTTCCCTGCTAATCTTTTATGTGGGACCTTATCGAAGGCCTTTTGGAAGTCCAGGTACACCACATCTACTGGCTCTCCCCCATCTACTTTACCAGTTACTCCCTCAAAAAATTCCAATAGATTAGTCAAGCACGATTTACCCTTTGTAAATCCATGTTGACTCTGTCCTATCCTGTCCCCATTTGCTAAGTGCTCCGCTATTTCATCCTTAATGATGGACTCCAGCATTTTGCCCACAACTGATGTAAGGCTTACAGGTCTGTAATTACCAGCTTTTTCCCTACCCCCCTTTTTGAATAGTGGGGTAACGTTAGCTACCCTCCAATCCATGGGCACTGTTCCCGAGTCTAATGAATTCTGAAAAATCATACTTAGTGCATCCGCTATCTCTAGGGCCACCTCCTTCAGCACCCTAGGATGCATGTTATCAGGCCCTGGGGATTTGTCCGCCTTCAATCCCTTTAGCTTCCTTAACACCATATCCTTAGAGATATTGATTTGCGTCAGTTCCTCCTTTGCAAATGTCCCTATTTTTCCCGATATCCCAGGGAGGTTTTTTGTGTCTTCCTTCGTAAAGACTGACCCAAAGTATGCATTTAGTTGGTCTGCCATTTCCTTATTTCCCGTTATATATTCCCCCGTATCTGACTGCAATGGGCCAACTTTGGTTTTCACCAGTCTTTTCCTCTTGATATATTTATAAAAGCTTTTGGAGTTAGTTTTTATATTTTCCGCCAGCTTGCTTTCGTAAGCTATTTTGCCCCTCTTGATTAAGCCCTTTGTCCTCCTTTGCTCTATCTTAAACTGTTCCCAATCTTCCGCTCTGGCGCTTTTTTTGGCTATTTTATACGCCCTATCTTTGGATTTTATGCTGTCTCTAATTTCCCCTGTTATCCACGGTTGAGTCACCTTTTTAGATTTCCTTTTATGCCAGATTGGTATAAACAATTTTTGCAATTTTGTCATTCTATCTTTAAATGCTTGCCATTGTTTATCTACCTCCAGTCCTCCCAGGAACGTTGTCCAATCAGACCTACTCAGTTCCCGTCTAATGGCATCATAATTCCCCTTGTTTAAATTCAGGACCTTAGTATCTGAGTCAATTTCTTCGCTCTCCATTTCGAGTGAGAAATCGATCATGTTATGATCGCTCTGACCCAAGGGTCCCCGTACAACAAGATTACTAATTAGTCCCTTCTCATTGCACAGTACCCAGTCCAATATAGCCTGTTCCCGAGTTGGTTCCTCGACATATTGATCCAGATAACCATCCCTTAAACACTCAAGGAATTCCTCCTCCTCATTATTTTTACTGATTAGGCTATTCCAATCTATATGTAAGTTAAAGTCACCTATGATGACAGCTGTGCTCTTATTGCACGCTTCTCTAATTTCCCTCGTGATGCCCTCCCCAACCTCTATTTTACTATTTGGAGGCCTATATACCACTCCTATTAATGTTTTTCGCCCCTCGCTATTTCTTAGCTCCACCCATATAGATTCTGTATTAACTGAGTTAATATCCTTCCTTTCAATTGCATTTATCCCTTCTTTTACCAGCAATGCTACCCCTCCTCCCTTTCTTTTTTGTCGATCCTTCCTAAATACTGAATACCCCTGTATGTTAAGCTCCCAGCCCTGCTCACCCTGCAACCATGTTTCCGTAATCCCAATTAGATCATAATTATTAACCTCTATTTCCACAGCTAATTCATCTACCTTGTTCCTGATGCTTCTCGCATTAAGGTATAAAACCCTCAGGCTTTTTTTATGCTCACATTTTTTATGAATTAGTTTGGCCCTTTGTTTTTTGTTCCTCACCCTTTTACCATTTATTTCTGTCTGCCTTTCACTTTCCTCTATTTCACTACATAGGTTTCTAGCCCCCTGCCATACTAGTTTAAATGCTCCCGAACTGCTTTATCAAAAATTACCCCGAGAACATCAGTTCCATCTTTGCACAGGTGTAGACCGTCCCTTTTGTATAGGTCACACCTACCACAAAACTGGTTCCAATGCCTCAAAAATTTAAAACCCTCCCTCTTACACCACTGCTCAAGCCACGTATTTAGCCTAACTATCCTGTTCTCTGTACTCTTACTAGCACGTGGCACTGGTAGTAATCCAGAGATTACTACCTTCGAGGTCCTACTTTTTAGCTTGGCTCCTAACTCCCTAAATTCTACTTGTAGGACCTCTTCCCTTTTTTTAGCTACGTCGTTGGTACCAAAAATTTGACCCCTAGCTGCTCATACTCCTTTAACAGAACCGGCTTCCTTGTCCTATCTGCGTCGTTTGTACCAACATGGACCACGACAACTGGATCCACCCCCTCCCACTGCAAGTTTCTTTCCAGCCCAGAGGAGATGTCCTTAACCCTGGCACCGGGCAGGCAACACAGCCTACGGGACTCTCGCTCTCGGCTGCAGAGAACTCTATCTATCCCCCTAATAATACTATCCCCTACCACTACAACATTTCTATTTACTCCCCCCTCTTGAATGGCCCCCCGTTCCACGGTGCTGTGGCCAGGTTGCTCATCCTCCCTGCAGTCCCTGCTCCTGTCCCCACAGGGAGTAAGAACCTCGAACCTGTTGGACAAGAGCAAGGGCTGCGGCTCCTCCAACACTACCTCCTGGATCCCCGTACCTGCCTCACTCGTAGTCACACCGTCCTGTCCCTGACCATGGGCTACATCTGAATTAATTAACTTCATAGGTGTGACCACCTCCTGAAACACAGAGTCCAGGTACTTCTCCCCCTCCCTGATGTGTCGCAGTGTCTGAAGCTCAGACTCCAGCTGATCAACACGGAGCTGGAGTTCCTGTAGCAGCAGACACTTGTCACAGATGTAATCACCGTGAGCCTCAATGGGGTCCACCGGCTCCCACATCTCGCAACAGTAACACATCACCTGCTCCATTCTATGTAATTAATTAAATTTGTTATTGCTAGTTATGGACACTCTCTGCCCGATTATAGATGCTAGTATCCCCTCTAATTAATTGGATTTAAATTAAATCAATCCCTCTAAATTACACCAGTTAAATGGTTTACCAACAGTCATTCTGCACCAGAAAGGCCTTATTAACTACAACCCACAGAGTTAAAGTTTGAAAAGAGCACCCTGCACCCCACTCACCCGAACTCACACTTACCCAAACTCAGCACTCTCTGCTGACTCGCACTCACACTTACCCAAACTCAGCACTCTCTGCTGACTCGCACTAGCACTGGTCTTTTTATACTGTTTGTTTGTTTACAGCCAAATGAGTCACCCCTGCTGATTGATTAGAAAACTGGTTTCCACTGCCTGCTGTGCCAATTTACTCCTACTGCAGTGTAACTTTGTTTTACTCTTCTTAAACCAACAGAATCCCAAATATTTAACTTTTCCCCTTCACTTAAACTGCTTAAGTACTCTTATCAAGAATGATTTAAAGAGAACTAACAATTAAAGAACTCTCACACTTACCCAAACTTAGCACTCTCTGTTGACTCGCACTCATCTTCAGCTGCTTCATCAATGACCTTCCCTCCAACATAAGGTCAGAAATGGAGATGTTTGCTGATGACTGCACAGTGTTCAGTGCCATTCACAACTCCTCAAATAATGAAGCAGTCCATGGCCGCATGCAACAAGACCTGGACGAAGTTCAGGCTTGGGCTGATAAGTGGCAGGTAACATTCGCGCCACACAAGTGCCAGGCAATGACTATCTCCAACAAGTGAGAGTCGAACCACCACCCCTTGACATTCAACGGTATTACCATAGCCGAATTCCCCACCATCAACATCCTGGGGGTCACCATTGACCAGAAACTTAACTGGACCAGCCACATAAATACTGTGGCAGCAAGAGCAGGTCAGAGGCTAGGTATTCTGCGGTGAGTGTCTCACCTCCTGACTCCCCAAAGCCTTTCCACCATCTACAAGGTACAAGTAAGGAGTGTGATGGAATACTCTCCACTTGCCTGGATGAGTGCAGCTCCAACAACACTCAAGAAGCTCGACACCATCTAGGACAAAGCAGCCCGCTTGATTGGCACCCCATCCACCACCTTAAACATTCACTCCCTCCACCACCGGTGTACCGTGGCTGCAGTGTGTACCATCTACAAGATGCACTGCAGCAACTCACCAAGGCTTCTTCGGCAGCACCTCCTAACCCTGCGACCTATTCCACCTAGAAGGACAAGGGCAGCAGGCGCATGGGAACACCACCACCTCCAAGTTCCTCTCCAAGTCACACATCATCCTCACTTGGAAGTATATCGCCGTTTCTTCATCGTCGCTGGGTCAAAATCCTGAAACTCTCTCCCTAATAGCACTGTGGGAGTACCTTCACCACAGGGACTGCAGCGGTTCAAGAAGGCGACTCACCGCCACCTTCTCAAGGGCAACTAGGGATGAGCAATAAATGCTGGCCTTGCCAGCGACGCCCACATCCCATGAATGAATATAAAAAAAAAAGTTGCTATCTGGCTCGGGAATGCACCAAATTGGCACTATTGCCTCATTTTCCCTCTTGTTTCATTTTACTTTACTGCCATCTACAGTCAAGTCTAAATGCAGATTAAACTTATTTCAGCATCTTTACCTGTAAATATGCCTACTGCTTTCCAGTGTTCTCCCTCATGGTGGACAAAAAGAGTAGTCAAAAAGACCACTAAACAGTGATTTGCTGTCTTAAAGTAGCTCAGTGTACCAGATTCTGAATACAAGAATATTTTTCAAGTTCATCAAAACACCAGTGCAATTGGTTTGATCTTGGCATAGATATAAACACCAACCTTTTATTTTCTCCTGATCAACAAGAACAACTTGTCTTTATATAGCGCCTTTAACGTAGTAAAACGTCCCAAGGCTCTTCACAGGAGTGTTGTAAAACAAAATTTGACACCGAGCCACAAAAGGAGAAATTAGGGCATATGACCAAAAGTTTGGTCAAAGAGGTAGGTTTTAAGGAGCGCCTTACAGGAGGAAAGAGAGGTAGATGGTGGAGAGGTTTAGGGAGGGAATTCCAGAGCTTCGGGCCTTGGCAGCTGAAGGCACGACCACCAATGGTTGAGTGATTAAAATCAGGGATGTTCAAGAGGCCAGAATTAGAGGAACGCAGATATCTTGGGGTGGGGTGGGGGGGGGGCGGGTGTTGTGGGGCTGGAGGAGATTACAGAGATAGAGAGAGGCGAGGCCTTGGAGCGATTTGAAAACAAGCATGAGAATTTTTAAATCGAGGCGTTGCTTAACTGGGAGCCAATGTAGGTCAGCGAGCACAGGGGTGATGGGCAATGTTCACTGTAATTTCATTTTGGCTGTGCAGCCCTTTTATGGGGTTCCGTGGCCCATTTGCAGTTTTGTGCATGCGTGAACTTCAACGTTGCAAAAGCTGGTCCCGGGGCTGCAGCTTATAGGGAAAGTTGGTGATGGGTGAACGGGACTTGGTGCGAGGTAGGACACGGGCAGCTGAGTTTTGGATGACCTCAAGTTTAGATAGGGTAGAATGTGGGAGGCCAGCCAGAAGTGCGTTGGAATAGTCAAGTCTAGAGGTAACAGAGGCATGGATGAGAGTTTCAGCAGCAGATGAGCTGAGGCAGGGGCGGAGTCAGGCAATGTTACGGAGCTGCAAATAGGCGGTCTTAGTTATGCCGCAGATATCTGGTCCGAAGCTAATTTCAGGCTCAAATATGACACCAAGGTTGCAAACAGTCTGGTTCAGCCTTAGACTGATGCTAGGGAGAGGGATGGAGTGGATGGCTAGAGAACGGAGTTTGTAGCGGGAACCGAAGACAATGGCTTCAGTCTAACCAATATTTGGAGGATATTTCTGCTCGTCCAGTACTGGATGTCAGACAAGCCGTCTGACAATTTAGTGACAGTGGAGGAGTCAAGAGAAGTGGTGGTGAGGTAGAGCTGGGTGCCATCAGTATACATGTGGAAACTGATGTTGTGTTTTCGGATGATGTCACCGAGGGGCAGCATTTAGATGAGAGATTGGCAGGAGCCAAGATTGATCCTTGGGGGACACCAGAGATAACGATGCGGGAGTGGGAAGAGAAACCATTGCAGGTGATTCTCTGGCTACAATTATATAGCTAAGAATGGAACCATGCGAGCGCAGTCCCACCCAGCTGGACGACAGTGGAGAGGCGTTGGAGGAGTATGGCGTGGTCAAATGTATCAAAGGTTACAGACAGGTTGAGAAGGACGAGGAGGGATAGTTTACCTTTCTCAGTCACATAGGATGTCATTTGTGACTTTGTGGTCCAGCCAGATCGGTGGTGAATGGCTAAACCATTTGTCTGCCATCTCCGTTCAAGTCTGCGTCCTTTGGACTTAAGGGACCAGCGACGAGGGCCGTACCAGGGAGAATGGCCAGGGTGAGAGAGAGTAATGGTTTTACAGCAAACTCTTTATTAACCGGCACCGACGGGACCGGCGTGGTGCCGGTTAATCAAAAAGTCCGGATAACGGAGAGTTATATCTCCCAACGTACGAGAGCCCCGTACACACTGACATGCGCCTGCATTCGGAGCTCCGTCTCCCCGGGGACCGCCAGCTGACCATCTGTCGTGTCCGCTGCCTACCCGGGCTGCACATTCCCCTCCCAATATACATGCTCTGATACAAGGCAAACGCCTCGGGGGTTTTTTTAAAGTTAATTTTAAACGAGAGATGAAGGAAAACCCCGGTTACCTACTCAAGAATTTTGCCGGTTAAGAGAGATTTCCGGATATTTGGGTGCCGGTTAATAAAGAGTTTCCTGTAATAGGGACGAGGGCATCAAAGCTTATGGTGAGGGTGTGGTTGAGCAGAAATGTCGTGGTGAATGGAGGGCCAAAGGCTAGACAGTTGGGATTTTATAAGTGCAGTTGTAAGTGAGTTGGTCCATCAGGTAGATGGGAAGAGAGATCTAATTGATGTTGGCTGATTTACCAGAATTAGAAGCTTAGGCTGCAAATTTCCCTACCTCGGCGGGCAATGTCGGTGGCGGGTCCCGACCCCGCTGCTGACTCCATCCGGCCTCCGAAATTACTTTCTGATGATTGGGCTTATTAAGCCCGCCCAGCGCGTTTCCTGGCCAATTAGAGGACGTGGGTCTGGTGACGTCATTTGATGATGCGTCATCAGCCGGTTTCCTTAAAGGGACCATGCGCAAATTTAGTTTAACATTTGTGCTGTCAGTGTTCTACAGCATTGAGGTGCTGCAAACACTGACAATCACTGCGCAGAGGTGCACGGCTACACCCAGGCTTTCCCATGCTTATGGAGGGAGTCACAGCATGCAAGGAGGTTCTCTTCCCTTCCCACGGGCAGAAGAGACCTCCTCAGGAGACCAACGCAGCCTGGTTGCCCATTGCACAGGAGGGCACAAGCAGGGATGTCCTCAGGAGGACCAGGCTGCAGTGACTCAAACCTTTCAATGATCTCATTAGATCACGAAACGTTACTGCAAAGCCACACTCAATCTCATCCTGCTGCGTCACTCATCACATCCCCATCACTCTGACTTCCCTACCCTACTCCTGCACATCCTTACTCACACCAACTTACCTTGCACCTCTACCCATCCCTCTCTATCTACATTATCACTTCCCCATCTCACTAGCCACCCCTCACACTCACTCGCATCCTAGTCCAATCAAAGCTTTTATAAGTATATCAAGAGGAAAAGACTGGTGAAAACCAAAGTTGGTCCATTGCAGTCAGATACGGGGGAATATATAACGGGAAATAAGGTAATGGCAGACCAACTAAATGCATACTTTGGGTCAGTCTTTACGAAGGAAGACACAAAAAACCTCCCTGGGATATCGGGAAAAATAGGGACATTGGCAAAGGAGGAACTGACGCAAATCAATATCTCTAAGGATATGGTGTTAAGGAAGCTAAAGGGATTGAAGGCGGACAAATCCCCAGGGCCTGATAACATGCATCCTAGGGTACTGAAGGAGGTGGCCCTAGAGATAGCGGATGCACTAAGTATGATTTTTCAGAATTCATTAGACTCGGGAACAGTGCCCATGGATTGGAGGGTAGCTAACGTTACCCCACTATTCAAAAAGGGGGGTAGGGAAAAAGCAGGTAATTACAGACCTGTAAGCCTTACATCAGTTGTGGGCAAAATGCTGGAGTCCATCATTAAGGATGAAATAGCGGAGCACTTAGCAAATGGGGACAGGATAGGACAGAGTCAACATGGATTTACAAAGGGTAAATCGTGCTTGACTAATCTATTGGAATTTTTTGAGGGAGTAACTGGTAAAATAGATGGGGGAGAGCCAGTAGATGTGGTGTACCTGGACTTCCAAAAGGCCTTCGATAAGGTCCCACATAAAAGATTAGCATGGAAAATTGAAGCTCATGGGATAAAGGGGAAAGTATTGACTTGGATAGAGAACTGGCTGTCAGATAGAAAACAGAGAGTTGGAATAAACGGCTCATTTTCTGAATGGCAGGCAGTAACAAGTGGGGTACCACAGGGATCTGTCCTGGGTCCCCAGCTGTTCACAATTTACATTAATGACCTGGATCAAGGAGTCGGATGCAGCATTTCCAAATTTGCAGACGACACTAAACTAGGAGGGGGGGTGGGCTCAGAGGAGGAGACCAGGAAGCTCCAGAGCGATTTGGACAGACTGGGTGATTGGGCGGATAAATGGCAGATGCACTATAATGTGGACAAGTGCGAAGTTATCCACCTTGGGTGCAGGAACGGGAGGGCAAATTATTATTTAAATGGCAATAAATTGGGAGAGGGGGAAGTACAGAGAGACCTGGGTGTTCTTGTACACCAGTCACTGAAGGCGAGCATGCAGGTGCATCAGGCGGTCAAGAAGGCAAATGGTATGCTGGCCTTCATAGCAAAAGGGTTGGAATACAGGAACAGGGATACCTTGCTGCAGCTGTACAGGGCACTGGTGAGACCACACCTCGAGTACTGTGTACAGTTTTGGTCGCCTCATCTGAGGAAAGATGTTCTTGCCATGGAGGGGGTGCAGCGGCGATTCACCAGGCTGATACCAGGAATGGCGGGATTGACCTATGAGGAGAGACTATGTAGTTTAGGGATGTACACACTGGAGTTTAGAAGATTGAGAGGGGACCTCATAGAAGTGTATAAAATTCTGACAGGTCTAGACAGACTAGATGCAGAAGGAATGTTTCCCTTGGCGGGTGAGAACAGAACTAGAGGACATAATTTAAGGATAAGGGCTAAACCATTTAGGACAGAAATGAGGGGGAATTTCTTCACTCAGAGGGTGGTGAACCTGTGGAACTCATTGCCACAGAGGGCAGTGTACGCCAGCTCATTAAATATATTTAAGAGGGAATTAGATATATTTCTACAGGCAAAAGGGGTTAAGGGTTACGGAGAGAAGGCGGGGACGGGATACTGAATTGGAGGATCAGCCATGATCTCATTAAATGGCGGAGCAGGCTCGAAGGGCCGGATGGCCTACTCCTGCTCCTATCTTCTATGTATCTATGTATACCTTCTTCTTCCTAGGCAGTCCCTCGGAACCGAGGATGACTTGCTTCCACACTAATAATGAGTTCTCAGGTGACTGATGAGTCCAATGCGGGACCTACAGTCTCTGTCACAGGTGGGGCAGACGGTGGTTGAAGGGGCGGGTGGGTGGGGTGCTTGGGTTGACGTGCGCTCCTTCCGCTGTTTGCACTTGGCTTCCGCTTGCTCCCGGCGAAGAGACTCGAGGTTTTCGGCGCCTTCCCGGATGCTTCTCCTCCACTTTGTACGGTCTTGGACCAGGGATTCCCAGGTGTCGTTGGGGATGTTGCACTTTTTCAAGGAGGCTTTGAGGGTGTCCTTGAAGCGCTTCCTCTGCCCACCTGGGGCTCTCTTGCCGTGTCGGAGCTCCGAGTAGAGCGCTTGTTTTGGGAGTCTCGTATCGGGCATGCGGACGATGTGGCCCGCCCATCGGAGCTGATCAAGCATGGTCAAAGCTTCGATGCTGGGGATGTTGGTTTGAGCGAGAACACAGACGTTGGTGCACCTATCCTGCCAATGGATTTGCAGGATCTTGCGGCGGCAGCGTTGGTGGTACCTCTCCAGTGCTTTGAGGTGCCTGCTGTACATGGTCCATGTCTCTGAAGCATACAAGTGAGAAGTCGCACAACACCAGGTTATAGTCCAACAGTTTTATTTGAAATCACAAGCTTTCGGAGCGGCTGCTCCTTCGTCAGGTGAAGTCTTCAACTGACGAAGGAGCAGCCGCTCCGAAAGCTTGTGATTTCAAATAAAACTGTTGGACTATAACCTGGTGTTGTGCGACTTCTCACTTTTGTCCACTCCAGTCCAACACCGGCATCTCCGTATCTGAAGCATACAGGAGGGCGGGTATCACTACTGCTCTGTGGACCATGAGCTTGGTGCTGGGTTTGAGGTCCTGGTCTTCAAACACTCTCTTCCTCAGGTGACCGAAGGCTGCACTGGCACACTGAAGGCGGTGTTGGACTTCGTCATCGACGTCTGCCCTTGTTGACAGTAGGCCCCCGAGGTATGGAAAGTGGTCCACGTTGTCCAAGGCCTCGTCATGGATATCGATAATCGGGGAGCAGGACTGTGTGGCGGGGGCAGGTTGGTAGAGGACCTTTGTCTTACGGATGTTTAGTGTAAGGCCCATGCTCTCGTACGCTTCGGTGAAGGTGTTGACGATGGTTTGGAGTTCGACCTCAGAGTGTGCGCAGACGCAAGCATCGTCTGCATACTGTAATTCGATGACAGAGGATGGGACGACCTTGGATCTGGACTGGAGGCGACGGAGGTTGAACAGTTTCCCGTTTGTTCTGTAGATTAGCTCCACTCCAGCGGGGAGCTTACCGAGGGTGAAATGGAGCATTGCAGCCAGGAAGATCGAGAAGAGCATTGGTGCGATGACACAGCCTTGCTTGACCCTGGTCCATTGGGTCTGTGGTGGATCCATTGGTCAGAATCACGGCTTGCATGTCGTCGTGAAGCAGGCGGAGGATAGTGACAAACTTTTGAGGGCAGCCGAATTTGAGGAGGACACTCCATAATCCCTCACGGTTGACGGTGTCGAAGGCCTTTGTGAGGTCAAAGAAGGCCATGTACAGCGGTTGGTGCTGTTCCCTGCATTTCTCTTGTAGTTGACGCACGGTGATGATCATGTCCATTGTGTCCCTTAGTGGGCGGAATCCGCATTGCGACTCTGGGAGGAGCTCTCAGCCACTGGGAGAAGGCGATTGAGGAGGATTCTTGTGATGACTTTCTCTGTGGCAGACAGCAGGGAGACTCCTCTATAATTACCGCAATCGAACTTGTCACCTTTCTTGAAGATGGTCACGATTACAGCGTCTCTGAGATCCCCTGGCATGCTCTCCTCCTTCCAAATAAGAGAAATTAGTTCATGTATTCGCTCCAATAGTGCTTCTCCACCATGTTTTAGCGTCTCGGCGGGGATTCCATCTACTCCTGAGGCCTTGTTGTTCTTCAGTTGTCGGATGGCCTTTTCAACCTCATGCCGGGCTGGGGTTGTGCTGTGGTGGTGGCAGGTAGCATGCTGCGGGATGGAGTTGAGGACACTCGCGTCGAAGACAGAGTCTCGGTTAAGGAGATCTTCGAAGTGCTCCTTCCAGCGGGCACTGACTGCCTCTCTGTCCTTGATGAGTACCTCTCCATTCTTGGCCCGCAGTGGGGTAGGACCTTGGGTGCTTGGGCCGTAGGTGGTCTTGACTGCACTAAAGAATCCACGCACATCGTGGTTGTCGGATAGCTGCTGGATCTCCTGCGCTTCCTCCACCCACCATCTGTTCTTTAGGTCACGAGTTTTTTTGTTGGACCTCTGCCTTCAGGCGTCTGTAGAGCTGCTTTCTTGCTCTCGAGTTCTGTTGCTGTTTCCAGATCAGGAATGCCTTGCGCTTGCGACTTATTAGTTCCTGGATCTCCTGGTCGTTCTCGTCGAACCAGTCTTGGTGTTTCCTGGTCGAGTGACCGAGCGTCTCTTCACAGGTGCTTATTATGGAGGCCTTGAGTGCAGACCAGGCGCTGTGGACACTCTGTGTCTCTGAATCACTGGGAGTCGTCAGGTTGGTTGTGAGGTGCAGGCTGAATAGGGCTTTCTTAGCAGGGTCTTTGAGTGCTCCAGCGTTGATTTTCCTGCGGCATTGCTTCTGTTGCCGCCACTGTTTTGGGGCTACATTGATGGAGATGACAGAACGGATTAGGCGGTGGTCTGTCCAGCAGTCGTCAGCTTCTATCATGGCGCGGGTGATGCGGACGTCCTTGCGGTCCCTCGCTTGGACGATGACGTAGTCCAGCAGATGCCAGTGCTTGGAGCGAGGGTGTTGCCATGAAGTCTTGTACTTGTCTCTCTGTTGGAACAAGGTGTTGGTTATGACAAGGCCATGTTCTGAGCATTTCGTCAGGAGGAGGGTACCGTTGGAGTTGGCTTTCCCTACCCCCTCTCTGCCAATCACACCTCCCCAGAGGTCTGTGTCCTTTCCAACTCTGGCATTAAAGTCGCCAAGGAAGATCAGCTTGTTGCCTGTTGGGACTCGAGACAGGGATTGTTCGAGGCTGGAGTAGAATTCCTCTTTGGTCTCGCCTGTGGCTTCCAGTGTTGGGGCGTACGCACTGATGACCGTAGCACACTGTTTCCGGGCTAGGGTGAGCCGTAGAGTCATACCAACTCGCAACACACACGGGTAGGCACTTGGGTGTTTTAGCCAATATTCATGTGAAGTTTCTGTTAATGCGCTGTCAAACATTGAAATCTTTATTTTCAACACTTTGCTTTCTTGGACAGATTTGTATGCAACTTTGGAAGTGGCTTCATGAGTTGCAGTGAATGGTGAGACATAATGGTACCCCCCGCAATGCTGATAAGTGTGAAAGGAATGGCTTGGGCATTGTAGGGATGCTTTATGGTGTTGGTGTAGGATGGTGCCAATCTGGCACGTCATGTGGTAGCCAGGGTGTGCAGCGTCAAGTGAAGTAAATGTGGCCTTGGCCTGGCGTCCCGGGCAGAAATGTGGGCGGGTGCTGATGTCCTGTGCAGCATCAGGTGATTGCGGAGAAGGTTGGTGTGGTTGTTGGTGCTGCTGGTGTGCCTGGTGATGCTGGTGTTGGGGCTGATCGTGGTCAGATTCTGAGGACCAAGGTGAGAGAGTATAAAGTGCACCCATGCTGATGGAATAGATGGCAGGTGAAGTAGAGATGACAGAAGCGATCTGTCAATGGTGGGAGAGATAATGAGGTCAGACTGCGTGAAGACTTGTGTAAAGACTTGCAGCATCCTGAATCTATAGTGGAAATGCAGTTTAGAGATGCTAGTGCTTAAGGAAAGATATCTGAATCAGCTCGGAGCTTACAGTTGACATTTGAAGCTGTCAACTCATCAGCTGATTCAATGGCCACTGACCTCCCGCCTCAGCTTCACTGACGAGGTCTAGGCACAGCGGGAAACCCGTGGGAGACCTATGAAAGTTAAAAAGCTGGGATAAAAAGCACTGTTAAGTGGCTGTAAACAAGCCACTAATGATTTGAATTGGGTCCCCTGCTGCTGCCTGTCAGCTCTGCTCAGCGCTGGCAGACCCGACATTGGGAAATGCAGGTGTGCGCGTTTTGACAGCGGGTTCCCAACCCACTGTCAATCATTTTAAATTTCACAGCTGATCCACCACCCATTCCATCTGCTGAACGCCGGCAAAATTGTGGCCTTATTTTCTGTTCCATCCAAACCAGGAATGTATTGTTGGACAAGTTACAGTGGGCTTTAATGCCCTTACCAAAGCAATCAAAAAATTAGAGGAGTAATTGACCGCAGCAGTCATCTCTCAGATTATATTGTTACTCCCAGTAGAACTAATCGTCAATATTCAATCCAGTGGTGGTAGTTTACAGCTCTATGCCATCCTTTACAGAACTTTACTTGTATACTCAGAAATCTTAAATAGAAAATTAACCAATCTACTCATTAAACACGAATGAACAAATGCTGCTTATATTGAAGAGAAGTACTAATCTGATGAGCAAAGACCTAATGCATGTTCTGTGCATGCTTGTCTAACTTTGTAAGTAACTTAGTGCAGTCATGCTTTGAGTGGAATTGATGCCACAACAATAACGCTCTCTCTGGGGTGGTAGCTTAAATATTGGCCCAGAAATTTGGCGCTTGTCGGGTGAGTACGCGCTGTGTACTCACCCGTAAGGCCACTTGAAGTGCCGGTTTCCTGCATGCACTGCGCATGCGTGGGAAACCGGAACTTCCGGTCTCGTGAAGGGAGGGGTTCAGAGGTGAACCGCGTGCGCGGGAGAGGATGCGCGCACGCAGCGAACTTCGGTTTTTTTTCAGGTTTCTCCGGGAAGGTAAGTATGGAAAAAGCTGCGCTTTTTAAAAAGGAAGCGCAAGACCCGTTTTTAACAAGGTAAGTGGTTAATTAATTACAATTGAAAACATTTTTCAACAGATTTATCTTTTTTAGATACTTTAAAGAAAGGTAAGTTTATTTTTAGCACCGTTAAAAAGTATAATTAATCTTTTCAAAAATTTTAATTTTTGTTTAAAGTAATTAATTTATTTAACTTATAGTTATTTTAAAAATGTGATTTTTAAAAAAAATTATTTGAATTTTAAGTGTGGTTTTGGGGCCGATTTCAATTCATAGATTTGACAGGTCTTCCTGTCAAATCTATGAATGAAAATGCCCTGCTAGGATTGGCTCTCCATGGCCCACGTGATCCATGGGGACGCTTCGAACTAACTGCGCCCCTGGGACACGCAAGCACTGCGCGCCGGCAGCTGGAGGAGGCCCAGGACCCAAAGTTCTCGTGGGCCCAAAACACAACGGCAGGCGCGGTAGGTAAGTACGCGTGCGATGCTTGCACCCGCAGGAAGCCGGAAAACCGAATTTCTGGCCCATTGTTTCCCACGCTACATGCAAAGAGGAAAAGTGTGACAAGTCAGCTGTTAATCAAAAATGGGGGTTGGGATATTTTTCAATGGTTTAGTTTTCATGCTTAAGCATCTTGTGAGCATTCATTCATCATATGGACTGCAGCAGTTCAAGAAGAAGGCTTAGCACCTTCTCAAGGGCAACTAGGGATGGACAATTAATGCTGGCCTTGCTAGTGATGCCCCTATCCACAGAATTAATTTTTTTTTTAAACATAACAAAAGGCTTTAACAAACTCATTGCTTCCCAATGGGCTGCTACCCCACAGATCTCTGGATATGCTGAGGAAATGGCCAGCAGCAGGGGAATGACAGGAGCTGGCATGAATAATGAAGATGTTTCTCAGGGTGATGCCACATCTGTACCAGTCAATCATCCGGCTCAAATGACTGCAGATTTACTAGATCAAGTGCAGGCCAAGAGAACCACCACAGCAATACCCAAGGCTCAAAGTGAGGGATTGGACCACCTCCATACTCAGACTAATACCTAACAGTCGTCCACCTCATTTTCTCCTCCACAGAGGAACAACTGTGAAGGCCCACATGGTGAGGAAATAGAAGAAACACCTTTACAAAGGTGAAGTAGAATCATGGAATCTTACAGCACAGAAGGAAGCCATTGGGCCCATCATGCCTGTGCTGGCTCTTTGGAAGAGTTATTCAATTAGTCCCACTCCCCCGCCCTTTCCACCGTATATGGAACTTGGCTAATTCGGCTTCTACAATTTTTTTTTCAAGTGTATATCCAATTCCCTTTTGAAAGATACTATTGAATCTGCTTCCTCCACCATTTCAGGCAGTGCATTCCAGATCATAACATGGGATAAAACACACCTGTGGCACACACTCAAGATTTTAAAAAAAATGGTTAACTGCTATTAAAATGTGTTGTAATAGTTAACTTGGGATGAGGCAGAATAAGGTTGGGGAAAAATGCATTGGCATACACAGGTCTTGATTTAAGACTGAGGATAATGCAGTGGTGTTTCTTTGCAAGGTTTTGGGCACGTACCAATGATTATTGTGTATTCGATGGTGCAAGCACTTACATAAATGTGTCGTGTACTAAAGCTTGCCTTAAAACTCGTCCTGACTGGCTGGTTCATCTCTCAATCCTGGTCAGAGACTCCTCTGCCACTTGTTGAAGCTAGCACTCCTTTACCTGCTGCATGGCAATGTCCCTTTACAGGGGGAAGTTGTATTGTCTGATTTCCACAGGGAAAATAATGATGCAGCTATGCACTACTGTTTGGGAGATTTTAGTGTGCCGTTATGAAGTAAGACTTGCATTTATTTAGTGCCTTTTATGTCCTCTAGGTGTCCCAAAGTGCTTCATAGCTAATGAATTTGTTTTTGAAGTGCAGTCACTGTGTTTTTGTCGGCAAGTGCAGCAACCAATACGTGCATAACAAGGTCCTACGAACAGCGATGAGATGAATGACCAGTTAAGCTGTTTTGGCAGTGTTGGTTGAGAGGGAGAACCCCTTGTTCTTCAAAAATAGTGCCATCTTTTACATCCACCTGAACGGGCAGACCTCAGTTTAATGTCTCATCCAAAAGATGGCATCTCTCACAATGTAGCACTCTCCTGACATGTTAGCCTAGATTATGTGGCCAAGTCCTGGTATGAGACTTGCTGACTGAAGAGGTGAGAGTGCTGCTTTGGCCAAGTGTTGTTTCTCTCAATCTCTGATCTCTCTCTGACGATCTTACTCGCTATATCAGGTCGATGGGTGCGACTGCCTGTTCGTGGGTTCGACGAGTTTTTCGGAAGGAACCTACTGGCCGCGCAAGAGAGCCAAGCTGACACTTTTACTTCAAAAGAATTGGTGGTAGAAAACTTAAGGCAGCAGTCACCTTAACAGCCACTGACAGAGCTGCCCTATCCTCAAGTTCTAGCTCCAGAAATCTATTATATTTAGGGTTTCTATCCAGATATTTTTCGTGAATTCAGCATCTCAACAATCCCTTAAGCAAGCCCTTGCTCCCTTTGACCCAGAATGTATATTCTTGTGTCCAATATCTAGATAAGTTGTAAGAAGCTCAGGGATCAAACAAAAGCCCTCATTGCTGTATATTCGCTTACTTGTCACATCACATGCTCCAAAAGGGACTACAAATGGGTCTCGAGAGCAGGCTTACAGGTGGAAACACAGGAGAACAGTTATGCCTGAAGGTCTGAAAGAGATGAAAGACAGTTTGGGCTCTATTGTCCTGGGACCCACTCCCCCCTCAAGGTTACCAGATTAAATATTGCTAGACTCTAACCTCCTACTATTGGCACGAATACATGAACTCATTTCTCTTATTTGAAAGGAGGAGAGCATGCCAGGGGATCTCAGAGATGCCGTAATCGTGACCATCTTCAAGAAAGGTGACAAGTCCGATTGCGGTAATTACAGAGGAGTTTCCCTGCTGTTTGCCACAGGGAAAGTCATCGCAAGAATCCTCCTCAATCGCCTTCTCCCGGTGGCTGAAGAGCTCCTCCCAGAGTCGTAATGTGGATTCTGCCCACTAAGGGGCACAATGGACATGATCTTCACCACGAGTCAAATACAAGAGAAATGCAGGGAACAGCACCAACTGCTGTACATGGCCTTCTTTGACCTCACAAAGGCCTTCGACATTGTCAACCGTGAGGGATTATGGAGTGTCCTCCTCAAATTTGGCTGCCCCAAAAGTTTGTCACCATCCTCTGCCTGCTTCACAATGACATGCAAGCCATGATCCTGACCAATGGATCCACCACAGACCCAAGTCACGCATGGACCGGGGTCAAGCAAGGCTGTGGCATCGCATCAACGCTCTTGTCGATCTTCCTTGCTGCAATGCTCCATCTCACTCTTGGTAAGCTCCTCGTTGGAGTGGAGCTAATCTACAGAACAAACGGGAAACTGTTCAACCTCCGTCGCCTCCAGTCCAGATCCAAGGTCATCCCATCCTCTGTCATCGAATTACAGTATGCAGACGACGCTTGCGTCTGCGCACACTCGGAGGTCGAACTCCAAACCATCGTCAACACCTTCACCAAAGCGTACGAGAGCATGGGCCTTACACTAAACATCCGTAAGACAAAGGTCCTCTACCAACCTGCCCCCGCCACACAGTAGTGCCCCCCGATTATCAAAATCCACGACGAGGCCTTGGACAATGTGGACCACTTTCCATACCTCGGGAGCCTACTGTCAACAAGGGCAGACGTCGATGATGAAATCCAACACTGCCTTCAGTGTGCCAGTGCAGCCTTCGGTCACCTGAGGAAGAAAGTGTTTGAAGACCAGGACCTCAAACCCGGCACCAAGCTCGTGGTCTACAGAGCAGCAGTGATTCCCACCCTCCTGTATGCTTCAGAGACATGGACCATGTACAGCAGGCACCTCAAAGCACTGGAGAGGTACCACCAATGCTGCCTCTGCAAGATCCTGCAAATCCATTGGCAGGATAGGTGCACCAACGTCGGTGTTCTCGCTCAGGCCAACATCCCCAGCATCAAAGCTTTGACCACGCTCGATCAGCTCCGATGGACGGGCCACATCATCCGCATGCCCGATACGAGACTCCCAAAACAAGCGCTCTACTCGGAGCTCCGACACGGCAGGAGATCCCCAGGTGGGCAGAGGAAACGCTTCAAGGACACCCTCAAAGCCTCCTTGAAAATGTGCATCATCCCCTCCGACACAAGTGGAGGAGAAGCATCCAGGAAGGCGCCGAACACCTCGAACCTCTTCGCCGGGAGCAAGCGCAAGCAGCGCAAGAAGCGCACGTCAACCCAAGCACCCAACCCACCTGCCCCTTCAACCACGTGACTGAGACTGTAGGTCCCGCATTTGACTCATCAGTCACCTGAGAACTCATTTTTAGCATGGAAGCAAGTCATCCTCGGTTCTGAGGGACTGCCTAAGACGAAGAAGACTTCCCATTCCCTAATCCTAATGGATCCCAGGACTGCCCTCCCCAGTCAGAATCCCTTTCTGCTGTATTCCTAGACCCCAGGGGCTCCTCTCAGTGCTCCTAGACCTGGTGTCCCCCTCAAAGTATGCTCGACCACGAGACCCCATTCTATTCCTGCCAATGTCTTATTCCTAGTGCTTCCAAACCCCAAGGCTGCCCCCAATGCTGATAAACTAATGTTTCTGATAATACTACTTGCTATAAGAGCTGTACTTATAAAATCCCTGACTCACCATGTACAAGGACATCAGTTAGTATTTAGATATTTCTGTTATTTTATTGTTCAGAATGCCATTGACAAAAATCCATATTTAATTAAAGGTTTTGTTTAACAACGTGGTGGCATAGCATGATGGAGGGGCAATGTGCGAAAATTTGGAATGGTCAGATGCCGGTTTGATCCCCACTTCATTAAATTGCAAAATTTGGCTAAATAGAAGCTAGCCTCTTCCCTACAAGGAGAGGAAAATTTGTACCACAAATCATTCCTCATCCTCGTGCATATTCCAGAAAATGACTCATGTACAATATAGGTCGAAGCTTAACCTTCGATCACGTGTCTGTTCTGTTGGCCTTGACAGGTATTGTGGTCTGAACAAACTAGATAGAAAATAAAAATTATGGGGAAGGGATTAGATAGTGACACACTTAAATTAGTGATATAGGCTTGCAGTTATATTAATTATTTTTTTTTTAACAGGAATTTCATGGATGTATAGAGCATTTAAATAGAAACATTTGGGATGCCACCATTTCGTATAGATTTCACCCGGTCCAAACTTCAAGGTAAGCTATAGGATACCTGCAATAGCTTTTGTATCTATTTTAAATTAAGGCCTCACTACAAGGTCACCCTTATCTCTCTCTGTCTGTGTATTACTGTGTGTGCAATAGTGTTCAATAATTTGTATATTAAAGAATTGAAAATATAAGTAAGTACATAAGAAAGCATAGAATGAGACAAAGCTTTAAGCCCATTAAAGCTGCTACGTTCACAGATTCCACAGACCATTTCTGTTCACTTTGGCATAGACTCTACCTGAATAATTTCATCTCTTGAGGAAAAGTCTCAAAAGTTTCTCCCTGCCCGCTGCACAAAGATATATAATGCATAACTCTAAAAAAAATGTATCAGATCTTAGAGCTGTGTAGGAATATAGGAAAGATACAGGACTGGAAAAGACAATTTTAGTGCTCCTGGCTTGCCTTAGAGTTGAAAAACAGAGGCCTAGAAATTGGATATGGCCCGAAAACATGCAGGGGCACCGTTTAGTGGCATTTGCCTGCGCCCGTTCTAAGTGGTGCAGACAGCACACAAATTTTGTGCTGCCTGCTCATTTACATGATTGTAGCAACGCGCTGCAGATTGGCTTAGCGCTCAACGGTGGGGGGGGGGTTTAATATCAGGTGAAGTCTACTGGCCAATAAAGTTTGGCCTAGGCTCTCTCCACTACTTAAAGGGGAGATGCTTTGTTGCAGGAGCACCTCATTGTCAGGTGAAAGCAAAGCATGACGCAACACCCAAGAGAAAGGGCAAAACGTTTTTCAGATGCAGCACTGGAGGCCTTAGTCCCGGGATCCAACAACAAGGGGTCGTCCTATACCCACATGGGGGCAAGAAGCCTTCAAGGTTGAACAGCAGAAGGATCTGGGAGGAGATCGCTCTATCCGTCACTGCGAAGATTTTTCCCCAGGACCTGTATCCAGTGCCGCAAAAAGTTTAATGACCTGGTCTAGGTGAGTGAATGCTTCAGCAAATCCCATATCCCACTATCTGCACCACAAGCCTCACACACTACTCAATGCACCACACCCCCAGCACTCACCTACCAACAATCTCTAGCTATCACCACTCATACCTCACAATCGTGGCTTCACTTCACCCGCACATACTTACCACTGCTGCAACACTCACACCCACATCTCACACCTTGCGCACACTGCCAACTATTCAACCATGCCTGGCACATCACCCAAACACATTGCACTACACTCACTGACACATTTCTCTTTCTCTTGGAGGCAAAGCTGGCTCATAACCGCAGAGAGCAACAGCAGACGGGAGGTGGCCAAGCGAGGGTTGAGAACTTAACTGACCTGGTGGAATCAGTGTTGCAAATAATTGGAGGGGCTGTGACAGAGTCCGTGGCGAGCGGAGAAATGGAAAGCATCGCTTATGATGACGACATGCTCATACCTAATTCTTCTTCTCACATTCCACTTCCCCCTCATCCCACAATCTCTTCTCACTTACAAGCTGCTGATGGTGTATTCATGGATATCTTGCTTTACCCCACCATCCCTCACCACAACCCGACCCTTGTAGCTTTCAACTTTCAGATCCGCAACAATTGCAACCTGGTCAGCCTGTCCCTGAACTTGAGGAAGAAACTGATGGAGAAGAAAAAGAAGACACATCGGCACTGCATCTGACACTCGCAGACACCAGCTCAGAAAATGGCACTGCGCTGCACTACCTTAGAGGGTAGTATCGAGGTGGAATCTGCATGTGGTGAGTCACTGGGCACGAGTGGGCTGCAGCCAGGCCAGAGAGAAAGGGTAGCTTGGGTGCCAGCTCCCCGCAGGGTGAATTTGCGCACGAGATCTGCTGCACAGGACTCAGATGATGACCTCGATATGGCGGCCTTCGGAAGAAGGGTGATGGGCATGCACACAGAAATGCTAGGTGCAATGGCAAGCCTGCCAAAGAGCCTCTTGTCAGTGTTAAGGAGCATGGAGGAGTCTGGCTCCAACATTGCACAGGGTTTTACGTAGATCTTGGAACCCATGATTTCCAGGATGACGCTGAGTGTGATGGCAGAAGTGACCCAACGTCTCAGTGTTGCAGTGGAAGCACAGACTGCTCTCATGCAGTCTCAGCTTGCTGCCACGCAAGCTCAGACTGCTACAATTGTTGCTGGATTTACAAGTGTCAAAAGGGGCTTGTAGGGTGTTGCAACAGTCGCAAAAGATGCTGAGACGCCGCCCCGGGGGAGTGGTAGTGGCTCTGTGGAGCAAGAACTTGCTGTAATCTCTCAGGATAACAGCATTCCTACTCCAACAACTGCCACTCCACCATTGCCCTTGCTGCTGCCTGTCAGCCAGCCAGCCCAGACTGCTACCGCCCATGCCGAAGTGGTGCAGTCTACAGCTGAGCCTTCTAGGTCCAGAGCTGCTTGAGGCTGTCCTGCAAGACCATCTGTAGTCTCTCACACTGAAAGTCAGGCGCCTTCCACCAGCCAGGCTGCAGCCACTGTGGAAGCACTTCTTAGGAGCATTAGAGTAGGAAAAGGGACATGAAAGACAGACACTAAAGGAATGCACAAGGGTGATTAGTTGACTTTGTTCTTTTGATTTGAATTTGATAAATTTATAAATTATGTTTGGAATTTCAGCCTTGTGCCCAGGAGGATGCTGTGATATTCCGTGACAGAGGGATGGTATGGTGGGGAAGTGGTGAGCAACGGGGATTTAGGGTTTCATTCACTGGAATTGGAGTCTAATGAGGTGCTCACGGGCAGCCCATCCGGAACGGGGATGTCCTGCTCCTCCTCCTCTATCTCCGTGTTCTCCTCTCATCTATGTCTCGTCTCTTTGTCTCATCTCCTCCTCCTCCTCTCGTCTCGTCCTCCTTCCTTCTTCTTTCTCCTGATGTGGTCCCGGAATCCGTGGTGGCAAGGGCTGCGTGTTCATGATGGCCAAGTTGTGGAGCATTCAGCAGACCACCATGAAATGGGACACCCCCTCCAGCGAGTACTGGAGGATTCCTCCCAAGCAGTCAAGGCAGCGGAACCGTTGCTTGAGCACCCCGATGGTCTGCTCGATGATATTCCTTGTGGCAGTATGGCTGTCATATGATTGGTGGGGTTGCGGAGGGGAGTCATGAACCATTTGGAGAGCGGATAGCCCTATCTCCGAGCAGCTACCCTCGGGTTTGACGTGGTGGCTGGAAGATTGCTGGCACAGTGGACTGGCGCAGGATGAAGGCATCATAACAGCTGCCAGGATAGCAGGCATTCACCATCATGATGCGCTGGGCGTGGTCGCACAACAACTGCACATTAAGTGAGTGGTAGCCTTTGCAGTTACGGTACATCTCAGAATTGTTATACGGTGTCCGCAAAGCCACGTGTGTGCAGTCGATGGCGCCTCAACCATGGGTAAGTCCACTATCCTGGCAGAGCCACGTGCATGCTCATCCCGCTTCTGTCTGTTCAGAGAGAAGACAGTGACGTCCCTTCTCCTGGAGTAGAAAGCCTCCTTGACCTCCCAGCACAAAGGAAGATGGTTGTGGTGATTGAAGGTCAATCATCACAACCCCAGGACATCACTGCAGGAATTCCTCAGGGCAGTGTCCTAGGCCCAACCTTCTTCAGCTGCTTCATCAATGACCTTCCCTCCAACATAAGGTCAGAAATGGGGATGTTCGCTGATGACTGCACAGTGTTCAGTGCCATTCACAACTCCTCAGATAATGAAGCAGTCCATGCCCGCATGCAACAAGACCTGGACAACGTTCAGGCTTGGGCTGATAAGTGGCTGGTAACATTCGCGCCACAGAAGTGCCAGGCAATGACTATCTCCAACAAGCGAGAGTCTAACCACCGCCACTTGACATTCAATGGCATTACCATCGCCGAATCCCCCACTATCAACATCCTGGGGGTCACCATTAACCAGAAACTTAACTGGACCAGCCACATAAATACTGTGGCAACAAGAGCAGGTCAGAGGCTAGGTATTCTGCGGTGAGTGTCTCACCTCCTGACTCCCCAAAGCCTTTCTACCATCTGTAAGGCACAAGTTAGGAGTATGATGGAATACTCTCCACTTGCCTGGATGAGTGCAGCTCCAACAACACTCAAGAAGCTCGACACCATTGAGGACAAAGCAGCCCACTTGATTGGCACCCCATCTACCACCTTAAACATTCACTCCCTCCACCACCGACGTACCGTGACTGCAGTGTGTACCATTTACAAGATGCACTGCAGCAACTCACCAAGGCTTCTTCGGCAGCACCTCCCAAACCCGCGACCTCTTCCACCTAGAAGGACAAGGGCAGCTGGGGAAAACCACCACCTTCAAGTTCCCCTCCAAGTCACACACCATCCTGACTTAGAAGTATATCGCCGATCCTTCATCGTCGCTGGGTCAAAATCCTGGAACTCCCTCCCTAACAGCACTGTGGGAGTACCTTCACCACACGGACTGCAGCTGTTCAAGAAGGCGGCTCACCACTACCTTGTCAAGGGCAATTAGGGATGCGCAATAAATGCTGGCCTTCCCAGCGACGCCCACATCCCATAAACGAATTTTTAAAAAATCTACCCGACAAAGTGGAAAATTGCCCAGGTATGCCCTTTCCAGGAAAAGCAGGACAAGTCCATTCCGTTCCATTATCGCCCCATCAGCCTACTCTCAATCATCAGCAAAGTGATGGAAGGTGTCGTTGACAGTGCTATCAAGTAGCACTTACTCGCTAATAACCTGCTCGCCGATGCTCAGTTTGGGTTCCGCCAGGACCACCCGGCTCCAGACCTTATTATAGTCTTGGTCCAAACATGGACAAAAGAGCTGAATTTCTCGGTAGTCCTGGCAGGTTTATAGTTTGTCTGCATTCGCAGAGACAGTGTAGTGGGCAGCCACAGATGGGAAACCATGAGGACGGACCAAGGTTGAGGGGAGGACAGTGAAAAGGCTTAGGACATAGAATCACAGAATCATAATGACACAGAAGGAGGCCATTCGGCCCATCGTGTCCGTGCCGGTCGGAAAAGAGCTACCCAGCCTAATCCCAGCTTCTAGCACTAGGTCCGTAACCCTGTAGGTTACGGTTCTTCAAGTGCACATCCAAGTACTTTTTAAATGTGATGAGGGTTTCTGCTTCTGCACCCTTTCGGGCAGTGAGTTCCAAACCCCCAGCACCCTCTGGGTGAAATTTTACATCTCCCCTCTAATCCTTCTACCAATTACTTTAAATTTGTGCGCCCTGGTTCTTGGCCCCTCTGCTAAGGAAAATAGGTCCTTCCTATCCACTCTATCTAGGCCCCTCATAATTTTATACATCTCAGTTAAATCTTCCCCTCAGCCTCCTCTGTTCCAAGCCTATCCAATCTTTCCTCATAGCTAAAGTTTTCCAGTCCTGGCAACATCTTCATAAATCTCCTCTGCACCCTCTCCAGTGCAATCACATCCTTCCTGTAATGTGACCAGAACTGCATGCAGTATTCAAGCTGTGGCCTATCTAGTGTTGTATACAGTTCTAGCATAATTGCCCTGCTCTTATATTCTATGCCTCGGCTAAAAAGGAAAGCATTCCGTATGCCTTTTTAACTACTTTATCGACCTGTCCTGCTACCTTTAAGGATCTGTGGACATACACTCCAAGGTCCCTTTGTTCCTCCACACCTCTCAGTATCCTCCCATTAATTGTGTATTCCCTTGCCTTGTTGCTCCTCCCCAAATGCATTACCTCACACTTTTCCGGATTGAATTCCATTTGCCACTTTTCTGCCCAACTGACCAGTTCATCGATATCTTCCTGCAGTCTAAAGCTTTCAACCACACGACCAATTTTTGTATCATCTGCAAATTTCTTTATCATGCCCCCTACATTTAAGTCTAAATCATTAATATATACTACAAAAAGTAAGGGACCAAGTACTGAGCCCTGTGGAACCCCACTGGAAACAGCCTTCCAGTCGCAAAAACTCCCCTCAACCATTACCCTTCAATCAAGTTAGTCAGACATGACTTTCCCTTAACAAAACCATGCTGACTGTCCTTGATTAATCTGTGTCTTTCTAAATGAAGGTTTATACTGTCCCTCAGAATTGATTCCAGTAATTTGCCCACCACCGAGGTTAAATTAACTGGCCTGTAATTGCTCGGTTTATCCCTTCCTCCCTTTTTAAACAATGGTACAACGTTAGCAGCTCTCCAATCCTCTGGCACCATTCCTGTACAAAATTGAGAGGTCGCACAACACCAGGTTATAGTCCAACAGTTTTATTTGAAATCACAAGCTTTCGGAGCTATCGCTCCTTCCTCAGGTGAAGTAAATTGGATACAGAATCGCCAGAGCATATATAGATGGAAAAAAAAGCATGTGTACTTTACAATTGCAGACCAATAAATTAAATCATCCTGACTATCTGCCGAGGTGTGATAAAGTTAATTAAGTCAGCCAGGAAGGTACCACATCAAAAGACATAGCAAGATACAACTGAGACAATGAGGTGAAGTCGCAGGGGTTCTAACGTGACACGTTAGAACCCCTGCGACTTCACCTCATTGTCTCAGTTGTATCTTGCTATGTCTTTTGATGTGGTACCTTCCTGGCTGACTTAATTAACTTTATCACACCTCGGCAGATAGTCAGGATGATTTAATTTATTGGTCTGCAATTGTAAAGTACACATGCTTTTTTTTCCATCTATATATGCTCTGGCGATTCTGTATCCAATTTACTTCACCTGAGGAAGGAGCAATCGATAGCTCCGAAAGCTTGTGATTTCAAATAAAACTGTTGGACTATAACCTGGTGTTGTGCGACCTCTCAATTTTGTCCACCCCAGTCCAACACCGGCATCTCCGCATCATGACCATTCCTGTAGCCAGGGAGGATTGGAAAATGATGGTCAGAGCCTCCGCAATTTCCTCCCTTGCTTCTTTTAATAGCCTAGGATATATTTCATCCGGCCCTGGCAATTTATCTACTTTCAAGGATGCTAAACCACTTAATACTTCCTCTCTTACTATGTTTATCCCGTCCAATATTTCACTATCTTCCTCCTTAACTTCAACGCCGGCATTGCCCCCCTCTTTTGTGAATACAGCTGCAAAGTATTCATTAAGTACCTTACTCACATCCTCCGCCTCCACACATAGATCACCATTTTGGTCCCTGATAGGCCCTACTCTTTCCTTAGTTATCCTCTTGCTCTTTATGTAATTATAAAAGATCTTTGGGTTTTCTTTGATTCTACTTGCCAGTATTTTTTCATGCCTTCTTTTTGCTTTCCTAATTTCCTTCTTAATTTCACCCCTACACTTTCTATACTCTTCTAAGCTTCCTGCAGTATTGAGCTCACGATATCTGATATCGGCTTCCCTTTTTTGCCTTGATGGCGGGGGAAGGATGAGGACACTTGACTATAGATGGGGTAAGCAATGAGAAGAACAGGAAAACAACGTAATGCTAATGGGATCAGAACAACAGAGAAAGAATGGAAAGGGACATTGGGGTACAAAAGAATTGGGGGAGCAACTGAAAACGAAGGAGAAGGGGGCTTCACTGACCTTTTCCTGTAGAGACAGAAAAGGGTCAGTGTCGACATCAAATAACAGGGAAAGTTGACATAGAGGAAGACCAGGAAAGAGGAAGCAGAAGGCTACAGGAAGAATGGAACTAAAACAGGAGCAGGACATGACACCAACTCAGCAAAGACAAAAGACATGCAATGCAAGCAAAAGAAGTTGCAACAGGAGGAGCACTGATGATAAGATGTGCTTCAGTGAACAAGAGACACAATTGCCTAACAAGTACACTGGGCAGGACACAGCAAAGATGTAGACAAAATCCAAAAGAAGATAATGCAGAAAGAAAACAAAAGAACACTCATAGAAGCAGAAAAGAAGACAGACACACAGAGCAAAGCACAAAAAGAACAAAATTACAACAGAAATACAGACAACACTGAAGAGACAGTTCTGCCAACATGAAGATGGCGCAAACAGCTTACATAGTGTATCCTTCAATGTACCATGAGCAATCTTATGTAATATATGAACAATTTTCTCCTTTGCAATTATTCTGTGCAAAACAGAAGAGTTTTAATATGGGGCATTGTTCATGTATGTATTTTAAGTGTTGCATGGATGTATAAGTGTCACATTTAGTTTCTCTGACACTTTCTCCACCATATTTTGTTGATAACATCCGTATTACTATTAAAACGCATATCCTCTGACCCACTATGAGGAATGTCACATGAAATCTACTAATTATATATAATTTTTGAAATGCAGAAATGACAAAGTTTTGATGGTGGGATGCAGAACATGACTGATAGTTGCCACTTTTTAAAAATCTGGTATTTGAACTTCGTAATGCTGAAGTTGTTGAGAGGGATATCTTTGATGTACCATGTAAAATATGCTTCATATTGAAATCAGAAATCTAAATATGCCATGTACACATTTGTGCTGTGAAATCTATAGCTGTAGTTCTTCCACTGACGTGTATGAAAGGAATTGTTGAAGTGGAAACTGAGTTGCTCCTTAAGTGAAACTTGGAGTAAAGAATCAGGAGGTATGATTGCATTTAGGAAACACTAGTTTTATCTTCATTTGAGGTGTATATTGAAATCATATGCCATGAATATGAATATGAATTTAAGAACTGTGGATTATTTAAGAAGGAATAAAGACAGTAAATGCTGGAAACACACAGCAAGTCAGTCACCATCTATAGAGAAAAGATTGGCTGTTGGTTTGGGTATAGACCTTTCACCAGAATTGTACCCAAAATGTTCATGTATCTTTCCTCTTTATAGATGGTGACAAACCTACACTTTTCCTGTCACTTTTTGTGTTTTTTAAAATTTCCAGCATTTGCAGTGTTTTTTTTATTCCTTTAAGAAGGAAACAGATGAGGACCTGGTAAGGAGGGGTGCAAAGTTACAGAGTTGTCTTCAAGGCAGGATGAAAATGGAATAGTGTATCTGGTACATAGATCCAGAAAATAGACTTCAATTCAGTGAGTTGAATGGGCAAAATTGTTTTTTCCCATTCCTATTATTTTGATGTTCTTGTTACTTTTAAACTACATTGGACTTGTATTAAAATTTTATGATGTACTCGTAGAATCAAGATGAGCAATTAAGAAAATTGTGAAGCGCATTAACTCTGAGCACTTATTTATAATTAATATATGTAGAATCTTACAGCACAGAAGGAGGTCATGCGGCCTGACATGCCTGTGTCGACTCTTTGAAAGAGCTGTCCAATTTAGTCCCACACCCCAGCTTTATCCCCATAACCCTGCAAGCTAGTCCTCTTCAAGTACATATGTTTGTGTAACATAGTTTTTCACTCTTGTTTCACAGAGGAAGAGCGATATTTAAGGGCAAATGACAGAGATTTCAATATGAAATTCCGTTATGTGGTAAGTAGACTTAAAATTTTAAATGTTGACAATGCATCCTTGATGGCTTAGTGGGTAAATGCACTGTATAGTATGGCACAGAATTGGGGAGATCCCAGGTTTAATGCCTGGTATGCACTGGCTGTAAAACAAAATATAAAAATATAATTTGTTACGTCAAATATCTGACTTGTTGTGGTATTGTTAATATCTTACCCTCATAGTGGAGGATAATTCTGCTGGAGCCAAGGTTAGTGTAGTCAGTAACTGCATTATATATGGTTATTCTTGGTGTGGGATTCTGGCTATGCTGTCACATGTGGTCTAATTTCATACCGTTTTCATCTGCAGTGAACTGCATTCATTATTAAGCACAATGGCAAAAAATACAGTTTTGTAAGACCACCCAAACATAGAATTCTGTACTGAAACACTGCCCAGTGCAAGAAAACTGGGTTTGGTTACATTGAGTGGGATGATTAGAACAGATTTCAGGCAAACTGATGCTGGTGGTGTTTCAGAAAATATTTCTGAACACATTTCTGTTGGCGGTTTCAGTAGATCATAGACCTTGATCATCCATGTAATATAATTTACATTTCCACAAGTGAAGCTGATCAGATAATTTATGAATGATAAAGATCAGATCATTGTCTTGTCCAAGAAAGTTCGTGAATGATGGCCTTCACGGAGATATCGTTCCACTGGTAACTGCAAGGAAGAGAAAGCTTCTGTGATGTTACCACAAAGGAAAATAGTAGGCTCAAGAGTCATACCTGTCAATTGCCGCACATCCTCGGAGATTGATCGCCAAGGCTTCTTCGACAGCACCTCCCAAACCTACGACCTAAACCACCTAGAAGGTCAGCAGGTGCATGAGAACACCACCACCTGCAAGTTCCCCTCCAAGTCACACACCATCCTGACTTGGAAATATATCACCGTTCCTTCATCATCGCTGGGTCAAAATCCTGGAACTCTCTCTAACCTTCACCTGACGAAGGAGCAGCGCTCCGAAAGCTTGTGATTTCAAATAAAGCTGTTGGACTATAACCTGCTGTTGTGCGACTTCTCACTTTTGTCCACCCCAGTCCAACACCGGCATCTCCGCATCATGTCTAGAAGTACTGTGAGAGCACCTTCACCTCACAGACTGTCGCGGTTTAAGGCGGCGGCTCACCACCACCTTCTCGAGGGCAATTAGGGATGGGCAATAAATGCTGACCTTGCCAGCAATGCCCACTTCCCATGAATGAATTTTAAAAAAATTCTCGGGATGTGGGCTTCGCTGGCAAGGCCGAAATTTATTGCCTGTCACTTGCCTTACAGAAGATGGTGGTGGGCTTTCTTCTCGAATCACTGTAGTCTGTGTGGTGAAAATGCTGCCACAATGCTGTAAGGTGTTCAAGTCAGGATGGTGTGTGACTTGGAGGGGAACTTGGAGGTGATGGTGTTCCCATGCACCTGCAGATCTCATCCTTCTTGGTGGTAAAGGTCGAGGGTTTGTTTGGGAGCTGCTGCCAAAGAAGCCTTGGCTTGTTGTTGCAGTGCATCCTATGGATAGTACACATTGCAGCCAGTGGTGGATGTTGGAAGAACACTGGATGTTGGTATCCCTACAAATATATGACAAGGAACCAGATGAATCCATAACTCCTTTTCCTTTCTCCACTAAGGAACTGTGGGGGAATTTTAACTCCCAAGAACGGGTGGTTTGGTGGCGGGTGGGTAGTTAAAATAATTGTTCTTTGGATCGCGACCGCAACCCAGCTTGAATGCGCCCACTTCCAGGTGTAACAGAGGCGCGTTTGGATGCCTGCGAGTAACCGACTTGCTGCAGTCGGGGCATTAATTAGTGCAGGCAGGCGGGTACTTATTGGTGCAATTAACATCCTTAGGAGAGGTTAATGAGGTGTTTTTTAATTGAATTTTACTTAGGTTTAAATTTAACGGGTGTGAAATTGGGATCGGTACCGCCTGTTGTTTAGGCGCTACGGGTGCCATTTGAGTACCAAAATGGCATCCGATGCGCGTGTGCACACTTCTGCTGCGAATCGCACTGGACGTCATCTTTGTAAAAGACAAACAAGAGGTGTCTTTTACCCACATCAGAAGCAGGCATCAGGCCATTTGCATATGCAAATAAGGGGCCTAACGCCTGCTTCTGGTCCCTGCTGCAACTTTGGTTTGCCCTGAGGCAGCCAGCGCAAGTGCTGATTGCCTCGAGGAAAACCAACTCTAAACACCACGTAAGTAAAACAAGGTAAGTACTCACTATAATCACCGCTGCTCCCGGTCCCGAGATCTCCGACCTCACTCCCGACTCCAACCTCCAGGCCCTCCCAATCTCCACCCGGCCCCGGCCCCAACCTCCTAGCCACCCCTGACAGCACTCCCGACCCCCCGCCCCAACTGTGCTCCAGAGGTCTGCGATCTTCCTACCCAATCCCCGACAACACTTCCAATAGCCCGGGGCTCGGGAAACTGACTAGTGAAACGGAGGCAAGATTGAGCTGCAGTTCTTTTGAGTATTTAAACTTGTGATTGCCCTATCTGATTAAACCTCACTTATTACATCTGGTGTCTCAGTTCCCTCTGGCAATTGTTTGGCAGAGAGTTCTTGTGTGGATACAACCTTTGGAGGCTTTCAAATTGACAAGAGCAGGATGGGAGGGCGCATTGGATGTGTTTGACAGCACATCAGAAGCGGAAGACTATCGCCATCCATGGCAGCGATGACATGCTGTGGTGGGATCAACACGTGCATAGCAGGGAGGTGCACAGCAGGTGGGTGCACGGGGTGCCTGCACAGGAGGGGGTTGCACAGGAGGGGGTTGCACAGGAGAGAGGTGCAGAGGAGAGGGCCGAGATTGCAGGAGGCACTATCCACGTCACAGGGTTTACAGACAGAGGCTTAGCTTCCTTGACCTCTCAGAAGAGCAGTGCTTCTGCAGGCTGAGGTTGTCACACAGGTAGTGGCAGACATCTGCAGCCTCCTAGAAGAAGACTTGCTACCTGCTGGACCTGGTGGCCATGCATTACCAGTGGCTGTGATGGTCAGCACGCATTCAATTTTTTTGCCTCCGGTTCCTTCTAAGGGACTCACAGTCTGCTGCACATAAATGCAGGTGATGGATGGATTGTTTGTCAGGGCTGAGAGTTATGTAAACTTAACTTGTGATAACAATAGCTAGAATGAGCGGGCACTCAGATTCGCCTCTCTGGCTGGATTCCCAAATGTATAGGGTGCCATCGATTGCACATGTGGCAATCTGAGCACTACCACAGCAATCAGGAGTTTTTATAAACCGCAAAGGATATTCGTCCATCAATGCGCAGCTGGTGTGCAACTACAAGAAGAGGTTCATGCAGGTCTGCGCCAGATCTCCTGGGAGCTGTCATGATGCATTCATACTGTGGCAGTCCAACATTCCAGACCTTTTCATTCCAGGAAGCAGACTTAAGGGCTAGCTCTCAGGAGACAAGGGATACCCCCTTCAAACTTGGCTCATGACACCTGTGAGGAACAGGAGCACTACAACGAGAGCCAAATGACCACCAGGTGTGTCATAGAGCAAGCCATCGGAATGTTGAAGATGTGCTTCAGGTGCCTAGATAGGTCTGGAGGCGCCCTTCAGTACTCGCCAGTGACAGTGTCCAGAACAATAGTGGTGTGCTGCCTCTTGCGCAGCAGAGAGGACTGCAAGTGGAGGAGGACGAAGGGGCTCATCACTCAACTTCAGTGAGGAGAACATAGAGGTGGCAGAGGAGGATGACGATGGGGTACCCATTGCCAGACTGGACGCTTATATTGCTGCCAGGGATGTCCTAATATCACGAAGGTTCACCTAGTGTAAAACATAAGAAATGAAATCTTGTGGTCCACTCCCACCACCAGGACCACCCCCCTCCCTTTTCACTAAACAGCCCTTCAACCACTCATTCACCCATTGTACATCCGCCCAATGGATCCCGTCACTATCATCCCTCTCCTGGCTCTGTGCCACATCACTCCTACCACTCTGCTGCAGACCAGTTTGGTGGAGATCAGTGATGCATTGTAAGGCCAAGGATACGGTATCTGTCATCTTCTTTAAGGTGGCAGACATCTGCACGTCTGTGATCGTGGCCTGCACGGACTCATTTGAGAGCCATGCTTGAAGCCTCTTGGAGGCAGCCACTCTCTCCATGGCAGACATTCTCGCAATTCCCTACACCGCCAATCCACTAGCGATCGAGTTGGACTCCTCCATCCTCTCTGCTATTGTGGAGAGTGTGCGTGGCACGTCTGTCAGTACCTGGCTAAGTTGCTGATGCACTTCTAGCATTCTCCTTCTCAATGATAGCCCCCAAGGGTTCAGCATCTGTGTCCAGCTGAGCAGAGCTTGGAGAGGATTGCGCCTCCCTGACTCTCCACGGACTCTCCAGTGTGTCAGAGATATTCATAATTCTTTCATCAGCTATCTGCGAGTTCCCTGTCTCGCCACCTCCGACTGAGAGGGACGCAGATGTGCCACTTATCTCTAGGATCTCCTCCTCGGCATCTGTTAGCTGGACTATTTATGGCAGCCCACCTCCAGTCCTCTCCCTTGCGTTTTGCGCTCTCTTCTCCTACAAGGGGCGAAAAAACAGACCTGTGAGTGAGTGAAGGTCAGGTATTCACCCAATAGATGCAGTGCATTTGATGAGGATGACTATGAGACAGATGCATCATATTGCATAAGGATTGGGGTGAGTGACAACTATGGATAGAGAAATGGGGAGGTGATGAAGTGCATAGAAAGTGAAGGCTTGGTGCTGCTGAAAGTTGAGTGGGCATGAGGAGTGATGTGATGGAGTACGCTTGGCAAGACAGATTGAAAGGGGGCGGGTCCTTAAACCACAGGATGTAGTTGAACAGCAAATGTACTCACTTTTCCTGACCTGGTTAGGTCATTAAACCACTTGTTACATTGCATCCAAGACCTGGGCACAATGCTCCTGCTGCTCACCTCCTCAGCTGGCTCCAACTGTGCCATGGCTCAGTTGGTAGTACTCTCACGTCTGAGTCAGAAAGTTGTGGGTTCAAGTCCTGTTCCAGAGACTTGAGCACAAAATCCAGGCTGCACTGTTGGAGGTGGCATATTTCTGATGAGATTAAACCGAGGCTCTGTCTGCCCTCTCAGGTGGGCTGGTAAAATCCCATGGCACTATTTCGAAGAAGAGCAGGAGAGTTCAGGTACAGTATTCTTCCCCCTTAAGATTTAAAACACTGGCTTCTTGAAAACATTTATGTGGTCTGTTGTTTTCAGGAAAGCAGCTTATAGCAAAACTGGCAGGACTATTTATTCTTTGCATCATGAGCTGGCAACTCACTTAACACCACAGCAGGGCTCTGCTGCTAAACCACATTTAGAGTACTGTGTACCACACTTAAAGTACTGTGCATAGTTCTGGTGTTCATATTACAAAAAGGATATAGATGCACTGGAGAAGGTGCAAAAAGGACTTACAAGGGTGATGCCAAAACTGAGAGCTTATAACTATCAAGAAAGACTGAACAGGCTGGATCTCTTTTCTCTGAGGCTGAAGGGTGACTTAATAGAGGTCTTTAACATTATGAGAGGGTTTGATAGGGTAGACGTAGAGTAGATGTTTCCACTTGTGGGGGAATATCAATATAAGATGGTCACTAATAAATCCAGTAAAGTATTCAGGAGAAACTTCTTTACCCAGCAAGTGGTTGGAATGTGGAACTTGCTACTACATGGATACCACATAGTTGAGGCAAATAGCATAGATACATTTAAGAGGAAGCTAGGTAAGTACATGAGGGAGAAAGGAATAGAAGGATATGCTGATAGGGTTAGATGAAGTATGGTGGGAGGAGGTATGTGTGGAGCACAAACACTGGCATAGACCACTTTGGGCAAATGGCCTGTTTCTGTGCTATGAATTATAGTTAATTCAATGTAACTCCTACCTCCCTCACGAAGCAAGCACCATGAGTGGCATTGGCACCAGACAAGCCTATGTAAATATCCCTGATCCCAAATAACCTGCCTGGAATTTTCAACCCCCCCACCCCCTCATGTATTGCAATTGGATGTAAAGAGACAGCTATCAGGCCAAACCTAGAAAAACACACTAAATTTGTATCACACCCTCCACAGATGATATTACCTCCCTCTCTGCCTCTCAGATGGCCTGAGGAGTATTTACCCAACTCAAACTGTTACTCTCCATAGAACCCTCGATCCCATTAATAATCAGGTGTGTATCCATCTCTTTTTTGTAGTTGATGCTTGACATCGATTTGAGTGCTTTTGCTGGGAGAATCCGCTCCTGAATTATTTACTGTTATAATTAACCTTCTGATCACCATTTTAATTTGTTTCTGTGTGATCCTCTCTTCCTCCCAGCAAGCCCCTTTTTCTTTCTTCCTGCAGCATTTGTAGAGGTATTTTTTTCCTCCTTATTTCACTTTTAATTTGTTTGTTAATCCATATACGGACAGAGTTGCTTAGTCTGAGCTTGTTGATCTTGGATATGTACTTACCCTCTTCCAAACCATTTGTATCAATTCTTCCATCATTATATAGGATTACCTAGAATTTACAGCAGAGAAACAGGCCATTCGACCCAACAGGTCTGTGCTAGTGTTTATGCTCCACAGGAGCCTCCTCCCACCTTACTTCATTTCACCCTATTCATTTCTTTGAATTTAGCCCTTTTAAAGTTATAAATCTGGTTATGGTGTTTGGCAGAATTAGGTCTCAGATAATGTTAAACTTGATTATTCTGTGGTCACTATCTGCCATGGCAGCTACGACTATGATTCCCTGTAATTGTCTGGGTCATTTATGAATACCAGCTCAGCATGAACACTGTCTCTCATGACTTCATTTATGCACTGAATCATGAAGCAGTCATGCATTACTTTTACTCACTCTAACTCTAGACTACTTGGATATTCCCAATTTATATTGAGTTGAGTTGAGGAGATCTTTTTCACCCAGAGGGTGGTGGGGGTCTGGAACTCACTGCCTGAAAGGGTGGTAGAGACAGAAACCCTCATCACATTTAAAAAGTACTTGGATATGCATTTGAAGTGCCGTAACCCACAGGGCTACGGACCAAGAGCCGAAAAGTGGGATTAGGCTGGATAGCTCCTTTTGGGCCGGCACAGACACGATGGGACGAATGCCCTCCTTCTGTGCAGTAAATTTCAATGATTCTATGATTGATGTCTCCCTTTAAGATAACTTTCCTGTTCTTACACACTCTGCTTATCACTTCATACAGCAAACTATCCTACTGCTTGTGTTGGCCTGAAACAAAACATTGCAGCTATTGTGGCAGAAATTCAGAAACTGGGGACTATAGAAAGAGTACGTGCACTGTAAATGGAAAAAAAAATATTGGGGGTGAAATTTGATAATGACAGAAAAAGGCGCGGGCACTGCGATGCGAGATATGCCCACGCCTGTTCAGAAAGCGCAGGCAGCACGTCAATTTGGTGCTGCCGGCTAATTAACATGATAGAAGCGCTCAGCCTGTGTGCTCTGCAGGGGGCTGAAGTTTGTGTCGCTGGAGCGAGTAAAGCTAGCCTGCTCCTTTTCAAGGAAGTCTCCAACTCTTAAAGCTGAGCTGCTTTCTGCACATAAAAAAATGAAAAATCCTTCAGAACTAGGCAGTCTGCAGCTCTGAAAACTGAATTGCCTTCTGCATATAAAAAATACTAAAAGTGCTTCAGGACTAACACAACAGGCTCAACAGGCCAGGGAAAGGTCACCCAGGGTCTCGCATACAGCACTCCAGCTTTGTGCAGGGGGTCAACACTGCAAGAGAAGTCCTCTACCCTCCAGAAAGAAAGATGTGGGACCAGATCGCCGAGGTGGTCACTGCTAGCAGTGTCACCCCCAGGACCTGGCTCCAGTGCTCAAAGAAGTTTCATGACCTCAGACGAGTGGTCAATGTTAGTGAATGCATCTTCAAAAGCTGTCTCCTACCAACTGCACCACCAGCCTCATACACTGCTCAATGCACCACACCCCCCCAATCCTCACTTACCAACAATCTCTACCAAACACGAGGCACACCTCACAATCTTAGCTTCACCTCACCCCCTTGGAGGAGATGGTGCTGCCCATTCTTGGCAGGGGCATGGCTGAGCCCTTGGCCAGTGGCGGGGCTGAAAGAATACAGGATGTCAGTATCCTCATACATTATCCTCCTTCTCACTTCCCACTTTCCCCTCATCCCACAGATTTACAAGCTGCACATGGTGTAAGCATGCATCTCTTGCTTCCCCCCACCCCCCTCACCACAACTATACCCTTGTGCCTTCCTCATTTCAGACACCCAAGAAATCCAGCCTGCCCAACCAGTGGTTGACCAAGAAAAGGGAGATTTCACACTCCCAGCCACCAGCTCCTCCAGGTCATCTTGCAGGGCCATCTGCAGTGTCCCCCATTGAAAGTCAGCAGCCTTCCACCAGCCATGCTGCAGCCACTGGAGCAGCACTGCATAACATCACTAGGATAGGCAAAGGCACACACAGGACAGTCACTAAGGGAATGCACAAGGATGATTAGTTGATTTTTTTTGATCTAATAATGGATGCATATATGGATAAAGTTGGATTGGAAAGTTTGTTTGTGGTGGCTTTTATTTCAGCATAGTGGCCAAGAGGACACTGTGATGGTCAGTAACAGAGGGAAGGTAAGGTGTGGGACAAATGTTGAAAGGGGAATTGGAGTTGTGTTCACTGGTACCGCAGGTGGATGATTCGATCCTGGATATCCCGGCCAGAAAGGGGCTGTCTGGGTTGCTTCCTTCCTTCTGCTTTTTCCTCTTCTGCTTTTTCCTCTTTTGCTTTTTCCTCTTCTGCTTCCTCCTCTTCTGCTTCCTCCTCCCTCTGCCTGCAGCTTATCCCCTTTGCTGTCTCTGCTCCATCTCCATTTGATGTTGCAGCCTAAGGGAACTGCAACTAGAGCCCCCAGGACTGGGAGCAAGTGGTGTTCTCAGAGGCCTTCCTTTAACAGCCAAAGCCTTGGAAATGTCCCTGCACATTTTAACAACTTTTTAAATGTATTGCACCAACCCACAACTCCAATAAAATATTTTTAAAAAGTACAAAAGCAAAAATCTAATCTTACCTGAAAGATGTGTATGTCCCTTTAAGAAGTGCTGGCAGCGTCTCAGTTGTACTGTGTATGGTTTGGAGAGGGCGGTTTCAAGAGACGATTGACGTCACGATCTGCATCATTTAAATATGGGCGGCGAGCACAGGCAACAGCAGCGCTGCCGACCTGCCCAAAATGGCGGCCACCGTGTTCCACACTGGAAGCAGGCAGAAGCGAGGCAGCCGCCATTTTTTCAGCAAAACCAGCCTTAATGGCCGGCGCTAAAGCTCCCAATTTGGCGGCCATAGTCTCTGATTTTTTTTCACGCAAAGAACACAAAGCTAAATCTTTTTATTATTTATGTGAGATAGGCAAAATAGACTGTTATTGATCTACTCTATAGTGGAGGAACAAGCAAAAAAATTTGAGATTTCTATTAATTTGGTTAATAACAAAAGAGGGGTTCCCATGTATTTGTCTTAAAGTGCTCCCTTCTACTTGATTTATTACAATGCATAAAAATCTTTAAAATAAAATGCTCTTTTCACATTTCCATAGTTATTAAATGAAGCATATTTTATTTTTAAATTGTTTAAGTTCCAAAATTCATCCCTTCCAAATTACATCTTATGCAATGATCACTGGCTCATTGAATTTGATGTGAAGATACTGTAATTACAAATGTTTTTATCTATGTTACTTAATTTCACATACTTATCAAATTTTGTCTTGCATTTCAGAACAATAGAATTAAAACCTCCAAATACAACATTTTCACGTTCTTGCCAGTCAACTTGTTTGAACAGTTCCAGCGAATTGCCAATGCTTATTTTTTATTTTTACTAATTTTGCAGGTAAGTGTTTATTTTTATCTGTGTTTATGTTACTTTAAAACCCACCTCTTTGACCAAGCTTTTAATCACCCTAATATCTCCTTCTTTGGCTTGGCATTGATTTTTGCCAATTCAAGCTTCTGTGAAACACCTTTGGGCATTTTTCTACATTAAATGCGCTATATAAATGCAAGTTGTTGTTAATTGATTTTATAAACTGCATGTATATATAATGAAAGTGCTCATTGGAATATTCTCATTTTTAAAATAATCATTTGGCAACAATATGTGGGTTTTATAGTCATAATGGGGGAAGATTTCCTCTCTGCGCTATGTGTAACATCCAAATCCATTCATAAAGAATAATTTACAATTTTGCTACATGTGGTACACTGAGGAAACTATTGTCAATGAAAATGCTTTGGTTATTCAACCTTGAATGGAAATTACTGAGAGGACCTCACTGAGCAACATAAAATAATAAACTGTATAGAAAAGGAAAATCCTATTGCAGTAGTGCACAGGTTCAAATTATAACAGTTTAGTTTGAAATTGTGCTCTAGATTTTCCTTATCTATACTTTTACTATTTTATATTGTTCAATGAGTTCCTCTCAGTAATTTCCTTTCAAGGGTAAATAACAAAAACCTTTTCAGTCTTTCCTCAAAACCCATGTCCTGTGAGGCTAGGGATTAGCTGCGTACCTCTTCAGTGCACCAGATAGTTAGTCCACACCTTGAGTACTCTGTCCAATTTAAGACTGATGTCAGGAAGTTCTTGTTCACAGAGTGATCAATATATGAAATGGACTTCCGGTTAGGACAGTAAAGACACTGGCCAGAATGTTCCCCGAAAAGAACATGTGGGTTTGGAGCAGGGGGCAGTAATATTGTTAAAAATGGGATTCCCGACCTGATCCCACCTCCAACCCACCCACTTCCGGTTTTAACGGAGGCAGGACGGAGCGCGGGTTACCAGCCTGCTCTCAGTGAGCGGTATGTCAATCTAAATATTGTAATGAGGCTGGAAGCCTCTTTTTTCACCTCCATTTTGTTTTTAACTGCATGTGGACGGGTTTCACACAATTCGTGAAACCTGGCAGCTAATCCGAGGCAGGGACTGGTGGATCCAGGTGGTAAGTGGCTTTATACCTACCTCCTAGATCCAGGGTCCCTACCTAACCCACCCCCCGTAATCAGAAACCCCAACACGAAGCCTCTGATCACCTCCCCAGGCCTCCGATCCCCATCGTGAGGCCTCCTCCCCCACCCCGCCGATGATGTTGAGGCCAGCCACAATCCTCCGGTGGCCGACCCCGATCCTCTATCCCCCCCCTTCCAATCCCCGATCCCCGGCCGACCCCCACTGCCGCCGCTGATCCCCCCTGCACTGATCCTCGGCAGACCCCCCCCATTCCCCGACTAACCCCGCCCTCGCCGATCCCCGACCACCCCATCCCATCCCCAATCCTCCCCTCCCGATCCCCGATCTTCCCCTGCCGTTCCCTGAACCCGCGATCCCAAACCGAGCCAACCATTCTCTGACCCCCCCCCCCCCCCCCCAGCGATCCCAAATCGAGCCAGCCGTTCCCCAGCCCTCCCCACCCCCTGCGATCCCCCCCCCTCCCCGCACCCCCGGACCAACAGCTCGCTCCCTCAACGCATCTGCAGGCCTACCTGCCCGCAGCCAGCCAGCCTCTCAATCTGGCTGGCTGCGGGCAGTAATTCGAGGTCTCACATGCAAATCAGGCTCTGCCGTTAAAGTCGGCAGGACCTACAGGAAACCCAGCCTCCCGGGCTTCCCGCCCGCCTCGGAAGCCCCCCGTCCCCAACCTGTCTACCCAGACAAAATTCCAGCCACAATCTCTGTAAATGATTTGGATGCTGTGTTGAGGCTGTAATGGGGGAGACTCGATATGGGAATTTCCTCCGAGCTTCTCCTGCTCCGCTGCTCTAATTTCACCAGAACTGCAGCAGAAACTTGTTTACGTACAAAGTTATTGTGGTGGAGCCAGAGCAGCGCGAGGAAATTCCTAGTTTCTATAGTCTTTCTGGATGGATGAGCTAAATAGGCTTTCTAATCCATATGTTACCTTGTGGATGAGATTACTTAAAATTTAATGAATTCTAACAAATATGTACATATGCAGTTTTACAATGGTAGGGGTTGTTTTGGTATGAAGTAAAACCAAGTACTAAAATTGTTAATATTTTGGAAAAAACTCATATGCACATGGCTAGAAATGTATTGTTGGTATAAGATGATGATCTTCAATATAGAAAGATATGGAAAGAAAATAAGCACTTGCAAATAAAACATTCTCATAGATGGAGTTGTTAAAATGTGAATCAAATGTTTGAATAAAATGTCATGAGGGTATATCAGGTTTTAGAATAATGCTAAAGCCAATCATCGTGTGCTATTTTACCAGTGAGCAAATTAAATACAATACATTCAAATTTTATATTAAAAAATCATGAAATTAAAATACATATATAATTTCTGGCTATAACGAATATTGAAAAATGTTTGTTCAAATCTTTTTTATTCATTTGTGAAATATTACAATGTAATTACATATCTTGATGCTTTCACTGCAATAAAAATAATGCCACTTTTAATAGTTATTTACACAATATTTTTGTCATTTATTTCAGAAGTATTCAATGTATTACCACTTACTTCTTTCAGCTTATTCCACAAGTCTCATCTCTGTCCTGGTATACCACTGTTGTACCCTTGATGCTGGTACTGATAATAACAGCAGTGAAAGATGCCATTGATGATTATGTAAGTTCTTTTTACAATTCTATGTCTTTATCTGTTTTAAGAAAAATAGGCCCTGAAATTCAGCGTTATTGTGGAGGTAAATTTCTGCGGGGATTTTATTGATCATCTGCTGTAAATTCAGCTGAGGAAATGCTGTTTTTCTGAGATTTCTGTGCTTCTTCAGCCAAACTTACTTTGAATTACATAGAGTTTACAACACAGAAACAGGCCATTTGGCCCAACAGGTCAGTGCTGGTATTTACACTCCCATCCTACTTCATCTCACCCTATCAGCATAGCCTTCGATTCATTTCTCCCTCATGTACTTATCTAGCTTCCTCTTAAATGTATCTATGCTATTTGCCTCAACTATGTTGTATCCATGTGTTAGTAAGTTCCACATTCTATCCACTCTCTAGATAAAGAAGTTTCTCCTGAATTCATTATTGGATTTATTAGTGACTATCTTATATTGATACATCTTCTCTACTTCTACCCTATCAAACTCTCATAATTTTAAAGATCTCTATTAGGTCTCAGCCTTCTCTTTTCTAGAAAAAAAGAGCCCGAGCCTGTTCAGTCTTTCCTGATAGGTATAACCTCAGTTCTGGTATCATCCTGGTCCCAGTGGAGAGAAATCTAGAATGCTAAAGAGAAAAGACGAGGAAACAGTGCAGGAAAGTGATTGGGGTAAGGATAACCAGATTGTGTCAGGAAGAGATAGAGCGTACAAACAAAAGAGTGCACTAACAAATAGGGTCCGGGTAAGAAAAAATGTTAATAAGACAAATAGAGCCATAGTACAAAAAAATGTTAAGATGTCTAAAAATGTTAAGACAAATCTAAAGGCACTGTATCTGAATGCACGAAGCATTCGTAATAAGGTAGACGAATTAACAGCGCAAATAGATGTAAACGGATACGATATAATTGCGATTACGGAGACATGGCTGCAGGGTGACCAAGGCTGGGAGCTGAATATCCAAGGATATTCGATATTTAGGAAGGACAGGCAAAAAGGAAAAGGAGGTGGGGTGGCGTTGCTAGTAAAGGATGAAATCAGAGCAATAGTGAGAAAGGATATTGGCTCAGAAAATCAAGATGTAGAATCAGTCTGGGTGGAGATAAGAAGCACCAAGGGGTAGAAAACATTGGTGGGAGTTGTCTATAGGCCTCCAAACAGTACTGGTAATGTAGGGGATGGCATCAAACAGGAAATTAGAGATGCATGTAACAAGGGTACTACAGTAATCATGGGTGACTTTAATCTACATATAGACTGGCCAAACCAAATTAGCAATAATACTGTGGAGGAATTGACTGTGCAAATTGATGTTAACGGATATGATGTGATTGGGATTACAGAGACGTGGCTCCAGAACAATCAAGGCTGGGAACTGAATATCCAGGGGTATTCAACATTCAGGAAGGATAGAATAAAAGGAAAAGGGGGTGGGGTAGCATTGCTGGTTAAAAAGGAGATTAATGCAATAGCTAGGAAGGACATTAGCTTGGAGGATGTGGAATCAATATGGGTTGAGCTGCAGAACACCAAAGGGCAGAAAACGTTAGTGGGGGTTGTGTACAGACCTCCAAACAGTAGTAGTGAGGTGGGGGAGGGTATGAAACAGGAAATCAGAGGTGCATGCAAAAAAGGCACAGCAGTTATCATGGGTGACTTTAATATGCATATAGATTGGGCTACTCAAACTGGAAGCAATACGGTGGAGGAGGATTTCCTGGAGTGTTTAAGGGATGGTTTCCTAAACCAATATGTTGAGGAACCAACTAGAGGGGAGGCCATCCTGGACTGGGTGTTGTGTAATGAGGAAGGACTAATCAGCAATCTTGTGGTGCGAGGCCCCTTAGGGAAGAGTGACTATAGTATTGTGGAGTTCTACATTAGGATGGAGAAGGAAACAGTTAATTCAGAGACCATGGTCCAGAACTTAAATAAGGGTAACTTTGAGGGTATGAGGCGTGAATTGGCGAGGTTAGATTGGCAAGCGATATTTAAGGGGTTATCAGTGGAAGGGCAATGGCAGACATTTAGAGATCGCATGGATGAACTACAGCAATTGTACATCCCTGTCTGGCGTAAAAATAAAAAAGGGAAGGTGGCTCAACCATGGCTAACAAGGGAAATCAGGGATAGTATTAAAAGCAAGGAAGTGGCATACAAATTGGCCAGAAGTAGCAGCAAACCCGGGGACTGGGAGAACTTTAAAACTCAGCAGAGGAGGACGAAGGGTTTGATTAGGGCAGGGAAAATAAAATATGAAAGGAAGCTTGCGGAGAACATTAAAACGGACTGCAAAAGCTTCTATAAATATGTAAAAAGAAAGAGGTTAGTAAAAACAAACGTAGGTCCCCTGCAGTCAGAAACAGGGGAAGTCATAATGGGGAACAAAGAAATGGCAGATCAATTGAACAAGTACTTTGGTTCGGTGTTTACTGTGGAGGACACAAACAACCTTCCGGAAATAAAAGAGATCAAAGGATCTGGTAAGAGGGAGGAGCTGAGGGAAATCCTTATCAGTCGGGAAAAGGTGTTGGGGAAATTGATGGGACTGAAGGCTGATAAATCCCCAGGGCCTGATGGTCTGCATCCCAGAGTACTTAAGGAGGTGGCCTTGGAAATAGTGGATGCATTGACGATCATTTTCCAACATTCCTTAGACTCTGGATCAGTTCCGAAGGAGTGGAGGGTGGCTAATGTAACCCCTCTTTTTAAAAAAGGAGGGAGGGAGAAAGCAGGGAATTATAGACCGGTCAGCCTGACATCGGTGGTGGGTAAAATGATGGAATCAATTATTAAAGATGTCATAACAGACCATTTGGAAAGTGGCGACATGATAGGTCCAAGTCAGCATGGATTTGTGAAAGGGAAATCATGCTTGACAAATCTTCTGGAATTTTTTGAGGATGTTTCCAATAGGGTGGACGGGGGCGATCCAGTAGATGTGGTGTATTTGGACTTTCAGAAGGCCTTCGACAAGGTCCCACACAAGAGATTGGTGTGCAAAGTTAAAGCACATGGGATTGGGGGTAATGTGTTGACGTGGATTGAGAACTGGTTGACACACAGGAAACAAAGAGTAGGAGTAAATGGGTACTTTTCAGAATGGCAGGCAGTGACCAGCGGGGTACCGCAGGGTTCGGTGCTGGGGCCCCAGCTGTTTACATTATATATTAATGATTTGGACGAAGGGATTAATTGTAATATCTCCAAATTTGCGGATGACACTAAATTGGGAGGCAGTGTGAACAATGAGGAGGATGTTAGGAGGCTACAGAGTGACTTGGACAGGTTGGGTGAATGGGCAAATGTATGGCAGATGAAGTACAATGTGGATAAATGTGAGGTTATCCACTTTGGTGGTAAAAATAGGGAGGCAGACTATTACCTGAATGGTGGCAGATTAGGGAAAGGGGAGGTGCAACGAGACCTGGGCGTCATGGTACATCAGTCACTGAAGGTGGGAAGGCAAGTGCAGCAGGCAGTCAAGAAAGCAAATGGCATGATGGCCTTCATAGCAAGGGGATTTGAGTACAGGAGTAGGGAGGTGATGCTACAGTTGTACAGGGCCTTGGTGAAGCCACACCTGGAGTATTGTGTGCAGTTTTGGTCTCCTAACTTGAGGAAGGACATTCTTGCTATTGAGGGAGTGCAACGAAGGTTCACTAGATTGATTCCTGGGATGGCCAGACTGACATATCAAGAAAGACTGGATCAACTGAACTTGTATCCTCTGGAGTTCAGAAGAATGAGGGGGGGATCTTATAGAGACGTTTAAAATCCTGACTGGTTTAGACAAATTAGATGCGGGCAGAATGTTTCCAATGTTAGGGAAAACTAAAACCAGGGGTCACAGTCTAAGGATAAAGGGGAAGCCATTTAAGACTGAGATGAGGAGGAACTTCTTCACCCAGAGAGTGGTGAATCTGTGGAATTCTCTACCACAGAAGGTTGTTGAGGCCAGTTCGCTAAATATATTCAAAAGGGAGTTAGATATAATACTCACAACTAGGGGGATCAAGGGGTATGGCGAGAAAGCAGGAATGGGGTACTGAGGTGGCATGATCAGCCATGAACACATTGAATGGCGGTGCAGGCACGAAGGACCGAATGGTCTACTCCTGCACCTATTTTCTATGTTTCTATGTTTCTATGATGAATTCCTGGTGTGTGTACGAGATGGTTTTTTAGACCAGTACGTTGAGGAGCCAACTAGGGAACAGGCTATCCTAGATTGAGTATTGTGCAATGAGAAGGGGTTAATTAATAATCTTGTTCTGCGGGGTCCTTTAGGGAAGAGTGACCATAACATGATAGAATTCTTCAATTAAGATGGAAAGTGAAGTAGTCCAATCCGAAACTAGGGTCCTAAATCTAAATAAAGGAAACTACGAAGGTATGAGGAGTGAGTTGGCTATGATAGATTGGGGAGCTTCATTAAAAGGCATGACGGTGGATAGGCAATGGCTAACATTTAAGGAACTAATGCATGAATTGCAACAGTTATACATTCTTTTCTGGCGCAAAAACACAAAAGGAAAAGCGGCCCAACCATGGCTAACAAAAGAAATTAAGGATAGTATTAGATCCAAAGAGGACTCATATAAAGTAGCCAGAAAAATTAGCAAGCCTGAGGATTGGGAGCAGTTTAGAGTTCAGCAAAAAAGGACCAAGAGATTGATTAAGAGGGGAAAAACAGAGTATGAGAGTAAACTTGCAAGGAACATAAAAGCGGACTGTAAAAGCTTCTACAAGTATGTAAAAAGAAAAAGATTAGTGAAGACAAATGTAGGTCCCTTACAGTCAGAAACGGGAGAATTTATAATGGTGAAAAAGGAAATGGCAGAGCAATTAAACAAATACTTTGGTTCTGTCTTCACGGAAGAGGACACAAATAACTTCCCAGAAATGCTAGGGAACCAAGGGGTAGAAATTAGGTCGCGCCCCATTTGGGGCGCAAATATCGTCCGGACGCAAATATTAGCGCCTGGCGCTAATTATCGGCACTGACGGGAAACTTCACTTTTACCGCCCCGGGAGGTGAGTGGAGCGCTCAAGCAGGCGCTGCACACCTCTCTTAAGGCGCAAAGGCCGAGCAGTGAGGCGCTAACTCGAAGCGCTGGCGAAGCTCATGTAATGTCAGTCAGCAATGGAACACACACACAATGGCACGGGCCAGTTCTTAAAGGGGATGGTTAATCTTGCTTTCCATCCACATCCTGTTCATTGCTGCCTTGAATCTCGGCCTGGAGAGACTTGCACATCAAATGTGCTGGAAAGAACAATGGAGAGCACCAGGCAAAGAGCTCAGAGTGCAGCTCCCACGGTCTCTGCTAAATCGATACAAGGAATGGCAAATCAAAATGAACCTGCAAAGTGCTGCTCAGTACCCAAAACTCCTTCACACAACGTTGAATCTCTCCAGAAGTCTTTCCCTCTCTCTCTCAGAATGCGTAGTTCAAAAATGCCACCAACAATAAAAGACAGGAAGAGGCCCCCTTTAAATAGCGCCCCCCCCAGCCCCACAGCGATTGATAGCGTTCCAGTCTTCTGGTCGTTGGAAGCGCCAGGCGGTAAGGCAGGGGGCGCCACTCAATTTCCGCTACGGGGCGCCCCAAGGGCGTTGCACCATGGAATGACGTCACAATCTGCGCGCGCAGGTGGTCGCAGCGGTAAGTTTTAGCGCCGCCGCACAATCTCAAGTTAAGTTCTCGAGCGGCGCAAACATCGCTGCGCCCGGGCGTTAGCGGCTTTGCGCCCCATTAGCGCCCTCTTAAGGCGCTAACGGGTGGCGCAACCAAGTGAATTTTTACCCCCAAGGGTCTAATGAGAAGGAGGAATTAAAGGAAATTAGTATTAGTAAAAAAACAGTGCTGGAGAAATTAATGGGACTGAAAGCCGATAAATCCCCAGGGCCTGATAATCTGCATCCCAGAGTACTAAAAAAGCTAGCCATGGAAATAGTGGATGCATTGGTTGTCATCTTCCAAAATTCTATAGATTATGGAACAGTTCCTGCAGATTGGAGGGTGGCAAATGTAACCCCACTATTTAAAAAAGGAGGGAGAGAGAAAACAGGGAACTACAGACCAGTTAGCCTAACATCAGTAGTAGGGAAAATGCTCGAGTCTATTATAAAGGATGTGATAACAGAACACTTAGAAAATATCAACGGGATTAGACAAAGTCAACATGGATTTATGAAAAGGAAATCGTGTTTGACAAACCTACTGGAGTTTTTTGAGGATGTAACTGGTAGAATAGATAAGGGAGAACCAGTGAATGTGGTGTATTTGGATTTTCAGAAGGCCTTTGATAAAGTCCCACATAAGATGTTAGTGTGCAAAATTAAAGCACATGGGATTGGAGGTAATATACTGGCATGGATTGAAAATTGGTTAACAGACAGGAAACAGAGTAGGAATAAATGGGTCTTTTTTGGGGTGGCAGGCGGTGACTAGTGGGGTACTGCAGGGATCAGTGCTTGGGCCCCAGCTATTCACAATATATATCAATGATTTGGATGAGGGAACCAAATGTAATATTTCCAAGTTTGCTGACGACACGAAACTAGATGGGATTGTGAGTTGTGAGGAGGATGCAAAGAGGCTTCAAGGCGATTTAGACAAGTTGAGTGAGTGGGCAAATACATGGCAGATGCAGTATAATGTGGATAAATGTGAAGTTATCCACTTCGGTAGGAAAAACAGAAAGGTGGAGTATTATTCAAATGGTGATAGATTGGGAAATGTTGATGTACAAAAGGACCTGGATGTTCTTGTACACCAGTCACTGAAAGCAAACATGCAGGTGCAGCAAGCAGTTAGGAGGGCAAATGGTATTCATTGCAAGAGGATTTGAGTACAGGAGCAAGGATGTCTTACTACAGTTATACAGGGCCATGGTGAGACCACACCTGGAGTACTGTGCAGTTTTGGTCTCCTTACCTAAGAAAGGATATACTTGCCAAAGAGGGAGTGCAGCGAAGGTTCACCAGACTGATTCCTGGGATGGCAGGACTGTCGTATGAGGAGAGATTGGGTCGACTAAGCCTGTATTCACTAGAGTTTAGAAGAATGAGAGGGGATCTCATTGAAACGCCTAAAATTCTGACAGGGCTAGACAGACTGGATGCAGGGAGGATGTTACCCCTGGCTGGGGGGTCTAGAACGAGGGGTCACAGTCTCAGGCTACAGGGTAGGACATTTAGGACTGAGATGAGGAGAAATTTCTTCACTCAGACGGTGGTGAACCTATGGAATTCTCTACCACAGAAGGCTGTGGAGGCCAAGTCACTGAATATATTTAAGAAGGAGATAGATAGATTTCTAGACACAAAAGACATTAAGGGGTATGGGGAGAGAGCGGGAATATGGTATTGAGATAGAGATAGATTTCTAGACACAAAAGGCATTAAGGGGTATGGGGAGAGAGCGGGAATATGGTATTGAGATAGAGGATCAGCCATGATCATATTGAATGACAGAGCAGGCTCGAAGGGCCGAATGGCCTACTTCTGTTCCTATTTTTCTATGTTTCTATCCTTGTAAATCTTTGTAGCACCTTCCTCCAGTGTCTCTATATCCTTAGGGCAGACGAGTGGGAGAATCGATGTGCATTTTAAGAAAAATAGGCCCCTGAAATTATGCCATTCCTAATGTATAAATTGCTAATTACCACCCGCCCCATTAACTCCGACGATCAGCCTGCAACTTTCACAGGGGCCTATCGTGGGTGGCCAGAGCACATGCCTGAAACAAGCGGTAGGTATCTTTCCCGTGGAGTTGGGGGCCTAATGACGTAGTTAGGATGTCGATTGCAATTTTGAAGGACATGCGAGGACGTACCTGTGTGCCTCTGCCGGCGTCCCAGCCGACTGACATTCCTGAGACCAAAGATTGGTGAACTGCATCGGGACACCCGTTTGTCAAATTCAAATGAGGCGCGGACAGTCATTATCAGGGGGTCACTGGGAAGCAGCAGCAGATTGGAAATATGCAAATGTGGTACCCATATTCAAAAGGGTGGCAAAATAGACAGGCTTAACTAAATGTTATGTAAAACAATGGAATTGATTATCAGAAGGAAACATGAGGATTATCTGTACAACAAGTACATAGTCAACATAGCTTTAGATGGGGGAAGATCCTGCCTGATCACCCTTCTTAACTCCTTTGAGGTAGTAACAACCCATGTCGACTGTGTCATTTCCTGCCCCCACCTGATTGGCGAGCTGCCTGTTGGTATTGTTTTAGTGCTTGCATCTTGCCGATGAAATGTAAATGAGGCCCATCCATCAAAATGTGTTGGGTTTCTCACTGAGGACATTGGTACAATTACACTGATACCTGCCTGATGTCCGTTCAAAGTGAAAATCAGCTCCAACTTGTCCAGACAATCCAGAATAGCAATCAACAAAGCTGATAGAATTTTGAACTACATAACCAAAACAGTAGAGTACAAGTCAGAGGAAGTTGTGATCAAATTGTACAATGCTCCAGTCAGATTGTACCTTGAGTATTGTGTCCAGTTCTGGTCGCTGAGAAACAAGTGAGTCACTCAAGTACTAAAGGCAATGCAGAGTAGAACATGAGGCTATCAGGAATCTGAATTATGAGGAAAAACTGGAACGACTCTGGGGGAGAAATTCGTTATCGCCCCGTTTGGGGCGCAATTATTGGCCAGGCGCAAAGTTTAGCACCTGCCGCTAATTATCGCCTCCGACTGCAAACTTGGCTTCTATTGCCCCAGAGGGGATTGGAGTGATAAATCAGGCGCTACACACCTCTCTTAAGGCGCTAACGCTGAGGAGCGAGGCGCTACCTCAGAGCGCTGGCGAAGCTCATGTGATGTCAGTCAGCAATGAAACACAGACACACTGGCGCCGGCCACTTCTTAAAGGGGAGGGTCGATCTTGCTCTCCATCCACACCCTGCTCATTGCAGGCTTGAATCTCGGCCTGGAGAGACCTGTACATCATTTCTGCTGGAAAAAACAATGGAGAGGCCCAGGGAAAGAGCTCAGTACCCAAAACTCCTTCACACAGCGTTGAATCTCTCCAGAAGTCTCTCTCTCTCAGAATGCGTGGTGCAAAAATGTCGCCGACAAAAAAAGGCAGGAAGCGGCCACCTTTAAATAGCACTCCCCCAGTCCCTTCCCAACTGCAAAACGTTCCCCTCTACCTGTCGTTGCTAGCGGCAGCTGGAAAGGCAGGGGGCGCCACTCAATATCCGGTCCGGGGCGCTACTGGGGCATTGCACGCTCGACTGACGTCACGATCTGCAGGCGCAGGAGATCGTGGCGGTAGTGTTTAGCGCCACCGCAAAATATCTGGTCAATTTCATGAGCGGCGCAAACATTGCCACGCCCGGGCGCTAGTTGCTTTGCGCCCCATTAGCGCCCTCGCTAACAGGAGGCGCAAAGCAACCAAATTTTTCCCCCTTAACCTTTTCAGCCTGGCAAGGAGGCATCTAAAATGTGATCTTATATAAGATTAATAGCTACAAGTACATAACTAGTAAAAGGTAACTTTTGAACTGATATCCAGAGGTTCTTTTTTACACAGAGAATGATCATCACTTGGAATGGACATCTAGGCAGAGTAGTAGAATCAAAAAGTCTGGAATCAATTAAGACACCATTGGATACAGTAATTAGGGAGGGATGTAGGGTTGTTCTGCTTGGATAAATTAAGTTGGTCCGAATGGCCTTCCTCATCTGTAAGTATCTTGTGATCTCTTGACCGCTTGTGCTGTGGGTAGCTGCACCCCCTTTGGACAAACAGGATGTAAAGCCACTTGTAGCTATTAATCCTTTACCTTTAGTATGTGTTTGATCACTTTGGATGCCAGCCTTAACTCGGGTAGAACTTTTGCCTCCAATCAGAAGGTTGTTGCTTCAAGTCCCATACTGGAGACTTAAGCACATCATCTAGATTGACACTTTGGTGCAGTACTGTGGGAGTGTCAGAGGTACTGTTTTTCAGATAAGATGTTAAATGGAGGCCCTATCTGCCTGTTGAAGTGGAAGCAAAAGATACCACAGCAGTATTTAAAAAAGAGCAGGGCAAGTGTGCTGGCCAATATTTATACTTCAATCACCATCACTAAAGCAGACCATGTGGTCCTTTATTTCATTGCTGTATGTGGGGGCCTTGCTTTGTGCAAATTGGCTGCCACTTTTGCTTACACTTTTGACAACACTTCAAAAGTACTTAAATGGACTTGCCCTGGCCTATCTCTGCAATCACCTCCAGCTCTAAATCCTCCCCCTGAACTCTTAATGCCTCTTGAGCATCTTCCTTCTCTTTGCGCAGCTAGTGGTAGCAAAGCCTTCAGCCACCTGGGTCCTACTATCTGGAATTCCCTTCCTAAATCCCGCCACTTTTCCACCTCTCTCTCTTAAAAAACTCCGCCAAGCCCATCTCTTCGTCCAAGCTTTAGGTCATCTCCCCTAATCTCTCATTTTTTACATTCACATGTCTGTGAAGTACTTTAGAACCGTTTTAACATTAAAGATGCTATATAAATCCCCGTTGGTGTCATTTGGAGACCTGCAGTAGGTCTGTAAAAACTTTTCCCTATATAAATTTCTGGATGGTTTACCTAATCTAGAAAACGTTTCATCTTGCACCTATGGTCTAAATTATTTATTTAAAAATGGAAAACAAAAGCAGTCCCAGCACAAATGTCTGGTGTATATCATTACCCACATCCCACCTATCTGAATATGATCCATTAACTTCTCCTTTTTATCTGCTAGCTATCTCTCTATCTATCTATGAAGCTACCTCCTCTTTAATACCATCTGTCTTCATATGAGAAAAAACTTTTTTACACAACGAGTTGTTAGGATTTGGAATGCACAGCCTGATAGGGTGGTGAATACAGAGTCAATAGTAGCCTTCAATAGGGAATTGGATAAATACTTGAAGGAGAAAAAAATTGTCGGGATATGGGGAAAGAGCGGGTCAGTGGGACTAACAGGATTGCTCTTTGAAAGAGCCGGCCGACTCGATGGGCCGAATGGTCTCCTTCCGTGCGGCACTATTCTATGATTCTATGATTAACCTATGTTGTGTTCCACCAGTGATAAATTAAACTTCAATATCTAAAATTTTTATTACAGGATGTTCATTTTTATTGTTTTCCCTACAATTTTAAAGGTGTATCACCAGAGCAAAACTGAAGCCAAAGTAACATGACATATTTTCTGTGCACACATTCTGTAACATCAGTTAAAAACAGAAAATGCTGGAAATACTCAGCAGGTCAGGCAGCATCTGTGGAGAGAGAAACAGAGTGAACGGCCGTGATTTTGCTGATCTTGGCGGGTCCGTGGCGGGTGATGGCGAGTCCTGACCTCACTGCTAGCTCCATGCTGCTCTGTGAAATGAGTTTCCCTTGATTGGGCTTGTTAAGCCAGCCTGGCCAATTAGAGGAAGCGGGTCTGGTGACGTCATTTGATGACGCGTCATCAGCCGGTTTCCTTAAAGGGACCATGTCCAAATTTATTGTGACATTTGTGCTGTCAGTGTTCTACAGCATGAAGGTGCTGCAAATACGGACAAGGTCTGCACAAAGGCACAGGGCTGCACCCAGGCTCTCCCATGACTCCCTCCATATGTTTGGAGGCTCTCTTCTTTTCCCATGGGCGGAAGAGACCTCCCCAGGAGATCATCACAGCCTGGTTGCACATTGCAGAGGAGGGCACAAGCAGGGATGTGGTCAGGGACCAGGCTGCAGTGTCGCAAACGTTAAAATGATCTCAGTAGATCATGAAACATTAGTACAAAGCCACACTCAACCTCATCCTGCTGTGCCTCTCATCACATCCCCATCACTCTGCCTTCCCTACCCTACTCCTGCACATCCTTACTCATACCAACTTACCTTGGACCTCCATCCATCTCTCGCTATCTATATTATCACATCCCCATCTCACTAGCCACCCCTCACACTCACCCTCATCCTAGTGTAATCATACCAACTAACAATACACAAGGGTAGGCACTTGGGTGTTTTATGCAATGTTCATGTAAAGTTTCTGTTAATGTGGTGTCAAACATTGAAACCTTTATTTGCAACACTTTACATTCTTGTGCACCTTTGAAAGTGGCTTAGTGAGTTGCAGTGAATGGTGAGACATAGCGGTAGCCCCTGCAATGGTGATGAGTGTGAAAGGAATGGCTTGATCATTGTAGGGATGCTTTATGGTGTTGGTGTGAGGTGGTGCCAACCTGGCGTATCAGAGTGTACAGCCTCAAGTGAAGTAAATCTGGCCATGGTGAGGCCATCCCTGGCCTCCCGGGCAGCAATGTGGTCGGGTGCTAATGCCGTCTGTCCTGTGCAGCATCAGTTGATTGCGGAGAAGGTTGGTGTTGTTGTTGGTGCTACTGGTGTGCCTGGTGCTGCTGGTGTTGGGGCTGATCGTGGTGGGATTCTGAGGACCAAGGTGAGAGAGTATAAAGGGCACCCATGCTGATGGAATAGATGGCAGGTGAAGTAGAGATGACAGAAGCAATCTGTCAATGTTGAGAGAGTTAATGAGCTCAGACTGGATAGAGACATGTGTAAAGACTTGCAGCATGGTGAATCTGTAGTGGAAATGCAGTGAGGAACAACTTGTGGCTAAGGGAAGATATCTCTGTAAGGTGGGAACCTTTACTTTACAATTGAAGCTGTCAACTCAACAGCTGATTCAATGGCCACTGAACTCCCGCCTCAGCTTGACAGACATGGTCCATGACCAGCGTGGACCCCATGGGTGAGCTGTCAAATGCAAAAGGTAAGCTGAAAATCATTCTTAAATAGCTCTAAACAAGCCACTAATTACCTGAATCAGGTCCCCCGCCGCTGTGTGTCGGGTCTGCACAGCGCTGACAGACCCGACATTGGGAATGGCGCGTGGTGGCGGGTTCACAGCGGGATCCCAACCCGCTGTCAAAAAAGACCACTTTCCCACCCGACCCGCCACCGATCGCGCCCGCTGACCCGCTGCAAAATTCCAGTCAACGTTTCGGGTCGATGATCTTTCATCAGCCTGGTTTTCCTTTCCATTAACTTCAGTGTGTATAATGGTTCTGATGAAAGGCCATTGACCTGAAACGTTAACTCTGTTTCTCTCTCCACAGGTGATGCCTGAATTGCTGAGTATTTCCAGCACTTTCTGTTTTTATTTCAGATTTCCAGCATCCGCAGTATTTTGCTTCTGTAACATCAGTTGTTAGTTGCTGGTCACTGGAGACTGAAAGTTTATCATAAAATATGTATTATAGATCAGCTATTGTTTAAGTATTTCTCTTATTTAATGCTTCCCACTTCAGTTAAAAAAAAAGATTGTAAGTATAAGTAACCTTTGTGTTTAAGAGGACATACACAAATTCTTATGGTAAGAAAGCCCAATCTCATGCCACTAGGATTTTGCTTCTCACTTCTGGATAAGAATCATTGGACGGCACTTTCAACTTCAGCGGAGCGTAAAACAGGAGGTAGTGGATCGGCTGTTGGTTATACGCCCTGCCTGGTTTTCCGTTCCATTAACTTCAGTGTGTATATCAATCGGGTGGTTGATCTGTTACTACCTGTTTTACGCCCTACTGAAGTTGAAAGTGCCCATTATTTAAATATTAAAATGGCAAAGGCAAAATAGTTTAACGTGCGAACTGATCTCAGTTGTGTACCCAGTGACAACTAAGAATAGTTCTATTTAATTTACCTAAAAACTTTATCGATTACAATGGTCCGGAATTTGCGGTCAGCGGAGAAGTAAAGGTGTTCACCGCTGGCCCCGAAATAAGCTTTGCACAAAGATCTTGCGATCTCTGTGTCAAGTATTTCGGGTTTTCCGACGTGTAATTGAAATCAACGGAAGTTAATGGTGATTCCCAGCGAAGAGCTGCTGTGACAGCAACAAGCTATCTAAGCAGCCAATCAAAACGCAGAATTCTCACAGACAGTGAACCAGGAATTAGGTAAGCTCCTTTGATTATAACTTTTTAAAAATGTTAGAGAGAGCAAAACAAAGATTGGGGCTCTCACAGGGGGAAAAGGCAAACCTGAAGTAAAGATGAACAAACTTTTTTTTTAAAATGACATTTTTTTAAAAGTATCTTAAAAATGTAAATATTTATTAAAATGGATAAATTTGACAATCCACAAATTTAAGATTAGTTTTTCAGTCATAACCTTTGTTTAGCAGTCAGTATGCTGTTAAAAACCCAGTTACACCTAATCAAAAAGGTCTAACTTTTAATGGGGTATTTAACAGCGGTATTACCGCAAAAGAGCCGAAGTTTTCGTCATTTTCATGATTTGAGAGATTACACTGATTGCCGGCTCAGATTGCTGACTGGCTGGGGGCATAGCGCAGCCTGTGGAGGAGAAGTGAATGACAGACCGCAACTTCAGGATTTCCGCATTAGGCTGAGCATGCGCTAAATCCTGAAGTTGCGATCAGTTTCAAAGGCAAAATTTTGGCAAATGCTGCCAGTTCGCCGTTATCAGAACTTCAAATTCCGGGCCCATATACTTCTGTCTCTTTAAATCAGTTTGTTGCTGCTGGGCTGATTAAATTCACAGTTGTGTGAAAAATAAGGCTATGTATTATTATTAACAAATGTTGAGATATAAAAAGCATAAATTTTATTGAGGCATGTAATTGGTGACATACTAGACTGAGTCAGAAAGCAGTGTTTTTAGCAGAATGTGAATGCAAAACGCTGTGTATTGCTCTATTTAAGTGAGAAGTCGCACAACACCAGGTTATAGTCCAACAGTTTTATTTGCAATCACAAGCTTTCGGAGCTGCTGCCCCTTCGTCAGGTGACAGCAGCTCCGAAAGCTTGTGATTTCAAATAAAACTGTTGGACTATAACCTGGTGTTGTGCGACTTCTCACTTTTGTCCACCCCAGTCCAACACCGGCATCTCCGCATCATTGCTCTATTTAGGCAGCAATTCTGTATGAACTTACTGATTTTTATCATTTGGTTAACCTTCCAGCACCGTTACAAGAGTGACAACCAAGTCAACAATCGGGAGGTTATGATTCTCATCAATGGGAAGTAAGTCATATCCTTATTGCTACTTGTTTGTTTTCGGCAAATAGAATATCTCTCTATAATTATTAAAAATCATATTCTTTGCATACATCTTCTCCACAGAACCTTACTGCCTGTTGTCATGTTTTTGTCACACTTTGTTACCATTTGTTTCTTATTCTAAATTCATATGTTCACATTTATAATGGAAACTACCTTGTAAACTTGCCATGCTGCCACTAGTTGTAGTGGTGTATTGCCTCAGTTTTGTGTCTCCCAGCTCCTAGCCTGTACTGGAGAATGTCATGTGTGCCAGCCAACTTTACTTTTCAGCTTTCCAAGTTACTGTAAGTTTTGTTATTTAACTGTAAATCTATTATATATAAAAAATGGTGAGTGGGCTCAGAATTCCAAAGGTACTGTGTCTGTAGATGGCACTGTGAGCATAATGATACATGAATAATTAAGAACAATGGAACAAGACCTAACATTATGTGACTGCCCTTGCCTGATTTTTCGAACGTCATTAGGTTTTATTCTCTTTAAAAAATTGCCATTGTGGTCTCACATGAACTGTCAAGTTAAGCATGCAGTACAGCAAAACAACATTTGCTGCATGAAATTGGTAGATGGAAATAAAGAAACCTAGTAGAAATTAATTAAAGTAAATGCACGTCTTTAAAAGCACAGCATGAGGAATCTAAGTCCGCAAGACGAAATAGCATTTGAGCGTCTTTTGCGCTGGAGCATGAGAACAGTTTTGAAAAACCCAGCAAAATGGCAGCTAGGCAACAAATGTTGCAGTACAATCCAACAAACATCAGTTGCAACCCCTCCACCAATGCAGTACATATCATGACCCCACTCCACCCCCTGGTGAGCAGAAATCATACTCACCAACGAGAAGAAACAGCTCCCTCTTCCACTGAAAGGAAATCAGGTCGAACCCACCTCCACACTTCCTCAACCAGCTTTATATTTTGCTGCAACAACTGCTGAGATCAAACAAAATAGCCACCGTCAATCCCCCCACCAATTCTCACTAAGCAGTACCTCCTGGGATGAACAGCAAACTCTCCCCTTACTCCTTCCCCATCTCCCTCCCCATTTCCTCCGCACCCTCTTTTCCCCCTTTTTACCCCTCCTTCTCTACGAACTCCTCCCCCTCGTTCTCCCTAAATGTTTCCACTCCCTCTACCTACCTTCTCTCCCCATCTCCTTCTTATGTCCCCACCTTTCTTCTTGCCCCTGCCCTTCTTCACCTGCCAATATACGTCATTCCCTTGTCTCTCTATTGGTTCAATTATCCTCTGTCCTCTTATCCTGCTTGACCTGAATACTGCACTTGGCCTTAACTACCCATGTGCAATACCGCAGGAGATTGACTAGTAATGTAAATAATATATAAAATCAAAATATTATCTAAAAATAAGGAAATAATGTGAGACTGAATTATATTTTGCACACCCTGCTCCAAATATCTAACATATTTTCACCTAAAGAGTGCATTGGCCTTGACTCCTCATGTGTAATGCCATGGGAAATTAACTAGTAATATATTAAAATTCTTACTCAGGTTATGAGCTGCATGAGCAACCTGCCTTATAAGCATTTCCCAGTGGAATTCCAATGGATAGATGTCAACACTATTACACATACTTATAATTACTATCTGTCACACCATTAGGTGGTGCTCTAATTCCAATGTTAAACAACACTAACCTGCAATGATTGCTTACTGTGGCACTAGCTGGTGCTGTATTATCTTTTCTGCACAAATCACTCTAATTGCTTTGTAGAAACATTTTCATTCCCCATTATTTTCTCAGTAACTGACATTTCTATGACATAATGAAGATTTTAATCTAAATTAAAAAATGCCAAAATTTACATATTTCACAATAACTTGATTAAATATATACACTAAGTTATCTTTTGTGTCTTTTAATTCCTTCATTAAATGTTTTACTTGAAGACTTCAAAGCCTGGCCTTGGACTTGACATTTCTGCTTGGAGCTATGGCCCTGTTAGCTGAATTTGGATTGTGCAATCTGAGTATGTGCACTGTACAGTTTCTGAGGATACTTCAGTACCATTTAGTCAACTGAACTGATGGAATATATTTCTTTAGCCACTATTACTTTCTATTCAGTAGCTTGGTTACACTACAGTTACAGCTGTGTGACACCACAGTATTAATTTAAATCAGGTAAGGTTAGAAGTAACACCTGCAATACACAGTAGGACCACAAACCTGTGGGGTGGACATACCACCATAATTTCTGGGGTGTACTTGGTGCTCCCGCCATCTCCAAGAGGCCACAGACTGCTGCAAAATGAGCCAATTCTGGGAAGGGTTGCTTGCCCCCTTTCCTCCCCCCAGAAATAAGAAGTGAGTGCCCTCTCAGCCCCCTCTATTAGCAGCCAAAATTTACGTTTAATGACCTGGAGTTTCCGCTCGATTACGCTTTTTTTTCGGCGCAATTCCCCTGATATCGGCGTAACCAGTGCAAAAGATCGCGGAGCTTTAAGCACAAATTGCATTCAGCGCAACCTGAGTTTTCACGATCTTTTATGCTAGTTTTAAAAACATCACGCTAGAAACAGGCCCCCCACACAAAACTAGCCACACCCTCAGGGTGAATTAATCACCATTGGAAATTTCCGGTAATTGCGCTCATTTGCAGACCTTCAAGGAGGCTCCAAAAATTAAGCTGGATCTTTTGGGCTCAAAGACACTAAATAGGTACGTTTTAAAAGGTTTTGAATGAATTTTTAAAAAAATTACTAAGGAACTGACTGCTGTACCCCAAACTAACGAGAAAATAATTTTATATATTTTTTTAAGTCATTTTCACAGGTGGTGGATTGACACTGTATTTAAAAAGCTTATTTTTTGTGATAAACCCATTTTCAGCTGTATTAATCAAACTTTACCAAGTTACCACTTTTAAATATATCAAGGAATATTTTTTAAAGAAACATTTAAAAAAAACATTTGAAAACGCTGCTCAATTGCGCTGGTTCATAGCAGATTTTATGTTTGGTGATATGCAAATTAGTTTGAGCGGAAACTCAGAAAAACAAAACACTTTTCGAAACGGGCACAATTTGCGCCTTTATCACCGATTGCGCCCAAAGCGGACATTCTTCGGGGACCCAGACCGCATTCTAAGCCTGGACCTTCAAGGTGGGCTCCACATCCACCAGTGGACAGGCCAGTACACTTGGTCCCATTCGATGTATCTGTTCACCACTCTTCTTCCATGCCAAGTACATGGGAACTCCTGGCCCACACCCCCAAAGTTGTTGACCTTATTTGAGGTAGCACTATTACACTTACTTTCTTCACTGCAATACCCTGCTTTTGCCTGTAACACAAAGATAAGTGGCTGTTTTGCAGCTCCCAGCTTCAGCTAGTGAGGTATTTTGTAGCTCTCTTTCACTTTTTCCTTTTTATTTGTTTCCGGGCTATGGGCAACACTGGCAAGGTAGTTATTATTGCTCATCCCTAGTTGCTCTGAGGGATTAAAGAGTCAACCATCTGGGTGTAGAGTCACGTGTAAGCCAGACCAGGTAGGGGTGGCAGATTCTCTTCCCTGAAGGACATTAGTGAACCAGTAGGGTTTTTATGACAATCTGGCAACTTTCATGGTAATTTTCTGGTGCTAGCCCACAAATGAACAGATTTATTGAATTCAATTTCAGAACTTGCCATGGTAGAATTTGAACTCATGACCTCTGGCTAGTACTACCATAACGACTATGGTTGGGGTACTGAAGTACTGCTTATTTCTTCTGCTGTCTGGAATAAAATGAGCGCGGCCTGCAATTTATTTCTGCTTTTTACAGAACAATTGCCATAAAAGTTTTTTTATGTCCCAGAAAACTTGCACCTCCCAGCTTTAGCAAAAGGCTCTGTATTTGGGGATTCTTTCCTGCATTTGAGGTGGAGAGTGCTGCATGGAACAGTAGCTTCTACCACCTTAATGAGCCACTTTACGCATACTCAGGCTGCATATCCCTTCTGCGGACAAGAGGAATGTGTTTATTACATCTACCTGGAGCGTGAGGGGTTGTAGTGAAGGGATAATTACTAGTCCTAGCCCCCTTAGGGCTACCCCGGATCAGGCGTATTCCCCAGACGTTCACCTTCAACTAAAGTTTGAGGTAGCCGAATCCTAAAGATGCTTAATTGGGTCTAAAGGTCCAGACTATCTCTCCCTAAAGGAAAGGAACAACCTGAAGATGTTACCGTCCTCCAGATAGCACTGTTAATAAGTTTAGCTAGACTGTAACGTTCCGGATAATATGAGGGTCCGGAAAACTCCCCCAGAATTCTGCAACTCCTCACCAAGGAGCGTACAGAGATTGAGTTTGCGAGTTTGATACAGAAGTATTATGTGAGACAATTCTAAAAATATATAGATTTATTAAAGAACCGACATGTAATTTACAGTTGGTGATTCAATCGCAACATTAACAGTTCCAAAAACAGAAATCTTACAATTCTATTATCAGAGATCCTTATTCTCAAATCTTAACTTTGTTACATTTTTATATTTCTTTGTCTTATTCCAGGATATCCCCCAAAATCAAATACAATACCGTTGATCCCCGAGATACAAAGAGTTGTAGACTTACAGAGCTTGCCTCTGAAGCCGAGAATCGCTTTGCCCCTTTACAGCGAGACTATCATCCCATTTGAAAGTTCAATTTTTATACCCTTTTGCAGTGGTATTTCCTTTGAAGTTTTCTGCTGATGTAAGCTAATTATCTCTAGTCATTTTTCTGCTGACCCCTGCTATTTTTACAGTCAATTCAGCTGGTAGCATTAAGAATCGTGTCTCTACCTTTAGGTGTTCGAAGCTTATCATAAAAACAATGTGATGGCTGGTGCATCTATTTGATGTCATTCTTACCAAAGTCTTCTGTTTGTGTCTTTTTACGACGTGTAAATTAAAACAACCTCAACCGGGTGCACCATTGTCTTCTTTGTTACCTCAGCTGTTTGCAACACAGACTCGTGTCTCCTGTGTTTCATTTGATGTCATTTTTACGAAGGCATATGTTTCTTAATTTTCTGTTTCTTTCCAAAGTGTTGGTTTAGGACACCTTAACAGGGTGTACCATTGTGTTCGTTCCAAAGCGTCAGACTATCGGGAACCTCCAACCTCCTGTTTCAATAAGGTTATTGATTCAGTATCAACAACTTATCTTATCTCAATAGCCTGTATGCTGTTTACAGCTTCTCCATTGTTAGGTTTTTAGATTTTCAAGCCCAGTTTGTCATGTTACAAAGGCCAGAATTATTTCATAGAATGGTGTATTTTTCTGAATATAGCTTATTCCTTCACAGGAGCACCTGTTTCACTTTTTAAAGGAACTACTTCTCAAGTTCTGGTTAAAGCTCACTCCTACACTTCTGATCTTAGACGTGGAGGAATGGGCAGGTTGTAGGACCTCCTTATAAGTCTGCTCCTGGGTCTGGTCAAAACGCTATTCATACAATCAGGATGCGTAGAATCTATGGCTGCCTGTGACTTGTATGTGTCCGAGTGGCCCTTGAAAGGGTCAGTTGGTAGCACTCTCGCCTCTGAGTCAGAGGGTTGTGGGTTCAAGTCCCACTCCAGAGACTTCATAGAATCATAGAATGGTTACAGCACAGAAGGATGCCATTGAGCCCGTGACTTGAGCACAAAAATCTAGGCTGACACTCCAGTGCAGTACTGAGGGAGTACTGTACTGTCGGAGGTGCCGTCTTTCAGATGATACATTGAACCAAGGTCCTGTCTGCTCTCTCAGGTGGACGTAAAAGATCCCATGGCACTATTTCGAAGAAGAGCAAGGGAGTTATCCCCGGTGTTTCGGGCCAATATTTATCCCTCAATCAACATAACAAAAACAGATTATCTGGTCATTATCACATTGTTGTTTGTGGGAGCTTGCTGTGCGCAAATTGGCTGCCGGGTTTCCTACATTACAACAGTGACAACACTTCAAAAAGTACTTCATTGGCTGTAAAGCGCTTTGGGATGTCCAGTGGTCGTGAAAGGCGCTATATAAATGCAAGTCTTTCCTTCTTTCTTTATCTAATGTCCACTGGTATGATCTAGGCCTTCCGCAACCGGTGGGCACTGCAGGATGTAAACGCATCATAGATGAGAGGACAAAATTGTAATTTAGTTTGAAGTTTCTCTTAGTTGGAATGGACCTTCTGTGAAAATTTTTAGTGTTGCCATCCTCTTGAGGGAGGCACTTGCAGTGATGTTCTTGGTTAAAGAAAGGAAGAAAGAGTTGCATTTATATAGTGCCTTTCACCACCTCAGGACGTCCCAAAGCACTTTACAACTAATGGAGTACTTTAGAAGTGTAGTCACTGTTGTAATGTAGGAAACGCGGCAGCCAATTTGCCCACAGCAAGCTCCCACAAACAGCAATGTGATAATGACCAGATAATCTTTTTTTTTAGTGATGTTGATTGAGGGATAAATATTGGCTAGGACACCAGGGATAGCTCCCCTGCTCTTCTTTGAAATAATGCCATGGGATCTTTTACGTCCACCTCAGAGAGCAGACAGGACCTCGGTTTAATGTCTCATCCAAAAGACGACATCTCGAACAGTGCAGCGCTCCCTCAGTACTGCACTGGAGTATCAGCCTAGATTTTTGTGCTCAAGTCTCTGGGGTGGGACTTGAACCCACAATCTTTTGACTCAGAAGTGAGAGTGCTACCAATTGAGCCACAGCTGGTTAGATGGCATTGGAATTTCTTGGTCTATTTCAAATAGTGCTTCTTATGCTTCTTTCTGTGGTTCTAACCTTCTCCCTTTGGTGGTCTGGAGTCCGTTGGAAGTTGGCCTGCCCAGACCCACCCTGAATTTTTTCTGCTTGAGTCTTTCCCATCTACCAGTTTCTTGTTTGATTTTTCTCCTCCAATATTTAGCTCTTGTATTATACTTGAGGTCCTGTGGCTGAATATAGCATGTAACAACAATCGCAAAGTACAATAATGGAGCTGACACAGCAAGTCCTGATTTGTCTGCCTGCCCCAAATGTTTCATAGCCTGCTCACCCACTCATTCGCCTGCCCTGAATACTGCACCTGTTTGTTCGCTGACCGAGTTTTTCTTAGCTTGCCTTCTCACCTTCCTACACATCTTTCCAGCCTGCCTAATTACCCATCCTCCTTGTGCACGTCGCTTAGCGCTTCTCCACCCTTTGTCCTCCCTGTTCCTCTTCCATGCTTCCAGAATTTAGTCTTCCCTCCAGTGCACCTGCTCTTAGTCCATCCCATGCCCCATTCATCACCCTTCTCCCCTTGCTCTCAACGTCCTTCATTCTCTGGCTGCCCATAGACCCCACCATGCCCAAAATTCTCCCAGTTCTCCAATCACTTGTGTCCTCTCAGTCTCCAGACTCCTCTTGATTTCTGCCCCACCCAGTATTCCCATATTTTAACTTCCCAAGGCCACAAATCCACCCTGTGTGTAGTTCAATACCTAATTCCTCACTATGGACTGCTGCCAGAGCTCAATGTTCTCCCAGGTCTCTCACCACACAGTCTGTTCCCTAACTCACGTGATTCCACACTTCACTCCTCCAATTACTGCTAGGTTCAGCCTTCCCTTTCCTACCAAGCTGTACTGCTTTCCACATTTCAGCTTCAACCCCAGTCCCTTGCTTTCTCCCAGCTTCCTAGTAGTCCCTTTTGGCCTGATATTTAAGGGCCACCCTCTTTCTCAGATGCTCATGCTGCAGCACCTTTCCAATAGGCTCTCCATCTCCACCTCCAACTCACTATATGATGCTTCACATCTTCCTGCATACCTTAAGACTTCAAAAAGGCATGAGAAAGATATTAGACGTGTACAGGAGCCAGTGCATTAGCAAAGAAACATCTGTGAGCCACACAGAAATATTGGACATATACAGGAGAGGTGACAAGGGAAGAAAGAAAAAGAGAGAGACTGAAACAATGAGAAAAATAGTCTGACAATGTTCCAGATACCGCAGTGAGAAAGCCATAACGAGAGAAAAAGGTGGAAGACAAAGACAAGAGAGCATGTCACAAAAATAACTAGAGTGAGAAAAAAAGCAGAGGGACAGTTATAGGAAGAGAGAGAGATTTTTTTGTCTATGAGCATTACCACAGGAGATAAACTAAATTAAAATCATTGGGCATGAATTTCCACCTCAGAAATTTACTCCCATTGTGTATCACACAGTATAATGCTCTTGTCATAAAACAGCATGAGCAATGCCAGTGGAAATCCACTAGTATGTCTTTTTGCATTGGCCTTATCTAGCGGCACTTATTTTCTTTTCTTGTAGGTTGCGGAGAGAAAAATGGATGCATGTTCAAGTGGGAGATATAATTAAGATGGAGAATAACCAATTTGTAACTGTAAGTAGGAATTATTTCTTTCTTTCTTTCCTTTTGAATTTCCTTCCCTTCCAGTGGGAGTAATACTATCAGGAGCTGCATCAGCACCCCAAACTCACTCTGCACAGCAAATGGAAGCCATGAGAAAATTGCAGTGGCTTAGCAGTCGATTCACATTGGAAGGTGGGTTTCCGCTCCCCCACTATCTCACCAGAGGGAGGGAAATACAGGCCGACATCTCTAACCCATTGTTTTCTATCCTTCATCCTATTTCTTATCTATTCCCACATTTTATCTTGAATCCCTGCAACTTTGAGCTTAACTGGTAGTCTTTCATGTGGGACTTTATCAAATACCTCTTGGAAGTCTATGTATACAATATTGTAGGGTTTTCCACAGTCCTCATGGGTTGTCACTTCATCAAAAAAGTTGCGGAGGTTGGTCAGGCAAGATCTTGCCCTTCTAACGCCGGTATTTCAGTACGGTAGCCTAGCAGTACTAGCCTAGCAACTCGGAGTCGTGAGTTTAAATCCCACCATGGCAAGTTGTGAAATTGAATTTTTAAAAATCTGACTATCTGTGGGCTGGCACCAGAAAGAATGATCATGAAAGATGCTGGATTATTGTTAAAACCCTATTTTGTTTATTCGTTCCTGGGATGTGGGCGTCGCTGGCAAGGCCTGCATTTATTGCCCATCTCTAACTGCCCTTGAGAAGGTGGTGGTGAGCCGCCTTCTTAAACCGCTGCAGTCCATGTGTTGAAGGTACTTCCACAGTGCTGTTAGGGAGGGAGTTCCAGGATTTTGACCCAGCGACGATGAAGGAACGGCGATATATTTCCAAGTCAGGATGGTGTGTGACTTGGAGGGGAACTTGGAGGTGATGCACAAACAGCACTTAATAAATGACCAGATAGGGGCTCAATTGAGCTGTGTAGCGCCTGTGTTTTAGGCGCTACGCGGCTACCTAACGCTCAAAAATGGGGTCCGAGATGTGCACGCAGACTTCCGACGGGAAGTGCGCAGAATACCATCCTGGTAAAGGGGTTGGTGCATGCGCACCTAATGACTGCTGGGAGCATGCAGAGCAGGCAGATCATGACGCGAATCAGTGTGGAACGCTGATTTGACCCCAGTGCTGCCATTTTCCAACTGCACACTCCAGGCAGCACCCTGTCTTAACCTCGCACAGCTGAACACGACGTTAAACGGAATGAAAGACCCCCTCCCCGCCAACCAGGGCTATTTAAAGAAATCATGAAGTAATTACAGGTTAGTTGCTGGATTATTTCTTCTGGCTCCTGGTGCAATTGTACATGTTTTTGGAGCTTACCTATACTTGTCTAAAGTTTGAATAGTCTACAGGGAGTGGTCTGGCTGGTGCTGAAGTACTTTTTGTTCATTTAGAGGCTTGTGCTGAAACAAGTTGCTTCCAGATATGGGTGGTTTGGTAGGGCTTCCTCTTGGAATGGAACATGACTGGGAGAATGAAGAGAGGCCGTGCAGAGCAGGACAAGCTGGTAGAAGAGGGAGGAGGAGTAGAGGGAGAAGGGTTCTCAGCAGGAGGCCCTATCCGCCGAGAGTCTTTAGGGAGCAATTCTGTTACCTCAACCTTCAGCGAGGACCAATGCATGAAACATCTTCATTTCAGAAAAGAGGTCGTGACTGAAATCTGCCAACTGCTGTAGCCGTAACTGCAACCTCAAAGAAGGGCAAGGACAGCATTGTATCTGGTTGTCAAGGTGACCGTGGCTCTTAGCTTTTTTGCATCTGGCTCCTTCTAGGCTGCTGCTGGAGATATAAGCACTATTTTGCAGTTTGCAGTGCACTGCTGCATAAGGGACGACACTGAGGCTCTCTATACACAGAGAAACAGTTTAATCTAATTCCCTCTTGCCAGAGACAAGCAGGCCGAGCAAGCACAAAGGTTTGCACGGATTGCAGGCTTCCCCATGGCGCAGGGTGCCATTGACTGCATGCACATTGCTTTGCGTGTGCCTCATGTGAACTCGGCCATTTTCATGAACCGAAAGGGAATTTACTCCCTCAGTGTGCAGCTGGTGTGTGACCATAGGCAGTTCATCATGCAGGTGAATGCACATTATCCTGGCAGCAGTCATGATTCTTTCATCTGCGGCAGTCCTCTGTGCCACCTGTATTTGACCCACCACAGCAAGTCAAAGGCTGGCTACTGGGCGACAAGGGTTATACACTCATGACATGGCTCATGACTTTGGTCCGGAACCCACGCACATGTGCACAGCAGGCCTATAATGCCACAAGGAACATTATAGAGCACACCAATTGTGTCCTCAAGCAACGCTTCCGCTGGCTGATCCGCTCTGGAGGAGCTCTGCTGAGCGGCTTTCGAAATTTGTGGTAGTATGCTGCATGCTGCACAACCTCGCCATTAGGAGGGAAGAGCCCTTCCCACCAACTATAAGGCGAGAAGCTCAGGCGCACAAGGAGGAGGTGGAGGAAGTGGAGGAGGAGCAGGAAGTGGAGGAACAAGAGGAAGGGAGGCTACAATGTAGACAGCCTCTTTCTGTCCGGGCTGTACCTGATCAAATAATTCATGAGTGATACTAGTAACCTCAACCACACCTCCCCATTCACCAAACAGTCCCACACTTCTTACCTTTCCTCTATCGCTGACCATCACATCGTCCTCTTTCCAACAACACAAAAATAAAAATCACTAGAAAATGCATATTCCATCCAATTTTATAGAATCATAGAAACTTACAGCACAGAAGAAGGCTATTCGGCCCATCGTGCCTCTGCTGGCTTTTTGAAAGAGCAGTCGTCATTAGTCCCATATCCCCGCTTTTTGTCCATAACCCTGTAAGTTCCTCATCCTCAAGTACCTGTTCAACTCGCTTTTAAATTTTTTTATGCAATCAGCTTCCATCACCTTTTCAGGTAGAGCATTCCCGATCCCAACAACTCTCTGAGTGAAAAAGTTTCTCCTCAACTCCCCTTTAGGTTTTTTGCAACGATTTTAAATCTATCCACTCGCCAGAGGGAATAATTTTTCTCTATTTACTCTATCAAAACCTCTCATCATCTTAAAAACCTCTATTTTGTCACCCCTTAGCCTTCTCTGTTCCAAGGAGAACAGTCCTAACTTTTCCAGCCTCTCCTCATAACTGAAGTCCCTCATCCCTGGTAACATCCTGGTAAACCTCCTCTGTACCCTTTCTTAGGCCTTCACATCTTTCCTGAAATGTTGTGCCCAGAATTGTCAATAATATACCAGCTCAGGCCTAACCAGTGATTTATAAAGTTCCAGCAGGATCTCATTGTTTTTATAGTCTGTGCCTCTATTTATAAACCCAAGTAACCCATATGCATTTTTAACCACCTTATCAACTTTCCCTGCCACCTTTAAGGATTTGTGTATGTGGACACCAAGGTCTCTCTGCCCATCTACACTTTCGAAAATTGTACGATTTATAGTATACTGTCTTTCCATATTAGTCCTCCCACTTATAAATTCAATCATTGCATAATGCATACCAAAATAAATTAATCACCCTTGGGCGCCTTTCCCTATCCTAATGCTCCTATGAGGTGCTTCCCCAGTGGCTGCAGCATGGGTGGTGGAAGGCTGTTGACCTTCAATTGAGGCGACTGCAGATGGCCTTGGAGGGAGAGCTCGAGCAGCTCTGGGCCGAGAGCGCCTAGCTTCAGACTGCACCATCTCGATGTTGGCTGCAGCAGTCTGGGCTGGCTGGCTGACAGGCAACAGCAAGGGTATTGGCGGAGTGGCAGGGTTGGGAACATGAATACTGTCATCCTGAGAGAGGACAGCAAGTTCATGTTTCATGGAGCCACTGCCACTCTACCAGTGTACCAAGCATTTGGTTATGTACACCCATCAGCCTTCTTCTGTAGTCTGGCCCAACAAAGTCTGCATCTGACTCCTCTGCAGCAGAACTAGTGTGCGACCTCGCCCTCTGCGAGCTGGCACCTGCGCTATCCTTCCCCCCTGCCCTGGCTCCTGCACACTTGTGCCCGGTGTCTCACCACATGCAAATCCCTCCTCTATCCTGGCCTCTAAAATACACACAGTGTCAATCTTTGAGCTGGTGGCTGTGAGTGTAAGATCGAGTGATGGCGTCTCTTCATCTTCACTGTCTTATTGCTCTTCCTCCTCTGACTGTGAAGGTTCCAGTTCTTGGGTATCTGAAATGAAAAAGGGACAAGGGTTGGGTTGTGGTGAAGAGAGAGGAGAAAATAAGAAGTGCATGCTTATACCATCTGCAGCTTGTGAGTCAGAAGAAATGTGGAATGAGGGAGAAGTGGATGAAAGAAGGAGGATTAGGTATGCAGATACCCTCATCATTGATGCCTCTAGCCCCGCTAGTGGCCATTGCTCCTCCATGGGGGTTAAAACATGCAAGTGCGCTTGTCCTCCTCCGTTCTTTTCTGCTGCCTCCTGTTATGCACCACCTTCTGCAAGGAAAAGGGAAGTGTTTCAGTGAATGTCTTGCAATATGTTTGGGTGATGTGACTGTCATGGTTGAATAGCTGCTAGTGTGTGTGAGCTGTAAGTTGTGGGTGCAAGGCTTGCTGTGTGTGAGGGTGAGGTAAAGCCTATGAATTGAAATGTTGGTAGGTGGGTGATGGGGGTGTAGTGAATTGAGCAGTGGATGAGGCTAGTGGTGCAGTTGGTAGGATATGCCATTTGAAGATGAACTCACTCATCTTGACATTTTGTGTCAGATCATTAAACTTCCTCCTGCACTGCATCCATGTTCTTGGAGCAACACACGTGGCATTGACCTCCGCTGCTACTTCTTCCCACTGGCTGCTGAGCATATGTCTGGAGGGCTTCCTGCCTCCCTACGGATACAAGATGTCTCTCCTTCTCATGGAATCATAGAAAGTTACAGCATGGAAAGAGGCCATTTCAGCCCACCATGTCCGCGCCGGCTAACAAAGAGCTATCCAGCCTAATCCCACTTCCCAGCTCTAGGTCCGTAGCCCTGTAGGTTACAGCATCCCAAGTGTACATTCAGGTAATTTTTAAATGTGGTTAGGGTTTCTGCCTCTACCACCCTTTCAGGCAGTGAGTTCCAGACCCCCACAATCCTCTGGGTGAAGAAATTTCCCCTCAAATCCCCTCTAAACCTTCCACCAATTACTTTAAATCTGTGCCCCCTGGTTTTTGACCCCTCTGCTAAGGGAAATAGGTCCTTTCTATCCACTTTATCTGTGCCCCTCATAATTTTATACACCTCAGTAAGGTCTCCCCTCAGCCTCCTCTGTTCCAAGGAAAACAGACCCAGCCTATCCAGCCTTTCCTCATAGCTATGATTCTCTACTCCCGGCAACATCTTTGTAAATCTCCTCTGTACCCTCTCTAGTGCAATCACATCTTTCCTGTAATGTGGTGATCAGAACTGCACGCAGTACTCTAGCTGCGGCCTAACTAGTGTTTTATACAGTTGAAGCATAACCCCCCTGCTCTTGTATTCTATGCCACGTCTAATAAAGGCAAGCATTCCATATGCCTTCTTAACCACCTTATCTACCTGGCCTGCTACCTTCAGGGATCTGTGGACATGCACTCCAAGGTCCCTTTGTTCCTCGACAGTGTCTGACTCAGTGTCCTACCATTTAATGTGTATTCCCTTTCCTTGTTAGCCCTCCCCAAATGCATTACCTCACACTTCTCTGGATTGAATTCCATTTGCCACTGTTCTGCCCACCTGACCAATTTATTGATATCTTCCTGCAGTCTACAGCTTACTTCTTCAGTATCAACCACACAGCCGATTTTAGTATCATCTGCAAACTTCTTAATCATAACCCCTGTATTCAAGTCTAGATCATTGATATATACCACAAAAAACAAGGGACCTAGAAGGGTAGTAGGGATAAACCAGGGAATTACAGGCCAGTGAGTCTAACATCAGTGGTAGGGAAATATTGGAAAAAATTCTGAGGGACAGAATTAGTCTCCACTTGGAGAGGCAAGGATTAATCAAGGATAGTCAGCATGGCTTTGTCAGGGGGAGATCATGTCTGACCAATTTGATTGAATTTTTCGAGGGGGTGACTAGGTGTGTGGATGAGGGTAGTGCAGTTGATGTGGTCTACATGGACTTCAGCAAGGCTTTTGACGAAGTCCCGCATGGGAGACTGGTCAAGAAGGTAAGAGCCCATGGGATCCAGGGCAACTTGGCACATTGGATCCAAAATTGGCTTAGTGGCAGGAGGCAGAGGGTGATGGTCGAAGGTTGTTTTTGTGACTGGAAGTCTGTGTCCAGTGGTGTACCGCAGGGATCGGTGCTGGGTCCTTTGCTGTTTGTAGTGTACATTAATGATTTAGATATGAATGTAGGAGGTATGATCAGTAAGTTCGCAGATGACACGAAAATTGGTGGGGTGGTAAATAGCGAGGAGGGAAGCCTCAGGCTACAGGACGATATAGACGGGCTGGTTAGATGGGCAGAACAGTGGCAAATGGAATTTAACCCTGAAAAGTGTGAGGTGATGCATTTTGGGAGGACTAACAAGGCAAGGGAATACACAATGAATGGTAGGATCCTAGGAAGGACAGAGGATCAGAGGGACCTTGGTGTGCATGTACATAGATCCGTGAAGGCAGCAAGACAGGTAGATAAGGTGGTTAAAAAGGCATATGGGATACTTGCCTTCATTAGCCGAGTCATAGAATATGAGAGCAGGGAGGTTATGATGGAGCTGTACAAAACGCTAGTTAGGCCACAGCTGGACTACTGTGTGCAGTTCTGGTCGCCACACTATAGGAAGGATGTGATTGCATTGGAGAGGGTGCAGAGGAGATTCACCAGGATGTTACCTGGGCTGGAGCGCTTCAGCTATGAAGAGAGACTGGACAGGCTGGGGTTGTTTTCCTTAGAGCAGAGAAGGCTGAGGGGGGACCTGATTGAGGTGTACAAAATTATGAGGGACATAGATAGGGTAGATAGAAAGGAACTTTTCCCCTTAGTAGAGGGGTCAATAACCAGGGGGCATAGTTTCAAGGTAAGGGGCAGGAGGTTTAGAGGGGATTTGAGGAAAAACTTTTTCACCCAGAGGGTGGTTGGAATCTGGAACTCACTGCCTGAAAGGGTGGTAGAGGCAGGAATCCTCACAACATTCAAGAAGCATTTAGATGAGCACTTGAAACGCCATAGCATATAAGGCTATGGACCAAGTGCTGGAAAATGGGATTAGAATAGACATGGCCTGATGGCCGGCGCGGACACGATGGGCCGAAGGGCCTCTTTCTGTGCTGTATAACTCTATGGGGGAAAAATTCAGTATCGCCCCGTTTGGGGCGCAATTATCGGCCGGGCGCAAAGATTAGCGCCTGGCGCTAATTATCGCCTCCAACTGCAAACTTGACTTTTATCGCCCCTGGAGGTGATTGGAGCGCTAAATCGGGCACTACACTTCTGTCTTAAGGCGCAAAGGCCGAGGAGCGAGGCGCTAACTCAGAGCGCTGGCAAGGCTCATGTGATGTCAGTCAGCAATGGAACACAGACACAATGGCGCTGGCCAGTTCTTAAAGGGGAGGGTTGATCTTGCTTTCCATCCACATCCTGCACATTGCAGCCTTGAATCTCGGCCTGGAGAGACCTGTACATCAAATCTGCTGGAAAAAACAATGGAGAGGCCCAGGGAAAGAGCTCAGAGTGCAACCCCCACAATCTCTTCTAAATTGATACAAGGAAGGGCAAATCAAAATGAACCTGCAAAGTGCTGCTCAGTACCCAAAACTCCTTCACACAGCGTTGAATCTCTCCAGAAGTCTCTCTCTCTCTCAGAATGCGTGGTTCAAAAATGTCACCAACAAAAAAAGGCAGGAAGCGGTCGCCTTTAAATAGCGCTCCCCCATTCCCTTCCTGACTGCAAAACGCTCCCCTCAACCTGTTGTTGCTAGCGGCAGGCAGTAAGGCAGGGGGCGCCACTCAATATCCGCTCCGGGGCGCTGCGCACTCAACTGACGTCACGATCTGCTGGCGCAGGAGATCGTGGCGGTAGTGTTTAGCGCCGCCGCAGAATGTCTAGTTAATTTCACGAGCGGCGCAAACAGTGCCATGCCCGGGTGCTAGTTGCTTTGCGCCCCATTAGCGCCCTCTTAAGGCGCTAACGGGAGGCGCAACCAACTGAATTTTCCCCCCTATGACTCTATGGGGGAAAAATTCAGTTGGTTGCGCCTCCCGTTAGCGCCTTAAGAGGGTGCTAATGAGGCGCAAAGCAACTCGCGCCCGGGCGCGGCGATGTTTGCGCCGCTCGCGAAATTAACTAGACATTTTGCGGCGGCGCTAAACACTACTGCCACGATCTCCTGCGCCGGCAGACCATGACGTCAGTCGAGTGCGTAGCGCCCCGGAGCGGATATTGAGTGGCGCCCCCTGCCTTACCGCCTGCCGCTAGCAACGACAGGTTGAGGGGAGCGTTTTGCAGTCAGGAAGGGACTGGGGGAGCGCTATTTAAAGGCGAATGCTTCCTGCCTTTTTTTGTTGGTGACATTTTTGCACCACGCATTCTGAGAGAGAGAGAGAGACTTCTGGAGAGATTCAACGCTGTGTGAAGGAGTTTTGGGTACTGAGCAGCACTTTGCAGGTTCATTTTGATTTGCCCTTCCTTGTATCTATTTAGAAGAGACTGTGGGGGCTGCACTCTGAGCTCTTTCCCTGGTTCTCTCCATTGTTCTTTCCAGCAGATTTGATGTACAGGTCTCTCCAGGCCGAGATTCAAGGCTGCAATGAGCAGGATGTGGATGGAGAGCAAGATCAACCCTCCCCTTTAAGAACTGGCCGGCGCCATTGTGTCTCTGTTCCATTGCTGACTGACATCACATGAGCTTCGCCAGCGCTCTGAGGTAGCGCCTCACTCCTCGGCCTTTGCGTCTTAAGACAGGTGTGAAGTGCCTGATTTAGCGCTCCAATCATCTCATGGGGCGATAAAAGCCAAATTTGCAGTCGGAGGCGATAATTAGCGCCAGGCGCTAATCTTTGCGCCCGGCCGATAATTGTGCCTCAAATGAGGCGATACTGAATTTTTCCCCCTATGACTCTCTGAGCCCTGCGGAACCACTGGAAACAGCCTTCCAGTCACAAAAACACCCATCAACCATTACCCTCTGCTTCCTGCCTCTGAGCCAGTTTTGAATCCAACTTGACACTTTGCCCTGGATCCCATGGGCTTTTAACTTCGTGACCAGTCTGCCATGTGGGACCTTATCAAAAGCCTTGCTAAAGTCCATATACACTGCATCAAACGCACTACCCTCATCTACCCTCCTTGTTACCTCCTCAAAAAATTCAATCCAGTTTGTCAGACATGACCTTCCCTTAACAAATCCGTGCTGACTATCCTTGATTAATCCGTGTCTTTCTAAATGAAGATTTATCCTGTCCTTCAGAATTCTTTCCAATAATTTTCCCACCACTGAGGTTAGGTTGACTGGCCTGTAATTACTCAGTCTTTCCTTTTCTCCCTTTTTAAACAAGGGTACCACATCACCAGTCCTCCAGTCCTCTGGCACCACACCTGAAGCCAGAGAGGATTGGAAAATGATGGTCAGGGCCTCTGTTATTTCCTCTTTTGCTTCGCTTAACAGCGTGGGATACATTTCATCCGGGACTGGGGATTTATTCACTTTTAAAGCTGCTAAACCCCTTAATACTTCCTCTCTCACTATGTTTATTTCATCTGATATTTCACACTTCTCCTCCCAGATAGCAATGTCTGCTTCGCCCCTCTCCTTTGTGAAAACAGACGCAAAGTATTCATTAAGAACCCTACCGACGTCTCCCGCCTCCACACATAGATTACCCTCATGATCTCTAATAGGCCCTACCCTTTCTTTAGTTATCCTCTTACTCTTAATATATTTATAAAACATCTTTGGGCTTTCCTTGATTTTACTTGCCAAGAATTTTTCATGCTCTCTCTTTGCTTTCCTAATATCCTTTTTAATTGTACCCCTGCACGTTCTGTACTCATCTAAAGATTCTGTAGTATTTAGCCCTCGGTATCTGTCATACGCCTCCCTTTTTTTCTTTATCCTACCCTGTATGTCCCTAGACATCCAGGGGGCTCTAGATTTGTTAGTCCCACCATTTTTCTTTAAGGGCACATATTTGGTCTGAACCCTCCGGATCTCCTCCTTGAATGCCTCCCACTGCTCTGACACTGGTTTACCTTCAAGTAGCTGTTTCCAGTCCACTATGGCTAAATCCCCTCTGAGCTTAGCAAAATTTGCTTTTCCCCAATTTAGAATTTTTATTCCTGGTTCCTTCTCTCTACATCTTGCACCATGATCTCCAGTGCATTGTCAGAAAACCTTGGTGCTCGCTCTTTCGCATGTTCAGCCATTCCTCAAAGTATCACAGCCAAGATTCACTTTGAAAAAACTCCCACCACTTCTAGCAGCCACATTGCTCCTCCCCTTTAAGAGGTTCAGGCTGCCTTTGATATCGGGCCCTCTGCTGATGCATGCAGCTAATGAACGGCGTGGGTAGCACTGGCTGCACGCAGCAATCATTTAAAACAGCAGGCAGCATGAATTTAGCAAACTCCATATATAGAAGATTATGCATCAACCCTGAAACTTTTGAATACATAACTCATTGGCCGAGTAAAGAAATGTTCAGACTACTTCTGTCTATCTCTAACGCCACTGCAGCCATACCAGTTTTTATTGCGAGAACTAGAATTATTTAAAAGCTATATCCATCTCAGTTACCACTCTAAATAAACAAAACCTACTAGTGCAGCCATTATCTTCTACCTATGTGAACATAGCTCATATCAAAAACTCATGGGATCTGGTCTCTCATTCTGTCACCTACCCAGTTCTGTGAAACCAACCAAAATGAAATTTCTTTTAACTTGAATGTTCCTGTGAGGCTGCACCAATAAAAATAAAAAGTAATGGAAGTATGAAGGATGATATTTAAAACAGAATTTTACTTGCACTAGGAAAAATGATGCAAAGACAGATTCCTAGACAAAGCTCATAATGTGGCAGACAAATTCACGCAGCTTCATTTTTACCCTCTCCCCTATGAGGAGCAACATGTATCTTGACACCAGCAAACTCGTCATAAATTATGTTATGGGGCCTCATAGTTTAAGTACAGTAGCAACATTTAAACGTTTAAAACGTCATTCTCCACAAAACCTCTTCCAAAATGTGACATTTGTTGTCCACAATACATCCATAATAAGTTTATAGAAATATTTAAAAATGTCTTAAGACTCTGTTAATGAAAGTGCAGCTTGACAGAAGGGGACAGACTTTAAAATTATGAAGGCAAGCTTATGAACTTCCGATGGTTTAAAATTGAAAGCTGCTTAGTCCAGAGGGGGAAGACTGATTTCAATGTTCTCAGACTTTTCAGAACTAAGCAGAGTCTGGATTACTTTAAAAAAAATGGAAAGTAACTTCTGGCAAAATGTGATTCTATGGAATTTATTACATTGTAATGGAAGCAACTTCTATGCATAATTTTAACATATGCTATCCAATTTCTACTGAAAATTTTATCAAGCAGTTTCTTACACACTAACAAAATTAGATTTGGTTTCTAGCATTATTTATCGACTGTTTACCCCTGGGTTTATAAACTGAGCAAGTGTCAAAGATTGATGATGAAAATTTATGTCGCGCACCTTTCCATATTCCAGTGTTTTTTTAAAAAGATACGTTGTTAGCCTCTTTCCCTAAGTAGATTTCTAACAAATGTGGAATGTTGCAGACAACAATAACATCAAAACAATTTTGTTTATCAGTGGACAATCTGATGGTATTTCATTTCCATCATTGTTTATGATTTGGGAAGCAATAAGCAAACAAAAGTTCAGATGCTTTTTAATGAAAAGGCAAAAGTAATTAGCCTAAATTTGTTCATTGCTCTCTGATAGCATAAGTTGTGTCATAAGACCATAGGAAACATCTCTTAATTAATTCACTACATTGTAAATAAAAGTATCACTAAAAACATTTGAAAACCAAAATTGCGATTTGATCTGCCATTTTTGTCTAACCAATTAATCGGGGTTAGGGCCCCTTTCATGCCACTGAAATTAGCCACTTTCCAATCCCAACACCTTTATTATGTTGATCTACATTCACTCTTCTGCATATTCTAAAGGATTGCTACTAATTTAGGAGGCAAGGGTAAAGGAGGCCTTACAGCGTGTGAATGTTTTGCAACAGGATGTCTTACCTAAACATGACAGCGGAGCAGTGTATGAGGATGCTATCCTTCAGCAGGCAGTCACTGACCTATATCACCAGTTGCAGCAGGAATTGGAGCCAAACAACAGGGCACACACATGACTGCCTGTGGCTGTGAAAGTAATGGTGGCCCTCAACTTCTATGCCACAGGTTCATTCCAGGCTGCAACAGGTGACATCAGTCAGTTTGCTGTCACTACTGCCATGAAGCAAATTAGATGCCTTCTTCACAAGGAGACAGCAATACATCACCTTCCCAGTGCAGGATGGTGATCAGGAGGAGAGAGCTGTCAGATTTACCCACATTACTGGGTTTCACTAGGTGCAAGGTCTCATTGACTGTTGACAAGGTCATGTTGTCCTGCGTTGACCCTGTTAAGAACCAGCCACAGGCAGCAATTAATGCAGGTTTGTGCCCGGTTTCCTGGCAATAGTCATGATGCCTTCATACTATTCAGGTCCTCAATCCCATCTGTCTTCCATCCAGACCAGCGGCTGGCAGACTGGCTCCTTGGAGACAGGGGGGGTATCCCTTCTACAACTGGCTCACGACTCCTGTCAGGAATTTGGGCACATACACTGAGCACCGATACAATGAAAGACACACAGAAACAAGGCCTCTAATTGAGCAAAACATGAGTATACTACAGTAAAGGTTGCAGTGCCTGGACTGATCCAGAGGAGCTCTGAGCGAGTCTCCAGAATTAGTGGTTTGCTGCCTGCTACACAATTATGCAATTCAGAGAGGCCAAACCTTGCAGTCACCAAAGGAGGAAGAAGTGGAGTAGCAAGGCGATGAGGAAGACCAAAGCTGAGCAGTGCTGAAAGCTGCTATAAGCTATAAGGCAACAAATTAGTGAGGAGAGATTCTCTTCAGCAAGCCCTCCCCCCAGCACACTAACAGTCCCACCTACCATATGACCCACTCTTTCCACCCACCTTCTGAATGCCCTTCAACACCACTACCTCATACATAACCAGAAATATGAAAAAAATGAGAAGACGCACAACACCAGGTTATAGTCCAACAGATTTATTTAATTTTACAAGCTTTCGGAGCTGTCGCTCCTTCCTCAGGTAAGTTAGCAGTGAGAGAATCTCCCAGAATTCACAATTTAAACACAGACAAAATCTATTCAAATATTTCCCTACATCAAAGACACACTAAGAGCACAGCCAAGACAATGAGATGTGTCCCAGGGGGTCCAACGTGTCAAACCACCTGCTGGCTGCATATCCTGTCGATTTGTGTTGGTTCTTGTGTTGGTCTTTTTAAAAAAAAAAACACCTGGGAAGACCGGCCATGATGTCAAGTCACGATCTGTATCGTGACATGAACCCGATATCGCGATTGAGGCCATCCTCATGAGTGCGGAACTTGGCTATCAGTTTCTGCTCTATGATTTTGCGCTGTCGTGTATCCCAAAGGCCGCCCTGGAGAGCGCTTACCCGCAGATCCGAGGCTGGGGGAAATATTTGAATAGATTTTGTCTGTGTTTAAATTGTGAATTCTGGGAGATTCTCTCACTGCTAACTTACCTGAGGAAGGAGCGACAGCTCCAAATATGAAGACCAACATCAATGCAAAATAAAACTCTTCACATTTTGTACATTCTGGATTTAACAAATTTTCCTTCTCTTAATGTTGAACTGAAATCACCCAAGTGCAATCTCTTAGTGCCTGGCCTCTGCGCTTGTTTACCTATTTTTGTGCTCCTATGCACTATAGTTCCCCTGTTGCAGGAGCCTAGGAGGTGGAAGACTGCTAATCATCCACTTTATTTCTACTTAGGCAGACTTACTTCTGTTATCAAGCAGTGAACCATATGGCTTGGTTTACATAGAGACAGCTGAGCTTGATGGGTAAGTCAAATTCAAAGTTAAAAGCACTTTCAAGTATGATGAAATGTAGTTTAATAAGATTTATTTGTGAAATTGTTCGTGCAATTTAAATCATGCTCAGACTTAATTTTATTCATAGAAACATTGAATTCTACAGTACAGAAGGAAGCCACTTAGCTTGTATTCCCTTGAGTTTAGAAGGTTAAGGGGTGATCTAATCGAGGTATTTAAAATGGTTAAAGGATTTGATAGGATAGATACAGAGAAACTATTTCCTCTGGTGGAGAAATCTAGAATAAGAGGGATAATCTTAAAATTAAAGCTAGGCCATTTAGGAGTGAAATCAGGAAGCACTTTTTCACACAAAAGGTAATAGAAATCTGGATCTTGCTCCCCAAATGGCTGTGGACGCTACGTCAATTGAAATGTTCAAGACTGAGATCGATAGATTTTTGTTCGGTAAAAGTATCAAGGGATATGGAATAAAGGTGGGTAAATGCAGTTGAAGTACAGATCAGCCATGATCTAATAGAATGGTGGGCTTGAGGGGCTAAATGGTTTACTTCCTGTTCCTATGTTCCATTTGACCCCCTCACCAGCTCTCTGAAAGAGTTACCGATTTAGTCCCATTCCTTGCCCTTTTCCTGTACTCTTGTAAATGATTCTTTTTCAAATTTTTGTTCTCTTCCCTTTTACAAGCTATTATGAATTCTGATGGGGCATTTTATGTCCTGTCAACCATCTGCATAAAACAAATTTCTCCTAACCTCTTCTTTCAATGTTCTGGTGATGATCTTAAATTAATGCCCTCTATGCAGAGCTGGAGACAATCCAACACATCAGAAAGTGAGAGTTTCAGAGGGTGGTCACCCTGCTGAGAGATAGGGAGCTGGCAGCAGTAGAGGAAGAAATGGTGACTATCTGTAGGTCAGGGAAAGCAAGGAGGAACAGGCTAAAAGAAGGAATGCCCGGAGAAAATTATCCTCTCCAATAAACTTTGTGTGGGAAGAATGATAACCCTGGATAAAACCATCAATTGGATTGCCATGGCATCAAAATAAAATAAGTTGGTACAATGGGAGATTCAATACCATTAATAATGCCGTTGTAATAGGAGACTTGCTTGTTAGAGGGGTGGGCGCTATCCTTTGCAATCCTGGCTGTCCAGGATTCTTTGTTCTCTCCCAGGTGCTAGGATAAGGAACATTTCAGAAAGACTGGAAAAGATTATGGAAGGGGACAGAAGAGTAGCCATTCATCATGGTCCACATGGGAGCCAACAATATAGGAAGTAAAGGAACAAGGTGTCCATTCTCTCTTGGCCTCTTTTCTCATGTCTCTTCCCGTCACCCAGTCATACCATCTTCCATTTCTTCCCTCTTGGGTACTTTGCCCCCCTCTAATCCCTACTTCAATCCATCACTACTCTTCTGCTTTTCTACTCGCCTGCTGCCGTCGCAGGCTTGAATCACCTTGGATAAGCCCACAGCCAACCTCAGAACCTCTTAGATTTCTCCAAAAAGCCCATCAATGCACCCATTGCTGCCTCCTTATGAGCAACAACCCCAACAGTCCCATCCTCCTGTCTCGCCTTCCCATCCCCTCACTTCACCCATCACTGCTACCTTGGACTTTGCCAATGAACCAACAATCACCACCCCTCTCTGCATTCCTCCCAGAATATCCAATCCCCTGCATACAAGATCTTTGCCATCCATAACCTTGTTGTAAATGATTGGATTGACATCCTAGCATTGATGGAAACTTAGCTCATGGGTGGCGACACCATGCCACTTACTGAAGCCTCCTCACCTGGCTATAATATCCACCACCAGCCCTGACAAAACAGTCGTGGCCCTTATCATCAAATCACAATTTGGCCTTTGCATTACTCTTCTGGTGATTTCCCCTCCTTCGAGCACCTCACCTTGTTCCACTCTCTCAACTCTCCTTTAAAATCCTCGTTGTGTGTGTACCCCTCAAGCGCCACCCTGAAGTTCTAAGGAGCGTCTTTAAAGGAGGCGAGAGCTGTGGAGAGGTTTTGGGAGGGAATTCCAGCACTTATGGCCTAGATGGCTGAAGATAGCTGCCAAGAGTGGGGCGAAAGAAGTGGGTGATACATAAGAGGCTAAAAAAGTGAGAAGCGAAAGTTAAATGAAGTCAGAATTGAAGAAAGAGAGAGAGAAGTGGAGGATGAGAACAAAGAAAGAAATGAAGGAGAGATGAACTGGAGGAGGAGAAAAAGAGGTACAAGTGAAGGACTTAAAAGAAAGAAAAGAAATACTTGGATTGATATAGTGCCTTTCATGACCTCATGATGTCCCAAAGCGCTTTACAGCCAATGAAGAACTTTAGAAGTGTAGACACTGTTGTAATGTAGGAAACGCGGCAGCCAATTAGCCCACAGCAAGCTCCCACAAACAGCAATGTGATAATGACCAGATAATGGGCCAAAAATTCGGCACTTGCCGGGTGAGTACGCGCTGTGTACTCACCCGTAAGGCCTCCTGAAGTGCCGGTTTCCTGCATGCACTGCGCATGCGCGGGAAACCGGAACTTCCGGTCTCGTGAAGGGAGGGGTTGAAAGGTGAACCACGTACGCGGGAGAGGCTGCGTGCACGCAGCGAACTTAGGTTTTTTTTCAGGTTTCTCCGGGAAGGTAAGTATGGAAGAAGCTGCGCTTTTAAAAAGGAGGCGCAAGACCCATTTTTAACAAGGTAAGTGGTTAATTAATTACAATTTTAAAATGTTTTCAACAGGTTTATCTTTTTTAGATACTTTAAAGAAAGGTAAGTTTATTTTTAGCACTGTTAAAAAGTATTTTAATTTTTTCAAAAATTTAAATTTTTGTTTAAAGTAGTTAAATTATTTAACTTATAGTTATTTTAAAAATGTGATGGTTTTTAAAAAAATTTATTTGAAGTTCAGGTGTTGTTTTGGGGCCGATTTCAATTCATAGATTTGACAGGTCTTCCTGTCAAATCTATGAATGAAAGATGGTCTGCTGCCATTGGCTCTCCATGACCCACGTGATCCCAGGGGACGCATCGCACTAACTACGCCCCTGGGATACACAAGCACTGCGGGCCGGCAGCTGCAGGAGGCCCAGGAGCTGAAGTCCCCGTGGGCCCAGAGGTCAACGGCAGGCGCGGTAGGTAGGTGCGCGCGGGATCCTTGCACCCGCGGGAAGCCAGGGAGCCTAATTTCTGGGCCATTCTGTTTTTTTTAGTGATGTTGATTGAGGGATAAATATTGGCTAGGACATCAGAGATAACTCCCCTGCTCTTCTTCAAAATAGTGCTATAGGATCCTTTACGTCCACCTGAGAGGGCAGACGTTTAATGTCTCATCCGAAAGACGGCACCTCCAACAGTGCAGCACTCCCTCAGTACTGCACTGGAGTGTCAGTGTAGATTTTTGTTCTCACGTCACTGGAGTGGGACTTAAAAGAGAGAGAGGGAAAAACTTGGTTGCTTTGCGCCACCCATTAGCATCCCAAGGGGGTGCTAACGGGGCGCAAAGCACCTAGCGCCCGGGCGCGGCGCCACTAACGCCTCCTGCGAAATTCAGCGGGAGCTTAGCAGCGGCGGTAGCCGGTAGCGCCCTGTGGTGCTGCGCCTCTGGCTGTGCACAGCGCCCCGCTCGTGCCCTGGCCGCAAACTTGGCTCGCGCCCCCTGATCTACCGCCAGAGGCTATGTCTGACAGGGTCAGGGTGGTGTTTCAGTGGCGGCGGTGGCGCAAATTAAAGGGCAGGTGCTGGGCGGCCATTTTTTTGGGGCCGTCTGCCAGCTTCTGCCCCCTCTCGCCTCTTCCTGCGGGGTGCCTGCCGCAATCGGTCAGTCCGGCATTCCTTTTGAGTGCCGGGCTCTTTTGGCGGCAGCCCGCTCCCTGGTGGTCCAGCAGGGCCCCCGGTGCACACTGCACTAGGCCCCTCCCCTTTAATCGGGAGGGAGGCGCTGCTGCACGTAGCGCCGCGATATTCAATGGGAGCGCCTCAAGAGAGAGGGGGAGCGCTTCCAGTAGTGCCCCGCCTCCTGCTTGGAGCGCTACCATTCAATTTCGGGTGCAAGGGCGCTAACTTTTTTGGGTAGCGCCCCAGTGAAGTTAGCTTCCCAAAGGGGACGCGACCCAATTTTTCCCCCAGAGATTTTTTGGTAGACTTACCAGTAACAATATCTCTAGCTAGAGGAATACACAAGTCTGTGAATTTATGATGGGGGTCAGCCCAAAAAAGTTTGAAAATTACTGAAGTAGTTTTTGGTAGCATTTATTATTGAAGATAGACATGTTGTTTGAGTGAACTGGATGTAAAGATCAGCTTATAAATATAAAAACAAAATATTTTGCCCCAGAATCTCAGGGTTTTGCTCCAATTCTGGTCCCTTCCAAACGATGTAGCACTGAAATTCCCTTTGCTTCCACCCAAAATGGCCCCAAGCTCTCAGCCAAGGCCTACAAAAACTACCTTCCTTCTTCTTTGGGACTCTTCTGCTCCTTTAAGTGCCCTCTTGTCTTTTCAGGTGCTGTAGCAGCTGGCTTTCTCCTCCAGTAGTTGGCAATGGGAATCTTGCCGGGAGCCTGTCCGCATGTTAAATAACCCCTGACCCAGGAAAATAGGTTGGGATCAGAGGGTTGGGCCAAAACTGCCTCACTGCAAAGAGGCAAATCAATTCTGGAGTGACTGCTCTTTAATAATGATTGTCGTAAGAATGAGCCTTACGCGTGGTGAACTTAAAGTAAGCTTTAATCAACTAAAAAGGTGCTACATACAAAAGAGGTCTTACTCTATGCCGCTCCAGGATCCAACTGATCAGTCCAGTATTTATCCTGGACTAATCACAGGAAGTGATGCAATAAAGTTCGAGTCACAGGATTGTGTTACCACATTCTCCCCCCCCAAAAGATTAGGAGGCCGGGATGCTCCCTCCATTTCGTAGCCGCTGGACGAGGGAGAGCCGCACCCGTTTGGGTTCTCGTAGCGGTAGAGGGCCACTAGCCCGTTTACCCGCCACGGGCCGTGGACCAGAGTCCGAGTGATCCAGCCTGCTCTGTGAGGGGTCAGGACGATCCTGACTGTGTACTGGTGCCCGAACGGGTGTCGGGCAGGGCTGTGGCAGATCCGTTTCCGAGCGTACGGTACAGGGTGGATCGTGGCTGCGCGTGCGAGCCCCGACGGGCTCATAGTCAGTCTGCCCCAGGTCGGCACGCTGGAGTGAGGTACCAGCCGGCGTCAGATCCAGATTGTGATGAGAGGTACCTGGCGAGCCCAGAGATGTGCCTGGTACAATATCATCCCCTGGTGTCCCTCTATGTTTCGGCGGGCAGGGAGCCAGATCCCGCAATGACACGGTAGATTCCCGACCGTCAGGATACCGAATATAGGCGTAGGTAGGGTTGACGTCAGTGAGCTCAACTTCATCTACCAGGGGGTCATTCTTAGACGCCCGGACATATCTTCGGAGTAGCACTGGTCCCGGTGTAGTCAGCCACGACGGGAGAGATATCCCATAGGATGAGCGACGCTGAAATCGGAAGAACCGTTCATGAGGCGTCGTATTTGTGGTGGTCGAAAGGAGGGACCGTGTGGAGTGTAATGCGTCTGGAAGTACTGCTTCCCATTGCTGGTTGGGTAGGCCCCGAGATCTCAAAGCCAGACGTACCGCATTCCAGATGATAGCGTTAAAACGCTCGACTTGCCCATTCCCGACCGGATGATAAGGCGTTGTTCTGCTGGCAGCAATACCCCGTTCCGAGAGATAGACCTTGAGTTCTCCTGACATAAAAGAAGGGCCCCGATCCGAATGAACATAGGATGCCATGCCACAGAAAGCAAATACCTGCTCAAGGCAGCTGATAACCGTGATCGTCAGCATATTGGGGCAGGGAAAGGCAAACGGAAAACGAGAATACTCATCGACCATGGTCAACAGATAAGTGTTGCGAGTTGAAGAGGGCAACGGCCCCTTAAAATCGATGCTAAGCCGTTGCATTGGCTGGGTCGCATGTATGTGTATACCACCCGAGGGGCGGAAAAACTGAGGTTTCAATTCCGCACAGACTCTGCAGTCCGAGCACATCTTCTTTACATCCCCGGTAGAGAATGGGAGATTTCGGGACCGCACGAAGTGTAGCATGCGAGTAACGCCCGGATGACACAACCCATCATGGATGTCTACGAGCGTAGAGGGTGCCATGGCGGAGCAGAATGCTCGTGTGAGGGTATCCGGAGCCACATTCTCCTTGCCAGGTCGATAGTGGATGGTGTAACCAAAAGAGGCCAATTCCAGCCGCCAAAGCTGGATTTTATTATTTTTAATTTTGGTCCGTTTTCGATTATCGAGCATGAAGGTGACCGATCGCTGGTCCGTGATTAAGGTAAAGTGCTGGCGAGCTAGGAGATGACTCCACTTCCGTACTGCCTCTATGATGGCTGTAGCTTCTTTCTCGACTGGAGGATAATGTAGCTCAGCCCCTTGAAAAGTCCTGGACAAAAATGCCACCGGACGACCTTCCTGATTCAGAGTGGCCGAGATCGCCACCTCCGAGGCATCACACTCAACAACAAAAGGAAGACTCTCATCGATGGAGTGAAGAGCCGCTTTCTCCAACTGTTTTTTCAGGAGGTTAAAGGCTGCAACAGCCGCTGTGTCTAGTGGGAATGTGCTGGCCTTCAGTAGAGGTTGGATTCGGTCCGAGAAGTTAGGAATCCATTTAGCATAGTATGCAAACAGGCCGAGGGCCCGGCGCAAGGAGGCCGGATTCTTAGGTGGCGGGAGTTCTTGGAGTGGGCGAAGCCTTTCAGGGTCAGGTTTAATGATGCCATTGCCCACACAATAGCCAAGGATGTTGATGGTTGGTTGTGACTCAATGGATTTAGCCGCATTTAATGTTAAATTACGGTGCTGGAGTGCATCCCAAAATCGTTGGAGATTGGCGTCATGTTCCCGCTGATTGCGACCTGCGACAGTAATATTGTCCAGATAAGGAAATGTATCCTTCAAGTCTTCCTGTTTGACCAGGTCATCCATTGCTCGCTGGAAGACAGCCACTCCATTAGTGACCCCAAAGGGGAGGCGATGAAATTGATACAGCCGTCCATTGGCTTCAAAGGCCGTATACTGCTTGTCTGAGACCTTCAAGGGTACCTGATGATAGGCACTTTTCAGATCATATGTTGAGAACACCGTGTACTCAGCCAGTTTATTAACCATATCATCGATGCGCGGCAATGGGTATGCGTCCAAGTCCGTATATTGATTGATGGTCTGTGAATAGTCAATGCACAGCCATTTCTTGTGAGGTTGTAGAGGGTTCTTAACAATAACGACCTGGGCGCGCCATGGCGACGAACAAGGCTCGATGATATCCTGTGCTAAAAGCCGAGAAATCTCAGCCGCAATAAAAGACTGGTCTTCCTGACTGAAACGTCGTGACTTTGTTATAATCGGTTTGCATCGAGGAGGGATACTGGTAAACAGTGAGGGTTCATCCAGTGAAGCTGCTGACAATGCACAGAACGGTAATCGAGGTTGTATATTAGAAATCGTGAGTTCAGGTTTGGATCCGCCGAACTCAATGGTGAGCTTCTTATGCTGCTTTTGAAAATCCAGCCCTAAGATAAGATCACTACATAAATCCTTGAGCACCGAAAGCCGGGTGGAGGGATACCTGTGACCATTAAGTGTTATTTCAACCATACAAAAGCCAGAAATTCTGGTATTAAGTGATGACTGAGCCATCGCAACTGCCTGGTCCGATGGGAAAACATGTAGCTTTAACTCTGCAACAATCTGTTCCCTAATGAAACTATCAGTGCTACCTGAGTCAATTAAGGCATCTAAAGTATGTCCATTAATTGATGCTTTTGTAGCTGCATGGAATAGGTTCTGAGGACAAGCAGCTGTAATTGGTGTCGTTGCACAAAGAGTGGCTGAAACTCTAGGTGTGTTTCTGCGAGAGGAAACCCGAGAGGAAGCACGATAGATGTTAGCCGGAACATCTTGATAGGCCCTTACCGGGGCAGTTCGGTAGGACTTAGCTTGATAAGCCCTCGTAGAGGCTCTTGATAGGCAAACCTTTGCAAAATGACCCTTTTTGTTGCAATGACTGCAAAACGCATTGCGAGCAGGGCAGAATTTCCGAGGGTGAAACTCATCACCACAAAAGAAGCATTTCTTAGATTGCCAAGAGGCTGCCACAGTGGGGTCATCATCCTCTTCATCAGTGAAGTCATCAGATTGATCGTCAGGGATAAAGACCTCCCTAATAGAGTTCACCTGTGGCCTCTTAAATTGCCTGACTGTAGTTAAGGCAGTAGACCGAGGTCTGGGCACTGTATAAAGGTCTGCATTTCTTTTTGCCAGATCTAGAGAGCAAGCCATGTCATAAGCTCTCTGAAGCTCAAGTGTCTTACTTTCCAGTAGACGCTGGCGTATAAATGGGGAGGCAAGCCCGCAGATGAAAGCATCACGGATCATTTCTTCACGGTACAGCTCAGCTGAGGCCGCCTGAAAGTTACAGTCCATACTAAGTCTGCGAAGCTCTTGGAGGAATTTATCAATGGATTCCTCCGGCCCTTGTTGGGCTGTAGCTAGTAGATGTCTGGCATAGACCTCATTCGGTGTCTTAGTATATAGTCTCTTAAGCGTCCGAATTGCCTCCTCGTAACTGTCCCATTCCTCCACATACTGAAATACATTCGGGGTGACACAGTTGATGAGTATCCGCAACTTTGAGTCATCATCAGCCTTGCAATATTCCAGAAAATTGTCAAACGTGCGATACCAGTGTTTCCACACCTTACCGGCTGCTGGGGTGTTTGGGTCCAAGTCAAGACGCGATGGTTTAAGGATGTTTTCCATGATGGGTGATTCCCTGGATCCTTAGTTCCGAGTTCGTCCAAAAAGTTTGAGTGCGAAGTTTTCCAAAGTTGATTTAAATTGTCGTAAGAATGAGCCTTACGCGTGGTGAACTTAAAGTAAGCTTTAATCAACTAAAAAGGTGCTACATACAAAAGAGGTCTTACTCTATGCCTCTCCAGGATCCAACTGATCAGTCCAGTATTTATCCTGGACTAATCACAGGAAGTGATGCAATAAAGTTCGAGTCACAGGAAGCTGTATTGTGTTACCACAATGATTGCTTCCAGTTCCACTGGTCCACTTGTGTCACATCTTCATAGCCCCTTTAGTTGTGTATTCTCTGTAGCACCTTTTGCCAAGTGCTTTACACTTCTGCTTCTCACCACTACTGCTGGCTCTGGCGGGAAACCTTTTTTATATTCCAAGTTAATGCCTGTACTCCATTCTCGGGTCTAGATACTCCCAGCCCTCAGTCAATTTTCACGATCTAGGCCTATTTGTGTGTTCAGCACTCCTTCCATCCCCACACCCTCTGATTCCAGCTCCCATTTTCCGTGTCAGTAAACCCAGATCCCCACAGTGCTTCCAGTCTCATATCTCTCTTCAGTGCTCCAGAACTGACCTTCCTCTCTCAGTGCTCCCACAGCCCAGCCCATCCCATCCGAGCTATCTCACCCCACACTCCACCCAGCCCTCAAGCTCCCAGCCTTCACAATTCTCCATCCTACCAGTCCACAGTGACCCCAGCCCCTTCCCTGATTGCCAACAACAGTGGTGCCCTCCAGTTTTCCCTTGATTCCCAACTTCCAGAGTCTTCCCAGTACTCTCATGCCCAGCCTTTTCATTAGTGTGGCCAGAGCTCAAAATCCCGTTGAGTATTCTCATACACACACCTCATCCCCATGACAACTCCCCCTTCAAGCCCTCACTTCATTCCCTCTGCCTACTAGAGAAAAAGTACGAGGCAAACTTATGGGACTAAAGGTGGACAAGTCCCCTGGACCTGATGGCCTACATCCTAGGGTCTTAAAAGAAGTGGCTGCAGAGATAGTAGATGCATTGGTTGTAATCTACCAAAATTCCCTGGATTCTGGAGAGGTCCCAGCGGATTGGAAAACCGCAAATGTAACACCCCTATTCAAGAAAAGAGGGAGACAGAAAGTAGGAAACTATAGACCAGTTAGCCTAACATCTCTCATTGGGAAAATGCTGGAGTCCATTATTAAGGAAGTAGTAGCAGGACATTTAGAAAATCATAATACAATCAAGCAGAGTCAGCATGGTTTTATGAAAGGGAAATCATGTTTGACAAATTTGCTAGAGTTCTTTGAAGATGTAACGAGCAGGGTGGATAAAGGGGAACCAGTAGATGTAGTGTATTTGGATTTCCAGAAGGCATTCGATAAGGTGCCACATAAAAGGTTACTGCACAAGATAAGAGCTCATGGGGTTGGGGGTAATATATTAACATGGATAGAGGATTGGCTGACTAACAGGAAACAGAGGCCGCGATTTTGCAAATGGATGCGGCTTGGGAGCGGGACAGCTGGTTCCTGGCTTCCAGTCCCGCCCCCAACTGCATCCGGCCCACCAACCTGATTTTACGTTGACTGGCCTTGTTAAGCCCTGCAGGCTTGCCGGCCAATTAAGAGGAAGCCGGTCAGATGATGTCATTTGATGCGTCATCTGCCAGTTTTCTTAAAGGGACCATGCACAATTTTTCTTTGACAGCTCATTTCTCAGTGTTTGACAGCATCGAGGTGCTGCAAACACTGACAATCACTGTACAAAGGTGAGCTCTTGCACCCACGCTCTCCAATGACTCCCTCCATAGGCTAAATCAGATGGCAGCTGCAGGTGAGGTTACAGAAGCGATCTGTCACTGGTGAGAGAGGTTCTCCCAATGAGGCGGCACTAGACAGCCAATTCAAACCTTGTTACCTACAGAAAAGTGTAAATGCATTAAAAATAATTTTCCCAACATTTTCTTACTCTGAAACTCACCAGTGCACCATTGGCTCCTTCACACCACTTCTGCAGCTGTCATCAATGCAGAAACATTACAGCAGACTCACAACACGCCACACTTACCTGGCGTGGTGTCAGACGTCGGAGAACCCGAGGCAGAAGCGGTAAAATTGAAAAAGAGCCTGTTAACAAGTATCAAGTACCTGTTAACCCCCAGGTAAGTGGCTATAATCCTCTTCTCGCTGCTAGGTGTTGGGTCCATGCGCAAATTGGGGACCCGACACTTGGGAAGATTGATTGGAGGTGGGTTGACAGCGGGTTTCCTACCCGCTGTCAATCTTTGCGATTTTGACAGCGGTCCCGCCTCCAATCCCGCACTCTGAGGACTGGCAAAATTTCGGCCAGAGAGTCGGGGTAAATGGGTAATTTTCAGGTTGGCAAATTGTAACTAGTGGGGTGCCACAGGGATCAGTGCTGGGGCCTCAGCTTTTTACAATCTATATTAATGACTTGGATGAAGGGACCAAATGTAATGTAGCCAAATTTGCTGATGATACAAAGATAGGTGGGAAAGCAAGTTGTGAAGAGGACACACAGGGCTGGATTTTCCATGACCCGTGGAGTCGGGTTTGGAGGCGTGTGGGGGGTTAAAGTTGCAGATTCGGGGGTCCTGACCCCATCCCGCCTCCACGCAATTTTGATAAAACCGTGTGCGGAGTTCCCGACTCCGTCCCGCCTCCAAGAGGCGGGAGAGGCCATTAAAGCCCTTAACAAGCCCAAAATCGGCTCTGTAATGTCATTTTGAAACGTTTTAGCTAGTTTAACCCTTTTCTGACGTGTAGTACGCCTGATGTGAAACACGCCAGTGAAAACTGGCGGGAGCACAAGTGGATAGCTGACTATCAGCTGCAGGTCCACTATTACAACGGAGATGTGATGAAGGTAGTAGTAGTATTAGGTCTGAAAGTCGCCTCTGATGCTGCTGCATTGAATGTCTTCAGAGACTGCCGGGGCCTTTGGAGGACCTGGATGGAAAAAATGTTTTATTCTCATTCTCTCTCTCTCTCTCTCTCTCTCTCTGTCTCTGTCTCTCTCTCTCTCTCTGCTGAGATGCTGCATTTTGCATCCAGGTCCTCTCACAGCAAAGGCCAGGCAATCTCTGAGACCAGGCCAGGCAGTCTCTGACCTACAATGATGACATCATCAGAGGTGACTTTCAGACTGAAACCACTAATTGGTTCATGGGTTCCCACATGCTGGAACTCAATTGCCCAATTAAGTGAAAATTGCATCAATCTCCCACATCCAATTTCAGGCGGGTGGATAACACGAAATGCGGATGACACGACCCCAACCCGACCCCAAGACAAAATCCAGCCCAAAGAATCAGCAAATGGATATAGATAGGTTAAGTGAGTGGGCGAAAATTTGGCAGATGGAGTATAATGTGGGAAAATGTGAGGTTATCCACTTTGGTAGGAAAAATAAAAAAGCAAATTATTATTTAAATGAAGGGAGACTACAAAATGCTGCGGTACAGAGGGATTTGGGGGTCCTTGTACATGAAACACAAAATGTTAGCATGCAGGTACAGCAAGTAATTAGGAAGGCAAATGGAATGTTGGCCTTTATTGCAAGGGGGATGGAGTATAAAAGTGTTAGGGTTGACGTGTCTCAGACGGTGCTGGTGCGAGGTTAGGCCTTCGTTGCCTAATGCTATTGCTTGCTCTGGTCTCCGGCCAGCCTTATTGCAATAAGCACCTGTGAGTGGTTCGACCCACTCGCCCTTACGGTTCTAACACTGGACTTAGGTGCAGGGAGCAGTAATGCAGAGAAAACTCAAATAGACTCGGTTGAATAGTACGAAATGGAAATCTTTATTGCATAGCGTCCAAAATCATGAAGTACATGTCATAGGCGCAAATTAACGAGAGTACAAGTATACATACATTCATAAAGCTTGGTCTATGGAAATGAAGAACGCACGGCACATCGTAAAAAGGGGAACACATTATACTTTAACCTTAATAAAACCACCCTCCCTTAACAATACCTACACTACGTCTAGATTTGTAGGATCGGAAAACATGCTCACCACTCGTGTTACTTCGGAGAATTTTAAAGTGAGGCACTCAGCTCGTTTCGCTGCAGCGCCTGACTGTCACGTGTTTGGAAGGGTCTCTGTACCCCACTTGTTTATTTTCGCTGCTGCGACAAGCAGGCCAGACTCCCTGTTGTCATGAAGAACTCGACGGACCTCGGACACAGTTCAAAGAAGAGTCTTCCTGTGCTCGATACAGGTTGTCGGTAGAATTCAATGAAAAGTTCTTTATTTATATTTTCGGGCGCGGTCGGGGTTTACTGACCGTGGCGGCACGTGGATTCTTCTCCTTTTCTTCTCGTCTCGTCTCGTCTCTTCGGGCCTCCGGGTCCAGACACCGTTTACCGACACTCAGGATGGTGTACCCTGTTACTTGCCCTTGTCGGGGCTGCTCGTTCCGATTGAGCTCCATCCAACAGTCAAGAGTCAACAAAGTCCAGAGAAACACAAAGTCCAGCTCTAAGGAAGAGCTTCAGCAAGCGATCGAGCGAGTCAAGAGAATAAGAGGCCGATGGACATTTGTTCTCTATAGTTATAGTGATGTGTCCGCTTATCTCCCGCTCAAATCTTAATGTTTGTCCTTTGTGTAATATTGGCGCTCAAAACTCCCAGCATGGGGCGATTCTTTTCTTTAACGGGTTTCGGTAGCACCTGAAACTGGCCAACTATCCGTTAATGTTTTCCCCATTGTTGAACCAGCCAGGATGTGTATGAATCGTCTCCCTGACTGGTTTTGAGGCCCCCCCAAATACTGACTTAATCACCTGTCAATGTCTCTCTCATTGTAGAGCCGTGGGGGTATTTGTGTATTGATGTGTCTGGATGGGCCTTCGATTGCCCAGTACAATGGTCCTTGCTGTGCATAGGAAAAACGATTCCAGCACTTATATCTTTGCTATTGTTTCAAATGCAAACGGGTTGCATCCTGTCTTTATCAATGTTTACCGAGTATGATCCAATCTTATATTGAATGTTTATTCGACGCCATCTTGTCTGCCCACTGTATTTCTGGAAGCTTCTGCCACGATGCACGGCGGCCATTTTACAGGCTTCTGTGTCCTTTATTATCAGGACGGCATTTCGTTTAATAAAACTGATCAAACGAATCTGCTTCTCTTAAGTTATTTCGAATCGCGATAATTGCGAAACTTTACAAAAGTATAAAACTTCCGTCTTGCTACAACTGTACACGGCGTTGGTGAGACCACACCTGGAGTACTGCGTACAGTTTTGGTCTCCTTATTTAAGGAAGGATATACTTGCATTGGAGGCAGTTCAGAGAAAGTTCACTAGGTTAATTCCTGAGATGAAGGGGTTTTGTTATGAAGAAAGGTTGAGCAGGTTGGGCCTATACTCATTGGAGTTTAGAAGAATGAGAGGTGATCTAATTGAAACATATAAGATTCTGAGGGGGCTTGACAAGGTAGATACAGAGAGGATGTTTCCCCTCATGGGGGAATCTAGAACTAGGGGGTATAGTTTCAGAATAAGGGGTTGCCCATTTAAAACGGAGATGAGGAGGAATTTCTTCTCTCAGAGGGTCGTGAATCTTTGGAATTCTCTACCCCCAGAGAGCTGTGGAAGCTCAGTCATTGAATATATTCAAGGCGGAGATAGACAGATTTTTGAATGATAAGGGAGTCAACGGTTATGGGGAGCTGGCAGGAAAGTGGAGTTGCGGCCAAGACCAGATCAGCCATGATCTTATTGAATGACGGAGCAGGCTCGAGGGGCCAAATGGCATACTTCTGCTCCTATTTCTTATGTTCTTATGTACTCCCTCTAATGCTTCAACCCTATATCCTTTGATTTCTCCCTGCTGCATTCCACCCCTTGTTCCTTCTGGCCTGACCCTCTGCCCTATCTTCTCTTTTGACTGTATATATGGCAGTGCTTTCTGACCTTCTAAGGTATTGCACCTGTGGGTGATGCTGTGAGAGTCACGTTATATGACTCATTATGTGCAGTAGCGCTCAACTAATGTTACATGACAGCTCCATGGTACCGACACTGGAGTCTGCCATCATGGAGGTTAAAATAACCCATTGGGTAGGAGTTTGTTTTGGGCGGTAGTGCAAAACAGGTGGTATTGCTTTGGCCGCTTGTCATATATTTAGCTCCATTGAAGTCAGTGGAACTGAATATTGAGTGTGATGATGCCCGTTTTGCACTACTGCCCGAAACAAACTTCTACTCCATTGTTTCCTGACATTAAAAAAAAATTAAACTGAAATCACTGTCTCCATTGTTACCATGACACTTTCACAATGAAACATAGAAAAATAGGAGCAGGAGTAGGCCATTCGGCCCTTCGAGCCTGCTCCGTCATTCAATATGATCATGGCTGATCCTCTATCTCAATACCATATTCCCGCTCTCTCCCCATACCCCTTGATCCCTTTTGCGTCAAGAAATCTATCTATCTCCTTCTTAAATATATTCAGTGACTTGGCTTCCACAGCCTTCTGTGGTAGAGAATTCCACAGGTTCACCACCGTCTGAGTGAAGAAATTTCTCCTCATCTCAGTTCTAAATGTCCTACCCCGTATCCTGAGACTGTGACCCCTCGTTCTAGACCCCCCAGCCAGGGAAAACATCTTCCCTGCATCCAGTCTGTCTAGCCCTGTCAGAATTTTATTCGTTTCAATGAGATCCCCTCTCATTCTTCTAAACTCTAGTGAATACAGGCCTAGTCGACTCAATCTCTCCTCATACGACAGTCCTGCCATCCCAGGAATCAGTCTGGTGAACCTTCGCTGCACTCCCTCTATGGCAAGTATATCCTTTCTTAGGTAAGGAGACCAAAACTGCACACAGTACTCCAGTGTGGTCTCACCAAGGCCCTGTATAACTGTAGTAAGACATCCTTGCTCCTGTACTCAAATCCTCTTGCAATGAAGGCCAACATACCATTTGCCTTCCTAACTACTTGCTGCACCTGCTTGTTTGCTTTCAGTGACTGGTGTACAAGGACACCCAGGTCCCTTTGAAGTTGAAAGTTAGCACGTGGAATAAAGAAACATTTTACTGGAAAGTTTCACTCTTCAGTTATGAGTTGGGATATTAAACATAAGGTTCAGATTTGGCCTGATCGTAGCACCCAATGACTGGGTTGTTTGAAAAAGCATAGTTGAAGAGGGCTGAGAACCTAAATAAATAGCTTTGCGTCACAAAATGAAACTTACAGCATTCTGAGGCAGACCCATTGAAATTGTCAGCACACTGCGATTTCCCGGTTCCCCCTGCTGAGGTTTGCACCCCTGGCTGATTTTGCAGATCTATCCTGATCCTGCAAGCCCACTGGTACTGCTCTGTTCCTGTCGAAGAAATTTCAGTTGCCTGTTCCAGGCTTGCGGTCTGACCCAGCTACTGAAAGAGTTTTTACCAGGCTCCTCCCTCTGCCTGACAAAGTGGCCCCAAAGGTAAGATGGCATCAAGAAGAAGAAAGCGCACACTAACTGACACACGATTTTCCACTCATTTTGTAATGCCCTCTCTCAGGAACTCCCCCCGCTGTTTGAATGTCACTGTGTTTGTTGCTATCGAGTTTAAGCTGCCAGGGTTCCACTACCAGAGTTTCAGCATATCCCCACATCAGTTAATTTTCTTGCAGCAGTACCCAAGATGATTTTCTGACTCTTGGCTACCCCGCCCGCCCCCACCCCCCCCCCCCCCCCCCCCCCGCCTCCATTCTCCCCCCCCAGCCTCCATTCTCCCCCCCCCCATTTTCAGAAGGCATTCGATAGGGTGCCACACAATAGGTTGTTGTACAAGATTAGGGATTGGTGGTAATATATTAGCATGGATTGAGGATTGGTTAACGGAGAGAAAACAGAGAGTAGGAATAAACGGCTCATTTTTAGGATGGCAGGGTGTAACTAGTGGAGTGCCGCAAGGATGAGTGCTTGGGCCTCAGCTATTTACAGTCTATATCATTGACTTAGATGAGGGAGCCGAGTGTAATATATCCAAGTTTGCTGACGATACAAAGCTAGGTGGGAAAGTAAGCTGTGAGAAGGATGTAAAGAGGCTGCAAAGGGAAATAGACTGGTTAAGTGATTGGGCAAGAAGGTGGCAGATGGAGTATATTGCATGGAAGTGTGAAATTATTCACTTTGGTAGGAAGAATGGAAAAGCAGAATATTTTTTAAAAGGTGAGAGACGAGTAAATGTTGGTTTTCAGAGTTATTTGGGTTTCCTTGTACATGAATCACAGAAAGTTAACATGCAGGCACAGCAAGCAATTAGGAAGGCAAATGATATGTTAACCTTTATTGCAAGGGGCTTGGAGTATAAGAATAAGGAAGTCTTGCTGCAATTATATAGGGCTTTGGTGAAACCATGTACATCATGTATCTTTTGGCCTGTAACTTAAAATCTGATGATCTTAATCCTGAACCTTATTTTTTATTTTTTTTAATCATGCTTTGCTTTCTGAGAGACTTTTTTAAGTTGCGCATGATCAAGCATTAATATCAAGGTTTCTCAAGTAGAAAGGAAAGCAGATAATTTTTGACATACTACTTAATATGGAGTACTGTGTACAGTTTTGGTCTCCTTACCTAAGAAAGGATATACTTGCCTTAGAGGGGGTGAAGTGAAAGTTCACTAGATTGATTCCTGGGATGAGAGGGCTGTCCTCTGAGGAGAGATTGAGTAGAATGAGCCGATATTCTCTGGAGTTTAGAAGAATGAGATGTATAAAATTCTTAGAGGGCTTGATGGAGTAGTTGCTGAGAGTTTGTTTCCCCTGGCTAGAGAGTCGAGAACTAGGGGGCATAGTCTCAGGATATGGGGTTGGCATTTAGGACTGAGATGAGGAGAAATTTTTTCACTTAGAGGGTTGTGAATCTTTGGAATTCTCTACCCCAGAGAGCTGTGGATGCTCAGTCATTGAGTATATTCAATACTAAGATCGATAGTTTTTTGGGCACTAAGGGAATGAAGGGATATGGGGATAGGGCGGGAAAGTGGCGTTGATATAGAAGTTCAACCATGATCTTATTGAATGGTGGAGCAGGCTCGAGGTGTCGCATGACCTACTCCTGCTCCTGTTTCTTATGTTCTTATGTTCTCCTGTCCCCTTTCAACTCCTCCATCTCCCACCTCTCCTCTCCCACTGACCTCCCCGTCCCGCTCCCCTTCTCATCTCTTGCCCCTTCCTCTATTCGTCTCTTACCTCCCTTCCTCGCCTGCCTCCGCTTCACTCTCTCCCTTACTCTTCTCTGCCTACTCTTTCTCTCTCCCTCTCCCCCTCCAACCTGCCTCCTCCCCCTTTTTTATCCCCTCTCCCACATTGGCTCCATTCAAATTGGTTTTGACTACTGATGTGCAGCAACATGGGTGAGTAACTAGTATATTATTAAATGCCAATACTTACAATTGAAACTGCCACGTAAACATTTATAATGGGAATTGTTCGATGTAAACAGTTGCCAGCCATGATGTAATTGCAGGAATTATATCACTAGGTGGTGCTGTGACATTACTTGTCGAGTGAGTGGCCCATCTCTGGCTGCCATTTTGTTTTTTCCTTCTCCAGTTTCCAGATTTCCTGCAGGTAAAATGTTTTTTTAACAAATTTATCCTCTTATCTTTCAACCCTGCATTCATGCTACATTGTTGGTCCACTTACTTCCAATCCACCATGGTGTCTAGCATTGGGCTGGGGCCTGCTGTTGGTTATTTGCCAACTCTGGCCTGCTTATCATTTTACCAGCACGTCCTGCTATCCCGCACTGGTCCAAATTCTTCTTTTACCTTTTGCTGGTAAACCAACAGTTCAATTCTCAAAATTCTCTGAGCACTTATATATTTATATATTTTCGCTGTTGCACCAGCTCCTGTATATCTATCTACAACCAGTCCTGATGCCTACCTCTGACCTGGTACATGTTGACTACCATTTTATATAGAATTGGCTTCACAAAGGTACAACATTGAGTTTAGAACATCAGTAAAACAACATATCTGAGAGCCACAAGGAGGGATCCACTGTAAACAGGATATAGAGGGACAATAGCAAAATACTGCGGATGCTGGAAATCTGAAATAACAACAGAAAACGCTGGAAAAACTCAGCAGGCCAGGCAGCATCCATGGAGAGAGAAACAGAGTTAACGTTTCAGGTCTGGGACCCTTCATCAGAACTGGAAAAAGCTGGAGATGTAACAGATATTAAGCAGGTGTAGAGACGGGGGCGGGGGGGGGGGGGGGTGGGTGGAGGGAGGAAGGAATTGAAGGAATATACTGTGCTTTTCTAAGAGGCAGGAAAGATAAAATGTTGCAAATGGGAATGGCAAAATCATACAGCATGAAAAATGGGGGCAGGGGTTATAGTTTGAAATTGTTGAACTCGATGTTGAGTCCAGAAGGCTGTAAAGTGTCTAATCGAAAGATGAGGTGCTGTTCCTCGAGCTTACGTAGAGCTACATTGGAACAATGTAATAGGCCGAGGACAGAGAGATCAGAGTGGGAGTGAAGCGGTGAATTAAAGTGACAGGCGACCGGAAGCTCAGGGTCACCCTTACGGACTGAACGGAGGTGTTCCGCAAAGCGGTCGCCCAATCTGCGTTTGGTCTCCCCAGTGTAGAGGAGACCGCACCGTGAGCAGCGAATACAGTATACTAAATTGCAAGAAGTACAAGTAAATCGCTGTTTCACCTGGAAGGGGTGTTTGGGGCCCTGGACAGTGGGAAGGGAGGAGGTAAAAGGGCATGTGTTGCATCTCCTGCGCTTGCACGGGAAGGTGCCAGGCGAAGGGGAAGGGCTGTTAGGGGTGATTGAGGAGTGGACCAGGGTGTCGCGGAGGGAGCGGTCCCTTCGGAATGCTGAAAGGGAAGGTGAGGGGAAGATGCGTTTGGTGGTGGGATCACGTTGGAGGTGGCGGAAATGGCGGAGGATGATCCGTTGAATGTGGAGGCAGGTGGGGTGAAAGGTGAGGACAAGGGGAACCCTATCATGGTTCTGGGAGGGAGGGGAAGGGGTGAGAGCAGAAGTGCGGGAAATGGAATGGACACGGTCAAGGGCCGTATCAACCACAGTAGAGGGGAATCCTCGGTTGAGGAAAAAGGAAGACATGTCGGAAGCACTGGTATGGAAGGTGGCATCGTGAGCACAGACGCGGCGGAGACAGAGAAACTGGGAGAATGGAATAGAGTCCTTACAGGAAGCGGGGTGGGAGGAAGTATAGTCCAGGTAGCTGTGGGAGTCAGTGGGCTTGTAGTGGATGTTTGTCGAAAGCCGATCGCCAGAAATGGAGACGGAGAAGTCAAGGAAGGGAAGAGAATATAAGGGAACAAGAGACTTAAGGGCAAATGATAGTATGGCAGCAATGGAGGCCTGAGGTGCCCAGTATGCCTAATGTGGACAGCAAATGCAAAGAGTGCTGGAAATCTGTGTACAGTTGTGTGCCAGGCATCTTAGCCACCTTCCCCCCCCCCCCCACTCCATTTTGATGTAAATAACATTGCCACATAATGTGGCTGAAATGCCGGAATAGTGCTCCAGTTGGAACAAGCAATGAAGGGAGACTGTTTTTGAAGTACCCCTGCCAGAAAACTGGCAGAACATAAGAACATAAGAATTAGGAGCAGGCGTAGACCATACAGCCCTTCGAGCCTGCTCCGCCATTCAATAAGATCATGGCTGATCTTCGACCTCAACTCCACTTTCCTGTCCAATCTCCATATCCCTTGATTCCCCAGGAGTCCAAAAATCTATCTATTTCAGCTTTGAATATACTCAATGATTCAACATCTACAGTCCTTTGTGGTATAGAATTCCAAATATTCACAATCCTCTGAGTGAAGAAATTCCTCCTCGTCTCAGTCTTAAATGGCCGACCACTTATCCTGAAATTATGTCCCCTTCTTCTAGACTCTCCAACCAGGGGAAACAACCTCTCCGCATCTACCCTATCAATCCCCCTCAGAATCTTGTATGTTTCAATGAGATCACCTCTCATTCTTCTGAACTCCAGAGAGTATAAGCCCAATCTACTCACTCACTCCTCATAGGACAATCCTCATCCCAGGACAATCCTCATCCCAGGAATCAATCTAGTGAACCTTCGTTGCCCATACCCCTTGATCCCCCTAGTTGTGAGTGTTATATCTAACTCCCTTTTGAATATATTTAGCGAACTGGCCTCAACAACCTTCTGTGGAAGAGAATTCCATAGATTCACCACTCTCTGGGTGAAGAAGTTCCTCCTCAGCTCAGTCTTAAATGGCTTCCCCTTAATCCTTAGACTGACCCCTGGTTCTAGTTTTCCCTAACATTGGGAACATTCTGCCCGCATCTAATTTGTCTAAACCAGTCAGGATTTTAAATGTCTCTATAAGATCCCCCCTCATTCTTCTGAACTCCAGAGGATACAAGTTCAGTTGACCCAATCTTTCTTGATATGTCAGTCCGGCCATCCCAGGAATCAATCTAGTGAACCTTCGCTGCACTCCCTCAATAGCAAGAATGTCCTTCCTTAAGTTAGGAGACCAAAACTGCGCACAATACTCCAGGTGTGGCCTCACCAAGGCCCTGTACAACTGCAGCATCACCTCCCTACTCCTGTACTCAAATCCCCTTACTATGAAGGCCATCATTCCGTTTGCTTTCTTGACTGCCTGCTGCACTTGCATTCCCACCTTCAGTGACTGATGTACCATGACGCCCAGGTCTCGTTGCACCTCCCCTTTCCCTAATCTGCCACCATTCAGGTAATAGTTCGCCTCTCTATTTTTACCACCAAAGTGGATAACCTCACATTTATCCACATTGTACTTCATCTGCCATACATTTGCCCATTCACCCAACCTGTCCAAGTCACTCTGTAGCCTCCTAGCATCCTCCTCATTGTTCACACTGCCTCCCAATTTAGTGTCATCCGCAAATTTGGAGATATTACATTTAATCCCTTCGTCCAAATCATTAATATATAATGTAAACAGCTGGGGTCCCAGCACCGAACCCTGCGGTACCCCGCTGGTCACTGCCTGCCATTCTGAAAAGTACCCATTTACTCCTACTCTTTGTTTCCTGTGTGCCAACCAGTTCTCAATCCACGTCAACACATTACCCCCAATCCCATGTGCTTTAACTTTGCTCACCAATCTCTTGTGTGGGACCTTGTCGAAGGCCTTCTGAAAGTCCAAATACACCACATCTACTGGTTCCCCCCTGTCCACCCTATTGGAAACATCCTCAAAAAATTCCAGAAGATTTGTCAAGCATGATTTCCCTTTCACAAATCCATGCTGACTTGGACCTATCATGTCGCCACTTTCCAAATGGTCTGTTATGACATCTTTAATAATTGCTTCCATCATTTTACCCACGACCGATGTCAGGCTGACCGGTCTATAATTCCCTGCTTTCTCCCTCCCTCCTTTTTTAAAAAGAGGGGTTACATTGGCCACCCTCCACTCCATCGGAACTGATCCAGAGTCTAAGGAATGTTGGAAAATGATCGTCAATGCATCCACTATTTCCAAGGCCACCTCCTTAAGTACTCTGGGATGCAGACCATCAGGCCCCGGGGATTTTTCAGCCTTCAGTCCCATCAATTTCCCCAATACCTTTTCCCGACTAATAAGGATTTCCCTCAGCTCCTCCCTCTTACCAGATCCTCTGACCCCTTTTATTTCCGGCAGGTTGTGTGTGTCCTCCACAGTAAACACCGAACCAAAGTACTTGTTCAATTGATCTGCCATTTCCTTGTTCCCCATTACGACTTGCCCTGTTTCCGACTGCAGGGGACCTACGTTTGTTTTTACTAACCTCTTTCTTTTTACATATTTATAGAAGCTTTTGCAGTCCATTTTAATGTTCTCTGCAAGCTTCCTTTCATATTTTTTTTTTCCCTGCCCTAATCAAACCCTTCGTCCTCCTTTGCTGAGTTTTGAAGTTCTCCCAGTCCCCGGGTTTGCTGCTACTTCTGGCCAATTTGTATGCAACTTCCTTGGTTTTAATACTATCCCTGATTTCCCTTGTTAGCCATGGTTGAGCCACCTTCCCTTTTTTATTTTTACGCCAGACCGGGATGTACAATTGTTGTAGTTCATCCATGCGATCTCTAAATGTCTCTCAGCCAAGTATATCCTTCCTCAGATAAGGAGACCAAAACTGTGCACAGTACTCCAGGTGTGGTCTCACCAAAGCCCTGTACAATTGTAGCAAGACTTCCTTACTCTTGTACTCCAACCCCCTTGCAATAAAGGCCAACATGCCATTTGCCTTCGTAATTGCTTGCTCTACCTGCATATCTCTGTGTATCCTGTACGAGGACCTAAATCTCTCAACAACACGCTCAGATGCCAGTGTCCCAAAACAGAAAAAAATTTAAATGATAAGCAGCCAGAGAGAAAAGCCACACGTAGGCCGCGATTTTGCAGGCGCTCAGAGGGCGGGTTTGGAGGCGGGTCAGAGGTTAAATTCATTTTGATTGATGGCGGGTTCCGAACCCGCTGTCAACCCGCCTCCATGCAACTTTGCCAAGTGTCGGGTCTGGGAGTCCTGCTCAGACCCGCCACCAAGCGGCAGGAGAGGCACTTAAGGCAGTTAACAGCTTGTTAACTGCCTACATAATCCGATTTTAGCAGGCTCTTCACATTTTAGGACATTTTCAGCGTGTTTCACGCCATTCGCAAAACACGCCAGCTGATTCTTCCGGGTTCAGGAACTACGCAAATTCTTGACAGCTGCACCTGCAGCATAAAAGCAGACCTGTAACATGGCTGAGTTTCAGATGACAGAACTTTGTCTTTTGAAGTGTTGGAACACTTTTTGCAGGTCTATTGAGCTTGTAAGTGGTGAAGCTGAGATCCATATTCACTGTGACCTCCTTGGAAAACCCTCCCCACATTTCCTGAGCGCTTATAACATCTATTCCTCAACTGACATATATACCAGCGGAATGGGAACCATTTGTACCCTCTTATCCTGGTCCTCAGAATCGGAGGAAGAGCAGCCGCGGCAGCAGCAGGACCAGGCACAACAGCAGCAACAGGAGCGCCAACCTTCTCCTCTGCCACCTGATGCTGCACAGGGCAGAGGGCATCAGCGCAGGGCTGCACCTCCCTGCAGGAGATGCCCCCAACACAGAGTTTACAGGCAGAGGATGAGCTTCCTCAACATGACTGAGCAGCAGTGTCAAAGGAGGCTGAGACTTTCGCTAGAGGTAGTCGCTGACATCTGCGCAATGCTGCACCAACACCTGGAGCCCAGAGGATCAGGTGGACACTCCTTACCAGTGGCTGTCAAAGTCACCACTGCCCTCAATTTTTTTGCTTCAGTGTCCTTCCAGGGATCATCAGCAGACATCAGCGACATCTCCCAGTCGGCCGCACATACTTGCATCATGCAGGTTACCAATGCCCTCTTTGCAAAGGCGCACAATTGCATCCACTTCTCCACAGATGAAGCAAGTGTAACCGCTCGTGTGGTTGCCTTTGCAAATATGGCAGGCTTGCCAAGGGTGCAGGGCGTCGTAGACTGCACACATGTGGCTATTAGGGCACCCCATCACAACCCAGCTGTATTTGTGAACCGCAAGGGCTTCCACTCTCTTAACGTCCAGCTGGTGTGTAACCACAGAAAGAACATTATGCGTCTAAGGGTTTTCAGCGGGCTCAGGTTCTGCAGAAAGCGGAACTCTCCCCTCCGCAGAGGCCCTTCTCCAGGGCAGGCGTCCGATCTGTCAAGAGGATTCTTGACAGATCGGAAATGCCGGTTTTCAGCGCATGCGCTTCGCATGCTGTACGCAGCAAGTATACACAGCTCGTACACACCCGTAGGCATCGGAAAATACGGGCCTTTGCGTTCTTGGACAGATTTGTGCGCACCTTTGGAAGTGGCTTAGTGAGTTGCAGTGAATGGTGAGACATAACGGTACCTCCCGCAATGCTGATGAGTGTGAAAGTAATGGCTTGGGCATTATAGGGATGCTTTATGGTGTTGGTGTGGGGTGGTGCCAACCTGGCACGTCATGTGGCAGCCAGGGTGTACAGTGTCAAGTGAAGTAAATCTGGCTATGTGATCTGGGGGTGAGGCCATCCCTGGCCTCCCGGGCAGCAATGTGGTCGGGTGCTGATGCCCTGTGTCCTGTGCAGCATCAGTTGTTTGCGGAGAAGGTTGGTGCTGTTGATGGTGCTGCTGGTGTGCCTGGTGCTGCTGGTGTTGGGGCTGATCGTGATGGGATTCTGAGAACCAAGGTGAGATAGTTTCAAGGGCACCGAAACTGATGTAATAGATGGCAGGTGAAGTTGAGATGACAGAAGTGATCTGTCAGTGGTGAGAGAGGTTGTTCCAATGAGGTGGTACTGGATACAGAGTTTACTCCAAACACTTGCAACCTGCATAAAGCTCAATCTGTCTTCCAAATGCAGTAAGCAACAGCTTCTGAGCTTGGAAAGTGAACAGCTGTGAGATGGGAGCTTTTATAGCGCATTTGCAGCTGTCAAGTAAAGAGATCATTTCATGGTAACAGAACTCCCGACCTCCTTACCTGACGTGATCCCTGAGCAGCGTAAACCCCATGGGCGACCTCGTAAAATTTAAAGGTGAGCTCAAAATACTTTTTAAGTGGCTCTTAACAAGGTCATAATGACCTAAATTGCCTCCCCCGCCGCTGTATGTCGGGTCTGCTCAGCATTGACAAACCCAACATCTGGGAAAGTCACGTGGCGGCGGGTTGACAATGGGTTCCTGACCAGCTGTCAAAAAAAAACATTTTGCCACCCGAGCCGCCACCAAACGCGCCCGCTGACCTCCCGAAAAATTCCCCCCATTGTTTCTGTGCAAGGATGAGCTAGATGGGTGAACTTATCTTTGTAGTATACAGACCTTCTAACTCAACAGCAACATGTGATCCACATTTTGAACAAGCACATTTGCACACGTACATACTTTCGAATGACATCTACATGATTCCGAACCTTGCAGGTGCCAATTGATGGTCTTGCAAGTGATTATTTTGAAATGCTGTTGCCACCTACAAACAACAGGTAATTTACAGGATCTCTTACATGTTATAGGACTACAATATTGTCTTAATATAAACATTAATCAGAGGGTGCACAATTTAGTTAAGAATGAAACCTTTCAATAGATTATTAAAATTGCTAGATTTACCGGCTCTGAAACTCTGTGGGGGTCGCCCCGATCTACTGTCATAGCTTCATTTTCTTTGTGTCTCTGGGGCTTCTGTTCTCCTGCCAAAGTTATGGTGGAAGATTGGGAGAACTCCCATGTAATGTCGAGGCCGCTAAATTGGTTTACTACAATACACTTTGGTAAATGAATGGAATATCATGTGAGCTGTTCTCCTTACATGAATTTCTAATGTGTGTTCCTGTTGCGCAAATCTCTGCCAGGAGTGCTGAATTGTCAAGTATACCCATTCTGTTCATAATTTCTGGAAGGCTATTCTATAATTTTCAATGACTATTAATGTTTTTATACTCTATTACAGGGAAACAAATCTGAAAGTTAAGCAGGCATTAACAGTCACTTCAGACATGGGAGAGAACACCCAGGCTCTGGCAGATTTTGATGGTATGTTCATTTTTATTATAAAGTATTCCATACAAATATTAAAAAGCAAAGGCACATAACACAAATGTTGACTTTATCATAGAATCATAGAAGATAGGAGCAGGAGTAGGCCATTCGGCCCCTCGAGTCTGCTCCGCCATTTAATGAGATCATGGCTGATCATCCAAATTCAGTACCCTGTCCCTGCTTTCTCCCCATATCCCTTGATCCCTTTAGCCTTAAGAAATATATCTAACTCCTTCTTGAATGTATTTAATGAATTGGCCTCAACTGCCTTCTGTGGTAGAGAATTCCACAGGTTCACCACTCTCTGGGTGAAGAAATTCCTCCTCATCTCAGTTCTGAATGGCTTACCCCTTATCCTTAGACTGTGACCTCTGGTTCTGGACTCCCCCGCCATCGGGAACATCCTTCCTGCATCTAGTCTGTCTAGTCCTGTTAGAATTTTATAAGTTTCAATGAGATCCCCTCTCATTCTTCTAAACTCTAGCGAATATAAGCCTAATCGACCCAATCTCTCTTCATACGTCATTCCTGCCATCCCAGGTATCAGTCTGGTAAATCTTCGCTGCAACATCCTTAGCAAGACATCCTTGCTCCTGTACTCGAATCCTCTTGCTATGAAGGCCAACATACCATTTGCCTTCTTAACCGCCTGCTGCACCTGCATGCTTACCTTCAGCGACTGGTGCACAAGGACTCCCAGATCTCGTTGCACTTCCTCTTTTCCCAATCTATTGCCGTTCAGATAATAATCTGTCTTCCTGTTTTTGCCACCAAAGTGGATAACCTCGCATTTATCCACATTATACTGCATCTGCCATGCATCTGCCCAATCACCCAACCTGTCCAAATCATACTGGAGTTTCTCTGCATCCTCCTCACAGCACACACGCCCACCCAGCTTTGTGTCGTCTGCAAACTTGGAGATATTACATCTTGTTCCCTCGTCTAGATCATTAATATATATTGTGAATAGCTGGGGTCCTAGCACCGATCCCTGTGGTACCCGACTAGTCACTGCCTGCTACTCAGAAAAAGACCCGTTTATTCCAACTCTTTGCTTCCTGTCTGCCAACCAGTTCTCTATCCAAATTAGTACCTCACCCCCAATCCCATGTGCTTTAACTTTGCACGCTAATCTCTTATGCAGGACCTTATCGAAAGCCTTCTGAAAGTGAATTCTACGGTAATAATTGCCGGCACAAACATGATGGGTCGAATGGCCTCCTTCTGATCCGTAAATTTCCATGATTCTAATTATTGAGCTGAGGATTGAAAAAGTTACCAAGAATATTTTATGGTGTTCAAACTGATGAGAAGATTATTCAACACGCAAAGTCACTAAATCAAAGGGTGCAGGTTTTTTTTTTAACACTCTCTTTATATTTTACGGTAATCTAGAGGTAAGATCAACCGAGGCTTTAAACATTTCTAACAATTAGTTTTATTGATATTAAAACACAATGGGGCTAAATTGGATAGCCCCCGAAAGCGGGCACGGGGATCACAACGCAGGCAGCACGCCTGTACTTCTATGCGTCAGGCTCCTTCCTGGCTGGTGCTGCAGATAATAGCAACATCTTGCAGTTTGCAATACACTGTCGCATAAGGGAGGTCACTGAGGCTCTCTAGTCAAAGAGAGATAAATTCATTTCATTCCCTCTTGCCAGAGAGAAACAGGCGGAGCATGCACAAGGGTTTGCGACGATTGCAGGCTTCCCCATGGTGCAGGGTGCCATTGACTACAGCACATTGCTTTGCGTGCGCCTCACGCCAACCCTGCCATGTACCGGAACCAAAAGGGATTCCACTCCCTCAACGTGCAGCTGGTATGTGACCATAGGTAGCGCATCATGCAGGTCAATGCCTGATTTCCTGGCAGCAGTCATGATGCCTTCATTCTGCGGCAGTCCGCTGTGCCAGCTATATTTTAGCCACCATGCCAAACCAAAGGGTGGCTACTGGGCGACAAGGACTATACGCTGACGACATGGCTCATGACTCTGGTTCGCAACCCACGGAACACAGGCAAAGCAATGTGCATGCAGTCAATGGCACCCTGCACCATAGGGAAGCCTGCAATCCCAGCGAAGCCGCATGCTCGCTCTGCCTGCTGGTCTCTGGCAACAGAGAATGAAATATAGTTAGCTCTCTTTGAATAGAGCGCCTCAGTGTCCTCCCTTATGCAACAGTGGACGGCAAACTGCGAGATGTTGCAAATATCTCCAGCTCCAGCCTGGAAGGAGCCAGACGCATAAAAGTTCATCACCATGGTCACCTTCACAGCCACTGGCAATGCGGTCCTTGCCCTGCTCTGAGTTGCAGTTGTGGCTGTAGCAGATGGTAGATTTCAGTGGCGACCTCCTTACTGAAGCGCAGACATCTCAAACATTGGTCGTCGCTAAAGTTCAGGTAGGGGAATTGCTCCCTGAACACCCTGAGCGGATATGGCCTCCTGCTGAGAGCCCTTCTTGCCCTCCTCCTCCTCCCTCTTCTGGCAGCTTGTCCTGGTCTGCGTGGCCTCTGCTCATTCTCCCAGTCATGCTTGATTCCAAGAGGAAGGCCTACTAGTGCACCCATGTCTGGGAGTAACTGGTTTGTGCAGAAGCCTTGAAGTCAGCAAAAAGTACTTCAGCAGCTGCCATACCACTCCCTGTACACTTTTGAAACTTAAAACATCTATGGAAAGCATCAAAAACATGTAGAAATGTGGCAACAGCCAGAAGAAATAAACCAGCAACTAACCTGTAAGTAGTTATAGTAAGTTCATCTTCAGCTCTGATTGAGCCAATGTTTGTTGGAGGTTAATTGATTCCCTCACAGCAGCTTGGGAACTCCCCAGACTTGCCTCTTCAACATGATGGACTACAGGTGGAAGATTCACCCTTACCACCTCTCCCAGAAAATCTTTGTAGAGCGCAAATGGGATTAAGTCCTGGCGGGATAGTGTGTAATGTGATAAGTTAACAGTTAACACTGCGTAGGATCGTGTGTAATGTAATAAGTTAACAGTTTGGCTTATGTAAAGAGCATCATAGGTTAGTTAGTATAGGAAGCTACAGTGAGTCTATAGAGAGAGAGAATACATGCAGTCCAACAAGAGAGACTAACTGAATTCTGCTGAACATACAGAACATGCTGCTTGAGCAAGAGTAGAGATGGAAGCAGAATTAAAAGCAATGGGCATCGATGTAACTGACCGCAGTATTGGCTAAGACTAATCATAAATAAGTAGAATTCTTAGCTTAATGACTATGATAGAGTAAGGGTCAATGTGCTGCCATGGACAGGCGGGAAAGTGCTGAAATGTGCTTAGCAGAGTAATGTAACGGAAACATGATACAGAGACTTGGAGATAAAGGAACAGGACAGAACCAGTATAGTCAGTCTTAAATAAAAGAATAGCCTATGGCCAAAGTATAAATGTGGAAAGTAACGTATCCTCAATGAGACTCAAGACTGCAAACTGCCTGGTGAGGTGTAAGCTTGTATTTCTTCAGTGGATGTTGTGAGTATATAGATGTAATGCTTGCATATGTTGTTTTTAACTAATAAACATCTGTCAAATATATCATTACCTTGTGGGTTCTTGAATCTATTAATTAAATAAAGGATAAGAAGCTGGGACACAGGAGCTAGAGTACTCATCCTAATCCTATATAAAATCCAACAATCTGGAATCCACCCTATTTTCTGCTTTCCTGCTCCAATCGGAATTTCAAGGCTGGATATTCTTCCTTATTGATTTAACCTCCACCTAGAAATAGTAATTGCGGTCATTCCTTGAGAAAATTACCTCTAAACTCAAGTAGGTTTTTAGGGGTTTTTTCCATCATTGTTAGCAGACCTGTGTACATTGTTTCCTACACTAGAGTAAGTTCAGTCATTGGTTTATAGGGGTTAAATTTGCCAATTAGACTCCTAGCTTTTGGTCACCACTGAACCCCTCTCTCTTGGCTCAGTGTCCGTTCCTCTTACTATTGCTTTATTCATTCACGGGATGTGGGCGTCGCTGGCAAGGCCAGCATTTATTGTCCATCCCTAATTGCCCTTGAGAAGGTGGTGGTGAACCACCTTCTTGAACCATTGCAGTCCGTGCGATTTGAACATTAAAGGCGGGGAAAAAGTGTGAGGTGTTAGCTTGGACAAAAAAAATCAAGGGAAAAGTAGTAGCTTTAAATCGGAGCACATTTTACTGCTGTGGAGTTCTGATGGCAGACTGATACCTTACTTCTCTGGTAGATGTTATGGAGTTGGGAGGAGCTATCAAAATAGTTTGGTGAGTTTGTGAAGTGCATTCTATGGATAGAGCATAATGCAGCCACAGTTCTCTGGTGGTGGAGTGGGTGGATATTGATTCCAGTGGTAGGGGTGCCTAACAAGTGGACTGCTCTGTCTGGGATGGTGCGTATTGTTGCAGCTGCACCCATCCAGGTAAGTTGTTGTGTATTCTATCACACTCCTGACTTGGAGAGGCTTTGAAGGGTCAAGAGGCGAGGTACCCAGGCTTTGCCCTGATCTTGAAGTCATGGTGTCAATATGGCTAGTCTAGTTAAGCTTCTGGTCAATGGTAACCGCCTAGATGTTGCTGGTGGGGTACTCGGTGATGGTTGTGCCATTGAAGGTTAGTGGGAAGTAATTGGGCTTTCTCTTGTTGGAGATGGTTATTTATCTGCCTGCAAGTTGCCAACTGTATCGGGTAGTCCTTTGAAAGATGATTTGCTCCCCATAGCTTCTCTTCAAAGATTCACTGTTGAAACAATGAGAGGGGGGCAGAGGAGTTGGGGAGCAAAATAGTTGCTTGCTTTTTCACTCTGACATTTCATTGCGGCTTTCACTTCCCATTGCTTAATTCTTATTACCTAGTTTTGAATCTATATTCTTCCTAAAAAAAAGGCCAGGAAGCAACAGTATTTGTCTGTGTCCGCTCAAATTCGTAAAGCTTGTTAATTACAGACATCAATCTGAAAAGTTGTGAAACTTTTTTCTCACTTTTGGTTGCTCTTCAGCCAAGTATGTTTAACATTTTAGTCCAAGATATAGGTGCAACAACTGAGGGTGGGGCCAAAAGGAACACGACCCTCCATATTTTTTGTCATGGGTTATGTTCCAGTCACACCCGGATCCTAAAATTATGTTTGCTCCTCCCAAGTTCTCTGTCTATCTGGCCCAAGATTATATATTAATAGTAATCATGAAATTAGTCAGAAAACATTTAATTACATGTTACTTCTTTTTAAATCCTAGGTGAGGTTCGATGTGAAGCACCCAACAACAGGTTGGACAAATTTAGAGGAGCACTTAGCTACAAGGAAAATAAATATTCTTTAGACAATGAAAAAATACTGCTGCGTGGCTGCACACTGAGGAATACAGAATGGTGTTATGGACTTGTTATCTTTGCAGGTAGGTGAAAAGCAAGAGGACAGGTTCAGTCGTAATGAGGCTTGCAATAACTAATAGGACAATGTCTTCCTGAAAAAGTCTTAACATTGTATGAACAAACTCACAATATAATGACATAAATTATGTTTAGGTGCATCATTCTAGCACTTGTGTGCAACATCAGATGATCTCTGCAAACAAAGCAATTTTTGCCAATCACTTTTTCAAGACAATGGTGTTACTTTTACTGGTAAACTAATGACAGTGAACTGATTCAACAATTACACTGTAATAGATTTAATTAACTAAATGAACATGTATTAACTCTTAAACTCCTGGAAGGCCTAGGAAAATAGCAGGATGCGTATGTTGGCTAGTTTTTTAAAATTTTCAGCTCATACACCATGACATTGAAACAAACACTAGTATTACAAAACTAAAGCTATCCAAACGGCAGGATTATGACTGTAATATTAGCCCTAATGTCAGTGTTAAATCAGTGTTAAAAAACAATGTTAATCAAAGATTTAAAAAGCACTTCTGATTACTTTATTCTGTTCAAAAATTAAAAACTCTTCAATCTGTTTTCTTCTTCCTGCTGAATCCCACTATCCATTGTAAAGGTGGGAGCAACTTCCACAACATTTGCCTATGATTAGCTGGGAAACAGCTGCAAGGTCCATTTTTCAGTCAATTGAAAGCCCAAAGTGGACCAACTCAATATGTGACATGTGGAAAGATGTAACCTGTGAAAGGCTGCTGATGGACAACTAAACTCATTAACAGCCATCAGAGCTTGGTCACAACTGGAAAAATATCTCATTCTCTTTGTGATAAGGCTTAAATTGTGTATTCATTAGCAGATTTGTACTGCACTTACTGTACCCACCATTCCCAATCTACTGCCTGCTAATTAGAATTTTAGCCTCCTATAGAATTTTAAATGAATTCTTCACAAAATGTTTAATTTATCCTCAGTCTGCTTGTAGTAATATGAGAGACAACAGTAGTGAATGTTAATTTAAAAATAGTAAATCGCTCAGACAGATCCAAATAAAATACACTTTAAAAACTCTTTCACTCTATGATCTAAAAGAAAGAAAGACTTGCACTTATATAACGCCTTTCACGACCACCGGACGTCTCAAAGCGCTTTACAGTCAATGAAGTACTTTTGAAGTGGAGTCACTGTTGTAATGTGGGAAACGTGGCAGCCAATTTGCGCACAGCAAGGTCCCACAAACAGCAATGTGATAATGACCAGATAATCTGTTTTTTGTTATGTTGATTGAGGGATAAATATTGGCCAGGGCACCAGGGATAACTCCCTTACTCTTCTTCGAAATAGTGCCATGGGATCTTTTACGTCCACCTGAGAGAGCAGACAGGGCCTCGGTTTAACGTCTCATCCGAAAGACGGCACCTCCGACAGTGCAGCACTCCCTCAGCACTGCACTGGAGTGTCAGCCTAGCTTTCTGTGCTCAAGTCCCTGGAGTGGGACTTGAACCCACAACCTTCTGACTCAGAGGCGAGTGTGCTACCAATCTTTATATATAGATTATGGCCTAGAAATTCGATCACGCGGCACCTGTTTTACAGGCGTAAAATGGAAACCTATTGGTCCAATATGATGGCATATTGGTTCGGGCTTCTCAGTAGGCATCCAGGGTACCCCGGAAGTATTAAAAGCAGTCATTATAAAATTTAAATAAGGATCCTACGCTTGTTAACAAGCCCGTGTCAGCACTAGCCCCCAGAATCAAGGTGGCAGCTGTCTGAGCTTCCATTGCAGCAGCATGAGCTTCATGGAAGCTGTCAGCAGAGGCTCCATAATGGTAGGCGCCATTGTTGTGTTCATGGAGCTGACCACTTGTTCCACGTTGGACAGAATGGTCTCCATGCTTTGCACAAAGCCATGAAACAGGTTGGAGCTGGACTCCTCCATGCTCTGAGCCATTGCGCACAAGCTCACTGATAGGCTATCCAGCGCACTTAGCATTTCCTAGCGTATGCTCATCAGTCTTCTTCTGTAGCCTGGACCTTTGAAGTCTGCATCCAAGTCCTCTGAAGCAGAGCTAGTATGTGATCTCACCTCATTGGCACCTATGGCGTCCTATTACCCGTCGTAGCACCGCCACAGTTTCACAAGTGATGGCCAGTGATTCACCACGTGAAGACCCCTCCCCTAACCGACCCTCTAAAATACGCATGGTGCCAGTTTCTGAGCTGGTGCTTGCTAGGATCAGATTGAGTGATGCTGCATCTTCAGGAAGGTTCGCCTCCTTCCTAAATTGGCACAGGGATGTCGACATTTTCTGCACCTGAAGGGAGAGCAGAGAGCGATAAGTGGCTGCCGAGTGTGTAGGGTGAGTTAGAAGTAAGAACAGAAAAAGAGGATACGGCGTGAAGAAATCCTGTGTACTGTCTTGCCACTCGTCAAGGCTATGACTCTTCCCCCTGCCTGCGATGGTCAACATGTCGTTTTCCAGAGGGAAAAGGGTGTGCAGGCGGGCAAGCCTCCTGCAAACTTTTTTCTGGATTGCAGCAATGTCTTTGGAGCTAAGCATTGACCTCCTCTTCGACCTCTTCCCACTGGCAGCGGAGGTATTCCCTGGGGGGGTACAGGATCTTCGTCCTTCCATCAACAGCCTGGACCAGGGCCTCCAAAGCTGCATCCGAGACCCTGGAATCTCTCTCTGTACATCGTCCAGCCATTTTGACAACATTTCCCTGTTGTCTGCAATCAGAGTGCATCTCCCCTTTAAGTGGTGCTGGCTGCCTTTAACTGACATCAAGCCCGATACCCCACCCGCCCTCCAAACAAGCGCACAGCCAGTAAGTAGCGCTGGCTGCACACCTTACTTATGATAATGAGCTGGCAGCGCCAATTTCACGTGGTCCCTGCATTAGCAACTTGCTTGCAGGTAACTTTGTTTCTGAGCCTATAAATCCTCCCAATAGTCAATAATTGATGGCTAAAGTGCATCACTTTTATTATCATATATACAATTTGCTACCAAAATATGTAACATTAAAAATAAAAATCAATATCCATTTGCAGCTTTCTTTGGTCTTCTAGAGAATTAACTGTACCTCTTATTTTGATATCATCTGCAAATTTCAACACCGCTTCCCTTAGGCCAACCTCCAAATCTTTGATATTCTCATTTAACAGAAGTGCCCCAGAACTGAACCATGAGGGACACAGCTTCCATCACTCTAAGAAAAAAACTGTTCTTAACTACTACTCTCTGTTATCTCTCTTCTAATCAATTTTAATCCATTTTTCTATCCTCCCCCTAATTCGATACCCCTTGATCTGCTTTAGTAATCTCCCATGTAGTATTTTGTCACAGGCTTTCCTGAAGTCCATGTATGCTACATTCATTGCATTTTCACCATCTACTATGTCTGTTACTTCCTCAAAGAAGTCTACGAGGTTTGTCAAGCACAATTGTCCCTTTTGAAATCTGCGTTGGCTACTTCTAACTATTATATCTTTATCTTTATTATTACGTAGTAATTTCATCCTAAATTCAAGAATCTAAAATTTTCCCTAGCACAGATACTAAGCTAACTGTAATTATCTAGATTAGCTCTAACTCCCTTTTTAAAAAATTGGTACTATATTGGCCACACTCCAGTCCTCCAGCACACATCCAGACTTGATAGGGCCCTGAAATATAGGGCTGAATTCTCTCCCTGTGGAAATATTGTTGCCGATATTGGAGTTGTAGAATTGATAAGTATCGGCCAAAATGCAAGCAGCCAAGTACCATTAAAGTGTTTTTTGTTAAGAACTCTGGGGGAGAAATTGGACCTCACCACGCCCATTTTGTGGGGTCAAAAAAGAGCATTAGGGGAAAATTGAATTTTGGGGAATTAATTTTGGAATGTCTCACACACGATCTCCCTCGGAAATGCGCCAACTGCCAAATTGGGTGACCGCCTGAAACAGATGTTAAGTGCCTTGAGTGTGAAAATCAGTGTCCACACTCTTAGAATTAGAACCCCACTCAAAATCTTTAATGACCTGCACCACACATGTTCCCCTCAATTTTTCCGGCTCTACAGCGGCCTATCCAGCATTCCTTAAAGGGACCACTAGAGGCTGCCTACAAAAAATAAGTAAAATTTTTATATTTAGATTTCTGTGGAGCCAGGAGGACCAGGAGTGCCCCTCCTGATTCCACAAAAATACTACGCGCCGCTGTTGGCCCGGGCTCGCCCCAATTCGGTTCACCTACCCACCTTCCCGGACCAACCTGTGGCCTGCTTGCCATCGGAAACCAATTTTCCTGAGGACCTGACAGTGAACTGCTTCGGGACGACCAATTGGCACCCGTAGTTCTTTGGTTTTATGCGGATGAGATCCAAGGCCCAATTTCCAGCAAGACTTAGGCCCACGTCTTCAGGCTCATGTTCCAATTGCGATGCCCATTTTGTGCCACTTTCTGGCATTAATCCAATTCCTCGGCCTCTAATTGGACTTTGGTAATGGTAGAATATATATATATATATGTTTTTCAAAATCAACATTTTCAGATTTGTTTCTCTCAAATGTTTTGAGAAAATCTTTTGCTTTAGTAGGAAACATTGGGAAATTGGTGGAAAGAACCTCTCTCTTCCCTTGCATAGCCTAATCTTATTGATGCCAAGGATTGAGAGTTGTTTAATGGCCTTTTCTCATTCTGGATTTTCTTATGCTCTTACACTAAGGTTGTGAAATGCCACTGTCGCTAGCACTGAAGCATATCTTGTTACTTCAGTGGCATAGCCCATAATATATCAATTTTGGGATGGGACAACAATTTTCATTTCTGTAGCATTCCTTGCATATAGAAACATAGAATCTAGGAGCAGGAGTAGGCCATTCGGCCCGTCGAGCCTGCTCCACCATTCAATACGATCATGGCTGATCATCCAAATCCAATACCCTGTCCCTGCTTTAATCCCCACAGTGCACATATCCCACCCTACCCCCGTAACCCCACATATTTAATTCCCCCTAGCATATCCCATCCTATCCCCATAACCCCACATATTTAATCCCCCCGTAACACTAAGGGTCAATTTATCATAGCCAAATCAACCTAACCCGCACATTTTTGGACTGTGGGAGGAAACCGGAGCACCCCCACGCAGACACGGGGAGAATGACAAACTCCACACAGACAGTCACCCGAGGTCAGATTCGAACCCGGGTCCCTGGCGCTGTGAGGCACCAGTGCTAACCACTATGCCACCGTGTCTCAAAGCATTTTACAAGGCAACTAGATATCCAGTGGGGCGGGGGGAAATTAGGAAAAGAGCAATTGGGAGGACAAAAGCACAATTGAACTGTAGGATGACTTTTGAAAAAAGAGAGGGAAATAATAAGGGAAAGGAGCTGGGGAGGAGAGAGTTCCAAGATTGCTGCAGAGTGGTTAAAAGAACAGCCGTTGATGGTGGAGCAGAGTAAACATCCAATAAGGAGTAGAACAATGTTGATGAAGCTGAAGGTGTGTGCAGGGATTTATGGCTGGAAATTGAAGACAAATATAAGCTCAAAAAGTCAATAAACTGGAGAATAGGAAGGTAGGGTAGGTTGGCGAGGACTGGGGTAGGATGCAGAAATGAGCCTTGATGCAAATGAGGACACTGGTTACACCATTTTGAATGACTTGTAATTTGTGCAGGATGGAAGTGTAGAGGACAGCAATGAGAACATTAGAGAAATCAAGCCTCAGGGTACTAAAGACATAGCTAAGGCTTTCAGCAGCATAAGGGTAAGGTAGGGGCAGAGACAGGTTATGGTATAAAGGTGGGCTCATGTTCTCAAACAGGAACAAGCTGAGCTTGGGTACAAGCTACTCTTCTAAGCTTAACCTGAGGTGGCAGCAAGAAGGTTGATGGAATTGAAGCCGGTAGTGCAAAGGTGTTTGCAGGAACCGAAGAAGTTTGCTTTAGTTTGTTGACATTTAACTTGAGTAACTCATCTAGGTGTTAATGTTGGTCAAACATTTGGAGGGAGCGGTGACAGCCTTAGGGCTGCTGCAGTATGTGGAGAGATAGAGCCAACTGCCATTGATTTACAAATGAAGCTGAACTCACCAATGGGCTATGTAAAATTGAGGAAGGGGTTGAAGATGGAAAACTAGGGTACATCAGAGGTAGTAGAAGTGACCATGTAAGCAAAGGAGAAGAAGCCATTGGATGTGATAAAATGCCTATGACACAACAGGTAGGAGTGGAACCATAAGTGAACAGTATCACAAATGTAGACTGTGGAAGAGATGTTCGAGGTGTATGCTGTAATTGTAATATCAAAGGCAGCAGAGAAGTTGAGGATTAGAGGGAGAGTGAGCTGTGATCATAATGAAACCAGATTCATTTACGACTTTGACAGTCTCAGTTAATGGGCTGGATTTTATCAACCTCAGCGGGTCTGTGGCGGGCGACGTCGATGGTGGGTCCCGGCCTCACTGCTGGCTCCAGCCCGCTATGTAGAATGATTTTCCCCTACATTACAACATCCTTACTCACACCAACTTACCTTGCACCTCCACCCATCCCTCTCTATCTACATTATCACTTCCCCATCTCACTAGCCACCCCTCACACACGCCCTCATCCTAGTCCAATTATACCGGGCAGCAATGTGGTCAGGTGCTGATGCCCTGTGTCCTGTGCAGCATCAGTTGATTGTGGAGATGGTTGGTGTTGTTGTTGGTGCTGCTGGTATGCCTGGTGATGCTGGTGTTGGGGCTGATTGTGGTGGAATTCTGAGGACCAAGGTGAGACTGTACAAAGGGCACCCATGCTGTTGGAATAGATGACAGGTGAAGTAGAGATGACAGAAGTAATCTGGCAATGGTGGGAGAGGTCAGACTGGATGGAGACTTATGTAAAGACTTGCAGTATTCTGAATCTGTAGTGGAAATGCAGATTAGAGAAGCTAGTGGCTAAGGGAAGATAGCTGAATCAGCTGGGAACTTTGACTTGACATTTGAAGCTGTTAACTCTTTGGCTGAAACAATGGCAAGCGACCTCCCGCCTCAGCTTCACTGACGAGGTCTAGGCACAGCGGGAAACCGGTGGGTGACCTGTCAAAATCAAAAAGCTGGGAAAATAGCATTTTTAAGTAGCTGTAAACAAGTCCTGCCCCGCTGTCAAACAAAACCATTTTCCCACCCAACTTGCCACCGCTGACCCACCCCCAGAAAATTCCCCCCAACGTCTCGGGCAGGGCAGAAGCCTGATCGGAGAGTATTAAACAACAAATAGTGGGAGAGGTACGAGCATAATTGTGGCAACAATGCATTTTGGGACTCTAGAGACAAAGGCCCTGATATTTGCTGGAGTGGGGCTGTAGGGGCAGGGAAACTCGGAAATGTAGGTAATGCGGAGCTCCTGCTGAATTTAACGGCAAGACCTCATTTGAATTTTTTCTCCTTTTCTCGGCTGGCTGGCTGGCTGTCGGGCAGGTTATGGGGGCAGATCACGGGTCAGCCTGAAGTTCGGGAGGCTTTGGATCTCGCAGGGCTGGGGTCGGCCAATCGTGGGTAGTGAGACCTGTCGTGGGGAGGGAGGCTGATTGCGGCAGATTAGCTTGAGGGGCTGGGAGGAAGCACTCCTGCTGTGCAGTGCTGGAAAAGCACTTTCCAGCTGGATCTGGCAGCTCCTGTCTCCCTTTAGTTGCCGGGTTTCCTGAGCCTTGGGAAACCCAGCCCGCAGCTGTTGAATGTAAAAGTCTGTTAAAATCTGAGGCATGCAGCTTCATTAGCATATTTAAATTACTGACCTGCTTCTCGAGAGCATGTTAATCATCCGCCTTGGTTAAATCGGAAGTAAATGGGTTAGGATTCGGTTTCAGATTTTACAGAATTTAACGTCCCCTCCCCCCTCCCCCCACCAATCCTGGGTAGTTAAAATTCCCCCCAAAGAGAAGGTTGGGGCCAGTAATTGGAAAGAACGGAGCGATAGAGAGTTGTTTTTTTTGCAAATAACAGTATATAGTGTTCATAGAATCAAACAGCACAGAAACAGGCCATTCGGCTCATCGTGCCTGTGCCAGCACTTTGAAAGAACTATCCAATTATTCCCACGTCCCTGCACTTTCCCCATAGCCCTGCAACTTTATCCTTTACTGACACAAGTTGTTTTTGTGGTTGTTGTTATATATCCAATTCCCATTTGAAAGTCTCTATTGAATCTGCTTCCACCAGCCTTTCAGGTTGTGTATTCCAGATCATAACAACTCATTGCGTAAAAATGTTTCTCATCACCCCCAGTTCCAATTATCTTAAATCTGTGTCCTCTGATTACTGACCCTCCTGCCATTGGACACCATTTCTACATCTATCAAAATCCCTCATAATTTTGAACACCTCAATTAAATCTCCCCACACCTTCTCAGCTCTAAGAAAAACAATCCCTGCTTCTCTAGTCTCTCCACTTAACTGAAGACCCTCATTCCTGGTAGCATTCTAGTCAATGTCCTTCTGCACCCTCTCCAAGGCCTTGACATCCTTCCTAAAGTGTGGTGCCCAAAATTGTACACAACACGCCAGCTGAGGCCTAACCAGTGATTTATAAAGGTTTACCATAACTTCCTTGCTTTCGTATTCTATGCTTCTATTTATAAAGCCAAGGATCCCGTATGCTTTTTTAACAGTGATGTTATAGCACCATTCTGAAAATGTTGCACGGTATTTCTTACATATAACTTATCACTTCTTATTTCAAGGACAAGACACAAAACTAATGCAGAATAGTGGACCGTCAGCTTTTAAGCGAACTAATATAGATCGACTGATGAATGTAATCGTCTTATGGGTGAGTGTATATAATGAATCCTTTTCCTTTCTTTCGGGTCAACTGATACAGTATAAATAATCATTGATGTGTTGTGGTGCAGAGTTTGCAAACAAACCAGTTGAATGGAACCAACAAGATGGTTACTCAAAATATTCACCATTGTGACTTTCAAAGGCCATTAAAATCTTGTTGGAATTTTGCCGAGCATTCTTGAAACACACTATGCTAGATTTGAGTATATTGGCAACACAGGGAAGTTTGCAACAGATGCTTTGCTTGCTGCATCTTTTCTCAAGCAGTTTAAAACGTCATTATTTAGATGAAGTATTTCACATTTGTTGTGTCATACACTCAAAATGGTGTAATGATATGTGACGATTCTAGTGTCCAGTTCCATTCACAATTTCACCGATAATTAAGTAGCCCACGCCAGCTTGCAACACAACCTGGATAACATACAGGCTCGGGTTGACAAGTGCCAGGTAATGATCATCTTGAACAAGTGAAAGCTCAGCTATCACCCCTTGATCTTAAATGGCACCCTTCCTCCACCATCAGCACCTTGGGGATCACCAAGAAGCTTAACTGGACCAGCCATATCAACACTGTTGCTACAAAAGGAGGGCAGAGGTTGAGTATTCTGTAATGAGTATCTCCTGACCCTTCAAAGCTTCTCCATTATCTATAAGACTCAAATTAGGTGTGTAATGGAATACTCACCACTCGCCTGAATGGGCGCAGCCACAACAACACTCAAGAAGCTTGACACCATCCAGGACATATCAATTTGCTAGATTGGTGCTCCATGCCTCTGGATCCATTATCCACCCCTTGCACTGTCAGTGCACTGTGGCTGCACTGATGCACTGTATGATCTGCAGGATGCACTGTAGCAACTCAACAAGGTTTGTTCGATAACACCTCCCAGCCCTGCGATGTCTTCCACCGAGATCACCTCCAAATTCCCTTCCAAGTCACAAACCAGCCTGAATTGTACGTATATCGCCATTCCTTCATCGTTGCTATGTCAATATCCAGGCATTCCCTACTTACCACTTGTGCAAGCTCATTACTACAAGGACTGCAACAGTTCAAGGAAAAGGCCCACCATTACCTACTCTAGGTAACTAGGGATGGGGACGGAGCTACAATAATTAACCTCTCGGTTTTGGCACGGGTTTTGGTTGAGCGGCGCAAAAGTCCCATGAAATTATGGCGTAGAAGGAATAGTGGCGTAACTCACGCCATAATTTCATGGAACTTTTGCACTGGAAAATAGATCCAACGACGTTGATACATCATTCCATTGGCATAAGTCTCTAGGAAATTCCCGCCCAAATGTCTTGCAAGACAGATTAGTCAAATTACATTGTTCCCTTAAAAGTATTTACCTTATTCAGCATGATTTAAATTTTAGTGGTCTAACCACTTTGATTCAGTTCAGTTCAATCAGAATTCATACCAGATATGTTTAAATTTAATTTCACAGAAATACATTGTGCGCTTAAGGGAAAGGGACCTAGAAGTAAATACTACCAAAATTTAGCTTGTGTCTCCTGAATTTGAAAAAAATAGTGATATTTTAGAAGAAACTTTACCTGTGACCTTGTTTAAAAAAAAATTGCATGTACATCTTAATGTTACTTCGCGTTATGTCTGTGTTTTAATTAGTCACAGTTTCCTTTGAGTAAAATCCAATGGCAATAATTTCCATGGGGGTTCTCCCGATCTCCTGTCCTAACTTTGATGGAAGATCACTGTAAACAGCTATTTCTCCAGGGTTTCCACTACTCTCCACTTAAGTTACAGCGGGAGATCGGAGAACTCACCGCACCCCCACCACCCCCCCAATCCAGATAACTAATGAAATAAGCATTATTTACTGCTGACCTCAAAATAACATTGATGTTTTGTTCTATGATTGCAGATTTTTGGCTTCCTTGCCTTCATGTGTACAGTACTGGCTATTGGAAATAGTATCTGGGAATCTTATAAAGGGTACTACTTTCAGGTCTACTTGCCTTGGGACTACGACACTACAAATGCTTCCTTCTCTGGATTTCTTATGTTCTGGTCATATGTGATCATTCTGAATACTGTTGTCCCAATTTCCCTCTATGTGAGGTAGGTGTTTTAACTTACAGTCCAGTGTTATTTAAAAAGTTTTTTGAGTGCATATATCATTCACCAGATATGCTCTGCATTCCTGCCACATCCAGTCATGAATGGTGGTGGACAATTAAACAACAAACGGGAGGAGGAGGCTCCATGAACATCCTCATCCTCAATCATGGCGGAGCCCAGAACGCGAGTACAAAAGACAAGGCTGAAGCATTTGCAACCATCTTCAGCCAGAAGTGCCGAGTGGATGATCCATATCGGCCTTCTCCTGAGATCTCCACCATCACAGAAGCCAGTCTTCAGCCAATTCGATTCACTCCACGAGATATCAAGAAACGGATGAGCGCACTACATGCAGCAAAGGCTATGGGTCCCGACAACATTCCGGCTGTCGTGCTGAAGACTTGTGCTCCAGAACTAGCTGCGCCTCTAGCCAAGCTGTTCCAGTACAGCTACAACACTGGCATCTACCCGACAATATGGAAAACTGCCCAGGTATGTCCTGTCCACAAAAAGCAGGACAAACCCAACCCAGCCAATTACCGCCCCATCAGTCTACTCTCAATCATCAGCAAAGCGATGGAAGGTGTCGTTGACAGTGCTATCAAGCAGCACTTACTTGCCAATAACCTGCTCACCGATGCTCAGTTTGGGTTCTGCCAGGACCACTCGGCTCCAGACCTCATTACAGCCTTGGTCCAAACATGGACAAAAGAGCTGAATTCCAGAGGTGAGGTGAGAGTGACTACCCTTGACATGAAGGCAGCATTTGACTGAGTGTGACATCAAGGCATCCTAGTAAAATTGGAAGTCAATGGGAATCAGGGGGAAATCTCTGCACTGGCTGGAGTCATACCTAGCACAAAGGAAGATGGTTGTGGTTGTTGGAGGCCAGTCATCTCAGCCCCAGGACATCACTGCAGGAGTTCCTCAGGGCAGTTTCCTAGGTCCAACCATCTTCAGCTGCTTCATCAATGACCTCCCCTCCATCATAAGGTCAGAAGTGGGGATGTTCAGTTCCATTCGCAACTCCTCAGAAAATGAAGTACATGCCCGCACGCAGCAAGACCTGGACGACATTCAGGTTTGGGCTGATAAGTGGCAAGTAACATTCGCACCACACAAGTGCCAGGCAATGACTATCTCCAACAAGCGAGAGTCTAACTACCTCCCCTTGACATTCAACGGCATTTAGTGATTTCTGTACATGGATTCCTATATCTGCTCTTCTACAGTTCCCAGCTTCCAACGATTTAGAAAATACTCTGATCGATCATTCTTAGGTCCAAAGTGGACGACCTTACACTTCTCCACATTGAACTCCATCTGCCATAGTTTTGCCCACTCACTTAATCTATCAAGGTCTATTGCAACTTCCTGCTCCGATCTACACTATTTACTATGCTGCCTAACTTAGTGTCATCAGCAAACTTAAATATACTGGGGGGAAAATTCAGTAGGTTAGCGCCTCCAGTTAGCACCTGGCGGGGGCGCTAACGGGGCGCTGATGCAGAAGCGCCGGGGCGGGGTGAATCCAGCGACGCACGCCAAATCCGTCCCTCCCATAGCGCTGCCGCTATGAGTTACTGCTGGGGACCTCAGCGCCTGGCAGATCGTGAGGTCAGTGAGCGTGCAACGCTCACTGGGCGCCCCATCTGCAAAATTCATTGTCGCCCCCTGCCTTAGCGCCTCGCCCCAACAGAGACAGGGAGAAGAGGTGTCAAGCAGGTGGATGCCGGCTCCAGGGGTGCTATTTAAAGGGATCATGAGTAATCAGTCGCAGCTGTCAGGTTAGTGCTGTTTCACTGCTTCTTTGTCAGTTTGACATTGTGCAACAGATTAATTCAGTCATTTAAGGGTTGTTTAGTATCAGGAGTGTTGTGGTTACTAACAATGAGTTACATTTATTCTCACAACATATCAAAGTGCTACACTTGGTTACATTAATGTGGGCTGTACTGGCAGTCGACATCGCCCTCCAGGATCTATGGCGGAGGGAGCAGAGGCAGCAAGAAAGATTGGAACATGTGGCCAAAGGGAGGAGACGTAAAATGAGGGCTCTCAACAGGAGGCCTTACCCTCCGAGGATATTCTGAGAGCACTTCTTCGACCTACAATTAAGCGAGGAGCAGTGTATGAGAAGGCTCCGCTTCAGCAAGGAGGTGGTCACAGAACTTTGCCACCTCCTGCAACCAGACCTCGAGCCTCAGATCAGGGCGACCACGGCTCTCTCAGTGGCAGTCAAGGTCACCACCGCCCTCAATTTCTTTGCCAGCAGATCCTTCCAGTCTGCAACAGGAGACATAGCTAACATCTTGCAGTTCGCCGTCCATCGCTGCATCCGGGAAGTCACAGAGGCTCTCTACAGTAGGACAAGAGACTACATTTCTTTTCCCATTACCAGAGAGAAGCAGGACGAACGTGCATGTGGCTTTGCCAGGATAGCGGGCTTCCCCATGGTGCAGGGCGCATTGACTGCACCCACGCGGCTTTGCGGGCACCGCATAACAATCCTGAGATCTTCCGTAAACGCAAATGCTACCACTCACTTAATGTGCAGTTGGTGTGTGACCACAGACAGCGAATCATCAATGTGAATGCCCGCTATCCTGGCAGCAGCCACGATGCCTTCATCCTGTGCCAGCATTCTTCCAACCACCACATCAAGCTCGTGGCTGGCTGGTCGGAGACAAGGGCTAGCTGCTCTCCACCTGGCTCATGAGTCTCCTCTGCAACCCCAACACTCCTGCCCAAGGCCCCACCAGGAACATCATCGAGCAGACCATCGGGGTGCTCAAGCAACGGTTCCGCTGCCTTGACCGCTCAGGAGGAGCCCTCCAGTACTCGGCTGAGCGGGTGTCCCATTTCGTGGTGGTCTGCTGCATGCGCCACAATTTGCCCATCATGAGGGCCCAGCCCTTGCCACCAGGGATTGCGGGACAACCTCAGGAGGAGGAAGAGGGAGAGGAGAAGGAGAACGAGGAGGAAGAGGAAGACGAGGAGGAGGAACAGGAGCGAGGGAGGAGGCAGCCACTCAATCGGCCTTCCGGAAGGGCAGTCTGTGACTGCCTCATCAGACTGCGGTTCGAATAAATTAAACCCCAGATCCCCGTTGTTCACCACATCCCCATCATTCCATCACAGCGCAAAGCTGAAATGAGAGACACCACAATATAATCCAAACTGAATTAATAAATTTATCAATAATCAGTGAACATATATTTACAACAACATTATTACCTATTCACCCTTGTGCAATCCCTTAGTGCCTCTCGTTACTGTGCCTTTGCCTACTCTAGTGCTCCTATGAAGTGTTGGCCCAGTGTCTGCAGCAGGGCTGGTGGAAGGCTGCTGAGTGTCCGTGCGGGAGACTTCAGATGGCCTTGCAGGTTGCCCTCGACCAGCTCTGGGCCTGGAAGGCCCTGTGTAGACTACACCACCTCAGCATGGGCGGCAGCAGTCTGGGCTGGCTGGATGACAGGCAGGGACAAGGACAATGGCGGATTGCCAGTGGTGGGAGCAGGAATGATGTCATCCTTAGAGAGGGCAGCAGGTTCCTGCTCCACTGACCCACTGCCACTCCCCCGGGGCAGCACCTCAGCATCCCTAGCAATCTGTTGCAGCACAGATTGCTGGCCTGCTGCGACACCATGAAAGCCCTGGTCGACGGTGGTAGCAGTCAGAGCTTGCGTTGCATCAAGCTGAGACTGAATGCCACCAAGCATAGACTGCATTACAGCACTAAGACATTGCGTCGCTTCCGCCTGTACTGCAATGGAAGCTGCCAGATCGCCCATCACACGAGGCATTAGGTCTGGGTCGCCACAGTCTCTCTGGGAGTCTACCATCTTTTGCATGGGCTCCATGGTGTGCACAGAGCTCTGTGCAATGTTGGAGGCGGACTCCTCCATGCTCCTTACCATTGCCGAGAGGCTCTCGGGCACCCTTGCCATTGCACCTATCATCTCCGTGCGCATGCCCATCACCCTTCTTCTAAAGGCCCTCCTCATCTGAGTCCTGTGCAGCAGAACTCGTCTTCCGGGGAGCTGGTTTCCAAGCTACCGTTTCCCCCTGGCCTTGCTGCAGCCCACTCGTCCCCGGTGCATCACCCTGTGTAGATCCTGCTACTATACTAGCCTCTAAAGAACACGTAGTGCCAGTATCTGAGCTGGTGCCTGCCGGTGAGACGTGCAGTGACGCGGTGTCTTCTTCCTCCTCTTCTCCCGCCTCGCTCTCAACGGTACCCTCAGGAACAGGCTGCTCAGGTGCTTGCTCATTATCTGAAAGTATAAAGGCACAACATTCGGGTTAAGGTGAGAGGAGGGGGCAGGAAGGGAGAAATGCATGCATGCAGCATGATTAGCTGGAACGTGCGAAATCACAGAATCCCCACAGTGCAGATAGAGGCCATTTCGGCCCATCAAGCCTGCACCGACACATATCCCACCCTATCCCCGTAACCTCACGTATTTAATCCCCCTAACACTAAGGGTCAATTTATCATAGCCAAATCAACCTAACCCGCACATCTTTGGACTGTGGGAGGAAACCGGAGCACCCGGAGGAAACCCACGCTGACACGGGGAGAATGTGCAAACTCCACACAGACAGTCATCCTAGGCCGGATTCGAATCCGGGTCCCTGGCGCTGTGAGGCAACAGTGCTAACCACTATGCCACCGTGTTGCCAATGCTTGTGGGGTGAGGGAGAAGTGGGATGTGAGAAGAAGGAGTAGGGATGAACATACCGTTGTTGTCCCCAAGGGGGTCAACGTTGCCGGTGGCCACGGCGCCCACCACCTGGCGCCCAATAATCTGCAGCACTCGAGTCTCCAGCTCAGACAGTGGTTTGGTGTCAACTTGTCCCCCGCCTGTGCACTCCTGCTCCCTCCTGTTGTGAGCCACCTTGGCCTGCAAGAGAAAGGAAAGTGTGTGAATGAGAGTGGAGCAATGTGTCTGGGTGATGTGCCTGCCATAGTTGAATAGCTGTGATTGTTTGCAAGGTGTGAAATGTGGGTGTGAGTGTTGGTAGGTAGAGATTGTTGGTGGGTGAGTGCTGGGGGGTGTGGTGCTTTGGGCAGTGTGTCCAGACTGTGGTTCAGATGGTGGTATGTAGCATTTGTTGAAGCATTAACTCACCCTGACTACCCAAGTGAGGTCATTGAATTTCTTCCTGCACTGTGTGTGGGTCCGGGGGACCACAGTGCTGCCCGAGACGTGCTGGCTACCTCCCTCCAAGACTTGTAGCGAGGGCCTCCTGCCACTTGCCGGGTAGAGCACCGCCCTCCATCTTTCCACTGTGAACACCAACGCCTCCAATGCATGGTTGCAGAATCTCTCTCCCTGGGGCGTTGATCTGCCATCATTACAGCTGCTTGAGTCGTCTGGTCCTTCTCCTTGACCTGCTGCTGCTGGCTGAGATGGCTGCACAGCCAGCAATGATGAGAATGAGGTTCTGCAGCATCAATGAACCTCCCCTTTAAGAACTGGAAAGAGCCTGTGGCAATGATTAGACTGCACCTGATATTGGTCAGCGCTTCGAGTTTAATGCCACTGAGCTAGGCCATTAGCGCTTGATTTAGCACTCCATCCTTTCTTTGTGCAATGAGACTTAATTTTACATGCAGTCTGAAGCATTATCACCTGGCGCTAATTCTCAAATTTTTCAAAAATTATCGCCCATTCCTGGGCTATAATGAATTTCTCCTCATCCAACTCATTGATAAATATAGTGAAAAGCTGAGGCCCTAGTACAAATCCCCAGAGGACACCACTAGTCACATCCTGCCAATTGGAGTGCATACACATTATCCCTACTCTCTGTCTCCTAACTTCTTTTACAAGTCTGTAAAAAGAAAGTGATTAGCGAAAGTAAATGTGGGTCCCTTAGAGGCAGAGACAGGAGAAATTATAATGGGGAATAAGGAAATGGCAGAGACATTAAACAATTATTTTGTATCTGTCGTCACAGTAGCAGATACAAAGAACATACCGGAGGGAACCAATGGTCTAATGAGACTGAGAAACTTAAAGGAATTAGCATTAGTAAAGAAAAAGTACTGGAGAAATTAATGGTATTAAAAGCCGACAAATCCCCTGGAACTGATGGCCTACATGCTAGGATTTTAAAAGAGGTGGCTGCAGAGATAGTGGATGCCTTGGTTTTGATCTTCCAGAATTCCTTAGATTCTAAAACAGTCCCCATGGATTGGAAGGTAGCAAATGTAACCATGCTGTTCAAAAAAAGAGGGAGAAAGAAAACAGGGTACTATAGGCCAGTTAGCCTGACATCAGTAGCAGGGAAAATGATAGAATCTATTATTCAGGATGTGGTAACAGGGCACTTGGAAAATCATAATATGATTAGGTAGAGTCAACGCGGTTTTATGAAAGGGAAATCATGTTTGACAAATCTATTAGAGTTTTTTGAGGGTGTAACTAGCAGGGTAGATAACGGGGAACCAGTGGATGTTGCATATTTGGATTTTCAGAAGGCATTCGATAAGGTGCCACACAAGAGGTTGTTACACAAGATTAAGGCTCATGAGATTGGGGGTAATGTATTAGCATGAATTGAGATTGGTTAACGAACAGAAAATAGAGAGTAAGAATAAACGGGTCATTTTTGGGATGGCATGGGATAACTTGTGGAGTGCCTTAAGATTCAGTGCTTGGTCCTCAGTTATTTACAATCTATATCAATGACTTAGATGAGGGGACCAAGTGACTATATAAAGCTAGATGGGAAAGTAAGCTATGAGGAGGACGCAAAGAGGCTGCAAAGGGATGTAGATCATTTAAGTGACTGGGCAAGAAGTTGGCAGATGGAGTATAATGTGGGGAAGTGTGAAATTATTAGGAAGAATGGAAAAGCAGAATACATTTTAAAAGGTGAGTGACTAGTAAATGTTGGTTTTCAGATTTGGGTGTCCTTGTATACGAATCACAGCAAGTTAACATGCAAGTCCAGCAAGCAATTAGGAAGGCAAATGGTATGTTAGCCTTTATTGCAAGGGAGTTGGAGTATAAGTGTAAGGAAGTCTTGCTGCAATTATATAGAACTTTGGTGAGACCACACCAGGAGTACTGTGTACAGTTTTGGTCTCCTTGCCGAAGGAAAGATATACTTGTCTTAGCGGGGGTGCAACAAAGGTTCATTAGATTGATTCCTGGGATGAGAGGATTGTCCTATGAGGAGAGCTTGAGTAGAATGGGCCTATATTCGCTAGAGTTTAGAAGAATGAGAGGTGATCTCATTGAAACGTATGAAATTCTTAGAGGGTTTGACAGGATAGATGCTGAAAGGCTTTTTCCCCTGGCTGGAGAGTCTATAACTAAGGGTCATAGTCTCAGGATAAGGGGTCGGCTATTTAGGACTGAGATGAGGAAAAACTTCTTCACTCAGAGGGTTGTGAATCTTTGGAATTCTCTACCCCAGAGGGCTGTGGATGCTCAGTTGATGAGTATATTCAAGACTGAGATTGACAGCGTACCTGAGCGGGAGCCGGCAGCAGCAGAAAGAGCCGGAGAGGAGAAAGCCCAGGACACAGCGGATTTGAGTGCGAGCAGCGGCAGCAACATAAAGAGTGGGAGAGGAGAAGGCCCAGGACACAGCGCGGACCTGAGTGGGAGCGGCGGCAGTGGAGGCGGCGGCTTAAAGGGAGCACCGGAGAAGGCCCAGGACACAGCGCAGATCTTAGCAGGAGCGGAGGCGGCGGCTTAAAGGGAGCACCGGAGAAGGCCCAGGACACAGCGCAGATCTTAGCAGGAGCGGAGGCGGCGGCTTAAAGGGAGCACCGGAGAAGGCCCAGGACACAGCGCAGATCTTAGCAGGAGCGGAGGCGGCGGCTTAAAGGGAGCACCGGAGAAGGCCCAGGACACAGCGCAGATCTTAGCAGGAGCGGAGGCGGCGGCTTAAAGGGAGCACCGGAGAAGGCTGAGCGGCGATTTAAAAACAAAAAAAACAAGAAGTGACATCACAGGACAGCAGGTAGGTGATTGGTTGGTGAGTATTACAGCTCTTTTGCTCTCTAGGTTAGGTAAGTGGATTAAATTCAGAACTGGGAGAGTATTAACTACTATAACTTTATTAAATTAATAACTTAAACTAAATTAACTGATCAAAACTAAAAATTAAAACTAAAATTAATCGTTTGAACAAAAACTGTAACTAATTATATTAAAAAAATAAGGTTATATAGAGATGGCAGTGTGTCATAACTGCAGCATGTGGTTGTTGGTGGAGACCAACGAGATCCCGAGGAACCACATCTGCGGTAAGTGCCTGCAGCTCAAGTTACTTCGGCTCAGAGTTGTTGAGCTGGAATCCGAGCTGCAGACATTGCGATGCATCAGGGAGGGGGAGAGTTACCTGGACACTTTGTTCCAGGAGGCAATCACACCCCTTAGGTTAAGTAGTACTTTAGAGTTAGTCAGTGGTCAGGGACAGGAGGGTGTGACTGTGAGTCAGGAAGGTATGGGGACCTAGGATATAGTGATGGAGGAGCCTCAGTCCTTGACCTTGTCCAACAGGTATGAGGTACTTGCTGCCTGTATGGATGAGAACAAGGACTGCAGGGAGGATGGGCAAACTGACCATGGCACCGTGATACAGGAGGCCATTCACGTGGGGGAAGTAAACAGGAATGTTGTAGTGGTAGGCGACCGTATAGTCAGGGGGATAGATACTGTTCTCTGCAGCTGCGACAGGGAGTACCAAAGGCTGTGTTGCCTGCCCGGTGCCAGGGTTAAGGATATCTCCTTAAGTTTCTGTCAAAGCCATGATATCAGTGCAATCATCCACATTAAGCCTGTGGCTGTCAAGGGCCATATTTGCGAGTGAACAGATGTTCTGGAGGGAAATGCGGAGAGGGATGATGATTGTTGATCTGCTGGCAGAATCCAATGGGGCAGTGCTGGGTGTTGTGAGTCGGACGTGAAGGAGGTTGGCAACATTAGCCCCCAGCAGCACGCTGGGCAGAAAAGACAGTGAGAGACGAGGATGGGGCAGTTGGGGTTGCTGCTTGTAAGGAGGCAGTAATGGGTTCTTGATGGGTTCTTCGAAGAATGGCAATAGAGGCACAGAGGGTGGCTCTGGGGTTATCCAAGCATGATTCAAGCCTGGGAAAGTGGTAGGATAGTAGGAAAGCAGATGAATAGCAATGTGTTGGGGTAGGGATTGAGGTACAAAGTACCTAAGAGAGGAAAAATGAAAAGTGGCACCACTGGGTGACAGGAAGCTGCAGAGAAAGGAGAAAAGAGGTGAAGAAAAGGAAAAAGAAGGAAATACAAGAAATGGACTCAGGTCCAGAGTGACAGCCAAAATGAGCACGCAAATGGGCACAGAGAGAACTCAGGTTACATCAGCATGGCAAAGATTAGGCGAGACATGTCCTGGTCATAAACAGAGGACAGGGAGGAGACAATACGAGAGAGTGAAAAGTTAAAAGTCTGAGGTCCTCTGTTGGGAAGAAGCTGACTTGCAGACTAGATGGAGTCAGCTTAGAGCATCGACGAATGAATGTACAGATTCAAAGACATTTGTGGAGAGGGAATGAATCCAGGAGCTGTTCAAGGGGCAGCGTATCAGCAGGTGCAATGCTGGAGGTTATCTAGTGGAAGATAGAGATCCGAGGAGACGTGGAGAATCGACTTAATTTAGGCCCAGCCACAAAAACGACACGAGCCAGATTCCATCGGGCAGGTTGCCCTACCCACCGCCTGCCCGAATCACCAAATTTGTAATTGGAGTATTATACCAACTAACCCATAAGGTATCTATCTATTTATACCTACATAAAAGCCTTGCATCTAGTGTTTCACATTGAAAGTGTCACATTGAAAGTTTCATGAATGCAAAGTAAATGTTTCATTTGCACCTGATTATCTTCAATATTATATTCATAAACAGCAACAAATACTAACTTTCAAAAAATGTTTTAGAAGTAATAACCTTGAGAACTTGCCCTGCTCCTCAAAGGGAAAAGCTGAGGATTTACAAGTATTACCAATCTAGGGGCAGGTTTCAATCACAATTAGCATTTCATTGAACTCAGGTTGTACCCATTTACAAGTAGTTTGGTTGTCTAAACTGCACTTTCCATTATATCAAATGGAAGTTGAATATATTTGAATGGTCAGAGCGCACAAAAGTTTTTGAAGAGTAAAAGTTTATGTTGGTTGGCTGTGTCCCTGTTGCAGGCTGAAAGGAACCAGGTGTAATGCTCGCCTGTCTGCAAAGTTCAGTTTTGTGGTCTTGGAGTGAAGATCACAAGATGATTAAAGATGAAGGAGGTCTTTCAGCCCATCTTGAATCATACATCCAGAAAGATCCTAATGCCACCCCATTGTAGCATCCAGTTGTTTTTTAAATGATTCTAGGCCTTTGCCTCCACTACTCTGGATGTTTATTCAACACTTTGTATGTAAAATTTGTGGGAGCATAATTCCTCAATAGTAGATGGGGCTGCAGGACATTATTGGAGATATACCTGGCGCTAATCTGGTGGAGTGGATTGCCAGCCTTATAGAGAAGCTGCCCGATTTTCATTCCATTGAAATGAAAATCAGACAGGTTCTATAAAAGGTAGGATAGGCATTCGCCAGATTACCACCCAGGTACTGAAGACGAAAATCTACCCCATAGCTCCTGAACCTTCACAACAGCTGAAGGGTGGGCTCTGGGAACAAAGCTGAAGGCAAGGCTAAACCCCTGGGAGAAAGGGGGACTTAGCAGAAGAAAGTTATTTTACATATTGGAAGATGAGATGTCTAGGTTTATTAGGGAAGTGTAGTGACTTTTCCCAAAATTAATTCTATTTTTTTAGTCTGTTTGTTATAATATAGAAATACAATTTTAGAGTGGAATTGCTGGGGGACCAATATGGTCACTGAATAGATTTTGAAAAACTTTATCAGCGATTTGCTCAGAGACAGTGATGTAAACGTTGTTTTTGATCGGTTGATGTGAATTTGGACCCAATCAGAATACTTTGCTCCCTAAAGGCACATCAAAAGTTTTCCCACACCCTAAGAATTTTACTACACAAGATAAATACATACATTGTTAGAAAAAATATAATTTCTTGCTGGCTCTTGAAAAGTTTTCCGGTAATGATTGAGTAATTATCATAACATTTTAGCATTACTTGGTTGTGTTTTTCTTCATCTTTCTAGTGTAATTGCCTGACTTCTATTTCTACAGAACTGTTTGCTTACCACTTGCAGTTCCATAACACAGAAAAGTCTGAAAAACACAGCATATACACTGAGTTAGGTAAACCTATTAATTGGAGCAGGCGAGCTTGGGCCTTGAAGTGGGCCTTGGGCCAACTAGCCTGGAGCAATTGGGGCCTGAGAGGACTTGAAGTGAGCCTGAAGGTATCTGGGCAAGCTTGAGAGAGAGCACCAGGCCACAGAGCAATATGGAGGTTAGTGGTGCTGGTCTGGAATTTTCTCCCTCAGATCATTATGATGGCACCATAATCTGGGGATGCTGGGGTGGATTTAGGGTGGGACCAGGTTGCACCAGGTGTCCCTCTTTTCAACCCATCAAAATTTCTACCAGTAGTGGGAGTGGGTGCAAAGAGTGCCATCCCATTTCTGTGTAGACATAGTGAAATGTCTGTGTGGCATTGTGCCCCAGCAATGCTGGGCATATGGGTTATCTGTGCCTCCCTGGAGCCTAGCATCACTAAGGGCTTTGGGGAAAGAACTTAAACTTTAAATGGCCAATTTCAACAATGTAATCGATCACAGATTGATCAATTGCATTACAGAAACCAAGAGATTAGGCAACCTGCAAGTTTTTAAAATTTCTTATATGGAGTGATTCTCCACCACATCCTCCTGCCCCCCCTCCGCCAACTTGAGTTAGGTGACCCAGCACTGCCGTAAATGGAACATCTCCCTTCAGAATCTTTAAATGGCCCTGACCCCCCAAGAAATAGCTTGGGGCTAGGTGCGCAGGCAGAGCAGGCACAGAAAATTCATAGCACTGACTCTCGCAACAGATTGGTAGAAACTAACCAGATCTCAGGAAACAAACATCAAGAGATGAGTAGATACAGTCAGGCAGTTTTTAATTTATACAAATAAATCTTTAGGTCAGTAACATTCAAGACGGGGCGTGAGTATGGGATGAGAATCATCCACAAATATTATTGACTTGATTGTAGCTTTGTGAAACTAAAGTGATATGGTGTTTCAGGTCATAGGTAACATCACTTCTCATTCTGACAAAATACAACCATACTTGAGGTGCACCTTTCAGCTCAAAGGACAAATATCACAGATTCATCACTGTGGCCCCATATCTCTTGGTGTACAAGAACAAGCTGGCATTAAAAGACAAGACTGTTATGTCAGGGGGGAAAAAAGCTTTGATTTATCTCAGTGATGTATTCATCAGTTTATACCATAATTTTCACTGCTCCAGCAAATCCATCATTTTCTTCACCAGAACTGATTAAAGTATGAGCAGTTCAAGTATATGTTAAGAACGCGGCTCATTATAATACAATATATATCATTAAAAGAGAACAAAATCTAAGGAATATGTTTTAACCTTACTCCGAATGGACCATTGTTTTATTTTGCAGATAAATTATCAATGTTTTAAAGAAAATAATTGACTGATTTTTCTAATATTTTTCTATCTTCTATTTTTTTCACTAGTATTGAAGTAATACGCCTGGGCAGTAGCTTCTATATTGATTGGGATAGTAAAATGTATTACCCAAAGAAGGACACCCCTGCAATAGCACGTACTACTACATTAACTGAGGAGCTTGGACAAATCAAGTATATTTTCTCCGATAAAACAGGGACTCTGACGCAGAACATCATGCTATTCAACAAATGCACAATTAATGGCAAAATGTATGGTAAGGAACTGCAAAATATATTTAGTCTAGATGCCTCTCCAAAGCGCAATGGAGGAGAATTTATACAGGGTTTACCTGATCTCTTGCTATAACTTCACTGGAAGATCAGTAGAACCCCTGGAGAAATGGCATAAATGGTTGTTTTTAGTCATTTGCGCCGTATGTCCGGGCGTTCCACTGATCTTCCACTAAAGTTAGGGCAGGAGATCAGGAGAACCGACTCACAAATTCCAGGCAAATCAAACTGGCATGTTCAGCTCCAGTAAGTGTAATTTACTCAGTTTTTACACAAACTGAGTGGTTCCTAGTTGTAGATCTTTCCTTTAATCCAATTGTAATGTGAATATAGTCAACCATTTGGAACAAACTGCAAAGCTGTTCCAAATCTAATATGGTTCTCAAGTAGGAAGGCATCCATAATTACTTTTTTCTTTTATTTCATACCCCTTCCTCCAAATTATATTTTTGTTTACTGTAAATAGATAGTTCGGGCTTATGGTTTGAATTTTCAGACAAAACAAAGATAACACATGATTCTCTTACCTTTCTCTTTTTGTGTTGAAGGTCAGTCACATAACTTCTTCTCTGGCAGTTTCAGGCTAGATCCTAGTGGATATGATAAAAAAGAATGATGTGCGGTAAATGCTTTATTTATTTTTTCCAATTTTGCTACCCCCCTTCCTTTCCTGGAGGTGTTGCCACCTTTTTGGGGTACAGTTCCACAAGGAAAGGCTGCCCTTTATTAGTTTACAAAACTGTCCTTATTCATCTGTAAGCCATGACACTGAGTATCGTCAGGCTATTCAATTGTAGGACAATTTTGGATATGCCCTGTCATATCCTCAACAATATCAACTCAGGTGCACATCAAGATGCTTAGTTTGCTAGATCGTGATCAGGAACTAGACCCCACACCAATTTCTCTTACCTATCCCAGGGGCACTGAGGCAAACTGTAGTACTCCTACTGCCATCCTGGTTGAGATCAACTATCTCAGCACAGGTTGGGATCTACAAAAGAAAAATACTGCGGATGCTGGAAAGCTGAAATAAAAACAGAGATTGCAGGAAATAATCAGCAGGTCAGGCAGCATCTGTGGAGAGAGAAACAAAGTTAACGTTTCAGGTCAATAGTCTTACATCAGATTGGGATCTTCCTGGTCAGTATGGCTCAGCTACTCATTGGATAAACTTGTTAAGTCATTGGAGAAGTTGCAAAGGATACTTTTCTAAATAAAAGTTTGGGATACCCAAATGTGGGCGTACCAAGGATGTCTAACAGAATTGTAGTGTTCCATAGCATCAGCTTAAGAGTAGCTGGGAAGCATCTGCTCCCCCAGTGGTAATTTTGAGAATGCAATTCACTCCCCCTGAGATGTGTCAGAATTAATTTACAGACCTGTCATGTGATTGCCTGAAGCTTATTGCTGGCTACCATGCATTACTTGGAGATCAGACATCTCCTATTGAAGGAGGATGTTAATTGACCTTTTACTTGGTTGGTTCATGTCTATATTTCAGAGTGAGTGTTCTTTCTCTTTCTGTCCTTACACAGCAGTGTATAGGGTGCTGACTTGGGGGGAACTGGAGAAGGAGTTGGAAAACAGCTTTCTCAGATCTTTAGTTGTATTGCTGGGCTTTCTAATCCCTGCGTCACAGGGCTGTTTGATGCTCAAAAAAAATGTACACATCGCACAGGAAGAGGCTTTGTACAGGATCATGTGTGGTGGAGAGCAGGACTTGGATGTGGTTGAGGCTGATGGATGGCTCAACTTAAGATAAGAATAAATAAGTAAGGAAGGAAACAGCATTAAGTTGTTATTAACTCAGGTTTGCTGTTGGTAGGGAAAATTGGAGTTTGACTTGCTATCAGCCTATCAGTGGCATCAAGTCTAACAGCACATATGTGATGCATCTCGGTGCTGTTTCCTCAGTGTCAGATGCAGGTCAGTACTCATGCTAACCTCTGTTGTTTTTTAATTGGGACTGCCTAGTTTGGTCAGAAGATTCACAGTGAGAAATTTATGCATTGTGAGAATTATGAGTACATTCAATAAATAATATTGAATAGAAAATTTGAAATGCATTTACATTGAAAGAAGTATTACATTTAGAATATTTTGCCTTTTACCAAACTGAAAGCATTTCTTGCTTTTTTGTGTTAACAGGTCATGTATATGATTTTGCTGGACAAAGGACAGTTATTACAGCAGTAAGATTTTTCTCCCTTATTCCAGATTTATTGTGTTCCACATAACATAGAGTAAAACTAAGTATGTAACCATGTAACTCATGCTACAATTCACCCTCTATAAACATTGAAGAGATGTGGCTGGACTACCAGACTCCAACAAGATCATGACCAAAGCACCATCACACAATGATATCGATTCAGTTTGCAGTGGCAACTGCAGGGTCTTTAGGATACTGGTTTGATCTCAGTTGCACAGAATCAAAAGAAATACAGTGAAACTGTTATCAAACTTAGAGTTTTATTTTCAGCATTTATAGATTTTTTTTTATCTTACTCGCTGAAAGAAGGTTGTTTGAGCATTAGGCTATGGAAAATCTCTGACCAACCCATTAGGACCCAGAGTAGAGTTTTTCAAATTCTATCCTTACACCACCAGGGTCAAATTTGTGAGATAGTTGTCCCTGTTAGCATTGCCTCAGACTGCATCATATTCCTTTCCCACCTAAAATTCACCCTTAAAAATAAAGATATTCTGGCTGAGGTGAGCCAGTGGTGCAACATTTTGGGGTCTTGATATACTATGCCAATGAATGGTAGGATGCATGTTTCTGCCCAATATCTACCACTGTCAGGTGGAGAGGTCCTTGGGCAAATCTGTTGCATACGTCAAGCCGATATGCCTGGGGAGTTCCTTGGCTAATCTGGGAATTCCGTTCTCTAAGCCCCCTATAAGGCCTCAGCAGAACTTTCACCAGCTGAGAGCACCTGCCTACTGTAGGATACCATAAAATGTGGTCTTGCTGCTCAGGTCAATGAAAGGATGCCAGTGACCCTCCATGGAAACATTCTGAATTAACTGAATTGATAAAGAAACCTCACATACCTGAAATCTTTTGGGATCCAGGCCAGTCGCCAAAGTGGGACGCATATGCGCTGTTGAAGAGGTCTTTCTTCTTGGCATACTCGGCAGAGGTTGCGGGACTCTCAACGTAGGGAGTTCCCACCTCGGCCCTGCCCCTCCACTCACTGGCCTTATAAGGGATGGGCAGAGGCCCTTTATAATCACCTGTAGGACTTTCTAACATTTCCAGATCTCATCTTATTTTCAGGCCCATCCACCACACACCTGCCAGGAATGTGCCAGAAGAGCTGATGACTTTCGACCCCAGAATAGGGAAAAATAGGGGCAACTACAAGCAGAATTCTTTTAATAAATCCATTAAATTATATTTTAAATCAATTGGGTTAATAAATAAGTAATAAAATGCATAGTAAAGTCCAGCTAAGAGAATCAGTGATTAACAGAATTATCCTAGTTAACAAACACATTAAAAGTGAGATGAAAAATGGCCTGTACAAATCCTGAAGAAAGGAGAAGGGCTCACTGGGATGAATACAAGAAAATGAAGAAACACTTTAAAAGGATGATCAAATGGGCAAAAAAAGGCCTAGAGAAATGTATAGCAGCTGGGGCTAAGCATAAAATAAAAGAACTTTCAGTACCATAATAGCAAGAAGTCATAGAGGAGATGAATACAATAAAATATGCAAATAGACTTTTAAACTGAGAATCAGAACAAAATAATAAATATTCTGAATGACTACTTCTTCCAAGTATTCAGAAGGAAAAACATGAGCAACATGTTCTCCCCAAACAAAATCAATGACTTTGATGTAAATGAGATAGAAGTCCTAGATAGGCTAAATGGGCTTAAAACAAATAAATCTCCAGGGATAGATGGTATTTATCCTAAAGTACTGAGAGACTCAGAAAGAGGTTTGTGAAACACTGACAATTATTATGACTGAGGCAATGGACACTGGTGAGGTATGAGTAGATTGTTAACAGGCTAACGTAATACCCATATTCAAAAAGAGTGACAAAACAGACAGACAACTATGGACGAATTACTTCAATTACATGTAAAATAATGGAATTGATTATCAACAGTAAACTTGCGGATTATCTGTACAATAGTAACCTAGTAAACAGCGATCAACAAGGGGAAGGCGTTGTCTGACCAACCTCCTCAACTTCTTTGAGGAACTGACAACCAGAATGGACTGTCGCAAACCCTACTACATGGTGTATATATACTTCCAAAAGGCTTTTAATAAAGTTCCACACAAAAACTATCAATTAAACTCAAAACTGGGGATTCTGGGTAAACCCTGGTAATGGATAAGAAACTGGCTGACGTGTAGGAAATAAAGAGTACTCATTAGAGGAATTATGTCAGAGTGGTGGAAATACTGAGCGGGATACCTCAGGGCTAGGACCACTATTGTTTACATAAATACCCTGGATTCAGAAACTTATGCAAAATGGTCAAATTTGCACATGATACCAAACTAGATGGCCAGTGGAATTGGAAGAGGCAGCTTGGAAATTGCAGAATGAGTTGGACAAAATTTGTAAATGGGCAGAACAATTTAATGCAGATGAGTGTAAAATGCTACACACAGGAAGTAAAAATAGATGACATACATGCACACTTCTGAATAGTGTTGATACATCGAAGGAGAGAGCTAGAAGTCTTAGCAGATAGCTTGCTGAAAGCTGCCCTAGAGATTTTAATATCTCCACCATACACAGTAGAAAACTGTCCCAGTGACTTTAATCAAGGGCTACGTGCCAAAGGATTTCTTTAATGCCGATGAAACATGAAACTACAGCAATTTCTATTGTTTTCAAGCAGGCAAAATGAGTTGCATCAAAAGTGTGCAAAATAGGTTAATGTCTTTACAATAAAGAGAAAGGGGGCAATTTTAACCTAACCCGCACATCGGGAATCTGACAAGATCAGATTGAATGCTGGTTTTACAAACTGTCCGATTTTACTCTCCATTGAAGTCAAACCGGCGTTCCACCTGATCCTGTGGGTTTCCCGTCCAGCGAGTTAGGTTAAAATTACCCCAAAATGTTTAAGTTGTATGTATTCCTGGATTATACGATGTTGATGTATTGTATTGATACATTGATGATACGATAAATGTGCTATTGTTGTGTTTTATTATTTAACTATTAATTCATACAGCATTTCATGTTCTTGCAATTTAATTTAATTTGCACATAAGGCCTTGTACGTACTACACTTCATAATTGTGTGTTATAGCTAATGAAAATTATCAATCAGCCTATATTCTTCCACTAAATGGAATCATCTGCTGAAGGAAATTAAACATTCTAAACTGTACACCTGATGTTGCAACAGCTTTGTTACTATACTTTATCACAACATCATACTGGTTGCCTCTTGGAAATGGTAATTTCCCTTGTCCTGTTGGCAGCTTTAGAGTTCACGTGTTAGTAGTTCTTTCCACTTTAATACACAAGCAATAAATAAGCATGTATTTGGAAAAAGTTAAAATATTTTCATATGTTTCATCTCCACAGAAAACAGAGAAAGTGGACTTTTCATTTAATACTATGGCAGACCCGAAATTTGTGTTCTATGACCACAGTCTCGTGGAAGCTGTTAAAATTGGTGACCCAAAAGTCCATACATTTTTTCGTCTGCTTTCACTTTGTCATACAGTGATGCCTGAGGAAAAGCAGAAAGGTAAGAATTGTTGTCATTCTTGAGTAAGAGGAGGTTCACTAATAAGGATGAGAAAATGAGTTGAATTTTACTTTCCTCTCTGAAGGAAACTATTTGAAACATTTTGGCATTCTCTTTTCAATATTGAAAGTACCGCCACTTTCCACTTTAATACACAAGTGATAAATAAGCATGCGGGGGAGGGTTTAAACTAATTTAGCAAGGGGGAGGGCACCAGGACACAGTGGCAGAGAGGAGAGACAAAATCCATAGAAAACTAGGAAGGAACGGACAAACAACAACAGAACAAAGAATAGTGTAGAAAGAGCACGAACAAAATGGAGGAATAAAGCAAAACAGACTAGCATAAGAACATAAGAAGTAGGAGCAGGAGTAGGTCACTCATTTGAGCCTGCTCCGCCATTCAATAACATCCTGGTTGATCTTCTACCTCAACTCCACCTTCCCGCACCATCCCCATATCCGTTGGTTCCCTTTGTATCCAAAAATGTATCGATTTCTGTCTTGAATATACTCAACGACTGAGCATCTATAGCCCTCTGGGGTAGAGAATTCCAAAGAATAGAATAGGTCCAGCATGACTCAGACCACCCTTACCTGCTCCAGACCTGGTCCAAATCTCTTCACCTGTCCTGGAGTCTTCAGTGTCCATGGATGAATCCTAAAGCCATCACCGGGTGCAGCATTAAGAACAGGTGGTTCCAATTGAGCCTGCGATATTCAACCAGGTGAGGCCAACAGCTTGAGAATGTAAGCACAGTATAGACCATGATTCATAGGATAACATAGGATATACGGCACAGAAACAGGCCATTTGGGCCAACCAGTCCATGCCGGCGTTTATGCTCCACACGAGTTTCCTCCCGTCTTTCCTCATTTAAATCTATCAGCATAACCCTCTATTCCATTTTCCCTCATATGCTTATCTAGCCTCCCCTTAAAATGCATCCATACTATTTGCTTCAACCACTCTCTGTGGTAGCGAGTACCACATTCTCACCACTCTTTGGGTAAAGAAGTTTCTTCTGAATTCCCTATTGGATTTCTTGGTGACTATTTTATATTGATGGCCTCTAGTTATGCTCTTCATAATTTTAATGACCTCTATTAGGTCAACCCTCAGCCTTTTTTCAAGAGAAAAGAGACCCAGCCTGTTCACCTTTTCCTGATATGTATACCCTCACATTTCTGGTATCATCCTTGTAAATCTTCTCTGTACCCTCTCCAGTGCCTCTATATCCTTTTTATAATATGACGACCAGAACTGTACACAGTACTCTAAGTGTGGTCTAACCAAGGTTTGATACAAGTTTAGCATAACTTCCCTACTTTTCAATTCTATACCTCTAGAAATAAACCCTAGTGCTGGGTTTTCTTTTTTTATGGCCTTATCTCTTCACCTGTCCTGGAGTCTTCAGTGTCCATGGATGAATCCTAAAACCATCAACGAGTGCAGCATTAAGAACAGGTGGTTCCAACTGTGTCGCAACTTTTAGTGATTTGTGTATTTGTACTCCTAGATCCCTTTGTTCCTCCACCCCACCTAGACTCGCACCCTCCAAGTTATAAGTGACCTCCCTATTCTTCTTACCAAAATGTAATACCTCACATTTATCTGTGTTGAACTTCATTTGCCAATTATTTGCCCATTCTGCAAGTTTATTAATGTCCTCCTGTAACTTGTTGCAGTCCTCCTCAGTATTGACTATCCCGCCCAATTTGGTATCATCCGCAAATTTAGAAATTGTGTTTTTGATTCCTAAGTCTAAATCGTTAATGTAAATTGTGAACAGCAGTGGTCCCAGCACTGATCCTTGTGGAACACCACAACCCACCTTCTGCCACTGAATAGCTTCCTATGAGCTACATGCTTTCTCAGCTGGTGCCCAAGAAGAAGTTGGCCAGAGCCCACTCTAAAGGAAATGAAAGAAATGCACCACCGATGTCAGCCGTGGCTCAGTTGGTAACTCTCTCACCTCTGAGTCAGAAGGTCGCGGGCCCAAGTCCCACCCCAGAGACCTGGGCACAAAAATCTAGGCTAAACGTCAGTGTAGTACTGAGGGAGCGCTACACTGTTGGAGGTGCCACCCCTCAGACAAGATGTCAAACCGAGGCCCCGTCTGCCCTCCCAGGCAGAAACAAAAGATCCCATGGCACTATTCTGAAAAAGAGTAGCGAGTTCGCCCTGGCCAACACTCATCCTTTGGAATGCATGTGTGTTAATGTGAGGAGTGTTACAAATAAGGTTCAAGAGCTGCAGATGCAAGTTACCACATGGGGTTATGATATAGTGGCTATAACAGAGACCTGGCTTAAACATGGGCAAGAATGGGAACTAAACATTCCTGGTTACTACTTATTCAGGAGGGATAGGAAAGGAGAAAAACACAGTGGGGGCAGGGAGTGGTAGTATTGATCATGGACAATATTACAGTTCTACAGAGGGACGATATACTCGAGAGTTCAAAGACTGAGGCCCGGATTTTATGGTGGTAATGATGACGAAACTGTCAGCGTTCAAGGTCATTACCCCTCTGAAACTGACGTAACTTCAGGATTTAGTGGATGCGCAGATAAACGCGGAAATCCTGAAGTTGCGGTCAGTCATTCCCTGCTCCGCCACAGGCTATGCTGTGGAACTCCCCAGAACTGGTAATCAGTAAAATCACTTGAACTGACGAAAGCTTCCCCTTTTCCGCTTTAATATCGCTGTTAAAAACCCCATAAAATGTTAAGTCTTGTTGAAAGAGGTGTAACTGGGTTTTTAACACATATTGACTGCTGAACAACCATTTTGGCCCAGAAAAACTAATTTAATATTTGTGGAATGTCAAATTTCTCCATTATGATAAAAAAAATTACTAGATTTTACATTTTCCTTAAAGTTTATTTATGATATTTCAGCTTCTATCTTAACCCCATGTATATGTCCCAATCTTTATTTCGCTCTCTGTAAAATTTTAAAAAGTGAATGATAAAAGCTGCTTTTTATTTCCTGGTTTGCTGTTTGTGAGAATTCTTCAATATGATTGGCTGATCAGACAGCTTGATGACATCATTGCTGCTGTACGCTGGAGATTTCCGATAGACAGTGCTACAATCAAATTAACGTTGGGAAAGCTAAAGTTTTCACCACAGAGATCATGACAAATTGTACTATTTTGAGGGGGTTGCTAGAGCAGAGGGACCTGGGGTTGCATGTTCCCAAATCTTTGAAGGTGGCAGGGCAAGTTGATAAGGTGGTTAAAAAAGCATATGGGATACTTGGCTTTATAAATAGGGGCATTGAATAAAAACACAAGGAAGTCTTGCTAAACCCTTACAAATCACTGGTTAGGCCTCAGCTGGAGTATTGTGTACAAATCTGGGCACCACACTTTAGGAAGGATGTCAAGGCCTTGGAGAGGGTACAGAGGAGGTTTACCAGGATGATACCAGGGATGAGGGACTTCAGTTATGTGGAGAGATTGGAGAAGCTGAGATTGTTCTCCTTAGAACAGAGAAGGTTAAAGGGAGACCTAATGGAGGTATTCAAAATTATCAAGGGTTTTGATCGAGCAAGTAGAGAGGAACAGTTTCCTCTGGCAAGTGGGTTGGTAACCAGAGGTCATAGATTTAAAATAATTGGCAAAAGAACTAGAGGGGAAATGAGGAGAGTTTTTTTCACACAGAGAGTTGTTGAGATCTGGAACGCACTACCTGAAAGGGCGGTGGGATCAGATTATTTCAACAGGCAACTAGACATGTACTTGAAGTGGACTAATTTGCAGGGTTATGCGGAAAAAGCTGGAATGTGGGACTAAATTGGACAGCTCTTTCAAGGAGCAGGCACAAGCACGACAGTTTGAATGGCCTCCTTCTGTGCTGTAAGCTTCCATGATTCTGCCATTGCAAAATACTGTGTTGCTTTGTGATAATTTCTTCATTTTTTTGTTGAATGTTTTGAAGACATTTCTGTAACACAATTTAGTGTTATATAAAACAAAAATTCTGTCCCCAGATTTTTTGGGTGCGCAGGTTTAAAATTATCTTAAGAGTAATGTCTCATTACTGCCTTGTAAAATCCAACATTTTGCATGCTCCATTATACTAGACAACCATAACCACTTCTGCTTCCACATTTTTTATCTTACAAACTAGCAGGTCATGGCATTGCTTACAGTAAGTCAGATCATAGTTGAATTTATGATAACAGGAGTGTTATACCATATGCTGTCATCATCGCACTCCTCAAAAACCCCACCCTTGTACCTCTGTCCTTGCAAACTATCGCCCCATCTGCAACCTCCCTTTCCTCTCCAAAATCCTTGAACTTATTGTCATTTTCTAAATCCATGCCCATCTTTCCCGCAACTCCACATCTGAATCCCTCCAATTAGGTTTCAGCCCCTGCCACAGCACTGAAACTTATCAAAGTCATAAATTACATCTTATATGACTGACCGTGGTGAACTATCCCATTTCATCCTTCTCGACCTGTCTGCAGCCTTTGAAACAGTTGACCATACCACCCTCCTCCAATAACTCCTCCGTTATCCAGCTGGGTGGAACTGCCCTTTCCTGTAGCCAGAGAATCTCCTGCAATCATAGAAATTTACGGCACAGAAGGAAGGCCATTTGACCCATCGTGTCTGTGCCAGCCGAAAAAGAACTATCCAGCCGAATCCCACTTTCCAGCTCTTGGTCTGTAGCCTTGTAGGTTATGGCACTTCAAGTGCATATCCAAGTACTTTTTAACTGCATCTACCATCCTTTCAAGCAGTGAGTTCCAAACCCCCACCACCCTCTGGGTGAAAAAAGATTTCCTCAACTCCCCTCTAATCCTTCTACCAATTACTTTAAATCTATGCCCCTGGTTAGTGACCTCTCTGCTAAGGAAAATAGGTCCTTCCTATCCACTCTATCTGGGTCCCTCATAATTTTATACACCTCAATTAAGTCTCCCCTCAGGTTCCTCTGTGCCAAAGAAAACAACCCTAGCCTATCGAATCTTTCCTCATAGCTAAAATTCACCAGTCCGGGCAACATCCTTGTAAATCTCCTCTGTACCCTCTCTAGTGCAATCACATCTTTCCTGTAATGTGGTGACCAGAACTGTAAGCAGTACTCTAGTTGTAGCCTAACTAGTGTTTTATACAGTTCAAGCATAACCTTCCTGACTTATATTCTATGCCTCGGCTAAAAAGGAAAGTATTCCGCATGCCTTCTTAACCATCTTATCTATCTGTCCTGCTACCTTCAGGGATCTGTGAACATGCACTCCAAGGTCCCTCTGTTCCTCTACACTTCTCAGTATCCTACCATTTATTGTGTATTCCCTTGCCTTGTTAGCCCTCCCCAAATGCATTACCTCACACTTCTCCGGATTGAATACCATTTGCCACTTTTCTGCCCACCTGACCAGTCCATTGATATCTTCCTACAGTCTACAGCTTCCTTCCTCACTATCAACCACAGGGCCAATTTTTGTATCATCTGCAAACTTCTTAATCATGCCCCCTACATTGAAGTCTAAATCATTGATATATACCACAAAAAGCAAGAGACCCAGGACTGAGCCCTGCAGAACCCCACTGGAAACAGCCTTCCAGTCACAAAAACACCCGTCGACCATTACCCTTTGCTTCCTGCCACTGAGCCAATTTTGGATCCAATTCGCACTTTCCCTTGGATCCCATGGACTTTTACTTTTCTGACCAGTCTGCCATGTGGGACCTTGTCAAAAGCCTTGCTAAAATCCATATAGACTGCAACGAACGCGCTACCCTCATTGACCCTCCTCGTTACCTCCTCAAAAAATTCAATCAATTAGTCAGACACGACCAACCTTAACGAATCCATGCTGACTGTCCTTGATTAATCCGTGCCTTTCTAAATGACGATTAATACTGTCCCTCAGAATTTTTTCAAATAATTTGCCCACCACCAAGGTTAGGTTGACTGACCTGTAATTACTCTGTCTATCCCTTTCTCCCTTTTTAAACAACGGTGCAATGTTAGCAGTCCTCCAGTACCACACCTGTAGCCAGAGAGGATTGGAAAATGATGGTCAGATCCTCCGCTATTTCCTCCCTTCTCTTCCCGCTGCTGCAGGGTTACCTCTGGAGTCCCCCAAGGATCTATCGTTGGACCCCTCCTATTTCTCATCTACATGCTAGCCCTCGGCGACATCATCCGAAAACACAATGTCAGGTTCCACATGTATGCTGACAACACCCAGCTCAACCTCACTACCACCTCTCTCAACCCCACCAATGCCTCTGATTTCATAGAATCATAGAATCGTTACAGCACAGTAGGAGGCATTCAGCCCATTGAGCCTGTACCGGCTCTCTGCAAGAGCACTTCAGCTAGTTCCAATCCCCCGCTCTTGCTCCGTAGCCCTGCAATTTTTCTTCTTTCAGGTACTTATCTAATTCCCTTTTGAAAGCCACGATTGAATCTGCCTCCACCACCCTTTCAGGCAGTGCATTCCAGATTTGTCACACTGTGTGTCCGTCATCCAGTAATGGATGAGCGTAAATTTCCTCCAACTAAATATTGGGAAGACCAAAGCCATTGTCTTCGGTCCCTGCCACAAAAAATGTGTTCCCTAGCCACCAACTCCATCCCTCTTCCTGGCCACTGTCTGAGGCTGAACCAGACTGTTCACAACCTTTGACCTTGAGCTGAACTTCCGACCCCATATCCTCTCCATCACCAATACCACCTACTCATTGAAACATATGATTCTGAGGGGAAATGACAGGATAGATGCTGAGAGGTTGTTTTCCCTGGCTGGAGATTCTAGAACTAGGGGGCCTAGTCTCAGGATAAGGGGTCAGCCATTTGAGATGAGGAGGAAATTCTTCACTCAGAGGGTTGTGAATCTTTGGAATTCCCTACCCCAAAGGGCTGTGAAAGCTGAGTCGTTGAGTATATTCAAGGCTGAGATAGATGGATTTTTGGACACTAGGGGATTCAAGGGATATGGGGATCGGGCGGGAAAGTGGAGTTGAGGTCCAAGATCAGCCATGATCTTATTGAATGGCGGAGCAGGCTCGAAGGGCCATATGGCATACTTCTGCTCCTAATTCTTATGTTGTTATGTTCCCCCTCCGTAGCATCGCCCGTCTCGGCCCCAGCCTCAGCCCATCTGCTGCTGATAGCCACATCCATGCCCTTGTTACCCCTAGTTTTGACTATTCCAATGCTCTCCTCGCTGGCCTCCCACCTACCACGCTCCATAAACTTCCACTCATCCAAAACTCTGCTGCCCGTATCCTAACTCTCATTACGTCCCGCTCACATATCACCCCTGTGCTTGCTGACCTACATTGGCTTCTGTTCCGGCAATCCCTCGATTTTAAAATTCTTATCTTTGTGTTCAAATACCTTCATGGTCTTGCCACTCCAGTATCTCTGTAACCTCTTCCAGCCCTACAACCCTCCAAAATCTCTGTGCCTCCAATTCTGGCATGTTGTGCATCCCTGATTTCCTTCGCTCCACCATTAGCAGCTGCACCTTCAGCTGCCTAGGCCCCAAGCTCTGGAATTCCCTCCCTAAATCTCTCTACCTCTCCATTTCTCTCTCCTCCTTAAGTCACTCCTTAAAACCTACCTCTTTTACTAAGCTTTTGGTCACCTGTCCTAAAATCTCCTTATGTGGCTCGGTGTCAAATTGTGTCTGATAACACTCCGGCGAAGTGCCTCGGGACGTTTTACTACGTTAAAGGCGATATATAAATGCAAGTTGTTGTTGTAACCCACAATGTATACTTCTGCTGCTAAGGTGGATCTATGTCTTAATAAGGCGCAAAGGCCTCGATATTTGCGGGAAAGGAGTCAGGGTGGGGGGGTGGGGGGGCAGGGGGGAGGGAGCGGGCGGGTGGGGGAGAGTTGTAGCAAACTGGAAATGTGGGTAACACGGAGATTTAACCGAATTTAACAACAGGACCTCATTTGAATTTTTTTTCTACGTTTCTGGCTGGGCGCAAACCAGATTGAGAGGCTGGCTGGGCGGGAAGGCCTGCACTGGAAGGCCGCAGACGAGGAGAGGAGGGAGGGAGAAATCACGGGGGAGGGAGAGATCACGTGTCGGGGAGATTGTGTGTCGGGCGGTTGAGGTGATCCCGGGGGGGTTGAAGACATCGTGGGTCGGAGGAGATCGTGGGTCGGCGTGTTGAAGTTAAAGCGGGGGGCGGGGGGGTGGTTTGAAGACATCGCAGGGGTGAAGCCGATCATGGTGAGGGATGGACGTTAGCACTGTTGCTCCTCCTGGTCCTCAAGCAGTGCTGGAAAGGCACTTGCCTGCTGTATCCAGCCTTTCTCACCTCCCTTCAGCTGCCATGTTTCCCAAACCCTTGAAATCCCGTCCCGCAGCCGTTAAATCTAAATGGCTGCTACAATCTGAGGCACGCAGCCTCATTAACATATTTAAATAACTGACCTGCTTCTTGAGAGCAAGTTAGTCGGCTGCCTCCATTAAAACCGGAAGTGGGCATGTTCGAGGCAGATTGGGGTAGGACTTTTGGAATTTTAACCCGCCCCCCTGACCCTCTCTTGCCCGTTATGGGGTGTTAAAATTCGCCCCAAAGTATAATTAGTATTAATTAAACTCAACCTCAGATTAATAAAAGTTTCATAGAATCATAGAATGGTTACAGCACAGAAGGAGGCCATTCGGCCCATTGAGCCCATGCCGGCTCTCTGCAAAAGCACTTCCATTCCCACTCCCCCGCCCTTTCTCCGTAGCCCTGCAAATATTTTTCCTTCTGGTACTTATCCAATTCCCTTTTCAAAGCCACAATTGAGTCTGCCTTCACCACCCTTTCTGGCAGTGCAATCCAGATCCTAACTGCTCGCTGCGTCAAAAAGTTTTTCCTCATGTCGCCTTTGGTTCTTTTGCCAATCACCTTAAATCTGTGTCTTCTGGTTCTCGGCCCTTCTGCCAATGAGAACAGTTTCTCTCTATCTACTCTGTCTGGACCCATCATGATTTTGAATACCTCTATCAAATCTCCTCTCAACAATCTTCCTACTCCAAGGAGAACAACCTCAGCTTCTCTAGTCTATCCACGTAACTGAAGTCCCTCATCCCTGGAATCATTCTCATAAATCTTTTCTGCACCCTCTCGAAGTCCTTCAAATCCTTCCTAAAGTGCGGTGCCCAGAACTAGACAGAATACTCCAGTTGAGGCTGAACCGGTGTTTTATAAATGTTCATCATAACATCCTTGCTTTTGTACTCTGTGCCTCTGTTTATGAAGCCCAGGATCCCATATGCTTTTTTAACCGCTGTCTAAACCTGCCCTGCCACCTTCAATGATTTGTGCACATATACCCCCAAGTCTCTCTGTTCTTGCACCCCCTTTAGAATTGTACCCTTTAGTTTATATTGCCTCTCTTCGTTCTTCCTTCCAAAATGTATCATTTCGCACTTTTCTGCGTTAAATTTAATCTGCCACGTGTCCACCCATTTTACCAGCCTGCCTATGTCTTCTTGAAGTCTATCAAGGAGCTGAATTCCAGAGGTGAGGTGAGAGTGACTGCCCTTGACATCAAGGCAGCATTTGACCGAGTGTGGTATCAAGCAGCCCTAGTAAAACTAAAGTCAATGGGAATCGGGGGGGAAAACACTCCACTGGCTGGAGTCATACCGAGCACAAAGGAAGATGGTTGTGGTGGTTGAAGGTCAATCATCACAGCCCCAGGACATCGCTGCAAGAGTTCCTCAGGGCAGTGTCCTTGGCCTAACCATCTTCAGCTGCTTCATCAATGACCTTCCCTCCAACATAAGGTCAGAAATGGGGATGTTCGCTGATGACTGCACAGTGTTCAGCGCCCTTCACAACTCCTCAGATAATGAAGCAGTCCATGCCCGCATGCAACAAGACCTGGACGACGTTCAGGCTTGGGCTGATAAGTGGCAGGTAACAATCGCGCCACAGAAATGCCAGGCCATGACTATCTCCAACAAGCGAGAGTCTAACCACCTCCCCTTGACATTCAGCGGTATTACCATCACCGAATCCCCCACCAGCAACATCCTGGGGGTCAACATTGATCAGAAACTTAACTGGACCAGCCACATCAATACTGTGGCAACAAGAGTAGGTCAAAGGCTAGGTATTCTGCGGCGAGTGTCTCACCTCCTGACTCCCCAAAGCCTTTCCACCATCTACAAGGCACAAGTAAGGAGTGTGATGGCATTCTCTCCACTTGCCTGGATGAGTGCAGCTCCAACAACACTCAAGAAGCTCGACACCATCCAGGACAAAGCAGCCCGCTTGATTGGCACCCCATCCACCACCATAAACATTCACTGCCTCCACCACTGGCGCACCGTGGCTGCAGTGTGTACCATCTACAAGATGCACTGCAGCAACTCGCCAAGGCTTCTTCAGCAGCACCTCCCAAACCCGTGACCTTTACCACCTCGAAGGACAAGGGCAGCAGGCGTAAGGGATCACCACCACCTCCAAGTTCCCCTCCAAGTCACACACCATCCTGACTTAGAAGTATATCGCCGATTCTTCATCGTCGCTGGGTCAAAATCCTGGAACTCCCTCCCTAACAGCACTGTGGGAGTATCTTCACCACATGGACTGCAGCGGTTCAAGAAGGCGGCTCACCACCACCTTCTCAAGGGCAATTAGGAATGGGCAATAAATGCTGGCCTTGCCAGCGACGCCCAGATCCCATAAACGAATTAAAAAACCCTCTCCCACTCACTATTCACTTCCAAGTTTTGTGTCATATGCAAATTTTGAAATTGTGCCCTGTACACCTAACTCCTTCTTCTTAGGCAGTCCCTCGGAACCGAGGATGACTTGCTTCCACACTAAAAATGAGTTCTCAGGTGACTGATGAGTCCAATGTGGGACCTACAGTCTCTGTCACAGGTGGGACAGACGGTGGTTGAAGGGGCAGGTGGCTGGGGTGCTTGGGTTGACATGCGCTCCTTCCATTGTTTGCGCTTGGCTTCCGGTTGCTCCCGGCGATGAGACTCGAGGTGTTCCGCGCCTTCCTGGATGCGTCTCCTCCACTTTGTGCGGTCTTGGGCCAGGGATTCCCAGGTGTCGGTGGGGATGTTGTACTTTTTCAAGGAGGCTTTGGGGCTGTTCTTGAAGCGTTTCCTCTGCCCACCTGGGGCTCTCTTGCCGTGTCGGAGCTCCGAGTAGAGCGCCTGTTTTGGGAGTCTCGTATCGGGCATGCGGATGATGTGGCCCGTCCATCGGAGCTGATCAAGCATGGTCAAAGCTTCGATGCTGGGGATTTTGGCCTGAGCGAGAACACTGATGTTGGTGCTCTTATCCTGCCAATGGATTTGCAGGATCTTGCAGAGGCAGCGTTGGTGGTACCTCTCCAGTGCTTTGAGGTGCCTGCTGTACATGGTCCATGTCTCTGAAGCATACATGAGGGCGGGTATCACTACTGCTCTGTAGACCATGAGCTTGGTGCTGGGTTTGAGGTCCTGGTCTTCAAACACTCTCTTCCTCAGGCGACCGAAGGCTGCACTGGCACACTGAAGGTGGTGTTGGACTTCGTCATCGACGTCTGCCCTTGTTGACAGTAGGCTCCCGAGGTATGGAAAGTGATCCATGTTGTCCAAGGCCTCGTCGTGGATTTTGATAATCGGGGAGCAGTACTGTGTGGCGGGGGCAGGTTGGTAGAGGACCTTTGTCTTACGGATGTTTAGTGTAAGGCCCATGCTCTCGTACGCGTCGGTGAAGGTGTTGACGATGGTTTGGAGTTCAGCTTCAGAGTGTGCGCAGACGCAAGCGTCGTCTGCATACTGTAATTCGATGACAGAGGATGGGACGACCTTGGATCTGGATTGGAGGCGACGGAGGTTGAACAGTTTCCCGTTTGTTCTGTAAATTAGCTCCACTCCAGCGGGGAGCTTACTGAGGGTGAGATGGAGCATTGCAGCCAGGAAGATCGAGAAGAGCGTTGGTGCGATGACACAGCCTTGCTTGACCCCGGTCCGTACGTGAATTGGGTCTGTGGTGGATCCGTTGGTCTGGATCACAGCTTGCATGTTGTCATGAAGCAGGCGGAGGATGATGACAAACTTTTGAGGGCAGCTGAATTTGAAGAGGACGCTCCATAATCCCTCACGATTGACGGTGTCGAAGGCCTTTATGAGGTCAAAGAAGGCCATGTACAGCGGTTGGTGCTGTTTTCTGCATTTCTCTTGTAATTCATGCGCGGTGAAGATCATGTCCATTGTGCCCCTTAGTGGGTGGAATCCGCATTGCGACTCTGGGAGGAGCTCTTCAACCACTGGGAGAGGCGATTGAGGAGGACTCTTGCGATGACTTTCCCTGTGGCAGACAGCAGGGAGACTCCTCTGTAATTACCGCAATCGGACTTGTCACCTTTCTTGAAGATGGTCACGATTACGGCGTCTCTGAGATCCCCTGGCATGCTCTCCTCCTTCCAAATAAGAGAAATGAGTTCATGTATTCGCGCCAATAGTGCTTCTCCGCCATATTTTAGCGCCTCGGCGGGGATTCCATCTGCTCCTGAGGCCTTGTTGTTCTTCAGTTGTCGGTTGGCTTTTTCAGCCTCATGCCGGGCTGGGGTTGTGCTGAGGTGGTGGCGGGTAGCATGCTGCGGGATGGAGTTGAGGACACTCGCGTCAAAGACAGAGTCTCGGTTAAGGAGATCTTCGAAGTGCTCCTTCCAGCGGGCACTGACTGCCTCTCTGTCCTTGATGAGTACCTCTCCGTTCTTGGCCCGCAGTGGGGTAGGACCTTGGGTGCTTGGGCCGTAGGTGGTCTTGACTGCGCTAAAGAATCCACATACGTCGTGGTTGTCGGATAGCAGCTGGATCTCCTGCGCTTTCTCCACCCACCATCTGTTCTTTAGGTCGCGAGTTTTTTGTTGGACCTCGGCCTTCAGGCGTCTGTAGAGCTGCTTTCTTGCTCTCGAGTTCTGTTGCCGTTTCCAGATCAGGAATGCCTTGCGCTTGCGGCTTATTAGCTCCTGGATCTCCTGGTCGTTCTCGTCGAACCAGTCTTGGTGTTTCCTGGTTGAGTGACCGAGCGTCTCTTCACACGTGCTTATTATGGAGGCCTTGAGTGCAGACCAGGCGCTGTGGACACTCTGTGTCTCTGAATCACTGGGAGTTGTCAGGTTGGTTGTGAGGTTCAGGCTGAATAGGGCTTTCTTAGCAGGGTCTTTGAGTGCTCCAGCGTTGATTTTCCTGCGGCATTGCTTCTGTTGCCGCCACTGTTTTGGGGCTACGTTGATGGAGATGACAGAGCGGATTAGGCGGTGATCTGTCCAGCAGTCGTCAGCTTCTGTCATGGCGCAGGTGATGCGGACGTCCTTGCGGTCACTCGCTTGGACGATGACGTAGTCCAGCAGATGCCAGTGCTTGGAGCGAGGGTGTTGCCATGAAGCCTTGTACTTGTCTCTCTGACGGAACAAGGTGTTGGTTATGACAAGGCCATGTTCTAAGCATTTCATCAGGAGGAGGGTACCGTTGGAGTTGGCTTTCCCTACCCCCTCTCTGCCGATTACACCTCCCCAGAGGTCTGTGTCCTTTCCAACTCTGGCATTGAAGTCGCCAAGGAGGATCAGCTTGTCGCCCGTTGGGACTCAGGACAGGGATTGTTCGAGGCTGGGGTAGAATTCCTCTTTGGTCTCGTCTGTGGCTTCCAGTGTTGGGGCATACGCACTGATGACTGTCGCGCACTGGCTCCAGGCTAGGGTGAGCCATAGAGTCATGAGGCGTTCGTTTATTCAATCCCATAATCGAATTAAAAAAAACTCTCCCCCTCACTGTTCACTATACTTCCAAGTTTTGTGTCATCTGCAAATTTTGAAATTGTGCCCTGTGCACCTAAGTCCAAGTCATTAATATATATCAAGAAAAGCAGTGGTCCTGATACCGACCCCTGGGAAACACCACTGTATACCTTCCTCCAGTCTGAAAAACAACCGTTCAGCACTACTCTCTGTTTCCTGTCACTTAGCCAATTTCGTATCCATGCTGCCACTGTCCCTTTTATTCCATGGGCTTTAACTTTGCTGGCACGCCTATTATGTGGCACTTTATCAAGCACCTTTTGGAAGTCCGTGTACACCACGTCAACCGCATTGCCCTAATCAACCCTCTCTGTTTCCTCATCAAAAAACTCAGTCAAGTTAGTTAAACACGATTTGCCTTTACCAATCTGTGCTGGCTTTCCTTAATTAATCCACACTTGTCCAAGTGACTGTTAATTTTGCCCCTGATTATCATTTCTATAGCTTCTCCACTACCGAGGTTAAACTTACTGGCCTGTAGTTGCTGGGTTTATCCTTACAACCTTTTTTAAACAAGGATGTAACATTTGCAATTCTCTAGTCCTCTGGCACCACTCCTGTATCTGAGGAGGATTGGAAGATTATGGCCAGTACCTCTGCGATTTCCACCTTAACTTCCCTCAGCATCCTAGGATGCATTCCATCTGATCCTGGTGATTTATCTACTTTAAGTACAGCCAGCCTTTCTAGTACCTCCTCCTTATCAATTTTTGTCTCATCCAGTTTCAGTTTCCTCTGAGTTTCTCTCCCTTTATCTGTCTCCTCTCTCTCTTTTTGCCATTCTCTCTTTCTAAATAAAAATAAACACTTCTAAATAGTTTTTGTGGCAAACCTTACCTGAAAAATGATTCTAATATAGAGTTTTCATTGTTTGGTGCAGATTGGAAATGCTTCTAAGTTTTGGAAGCACCTACCATTAAATGACTGGCTTTCTTGCTTTTAAATTTGTTTTGCATTTGTAACAAAACATGAAATCTGGAGTCTGACAGACAAAATGTGTATTTCATGTTGTGTTTTTATATATATGTTTTGTGATCGCCTGTGGCACTGCTCATGGTAAGTCAAAGGTTGCACCATCTTATAATAACAATAGTATTATATCACATGATGCACCATGTATTACTCTGCTAAAAGATAGCTCAGTTTTATTAACGTACAGGTGGAAGTTGTCCTTATGGCATAGATGATGTTGTCAAGGGGTAGCATGTAGATGAGAAAGTGGAGGAAGCCAAGGATAGATCCTTGAGGGCAACTCCAGAGGTGACAGTGAAGAGATATGAAGAGAAGCCATTGGTAGAGAAGCTGTAATAGTGCAACCTAGTGAGGGCCTTCCTGCTAAGCTGGACAATAGAGCAGAGGTGTGACCACTGTAACCTGTACTGTCTCTGTCTCTTGCTCTCTTTGTCTTTTGCTGTCTGACCCTCTCAGTTTCTCTCCCTTTATCTGTCTCCCTCTTTATTTCAACCACCCTCTCTTTCTAAATAAAAATCAACACTTTTAAATAGTTTTCTTGATAAACCTTACCTGAAAAATGATTCTAATACAGAGTTTTGATTTATTGTAATTGAGGCATATTGAGTTATTTGGTTGGTTCAGTTTCAACTTTATTGATCGATTTTCCTCACTGTTTATAGTTACTGAGCTCTGATTTGTTGCTCCTTTAAGAATATGAAATTGTTGTCAATCAGGTGGAAGTAGATACAGAAATTTGCAATAGACATTGTGAAAGACACTGAAATGTAATGGGCAGCAAATCCATGCCAGACATATTGACCTAGAAATTACTATGGCCCCAATATATTCATTTACTGTAACATGCCAGTACTGAAAGATGGCAGAAGGCTCAAAGCACCAACCCTACCTATTGGAGAAATCAGGTTGTGATCCTTAATTCTCCATTCTATGATATACCATCACAATGCACGCTCTGTGGTACCAACTGTTAAGAGAGGATAGGTGTGTTCTTATTTCTAATTTACTCATCAAATCAGTCGAGTTCATAAACAGTGAACGTCAGATGTTACAGATTTATTAAGTATAGAGTAATTAAACATACACTTAAAAAGCAGTACTTATGACAAAACCTTGCGGGTTTAGTCGGAGGACTCAAAAGTGTTACAGTTCTGTGTTCAGTATCTTAGGCCTTTATGAATTTTAAGTATCTGTTCCAACACCCACTTTTTATACTTTTTCCTTACCCCTTTACATGAGAATCCACATGTTTCTGCATTACATAATACAACTCCATATAAGGTGAATTTTAATGAGCTTGTCCCTTATCAATAACTTATTTTTCTGTAGACCTGTACTACACCCCAACTCTCTATCTTATTGGAAGTTTCACTCTTGTTCTATTCTATCAATAGAACTTCTAATTATAAGTCTGTACCATTCTATACCAATCTCCTGCTTCTAAAAAGGATGATGTATTCTCAGATGTTTCCTTCTGCGGAACTTGTTACTAAACTGACCACTGCTTTTAGGTCAGTTTTAATTCCACAGTTCAGTGGTCAATGCATCTAAATGGACTTAAAAGGCTAAAGTTAAAAGTTACTATTACTACAGGAGAAAAGTAAATAAATAGCAGTATAACATTAGCAGACTTCAAGACAGTCTGATTAACCCTTTCCTTTAATACTCTTTCCCCTTAGCCCTGCAAATTTTTCTTTTTAACTTTATATCCAATTCCTTGAATCTGCTTCCACCATCCCTTCAGGCAGTACATTCTAGATCATAACAACTCGCTGTATAAAAACATTCTCATCTTCCCTCTGGTTCTTTTGCCAATTATCTTAAACCTGTGACCTCTGGTTATCGACCCACCCGCCAGTGGAAACAGTTTTTCTTTAATTACTCTATCAAAACCCTTCATAATTTTGAGCATCTCTATTAAATCTTCCCTTATCCTCTCTGCTCTAAGGAGAACAATCCCAGCTTCTCCAGTCTCTCCACATAACTGAAGTTCCTTATCCCTGGTATAATTTTGGTAAATCTCCTCTGCACCCTTTCCAAGGTCCCTTGTCCCCCCACCCCCGACAGACGGGAGAGGGATCGAGCAACCTGACCCCATTTCCGGCCGTTTAAATTTTTACAAACACAAATCAGGCCATTGACGAGGCTTCTGCAAAAGGCAGGCGGGATATAATTAACATTCAAAAGTTATGGCCCGATGACATCATCGGCGCCATGACTTAAACAACCGTAATCGGGGGAGGCCTGCGCTGTCGGCTGCCTGGCAGCAGATCCGAGGCGGGAAGTGCCGATTGGCCAAGGCAAGTGATGAAGATCAGCTCCATTTAGCACTCCTTGTGGGCCAGGGGGAGCAGGATGTCGTGACTGCCTCTCTCCCCCCTGCCCCCAGCCCCGATCACGGCCCCAATGTCCTGGCTCCCCCAGCCCCGATTGCCTCTACTGACTGCCGTGGACTGTCCCCATGAATCCCCAGCTGTGGCCTCCTGCCGCTTGTTTGCGCTCCTGCCCACTGGCCAGGCTGTCAACTTGGCCTGCTGTCGGGTAGCAGTCTGCAGAAGGTTGCTTAAATGAGGCCCTGCCGTTAAGGTCAGCAGGGCCTCCATGTCTCCGGCCTTGCCGGGTTCTTCCACGTTACTGGCCTCCCGCACAAACTCCCTGCCTCCCGCTTTAATATCGATCCATAATGTTTAGCGTAATTTCCTTGCTTTAGTACTGTATGCCTCTATTTATAAAGCAAAGGATCCCCTATGCTTTTTTAGCAGCCTTACCACCTTCAAAATATATTGTTTTTATTTTAATATATATTTTTTTCTTATTCCGATTTTCTAAGTATTCTTGCATTCAAGTATCATATCCTTCACCCCAGGCTGAAACTCTTGATTCCTCAGACTCTGGCCTCTTGTACATCCCACCATTGGCAACTGTGCCTTCAATCACCTATGCTCAACTCTCTGGAATTCCCTCTCTACCTTATTCTCCTCTTTGAAGACCCACCTTAAAACTCGCCTCCCTTCCTAATACCTCCTGCTTTACATCCATTTTTTTGATTATGCCTCTGTGAAGCATCTTGGGATGTTTATTCAAGGTTAACGGTGCAACATAAATGCATGCTCCTGACATTGTTGATGGTTTTATCTTCTCAGATACTGTCCTCTTACCTTTCAAAATTACCATCATCACCCACTTCTTCATAAAACCTACCCTTAACCCCTCCTTCCTTGCAAACTACTACCCCACCTTAATCTCTTTTTCATCTCCAAACTTCTTGAACATGTTGCCTCCTCCCAAATCCATACCCATCTTTCCTGCAACTCCCCATTTGAATCTCTTTAGTTAGACTGAAGCCATTGTCTTCAACTCCCACTGCAAACTCCATCCCAACAACAACTTGCATTTATATATCATCTTTAATGTAGTAAAACTTCCCAAGGCGCTTCACAGGAGTGTTTTCAGATAATATTTGACACTGAACCATACAAGGAGGTATCAGGACAGCTGACCAAAAGCTTGGTCAAAGAGGTAGACTTTAAGGAGCGTCTTACAGGAGGAAAGAGAGGTGGAGATGTGGAGAAGTTTAGGGAGGGAATTTCAGAGCTTAGGGCCTAGACAGCTAAAGGCACGGCCGCCAATGGTGGAGTGATGAAAATCGGGGATGCGCAAGAGGCCAGAATTGAATGAACAGAAAGTTCTCGGCGGGCTGGAGGAGGTTACAGAGATAGAGAGGGGCAAGGCCATGGAGGGATTTGAAAACAAGGATGAGAATTTTAAAATCGAAGCATTGCCGGACCAGGAGCCACTGTAGGGCAGCGAGCATAGGCGTGATGGGTGAACGGGACTTGGTGTGAGTCAAGATATGGGCAGCAGAGTTTTGGATGAGCTGAAGTTTATGGAGGGTGGAAGATGTGAGGTCAGCCATATATGGAGGGTCTCCTGGCCAAAATGAGCTCGAAGAGGGCATATGGGGAGCAGTGTTCCCTTTAAGCTGCGCAGCCACGCAGTGCTCTGGAGCTCCCGCGCAGCTGACTCACCGGCTATTAAATGGAAAAAACGTGCATACATGGAATTTTGAATGGGCCGTGCAGCCTTTTAAAGGGGCCACGCGGTCAAAAAACAAATTAGTGGGAACTTTGATGAGGAGATAGGAGAGAAACTAAAGAAAGATGTGAGTTCAGGGCTAGGACAGAGGGGAACCTTGGGGGAAGTTTGGCTTGGTGGGCTGGGGAAGGGAGGGATGCGGCAGAGGGAGCATGGTCTCAATCTTAGAGACAAGAGGTCCAAGAGCTCCTCGCACGTTGTTGGAAGTGAGGGGAGAGGTCTCCAACACTACGATTGAATAGTTGAACTCTCTTTTCCTTTGACTCCGGCCTTTTGTGCATCTTCCCCTCCTCTCGTCCATCATCATTTGTGGCTGTGCCTTCCGACGTCTAGGCCCACGCCTGAATTTCCCTCCTGAAACCCCTCTGCTTTTCCATCTCCTTTTCCTCTTTAAGACGCTCCATAAAGCACAGCTCTTTGACCAAGCATTTGGTCACCCCCTCCTAATATTTCCATCTTTGGCTCGCCGTCCATTTTTGTCTGATTACGATTCTGTAAAATGCCTTGGGATGTTATTCTACATTAAAGGTGTTATATAAATGCAAGTTTATTATTGTTGTTGTCTGATGTCTGGCATGACAGAACAGCAGGAAATGGTGTGCAGGACTGATGCAATCACAAATTAACATTTAAATGAAATGCTACCTGGTTATTACATTTTTATTCTGCTGTAGTTTTGCAGAGAAGTAAATTACATCAAAATTGTTCTGTATTCAATTACTTAAACCATGAATAATCCACTTTAATCCTTTGGTATTGAAAATAACTAACTTTCTCTGAGGTATCTGCTTTACAGCACTCTTTCTTTTTTGTAAAGGTATTCTAGTATATCAGGCTCAGTCTCCAGATGAAGGTGCACTTGTCACTGCAGCAAGAAACTTTGGCTTTGTTTTCCGGTCCCGTACCCCTGAAACAATAACTCTAGTTGAAATGGGTGAATCTAAAACCTATGAACTGCTTTCTATTCTGGACTTTGATAATGTGAGGAAAAGAATGTCTGTCATAGGTGAGTTTGTTTTTTCTGAAGTTAATATAAATCATTTTTACTCTCAATGAAATTGTGACCAATATGCAATATTCATTTACTTATATATTTGATTTATTTTGCTGCATAGTACGATGTCCTGACGAGAAATTGCATTTGTACTGTAAGGGGGCTGACACGATTGTGTTTGAGAGACTTAATTCTTCATCTCAGCATTTAAGAGATATAACCACTGAGCATCTTGATGTAAGTAAAACTATAGCTGTTGTACTAACAATGAGCATTGTTAAAATATAGAACATAACACCCCATTATATTGGACTTCATAACCCACATACACAACTAGTACTGTTAACCCACTGAAAATTCAAAGATGGTGAAGATAGTTTTCGCTAATGATAGCTGTTAGGAATCCCAAGAAATGTTTGGGTTGCAGTGTAATCTATTCCACAATTAGCAAATGTCAAGCACATAGAGATTCCCTCAAATTCAACACTAATTGATATTAATGTAATAATATTAGTGAAAAACTGAAAGGATAAAGTATGGAAAATCAAACTCGTACAAATTTGGGTATTCTGAAGTTGGCATTTTTGGAAATTGTCAGGGCATTTTAGAGAGACCTATCCACTATGTCTGATTCATGGTATATCTTTAATACCAAATGATCACTGAGTACCAGGTGCAATATGAAATTGTTCCATTCTTCAGCTCTCATAATATTGAATTATTATGTATAGTTTTTTTCTGTGCTTATTCTTAGCCTAATTTTACTTGTAGGAGTTTGCAGGTGATGGTTTACGCACATTAGCCCTGGCATATAAAGAATTAGATAAAGATTACTTTGAAAACTGGCAAGAACGGTACCATGAAGCAAGTATTGCGTTAGAAGACCGGGATGAACAACTGTCTGAATTATATGAAGAAATTGAAAAAGACTTAACGGTAAGCTACTTCTTAATATCATCTGTATTACTGTGTTCAGCAGAGAACTAAACTGCATTTGTTTTTTATATTTATTGAATAAATGCCTATCAAATATTATTTTACATCTTGAAAGTTGTAGCCTGATAATTTGAAAACTACACAATATTAGTGTTCGTAGTTTTCATGACTTTATTTTGTGAAAATTACTTTTAAAAATATGGAATATATAAGATGGAAATAATGCACATATATCTTGTTTCATATTTCACATAATTATGCTTAATACAAAGAGACTATTTATAATCATTATTGTATTTACACTTCTGCTAGAGTTTAGACAAAGTTCAGCGAATATTGTCTGATTAGTTGTATGTTATTTGATAAAATACTGATGTTTTTAATGCAAGTCTATCAATCTATCTATTGAGAAGATTTCTTCTGTGCTATGTTTAACAAAATCATAAAACTGTTAATAAGGAATGGATTCATAAGTTAGTTTCACGTTGTGCACAGAGAAAATCTTCCCCTATATTATTTAAAATGCTGTGTCTGTGTTTGTAATTGAAGATTTTAGGGTCTCTCCAGCGTTGCTCATATTAACATACAATAATGTCAGACCAGCTGGTCCACCTAGCCTGTCCTGTACAGTTAGGATGCATTATGGATCACATCAAGAGATTCCTTACCCCCTAGGTGCCATTTGTCTTCTGAGAAAGGTGAAAATAAAATCAAAGTCACAAGGCCAATTAGGCAAAAAAAATCTTTAAAATTCCTCTGCAATCTCTCTAGCTGATCATACTTAGACCAGGAGACCACATTGACAATCTCTTATACTATTTGGTACCTACCTTTTGTATGATGCGGTCTCTGTCCCAGTCAGGAACCAGTCTAGCTCCTTCATGAAGGTATACAATGAATCAGCACTCCAGCCAGCAACTTGTTCCATAGGTCCACTATTCTCTAGGAAAAGAAGAACTGCCTACCGGAAGTGCGATGCTCACCAGATTGGGTGAGGACAAGCAAGAGGTGTCCTTAACCCACGCCTGAAGCAGGCATTAGACCATTTTCATACGCAAATAAGGGGCCTAACGCTTGCTTGAGGTCCCTGCTACAACACTGGTTTGCCCTGAGGCAGCCAGCGCCATCACTGGTTGCACTCAGGGAAACCAGCCCGACAAATCGCCTGCAGTAAAAAGGTAAGTTACTTATCTGTAAACCACCCTCCTGATCGCCACCGCTTCTGTCCCCCAAGCCCTGATCCCCGACTTCCAAGCCCTGACCCTGGTCCTGACCTCCAATCTCCCTCCTCCCCCTCCCCTGGGGTGTAAAACGGGCGTAATGCTGACAAATTTAGCACTGGTACGGCCCGTGCCCAATCTTTGCGTTCGGGCGTCTGCTAAATTTGTCAGGCTCATTTTTTAGGCGTCCCGGGCATTAGGCTCCTTGCACATGTTAATTAGGGGCCTAATGCCTGTTAAAGGATTCCTCTGGGAAATTTGCTTGCAATGAGCAGAGCAGGTCAACTTCGTTAACATGGGTCAAATCTTGCTGGAGTGGGACATCTCATAGCGTGCACCGCTAGTTAGACTTTTTCCAGCACCTTTCAGCTCAAAAATAAAATTGAGGCATAACCTGCTGGAAGTGCGAGCTGATAACGGCGTGGCGAGGGCAACAGGGCATCTGGGACCTTGGTGAACGCCGGACCAACAGTGTATCTCCTTAACCAATGAGATTTTAAGGATTGAGAAAGAAACAGAAACGACGGAGGAGGGTGAATTAGAGTTAAATCAGGTACAGAAAGAGAAATAGAGGGGAAGAAAGATTGGATTAATAGAGAGAAAAAAGAGACAAAAAGGAAAAGAAAGAAAAAAAGTTAAAAAATTTATATATTTTATTAAATCTCGAAGAACAATTCACTACCTGAAGGAATGAGACTATACAGTTTTAATTGTTCCCTTTCTGGACCAGAGAGATTGATTGGCATTGCATTAATAATTATCACATCGTTAAAAAGGTAGTTATGCTCTTAATTGCCAGACTTAATTTTCTGTGACGACTTTAATGGGAAATTAATGTGCAAATCAAACAAGTTCTTAAAAATAACGGGAATGCAAAGGGCGAGATGCGAAGCAAATGTTGGAGCGGCGTAAACCGACCAGCAAGTTCTGGAGATTCGCAACTCACAGCGTATCTCTTAATCCCCTGAACTTGCTGGCCGACTTGTACATTAATAATGGCGTGCGTCGTTAACAAGCCATTATTTTTCCAGCATGTTTTGGCCTGTTCGGTTAAGAAAATGTCTTGTAAATTTCTACAAATCTCTCAGCTGCACTGCCCACAACGTCGGATACTTTACCATTATGTCAATGAATTCCTGGAAATTTAAGTCCCCCATCAGGCATATATCACTTTACTCATCTTAAGTCCCCTTTTCCAGAGTGACTCATAGTGATCAGTTGCCTGACCAGGAGGTCTTTAACAAGTATCAATAATTCATCTATGGCCTTGACCCTGATCTACTTGAACCCAATTTTTAAAAATATTCGTTCATGGGATGTGGGCGTCGCTGGCAAGGCTAGCATTTATTGCCCATCCCAAAGTACCCTTGAGAAAGTGGTGGTGCGCCGCCTTCTTGAACCGCTGCAGTCCGTGTGGTGAAGGTACTTCCATTGTGCTGTTAGGAAGGGTGTTCCAGGATTTCGACCCAGCGAAGATGAAGGAACGGCGATATATTTCCAAGTCAGGATGGTGTGCGACTTGGAGGGGAACTTGGAGGTGATGGTGTTCCCATGCACCTGCTGCCCTTGTCCTTCTCAGTGGTAAAGGTTGCGGGTTTGGGAGGTACTGTCGAAGAAGCCTTGGCGAGTTGCTGCAGTGCATCTTGTAGATGGTATGCACTGCAGCCACGGTGCGCTGATGGTGGAGGGAGTGAATGTTTAAAGCGGTGGATGGGGTGCCAATCAAGCGGGCTGCTTTGTCCTGGATGGTGTTGAGCTTCTTGAGTGTTGTTGTAGCTGCACTCATCCAGGCAAGTGGAGAGTATTCCATCACAATCCTGACTTATACCTTTTAGATGGTGGAAAGGCTTTGGCGAGCCAGGAGGCGAGTCACTTGCCACAGAATACCCAGACTCCAACCTGCTCTTGTAGCCACAGTAGTTATGTGGCTGGTCCAGTTACGTTTCTGGTCAATGGTGACCCCCTCCGGATGTTAATGGTGGGGGATTCGACGATGGTAATGCCATTGAATGTCAAGGGGAGATGGTCATTGTCTGGCACTTGCGTGGCGCAAATGTTACTTGCCACTTATCAGCTCAAGCCTGAATGTTGTCCAGGTCTTGCTGCATGCGGGCATGAACTGCTTCATTATCTGAGGAGTTGTGAATGGAACTGAACACTGTGCAATCATCAGTGAACATCCCCACTTCTGCCCTTATGATGGAGGGAAGGTCATTGATGAAGCAGCTGAAGATGGTTGGGCCGAGGACACTGCCCTGAGGAACTCCTGCAGCGATGTCCTGGAGCTAAGATGATTGGCCTCCAACAACCACAACCAATTTCCTTTGTGCTCGGTATGACTCAAGCCACTGGAGTGTATTCCCCCTGATTCCCACTGACTTCAATTTTACTAGAGCTCCTTGATGCCACAATCGGTCAAATGCTGCCTTGATGTCAAGGGCAGTCAGATAGTCTGCAGTAACAATATGACACCATAGAAAAAACAAATGTATCAATATTGGCCCTTGCTAGCCATGTGATGTCATGGGCCAATGGGATCCCCATAATGAATTCCACAATAACATATAGGAGCTATTTTTTCCAGATTAAAAAGTAAAAACCGCAAATATTGGAAATCTGAAAAAAACACAAATGCTAGAAATACACAATGAAGCAATAATTCTTGCTCCCAGTGTGATTATCAGGAAATCAGATGCAGAGATCAGCATGGGTAGAATTTTCAACTTATTAATTTCAATGGATAAAGGGTTTCTACCGAAAACATTCACCTATCTTTACAAATGCTGGTGGACCTGCTAGATACTTCCAGTAGTGTTTTAAATTTATATTCCCATTATTATTTACTCCTCTATTTATTTGCTATTTTAATTTTTGCTTCATATTCAGTAATTTTAGTGCCTTTTGTTATATTTTAGAAGATAATAAGCAAAAGCATTTCGGATCCATACAGAGAGGCAACAGAGAGAGGAAAACAAACCTAAAATAGAGAGGAGACACAGAATTAGAGTAACACAGACACATAGGGGGGAATTTTAACCTAAAAAAACAGGTGGGTTGGGGCCGTGGGGGTAGTTAAAGTGTTAAAAATTGGAATCCCGAACTGAACCCACCTCCAAACCGCCCACTTCCAGTTTTAACATAGGCACAACAAGAGGCGGGACGGGGGTGGGCAGCCAACCCGGTGCCAGGAGGCGAGTCGTCTATTTAAATATTATAACGAGGCTGGAAGCCTCTTCTTTATCCTCCATTTTGTGCTTAACTGTAGCTGGTCGGGTTTTGCACACCTCGTAAAACTTGCCAGCTACAGCAAGGCGAGGACTGCTGGATCCAGGAGGTAAGTGCCTGTAAACCTATCTCCTGGATCCAGGGTCCCTTCCTAACCCACCCCCCACAATCGGAAACCTCCCCAGGCCTCAAATCACCCCCTCCAGGCCTCCGATTCCCCCCCCCCCGTGCAGGCCACCAATCACACCACCGCCCCCCCCCCGGCCTCCAATCCCTCCATGAGGTCTCCCCTCCCCAAGGCCCCCGATGCCTCCATGAGGCCTCCCCCCGCTCCTCAGGCCTCCGATCCACCACCCCTCCTCCGGGTCCCTGACTCTCTTCAAACTGCCCACCCCCGCCGATCTTCTCCGGGCCCCCGACCCCTCGATTCTCTCCTGGCATGACCCCCACATGATCCCTCCCTCCTCTCTGCGGCCTAGTGTCTCAGGCATACCCACTGGCTGCGGGTGGGAAACAGAGGCTTCCCATTCAAATCAGGCTCTGTCATTAAAGTCGGCAGGGCCTGCGGGAAACCTCTTCTCCTGGGTTTCCCGACCGCCTCAGAGCCCACCCCCACAACCCGCCTTCTCCATTAAAATTCAGCTCATCGGAACAGGAATCGGCCATTTACCCCCTCGAGCCTGTTCCGCCATTCAGTTAGATCATGGATGATCTGTATCTTAACTCCATCTACCTGCCGTGGTTCCAGAACCCTAATATCCTTGCCTAGCAAAAATATACCTTTGCATAACAAAAATGAAAGATAAACAGGGACAGTTATATGAAAAGAGAAAAGATTAAGGAAAGCTTGTTTTACCCAAGTTATTGTATCATAATTTCCCTTTTTGTAGTTGTTAGGAGCTACTGCAGTTGAAGATAAACTCCAAGATGGCGTTCCACAGACAATTGCAACACTCTCACAAGCAAAGATCAAGATATGGGTTCTTACAGGCGACAAACAAGGTAAATAAATTTGATAATTTGTTACTGATAGAAAGCAATGGCTAGGCTTATATTTGAAAAGTATTTTGATTTCTGGTGATTTTTAGTTTTTTTCAAATGATGGTAGAGTGCATTGTTCTTTATCCAGTTTTGCTAGTAAGCTTTATCATCAGGATTTTGAATATTCTAATATAATCATCCATCCATGATTGTACGGTGAACATTCTTGACTGTTTATTTTAACAAGTAGACACAAATAATAAGTATTAAATGTAGGCAGAAAGTTCTGACAGACTATTTGTCCTTGTATAGCATTGCTCTGAAGATACTTACCCCTCCAAAAATGAATGAATGAACATTAGTATAAAGAGGAAAAAAGGTCAATTTAACTTGTTAAGGTCCTGTTAAATGATAGTCATGTTCAAGATTACCCAGCAGTGGGGAGTAGTTGAAATGTGATGATTTATCCCAGGCCAAACCTGGTACTAATGAGTTTAATAAAAGGAATATTTTGAAATATTACATAGCGGAAGTGAATACTATAGATAAAGTTCCTGTCTGACAGTATGGGTGCAGCACTTATCATAGTGGAGGAAGAACAAAAAGATCGAACTAGTGGACAGGTACAAAAAGCAATCAAAAAGGCTAATGGAATGTTGGCCTTTATCTCAAGGGGACTGGATTACAATGGGGAGGAAGTTATACTTCAGCTGTATAAAACCTTGATCAAACCCTATCTCGAGTACTGCGTTCAGTTTTGGGCACCGCACCTCACGAAGGATATATTGGCTTTGGAGGGGGTGCACGAATTCACCAGAATGATACCGGGGTTTAGGGGTTTAAATTATGAGGACAGGTTGCATAAACTTGGCTTGTATTCCCTTGAGTATAGAACATTGAGGAGATGATTTGATCGAGGTGTTTAAAATGCTAAAAGGATTCAATAGGCTAGATATTAGAAACTATTTCCTCTGGTGGGGGAATCAAGAACGAGGGGACATAATCTTAAAATTAGAGCTAGGCCATTTAGGAGCAAAATCAGAAAGCACTTTTTCACACAGTGTGGTAGAAATCTGGAATTCTCTGCCCCAAAAGGCTGTGGATGCTGGAATAATTGGCGCTTTCAAGACTGAGATCGATAGATTTTTGTTAGGAAAGGCTAGCAAGGGATATGGAGCTAAGGCACATAAATGGAGTTGAGGTACAGATCAGCCATGATCTAATTGAATGGCGGAGTAGGCTCAAGGGGCTGAATGGTCTACTCCTGTTCCTATGATTTAAAAGAGGTGTTTAAAATTATGAAGGGATGGGACAGAGTAGATAGCAACAGGTAATGTAGTGGTTATGTTATCGGATTAGTAATCCAGAGGCCTGGACTAATAATCCAGAATTATCTCTGGCGCTCACGAAACCTGTTGACCAAGGAAAGCGTTAGATAAATGGCCTCTATTATTAGCTTCTGTCACTGCTTTGGTGATACTTTCAAATGTTCCTGTTAAGTTTTATAATGTCTGATTAAAAGTAAAATATTGGCCCAGAAATTAGGCTCCCTGGCTTCCTGCGGGTGCAAGCATCGCGCTCGCACCTACCTACCGTGCCTGCTGTTGACCTCTGGGCCCACGGGGACTTCAGCTCCTGGGCCTCCCCCAAGTGCCGGCGCGCAGTGCTTGTGTATCCCAGGGGCGTAGTTAGTGCGATGCGTCCCCTGGGATCACGTGGGCCATGGAGAGCCAATGGCAGCAGACCATCTTTCATTCATAGATTTGACAGGAAGACCTGTCAAATCTATGAATTGAAATCGCCCCAAAACAACACCTAAACTTCAAATACATTTTAAAAAAAAATCACATTTTTAAAATAACTATAAGTTAAATAAATTAACTACTTTAAACAAAAATTTTAATTTTTGAAAAAATTAAAATACTTTTTAACAGTGCTAAAAATAAACTTACCTTTCTTTAAAGTATCTAAAAAAGATAAACCTGTTGAAATTTTTTTTTAATTGTAATTAATTAACCACTTACCTTGTTGAAAACGGGTCTTGTGCCTCCTTTTTAAAAGTGCAGCCTCTTCAATACTTACCCTCCCGGAGAAACCTGAAAAAAAACCTAAGTTTGCTGCGTGCGCGCAGCCTCTACCGCGCACGCAATTCACCTCTGAACCACTCCCTTCACGAGACCGGAAGTTCCGGTTTCCCGCGCATGCGCAGTGCATGCAGGAACCGGCACTTCAGGAGGCCTTACGGGTGAGTACACAGTGCGTACTCACCCGGCAAGTGCTGAATTTTTGGCCCAATAACTTTTCCAATCAACTGTTCAACTGAGGAAATTAATGAATTTAATAAATCTTTTAGAGATGTATCCTAGTAAAATGAAAATGTGTTCGACCAAGTCCCACACAAACAAAACTCTCAAATTACTGAATGGAAATCATGGCCTTGCTCTTTTTATAAATACCTCAGTCATCAAATGCTGCTTGACAGTTATGAACTCTGAAAGTTGGGATTCCTCCTCACAAACTTATTAGCCCCCAAAAAACAAATAAAGGTAGTCGTAATAGGTATTTAAGCCAGCAGTATAGATTCCAAAAGAAAACAACGTGTTAATCAGCATCTGTGGAGACGACAGAAAAAATTAATGTTTCGGTCTCAGCCCTTCTTCAGAACTAAAAAATGAAAGAAACAAGCAGTGTTGTATTTTCTATGTTATTCTACATCATTTTAGTAGAACCAGAGAAAAGGGGAGGGATAAACAACAACAACAACTTGCATTTATATAACGTCTTTAACATAGTAAAGTGTCCCAAAGCACTTCATGGGAGCTTTGTCAAACAAAATTTTAAACCGAGCTACATATTAGGACAGGTGACGTAAAGTTTGGTTAAAGAGATAGGTTTTAAGGAGCATCTTAAGGATATAGAGGTAAAGAAGCAGAGCCATTTATGGAGAGAGTTCCAGCGTTTAGGGCCTAGGCAGCTAAAGGCACAGCTGCCAATGGTGGAGTGATGAAAACCGGGGATGCGCAAGAGGCCAGAATTGCAACGCAGAGATCTCACAGGTTGTAGGACTGGAGGAGGTTACAGAGATAGGGAGGGGCAAGGCCATGGAGGGATTTGAAAACAAGGATGACAATTTTTAAATTGAGGAGTTGCCGGACCGATGTAGGTCAGTGAGCACAAGGGTGATGGGTGAACGGGACTTGGTGCGAGTTAGGACACGGGCAGCAGAGTTTTGGATGAGCTCAAGTTTACGAAGGGTGCAGGATGGTAGGCTGGCCAGGAGACCATTGGAATAGTCGAATCTAGAGGTAACAAAGGCTTGGATGAGGGTTTTTAGCAGCAGATGAGGTGAGGCAGGGATAGGCGATATTACGGTGGTGGAAATAGGCGGTCTTGCTGATGGAGAAGTTATGGAGTTGGAAGCTCAACTCTGGGTCAAATAGAGCGCCATGGTTGCGAACGGTCTGATTCAGCCTTAGTGGCCAGGGAGAGGGATGGTTTCCTTGGCTAGGGAATGGAGTTCGTGGCGGGGATCAAAGACAATGGGCTGGATTTTGTCTTGGGGTCGGGTTGGGGTCGTGTAATCCGCATTTCGTGTTTCCCCCCCGACTCCAGATTAATGTGGATGCCTGATGCAATTTTCACTTAATTGGGCAATTGAGTTGGAGCATGTGGGAACCCATGAACTAATTAGTGTTTTCAGTCTGAAAGCCGCCTCTGATGATGTCATCATTGCTGACTGGCTAGTCTCAGAGACTGTTGGTGAGAGAGGGAGAGAGGACCTGCCTGGCTTTTGATGTGGGTGGACCTGGATGCAAAAATGGGGGTTGGTGTAGAGGGGAGAGAGAGAGAGAGAGAGGAGAGAGAGAGAGAGAGAGAGAGAGAGAGAATTTTTTTTACCAAGCAGTAGCATCAGAGGCAGCGTTCAGACCTAATACTACTACTACCTTCATCACATCTCCGTTGTAATAGTGGACCTGCAGCTGATAGTCAGCTATCCACTTGTGCTCCCGCCAGGTTTCACTGGAGTGTTTCACACCAGGCGTGCTTCACGTCAGAAGAGGGTTAAACTAGCTACAGCATTTCAAAATGGCATTACAGAGCCAATTTAGAGCTTGTTAAGGGCTTTATTGGCCTCTCCCGCCTCTTGAAGGCGGGACGGAGTCGGGAACCCCGCGACTGATTATGTCAAAATTGCATGGAGTCGGGATGGGGTCGGAAACCCCGACCCCGCAAATTTAACCCCCCACACGCCTCCAAACCCGACTTCATGGGTCATTCAAAATCCAGCCCAATGGCTTCAGTCTTCCAAATATTTAATTGGAGGAAATTTCTTCTCAGCCAGTACTGGATGTCGGACAAGCAGCGTGTCAAATCAGAGGCAGTGGAAGTGTGGAAAGAGGTGGTGGTTTGGTAGAGCTGGGTGTCATAAGCATACAGGTGGAACCTGATGCTGTGCTTTCGGATGATGTTGCGGAGGGGCAGCATGTAGATGAGAAATAGGAGGGGGCCAAGGATAGATGCATGGGGGACTCCAGAGGTAATGGTGCGGGAGTGAGGAGAAAAGCCATTGCGGGGATTCCCTGGCTACGATTGGCTAGATAGGAATGGAACCCGGAAAGGACAGTCCCACCCAACTGGACAATGGAGGACAGGCGTTGGAGGAGGATGGTGTGGTCAACCGTGTCAAACACTGCAGATAGGTCGAGAAAAATGAGGAAGAATAGTTTACCATGGTCACAGTCACATAGGATGTCATTTGTAACTTTGATAACGGTCGTTTCAGTGCTGTGTCGGCGCGGAAACTTGGTTGGAGGGGTTCAAATATGGAGTTGCGGGAAAGATGGACATGACTTTTGGAGGCGACAACACGTTCAAAGACTTTGGAGAGGAAAGGGAGGTTGGAGAGGAAAGGGAGGTTGGAGATGGGGCTGTAGGTTGCAAGAACAGTTGGGTCAAGGGTGGGTTTTTTGAGGAGGGGGTTGATGACGGCAGATTTGAAGGAGAGGGGGACAGTACCTGAGGAGAGGGAACCGTTAACAATATCAGCTACCATGGGGGCCAGGAAGGGAAGTAGATGGTCAGCAGTATGATGGGAATAGGGTCGAGGGAGCATGAGGTGGGTCTCATGGACAAGATGAGCTCAGAGAGGTCATGCGGGGACATAGGAGAGAAACTAGAGAAAGATGTAAGTTCAGGGCTAGGGCAAGGGGGAACCTTAGGAGAAGTGGCAGAGGCAGCTGAACGGATGGACTCAATCACAGTGACAAAGAAGTCCATGAGTTCCTTGCACTTATTGTTGGAAGTGAGGGTGGACGGGCAGTGGAGAGGGGTTTAAGTGGATGGTATGTAGTGGAGATGCGAAGCCGGGGTTATCTTTGCATTCCAGGATGATCCTGGAATAGTGAGCAGTTTTGGCAGAGGAGAGCAGGACCCGATAGTGCTTTATTTGGTCCAGCCAGATCTGGCAATGAATGGCTAAACCAGTTGTCTGCATAAATGTTCAAGTCTGTGACCCTTGACTTAAGAGTGGGAAGATGGGGGCCATACTAGGGGAACGACCAGGTGAGAGAGAGTAATGGTTTTAATGACGAAAAGGGCATCAAAGGTGGAGGTGAGGGTATGATTGAGCAGATCGGCAGCTGAAGAAATGTCATGATCAATGGAAGACCACAGGCTAGACAGTTGGGAATTTGAAACTGCCGTTGTAAGTGACTTGGGGGAGAGTTTTTTCCAGGGGCGGACACGGAAGGAAAAAACAAACACTGCGAGGAATTATTAGTGGAATGATCTGTAACCCCTTCAAAAGAAAAACAGAAGATTGTTAAATGACAGAGATGATCTTTATATCAAACAATGGAAAGATTCATTGAAGAAATTAATGAGATTAAAGAAACAAATCTCATGCCGTAAGAGACAACCCAATGAAGAGTTGAGAAGGTGAGAGACATTGACAAAAAGCTGCAAATCAGATATGAAAGCTTAGATTCCAGTCTTGTCTTTTCACAGATTCCATTCTAGTTAGTTTAACAGACTCCAGTGAATCTGAAAATTGTTGGCTTGCTTTTTATGTGCTGATTGTTCTGCCATAGAAGTTAAACAAACCAAATAGTGTCTTTTTTCCTCACTGTGTGTTGGCTTTTACTCCTGCTAACAAGATTAATTTGAACTATAGCAGCTGATCCATCAGTTAATTTGCTGGTCCACAGCTCCCCTAGGTACCAACCAGCAAAATCCAGTGCTACGCTTTGCCAGATACCACACATTTGGAGTTGGTTGAGCTAATACCATCCAACACAGATAAAAAGTTGCAGAACCCAACTTTCCTTGAAGGTATAGGCCTAGAAAGTCAGGGGGTTTAGCCGGCCATTAAGGCCCTTTTTGAAGAAAAAATGGCAGCTGATTAACTTCCGCCCGCTTCTGGCGGGTCCCGCAGCGGCCACCATTTTGGGGAGGCCGGTAATGCTGCCGTTGCCAGCGCACGCTCCAGATATTTAGATTAGGCAGATTGTGACGTCAACGAGTGTGCAACGATGATTTGACACACGATCTGCCATTTTGGACATTGCTGCTCCATTTAACATCCCTCTCCTAATTACGACCAGCTGACCAAGTGTTTAGCAGCAGGAAGGAGCCCCCAGCAGCGCTATTTAAAGGGATCATCAACAACTTGCAGCTGACATGCTTTTTCAGTTCTACTGGCTCTGTCTAAGTTTCTACAACTGTTTGGAGCTTTCTAGGGTTGTTTAAAGTTGCTGAGGTCACGGGGAGTGTTGCTGCAAGTGGAGAACACCTTGATTCTCATTTAGAAACATAGAAAAATAGGAGCAGGAGTAGGCCATTCGGCCCTTCAAGCCTGCTCCGCCATTCAATATGATCATGGTTGATCCTCTATCTCAATACCATATTCCCGCTCTCTCCCCATACCCCTTGATGCGTTTGTGTCTAGAAATCTATCTATCTCCTTCTTAAATATATTCAGTGACTTGGCCTCCACAGCCTTCTGTGGTAGAGAATTCCACAGGTTTACCACCCTCTGAGTGAAGAAATTTCTCCTCATCTCAGTCCTAAATGTCCTACCCCGTATCCTGAGACTGTGACCCCTCGTTCTAGACCTCCCAGCCAGGGGAAACATCCTCCCTGCATCCAGTCTGTCTAGCCCTGTCAGAGTTTTATACGTTTCAATGAGATCCCCTCTCATTCTTCTAAACTCTAGTGAATACAGGCCTAGTCAACCCAATCTCTCCTCATACGACAGTCCTGCCATCCCAGGAATCAGTCTGGTGAACCTTCGCTGCACTCCCTCTGTGGCAAGTATATCATTTCTTAGGTAAGACCAAAACTGCACACAGTACTCCAGGTGTGGTCTCACCAAGGCCCTGTATAACTGTAGTAGACATCCTTGCTCCTGTACTCAAATCCTCAAATTTAAAGGCTTCTGCTCACACCACTTGTTCACAGTCATGGGGGCTCTACTTGCAGTCCCCCTTGCGCTCGAGTATCATAGGGAGATGGAGCGGAGGCAGCGAAGAAGAGGAGAGGATGCTCACAGAGGGAGGAGGAGGGGCAGGAGGGCTTCAGCAGGAGGCCTTACCCATCGAGGGTCTTCCAAGAGCACTTCTCTTACCTCCACTTAAGCCAGGCGCAGTGTATTAGGAGGCTCCACTTCACCAAAGAGGTGATCACAGAAATCTGCCACCTCCTGTGACCAGACCTGAAGCCTCAGAGCAGGGTGAACACGGCTTTCCCAATGGCCCTCAGGTCACAGTGGCCCTCAATTTTTTTGCCAGCAGATCTTTCCAGTCAGGAGCAGGAGACATAGCTAACATCAACCAGTTCACCATCCATCACTGCATCTGGGAGGTCACAGAGGCCCTCTACGCCAGGAGAAGGGACTTCATTGTTTTCTCTCTGAACAGAGAGAAGCAGGCGCATGTGGTTTTGCCAGGATAGCGGGCTTCCCCATGGTGCAGGGACGCCATCGACTGCACACACAGGCACCGTATAACAATCCTGAGATATTCCGTAACCGCAAAGGCTACCACTCATTTAATGTGCAGTTGTTGGGCGACCACGTCCAGAGCATCATGATGGTGAATGCCCGCTATCCTGGCAGCAGTCATGATGCCTTCATCCTGCGCCAGTCCGGTGTGTCAGCAATCTTCCAGCCACCATGTCCAACCCGAGGGTGGCTGATCGGAGACGAGGGCTATACGCTCTGCACCTGGCTGATGACTCCCCTCCATAATCCCACCACTTGTGGCCAGAGCTCATAATGACAGCCATGCTGTCATGAGGAACGTCATCGAGCAGATCATCGGGGTGCTCAAGCATTGGATTCGCTGCCTTGACCGCTCGGGAGGAGCCCTCCAGTACTCGCCGGAGCTGGTGTCCCATTTTGTGGTGGTCTGCTGCATGCTCCATAGCTTGGCCATCATGAAGGCGCAGCCCTTGCCACCACGGGTTGCAGGGCCATCTCAGGAGGAGGAGGAGGAAGGGAGGAGGCAGGCAGCAAATCCCCGTTCCAGACTGGCTGTCCGTGAGTGCCTCATCGATTCAAGTGAATGAAACCCCAGATCCCCATTGCTCACCACTTCCCCGTCATACCATCCCTCTGTCACGGAACCTCACAGCGTCCTCCTGGGCACAAAGCTGAAATGAGAGCCACCACAAAACACACATTCCAAACAAAATTCAAAAATTTATCAAATTCAGATCAAAATGACTATCAACTATTCACCCTTGTGGATTCCCTTCGTGCCTGTCTTTCATGTTCCTTTTCCTAGTCTAGTGTTCCTACGAAGTGCTCCCGCATGGGTGCTGCAACATGGCTGGTGGAAGGCTGCTGACTTTCAGTGGGGGACCCTACAGATGACCTTGCAGGACCGCCTCGAGCAGCTCTGGACCTAGAAGGCCTGGCTGTAGACACCACCACCTCTGCATAGGCGGCAGCAGTCTGGGCTGGCTGGCAGTGGCAAGGGCAATGGCGGCGTGACAGTGGTGGGAGTAGGAATGCTGTCATCCTGAGAGAGGACAGCAGGTTCGAGCTCCACAGACCCACTACCACTCCCCCGGGGCGCGCCTCAGCATTCCTAGCAATTTAAAAAAAAAATTGTTTATGGGATGTGGGCGTCGCTGGCAAGGCCAGCATTTATTGCCTAATTTCCCTTGAGAAGGTGGTGGTGAGCCGCCTACTTGAACCGCTGCAGTCCATGTGGTGAAGGTACTCCCACAGTGCTGCAAGGTAGGGAGTTCCAGGATTTTGACCCAGCGACGATGAAGGGCCAGCGATATACTTCTAAGTCAGGATGGTGTGTGACTTGGGGCGGCGGGGGGGGCGGGGGGGGCGGACAGATTGCTGACCTGCTGTGACACCCTGCAAGCCCCTTTCAAGACTCGCAAACCCAGCGACGATGGCAGCAGTCTGAGCTTCCACTGCAGCACTGAGATGTTGCGTCGCTTCCACCTGTGCTGCAATGGAAGCTGCGAGATTGCCCATCACACCCAGCATCATCTGTGGATCCACAAGGTCTCGCCTGGATTTGCCCATCATTTCTATTCTGGAAATCATGGGCTCTAAGCTCTGCGCAAAGCCCCTTGCAATGTTGGAGCTGGACTCCTCCATGCTCCTTGACACTGATAGGAGGCTCTCTGGCAGGCTTGGCAATGCATCTAGCATTTCCGTGTGCAAGCCCATCATCTTTCTTCTGAAGGCCGCCCCATCGAGTTCATCACCTGAGTCCTGTGGAGCAGAACATGTCCGCAAACTCATACTCCGGGGAGCTGGTAACCAAACTACCCTTTCCCCCTGGCCTGGCTGCAGACCACTCGTGCCCGGTAACTCACCGTGTGCAGATCCTGCCTCAATACTACCCTCTAAAGTCTGCGCAGTGGCATTTTCTGAGCTGGTATCTGCGAGTGTCAGATGCAGCGCTGGTATCTCTTCTTCTCCTCCTCAATCAGTTTGTTCAAGATGTTGAGGGACAGGCTGTGCTGGTGGCAGTTCTTGGTATCTGAAAGCAGACTGGCACAAGGGCTGGGTTGTGGTGAGGTGGCGGGGGGGAAAGCAAGATATTCATGCATACACCATCAGCAGCTTGTAAATGAGAAGAGATTGTGGGATGAGGGGGAAGTGGAATGTGAGAAGAAGGATTAGGCATGGCCATATCATCATCAATGGTTTCAACTTCTTCACGTGCCACGAAATCTGTGACTGCCCCTCCAATAATTTGGAACACAGATTCCTCGAGGTCCGTCAGGGTGTGAAGCCTCACTTGTCCGCCTCCCGTCTGTTGTAGCTCATGGAGGTTGTGTGCCACCTTTGCCTGCAAGAGAAAGGGAAGTGTGTCAGTGAGTGTGGTGCAATGTATCTGGGTGATGTGCCACCCATGGTTGAATAGCTGTCAGTGTGTGCAAGGTGTTAGATGTGGGTGTGATTGTTGCAGCAGTAGTAAGTGTGAGGGTGAAGTGAAGCCATGATTGTGAGGTATGAGTGGTGATAGCTGGAGATTGTTGGTAGGTGAGTGATGGGGGTGTGGTGCATTGAGCAGTGTGTGAGGCTTGTGGTGTATATGGTGGGATACGGCATTTGCTGAAGCCTTCACTCACTTTGACCAGCCGTGCGAGGTCATTAAACTTTTTGCAGAACCGAATCCATGTCCTGGGGACAACACTCATCGCTGTGACGAATTGTGTGATCTCCTCCTAAATCCTTCTGCTGATGCCCTTTGATGGCCTCTTGCCTCCCTGCGGGTAAAGGACAGCCTGTTGTCGTTCTACCCCCAGGATCAAGGACCAAGGCCTCCAATGCAGCATCCGAGAACCGTCTCGCTCTCTCTGTTGTGCCATTCCTTCTTCTCATCTGACAATGAGGTCCTTCTGCAACAAAGCACCTCCCCTTTAAATAGTGGAGAGAGTCTAGGCCAACCTTTATTGGCCAGTAGACTGCACTCGATATTGGACCGCCCCCCCCCCCCCCTGTTGAGTGCTAAGCCAATCAGTAGCACGTTTATCGCTGAGATAAGCGCTGTAATCATGTTAATAAGCAGGCAGCACAAATTTTGCATGCTGCCTGCACCACTTCGAAGAGGCGCAGGCAAATAGCGCTGGGTAGTGCCCCCGCCCATTTTCGGGCCTTATTGAATTTCTAGGCCAGAGTATCTTGACATCACCCACATGACGCACCCACCATCCCTTTCCATGCACTCATTTACAGAAACAATTTGTTAATGTCTGTCTGTCACACTGAAAGACATTTGCTGTGTTTTGCACCCTCCATCAGTTTTTCACACTTAAACGTTTCACTAATTGCAGTGGACCAGCCACATAAATACTGTGGCAACAAGAGCAGGTCAGAGGCTAGGTATTCTGCGGCGAGTGTCTCACCTCCTGACACCCCAAAGCCTTTCTAACATCTACAAGGCACAAGTAAGGAGTGTGATGGAATACTCTCCACTTGCCTGGATGAGTGCAGCTCCAACAACACTCAAGAAGCTTGACACCATACAGGACAAAGCAGCCCGCTTGATTGGCATCCCATCTACCACCTTAAACATTCACTCCCTCCACCACCGGCGTACCATGGCTGCAGTGTGTACCATCTACAAGATGCACTGCAGCAACTCGCCAAGGCTTCTTCGGCAGCACCTCCCAAACCCGCGACCTCTTCCACCTAGAAGGACAAGTGCAGCAGGCGCATGGGAACACCACCACCTCCAAGTTCCCCTCCAAGTCACACACCATCCTGACTTAGAGGTATATCGCCGATCCTTCATCGTCACTGGGTCAGTCAAAATCCTGGAACTCCCTCCCTAACAGCACTGTGGGAGTACCTTCACCACACGGACTACAGCAGTTCAAGAAGGTGGCTCACCACCACCTTCTCGAGGGCAATTAGGGATGGGCAATAAATGCTGGCCTTGCCAGCGACGCCTACATCCCATAAAACGAATTTCAAAAAATGTGTTCAGAGTGTTCACTGGACATGAGAGTTACGTGGATAGCACGTTTCTAGAGGTGGTCACCCCGCAGCTTAAGAGTATGCAGGCAGAGTAAAATGGAACCAAAGACTGACAGGAAAAACTGTAACGGAACAATGGGTGATCTTTAAGGAGGAGATGTTCCAAGTACAGGCTCGGTACATTCCAACAAGAGGGAAGGGTAAGGGAACCAAAGCAAGGGCTCCTTGGATGACGAGGGAGATAGTGAAGATGATGAAACAAAAAAAGAGGGTGTATGATGCATGTCAGGTGAATTCTTCAAGGGAGAACCAGACCAAATACAATACGTTGAGAGGGGATGTGAAGATGAAAATAAGATTGGCAAAGAGAATATGGGAGTAGAATGGCGGTTAACATAAAAGGGAACCCAAAAATCTTCTACCAGCATGTAAACAGTAAGCGGGTAGTAAGAGGCGGGGTGGGGCCTATTCGAGACAAAGAAGGTGATATATGCTTAGAGGTGCAGGGCAAGGCTAGAACACTCGATGAGTGCTTTGTATCGGTGTTTACTAAGGAGGTGGATGCTGACAAAATATCGGTGGAAGTGGAAAAGGTACAAGCAATGGAAGGGGTGAAAATTGATAGACAGGATGTACTAGAAAGGCTGGGTATGCTTAGAGTGGACAAGTTGCCATGGCTTGCATCCCAGGTTGCTAAGGGAATTGGGGGAGGAGATAGCGGAAGGGCTTGCCATAATTTTCCAATCTTCCCTAGATGCGGGGGAGGTGCCTGAGGATTGGAAAGTGGCAAATGTGACACCATTGTTCAAGAAAGGGTGCAAGGACAATCCTAGTAACTATAGGCCGGTCAGTTTAACATCAGTGGTGGGTAAAGTTTTAGAAACAATAATCAAGGAAAAAATTAACGGGCATTTGGAGAGGTTTAAGCTTATTAAGGAGAGCCAACACGGGTTTGTAAAAGAAAGGTCGTGTTTGACTAATCTAATTTTATTTTTTGATGAAGTAACAGAGTGGATTGATGAAGGGAATGCAATGAATGTTGTCTGCATGGATTTTCGGAAGGCATTTGACAAAGTACAAAGGCTGGTTAACAAAATTGAGGCTCAAGGAATAGGTGGGTCAGTGGCAATTTGGATGAGGAATTGGCTTAAGGACAGATAACAGCGAGTTGTGGTAAATGGCTATTTTTCCAGACTGGAGGATGGTAGACAGTGGTGTTCCCCAAGGGTCAGTGATGGGGCCACTGCTTTTTTGATATATATAAATGACCTGGATATTGGAATACAGAGTAGAATTTCTAAATTTGCCGATGACTTCAAACTTGGGGGTGTGGCAAACAGCGATGATGATATCAATCGACTGCAACAGGACATAGAAAGGCAAGTGGCAAATGGAATTTAATACAGAGAAGTGTGAGGTGATGCATTTTGGCAGAAGGAACAGGGAGAGGCAATATACACTTCATGGCACAGTTTTAAGGAGTGTGTAGGGACGGAGGGACCTGGGAGTTAATGTGCATAGGTCCCTGAAGGTGGCAGGACATATTGAGAGAGTGGTTAACAAAGCATATGGGATCTTGGGCTTCATAAATAGAGGTATTGAGTACAAAAGTAGAGAAGTTATGTTGAACCTTTATAAAGCACTGGTTAGGCCACAACTGGAGTATTGCGTCCAGTTCTGGTCACCACACTTTGGGAAGGATGTGAAGGCCCTTGAGAGGGTGCAGAGGAGATTTACCAGAATGGTTCCGGGGATGGGGGATCTTAGCTACAAGGACAGGTTGGAGAAGCTGGATTTGTTTCCATTAGAGCAAAGGAGGTTGAGGGATGATTTGATAGAGGTGTACAAGATTATGACGGGTTTGGATAGGCTAGATGGGGAAAGGCTGTTCCCACTAGTTGATGGTACAAGGACTAGGTGACACAGATTTAAGGTTTTGGGCAAGAGGTACAGGGAGGACGTGAGGAAAAACTTTTTTACACAGTGAGTGGTGATGACCTGGAATTCACTGCCGACGGAAGCGGTGGAAGCGGAGACACTCAATGTTTTCGAGGGGAGACTGGATAGGCACTTGAGGGAAATAAACTTGCAGGGCTACAGGGATAGAGCAGGGGAATGGGACTGACTGGATTGCTCTACAGAGAGCCGGCACGGACTCGATGGGCCAAATGGCCTCCATCTGTGCCATTATGACTCTCTGATTATGACTAGTGCCTACATTATTGGTCATCAGAGTATTGCATTGTAGAATGCAAGATAGGATTTGGGTTCTTGACCCGCACATCTGTGAATTTACAAATGCTGGAGGCTTTAACCATAAACTGAAGAGGCAATATCACCAGTTTGAAGCTCCTAATGGTACTGCTCCATTCAAGAACACCATTCATGATTAATAGCAATATGCCTCGATTGGGCCCATGATTCACTGTTGCCCATGTTAATCCATATATGTCAGAGCTCACACAACTTGTTAAGATTTCTTAACACAGATAATACTGTAGAAATATCTGTGAGGGTCAAGTTTGCTTTCCTCTACTAGTTCATCTGACAAAAATTCTTCAACCAGGTAAGCTCCATCCATACTCATGAGACATTCATGAATTTAGTTCCCCTAGTTTTCAGTGATGTGGTCTTTTTTCTTGATTATTGTTCTGGATGGGTTGGGAGATAATTCACAGTTTTTGTTAGGAGTCTTTCCAGATTAATAATAAGAGATGTGTGTGATGATCTTGTCTACTTTTCCATCTATGTCAGCAAATTATCCTTTTCCCCAGTTCTCTGTCCACGCTCTTGATTTGTTGGAAACCTATATATTTACATATGCACTTATACACTGACCAGCTACCTTGGTGCAATATTTCTATCTTATACTAAGCATATAAGAGTACAGACAAATCTGGACTATTGCTTTACAAAAATAATTTTAAAATTGCAAAATGGAAAAAATATTTTTTCTTACAGAGACTGCTGTAAATATTGGATATGCATGTAATATGCTGTACGATGATATGAGAAAAATATTCATCATTGGAGGCAACAATTCAGAAGATGTACGTGCAGAACTAAGGTAGAGAAACTAAATTTGACTATTTTTCAGACACAATAGAAGACAGAGTAATGGGCAGAAAATATTGAGAGTGCATGAGAAATTCCAGATATGTGTCCGGGCAAATGCCATGAACACAAACTTGTAAATTGATCTTAATGTGTTAAAGGGAGTAAGTTCCTCTTTATAATTAAAGTGAAACTTTGCACACAAATTTTTAATTCAGAAGATATGCCAAGATAACATCTTATAAGGAATATTCTACTAGAATAAACCCCAACAGTGGCTTTATACTCATATATTTGTTAGAAAAATATTCCCATTGCAGATGAAAAAAGCCATTTATGGAAGTCTCAATTCTTGGTTCCATGGGTGTTAAGTGTTTGGATCTTTTACTCAGGTACCTCTCTTGTTTACAACACCAATAATTGTATTTAACTGATTAAATGTCTCACAAACCCTCTCATAATCACCTAGATTTATGAAAGTGGCAGAAAAAATACACGATAAGATAGTGACTTATGCTTTGACCAGGTTTATTAAAAATGACAGATAAGCAATAGCAAAGGCAATACAGTAGATTATAATAGTTTATAGAATTTACCTATGCCTCCTTGAACACAGAAAATTTTAATTGCAGCCACGGGCATTCTCTGTAATATTAGCCAGTCTGCAGTGTCGGCACGCATTTGTCAGGTTACTGACGCTCTTTACAGGAGAGCTGGCAAATTCACCATCTTTCGTATCACAGCAAGGCAACAGTGAGATAATCTAATTTTACAGTGTTGCTGGCTTCCCCAAGGTCCAGAGTGTAATCAATGACACCCACGTTGCTTTACATGCTCCCACAGAAAACCTCCTCGACTAGGCTTTCACGCCTTCAATGTACAGATTGCATGTGGCAAAATGCAGAGGATCCAGCCCGATATGCTGGGAATTGCCTTCATTTTTCACATCAGCCCACCCTGACCTCTTCAGAGAAGATATTCACATCAACAGTTGGCTTCAGGGTGACAAAGCCTACCCCCTGCTCCCATGGATAATGACCCCAGTAAGAATGGCAAAGGAACACTAAAGACTAAGAATGGCAAAAGATTGGGTATCAAGAGGATTATCGGGGTCTTTTATTGTTTAGATACATCGATTAGGGCTGTGCAGAATGCTCTAGATCTTATGTCATGAATAGTAATAACCTGGGCCTCTGCAAAATGCTACAGATCGTGTGTCATGAACAGTAATAACCTGCTGTTCCTTTCATAACTTCACCATTCATGAAGGGCTGGACTTGGATTCTTCTGGTGTTGGAGCCAGAACTACATGGAGTAGGGCATTGTGATGACCTTCACTCGCAGGAGTTCACAGTGACTGTTGCAAGAGGCATCAGATGCTGAGAGGTTGGTTCCCCTGGCTGGAGAGTCTAGAACTAGGGGGCATAGTCTCAGGATAAGGGGCCGGCCATTTAAGACTGAGATGAGGAGGAATTTCTTCACTCAGAGTGTTGTGAATCTTTGGAATTCTCGACCTGAAAGGGCTGTGGATGCTGAGTCGTTGAGTATATTCAAGATACATTTTTGGACTCTAGGAGAATCAAGGGATATGGGGAATCGGGCGGGAAAGTGGCGTTGAGGTCGAAGATCAGCCATGATCTTGTTGAATGGTGGAGCAGGCTCGAAGGGCCGCATGGCCTACTCCTGCTCCTAATTCTTATGTTCTTATCAGAGCACATTCATTATTGAAGTCTTCTGTGTAACACAGTCTACCTTTGACAATACTGCCTTACCTCCTTCTCCCCCACTTAACAATAAAGGGACATTCCCTCAATACACTTCCAATCCTACCACAGAACAACATATCAGCCCTCTTTGCCCGACTTGAGCGTGCCAATAATCATCACCTGAGCGAATAAGTTAGCACCAAATAGTGCATCCTATCCTGCATAACTAACTCCATGAATAGCAAAGCACCATGTCATTGCACATTCTGTTTTAATACAACAATTGCAAACTGTACACAAGCCAATCTACTCTCTTTTTAACACCGTGCTTCCATTGGATGCCTACACTGCCTTTATTTCATTTACTCCAGTTCTACGAGGTGCAACTTGATACCCAGGATTGCTGGAGGTGGCTGGCTCCTCATTCTCCAAAAAGGGGGCTTGGGACTGAGGTAGCTCTTGTCTCATAGCAGTAAAGAAAAGAGGGAGTGTATCGAAGGTTGTGGTTCCACGGATGAATATGGAATTTGGATCAAATTTGAAAATAAAAAATAGAAGCACTTAGCACTTACAGGTGGGATAATAATGAAAGCCACAACAAATATAAAGAATAGAGGAAAGTTACGAAAAGGAAGGTTAGAAAGGCCAAGAGGGAGTATGAAAAAAAGGCTTTTTATAAAAGAAAGAGCCTGCATTTATATAGCACCTTTCACGACCTTAGGACATCTCAAAGCACAGTTTTATCAATTAAATACTTTTGAAGTGTAGTCACTGTTGTAATGTTGTGAAAAGCTGCAGGCAATTTGCGCACAGCAACAATGAGATTATGACCAGATAATCTGTTTTAGTGATGTTGGTTGAGGGATAAATATTGGCCAGGACACCAGGAGAACATCCCTGCTCATCTTTCAATAGTGCCATGGGATCTTTTATGTCCACCTGCGACCTAGCTTTAATGTTTCAACCAGAAGATGGCAACTCCGAGAGTGCAGCACCCGCTCAGTACTGCACTGAAGTGTCAGCCTGAATTATGTGCTCAAGTCTCTGGAGTGGGACTTGAATCTACGACCTTCTGACTTAGAAGTGAGTGTGCTACCACCTTATAGGCACATAAGTAGTGAAAGGTAAGGGAGCGTTGCTTAGAAATGAAGGAGACAAGCTTGTAGTGGACAGTAAGGGAAGGACAATGATACTTAATGAGTGCTTTGCCTCAGTTTTTACAGCGGAGGTGAACATTGGGATTGTACAACCACCAGTGGTGGTTGTAAGACTGTTACTGAAGGTTATTATTGAAAGGGAAATCAGAATATCACAAGACAATTATGGATGAAAGAGGCAATTTAGCCCACCAGACATGTCCTAAAGTCCCCCATTATAGCATCCAGTTGTTACTTAAATTACATAAGTACATAAGAACATAAGACGTAGGAGCAGGAGTAGGTCATTTGGCCCCTCGAGCCTGCTCCGCCATTCAATAAGATCATGGCTGATCTGATCTTGGCCTCAACTCCACTTCCCTGCCCGCTCCCCATAACCCTTGACTCCCTTACCTTTCAAAAATCTGTCTATCTCCACCTTAAATATATTCAATGACCCAGCCTCCACAGCTCTCTGGGGAAGAGAATTCCAAAGATTCACGACCCTCTTAGAGAAGAAATTCCTCCTCATTTCCGATTTAAAAGGGTGCCCCCTTATTCTGAAATTATGCCCCCTAGTTCTAGATTCCCCCACGAGGGGAAACATCCTCTCTGCATCTACCCTGTCAAGCCCCTTCAGAATCTTACATGATTCAATAAGATCCCCTCTCATTCTTCTAAACTCCAATGAGTATAGGCCCTGCTCAACTTTTCTTCATATGCTAAATTGACTAAGGGGGAAAAATTCAGTTGATTGCGCCTCCCGTTAGCGCCTTAAGAGGGCGCTAATGGGGCGCAAAGCATCTAGCGCCCAGGCGCTGCGAAGTTTGCGGCGCTCGCGAAATTAACTAGACATTTTGCGTCGGCGCTAAACACTACCGCCACGATCTCCTGCGCCGGCAGATCGTGACGTCAGTCGAGTGTGCAACGCCCCGGTATCGCCCCGGAGCGGATATTGAGTGGCGCCCCCTGCCTTACCGCCTGACGCTAGCAACGACAGGTTGAGGGGAGCGTTCTGCAGTCATGAAGGGAAAGGGGGAGCGCTATTTAAAGGTGACCGCTTCCTGCCTTTTATTGTTGGTGCCATTTTTGAACTACGCATTCTGAGAGAGAGAGGGAGAGACTTCTGGAGAGATTCAACGTTGTGTGAAGGAGTTTTGGGTTCTGAGCAGCACTTTGCAGGTTCATTTTGATTTGCCATTCCTTGTATCGATTTAGAAGAGTCTGTGGGGGCTGCACTCTGAGCTCTTTGCCTGGTACTCTCCATTGTTCTTTCCAGCAGATTTGATGTTCAGGTCACTTCAGGCCGAGATTCAAGGCTGCAATGAGCAGGATGTGGATGGAAAGCAAGATTAACCATCCCCTTTAAGAACTGGCCCGTGTCATTGTGTGTGTGTTCCATTGCTGACTGACATTACATGAGCTTCGCCAGCGCTCTGAGGTAGCGCCTCGCTCCTCGGCCTTTGCGCCTTAAGACAGGTGTGAAGCGCCTGATTTAGCGCTCCAATCATCTCCAGGGGCGATAAAAGTCAAGTTTGCAGTCGGTGGCGATAATTAGCGACATGCGCTAATCTTTGCGCCCAGCCGATAATTGCGCCCCAAACGGGGCGATACTGAATTTCTCCCCCTAAGAGTGTTAAAAAAACAAGCCTGAAGGCTTTGGGGAAAAATTCAGTTCATTTGCGCCTCCCGTTAGCGCCTTAAGAGGGCGCTAATGGGGCGCAAAGCAACTAGCACCCGGGCGCAGCGATGTCTGCGCCGCTCGCGAAATTGACCAGACATTTTGCGGCGGAACTAAACAATACCGCCCCGATCTCCTGCGCCCGCAGATCTTGACGTCAGTCGAGCGTGCAACGTCCTTCTGGCGCCCCTGACCGGATATTGAGTGGCGCCCCCCTCCTTTCCGCCTGGCGCAAGCAACGATAGGTAGACTGGAACGTTTCCCAGTCGGTGTGGGGCTGGGGGGGGTGCTATTTAAAGGCGGCCTCTTCCTGGCTTTTTCTGTGGTAGGCATTTTTGCACCACTCATTCTGACAGAGAGAGATTCTGAGCGAGAGAAGGAGAGACTTCTGCATAGAGTCAATGCTGTGTGAAGTAGTTTTGGCTGCTGAGCATCACTTTGCAGGTACTTTTGGATTTTGGCCTTCATTACTTTGATTACCAAGAGACTTGGGGGCTGCACTGATTCGGGGCGTCGTCCTGCGCCTGCAGATTTGGATGCAACATAGACGCAGAGAGAGAGTGGCAATCATGGCCAGATGGAGGAGGGCCAACAGGCCTCTGTACAGGAGACCTTACCCTCCCAGGGTATTTCGCCAACAATTCTCCGACATTAATTTGTCTGAGGAGCAGTGTTTGCGCCGGCTGCGCTTCAGCAAGGAAGTAGTCACTGAGCTCTGCCACCTGCTGCAGCCAGATCTGCAGCCTCTACTGAGGACCAGGACGTCTCTGTCGGTGGCAGTGAAGGTCACAGTGGCTCTGAACTTTTATGCCACCGGCTCCTTTCAAGCAGCTACTGGGGACATCGCCAATATCTCCCAGTTCGCGGTCCATTGCTGCATCCGTCAGGTCACAAATGCCCTCTATAAAAGGAGACGCCAGTACATCTCTTTCCCGATGACCCGGGCCAAACAGCATGAACGTGCATTGAGCTTTGCGAGGATAGCGGGCTTCCCCATGGTGCAGGGCACCATTGACTGCACGCATGTGGCATTGCGTGCACCGCATGAGAATGCAGAGGATTTCCGCAACCGCAAGGGGTTCCACTCCTTAAACGTCCAGTTGGTCTGTGACCACAGACAGCTGATACTCGCTGTCAATGCCCGCTACCCTGGCAGCAGCCACGATGCATTCATCCTGCGCCAGACTGCTGTGCCAGAACTTTTCCAGGCACCGCATCAGCCAAGTGGTTGGCTCCTCGGGGACAAGGGTTATCCACTGTGCACCTGGCTGATGACACCGCTCCGTAACCCCAACACCCCTGCTGAGCTGCGGTACAACGAGAGCCATCTCGCCACCAGGAACATCGTTGAGCAGACGATCGGCGTGTTCAAGCAATGGTTCCACTGTCTGGACCACTCAGGAGGAGCCCTGCAGTACTCGCCTGAACGAGTCTCCCTCTTCATAGTTGTGTGCTGCATGCTGCATAACCTGGCAATCCTCAGGACCCAGCCAATGCCATCAGGCCTTGGAGCACCACCGGAGGAGGAGGAGGATGAGGAGGAGGATGATCATCAGCAGCACCAAGGTGGGAGGGCAGCCCACAATGTTGAAACTGCAAGGGCCGTCCGTCAACGGCTGATAGCAAGCCGCTTCTAGGCCCCTGCTGAGGAAATGGCTTCTGCCATGGAGAACAACACGAATGAACCAACCCGCAACCCCTAAGCTGGCCAAGGTAGCAATGAGTCCAAAGACCAAACATGTACATTTTGAATACAAAAACTTTTTTATTTTACAAACTCTGTGTGTGTCATTTCTTCATGACAAACTAATAGAAACAAACACAAAAATCATTCATTAACATAACTGTCTCTCACAACCAGGAGATAATGTCCAAAACACTAAACAAAAGTTTGAACGCGAACCTCGGCCTTTAATAAAAAATTGACCAACATTTCGTCACACCTCCTACTTTTTGCCCTTCGAGGGTGATCTCCTTCCCTTGCGCACGAACCCCCTTCCAACCCTACTGCTCCTCCGTAATGGGGCCCCAGTGGCTGCAGCAAGGCTGGTGGAAGGCTGCTGATTGTCAGAACCTGAGACTGCAGATGCCCTTGAAGGACGGCCTCGACCCGCTCTGGGCCTGGAGGGCCCGACTGCAGACTGCACCAACTTTGCATGGGCGGCAGCAGTCGGCTACAGTCGGTGGGAAGTGCAATGGGGAAGTGACAGTGGTGGCAGCAGAGTTGAGAGAGGACAGCAACTCCCTGCTCGACCGACACACTGGCACTCCCACGGGGCAGCACTTCAGCATCCGGAGCAATCTGCTGGAGCACAGATTGCTGGCCTGCTGCAGCGCGGTGAGAGCCTTGGGGAAATGTGTCTGAACCAGCGAGAATGGCAGCAGTCAGTGCTTGCGTGACCTCAATCTGAGTCTGCATGAGAGCAGTCTGAGATGGGATCGCGGCAGCCACTGACTGAATTGCAGCACTAAGCTTCAGCGTGGCATCTGCCTGTGCTACAGCGAAGTGCTCCACACTCCTTGCCAGTGCTTCAATGCATTCGGGCACCCTTCCCACTGCACCCATGAGCTGAGTGTGCATGTGCACCACCTGAGTGTTCATTTCAGCGATGAGCCGCTCCCCCTCTGCGTCCAGTGCAGCAGGACTCACTGGCCTACTCTCCCTCTGGGGAGAAGGCCCCCAAGCTTCCCTAGCCACATCGCGTTGCTGCAGCCCGCTGGGTCCTGGAGCTTCACCCTCAGCAGACCCTTTCCCCCTGCTCCCCTCCAGGGAAGACGTGTTCCCAGTGTGGGCATGGGCTTCCTCGGGAGAGGGTGGCGCTGATGCTCCGGCTTCCTCTTCCTCCTCGCCTGCAGCTTCACTCCCACTGGCAGCTTGAGGGCCCGTCTCCTCAGCTGGTGAATCACCATCTGAAAGCAGGGAGGTACAAGAGTGGCTTTAGCGTGAGGACAGGGGGGCAGTAAGGGAGGGAGGAAGGAGTGCAGCGATTTAGTAAGTTGGATTGAAAGTGTCAAAGGCTGGTGTTGTGAGGGACAAGTGGAATGAGAGAGGAGAAAAAGGTGATGACCTTACCATTGCTGTCCAGAACGGGGTCGGCCTCTCCAGGGGCGATGGGACCGATCACGTGGCTTGCCACAATCCTGTGGATGCGCGCCTCAAGATCGCTGAGGGGTTGCAGCTGAGGCCACCCTCCACCCGTCCGTTGCTGCTGTCTCCTATTATGAGATAGCTTGGGCTGCAAGAAAAAGGACGGCATCTGAGTAGATATACAGCCATGGTCTTGCCTGATGTGCCTCCCATAGTTGAATAGCCCTTAATGTAAGCAGCCATGGTCTTGCCTGATGTGCCTCCCATAGTTGAATAGCCCTTACTGTATGCAAAGTGTGGAATGTGCAATTGTGTTTCATGAGAGGGCCATAGGTGTTGGATGAGTGTTGGGCATTGGGGTTTTAAGACCCTCTGGCCATAGAGTGAGGTTGAGATGGAGGGATGGAGAGGTATTGAAAAAAAGCCACTCACCCTGACGACCCGAGTGAAGTCGTTGAACTTTTTGCCACATTGTATATGGGTCCTGGTCACCATGCTCCTGGAGGAGACGTGCTGAGCCACCTCCCTCCACACTCTCTGTACTCGCGCGGCAAAGGCCTCCTGCCACTCTCAGGGAAGAGTATAGATCTTCTGCGCTCCACCGCGCAAACCAGAGCCTCCAAGGCCCGCTCGCTGAAGCGCTGAGCTCGTTCTCTCACCCTCGCCATGGTCCTTGGCTGGAAAATGTAGTCCCAGGTCTCTCCAGGCCGAGATTCAAGGCTCCAATGAGCAGGGTGTGGCTGGAGAGCAAGATCAACCCTCCCCTTTAAGAACTGTCAGGCGCCACTGTGTCTGTGTTCCATCACTAACTGACATCACCTGCGCTGCGGCTCCACTCTGAATTAGCGCCTCGCTCCTCGGCCTTTGCACCTTAAGACAGGTGTGCAGCGCCTAATTTAGCGCTCCAATCACCTCCAGGGGCGATAAAAGCTAAGTTTGCAGTCGGAGGCGATAATTAGCACCAGGCGCTAAACTTTGCGCCCGGCCGATAATCGCGCCCCAAACGGGGCGATACTGAATTTCTCCCCCTTTGTGTATTAATGCGAGGAGCATTCGTAATAAGGTGGATGAATTAGCTGCGCAAATAGATGTAAACGGATATGATATAATTGGGATTACGGAGACATGGCTCCAGGATGACCAAGGCTGGGAATTCAACATCCAGGGGTATTCAGTATTCAGGAAGGACAGGGCAAAAAGGAAAAGGAGGTGGGGTATCATTGCTGGTTAAAGAGGAGATTAATACAATAGTAAGGAAGGATATTAGCTCTGATGATGTGGAATCTGTATGGGTAGAGCTGAGAAATACCAAGGGGCAGAAAACGTTAGTGGGAGTTGTATACAGACCCCCAAACAGTAATGCTGAGGTTGTGATGGCATTAAACGGGAAATTAGAGACGCGTGCAATAAGGGCACAGCAGTTATCATGGGTGACTTTAATCTACATATAGATTGGGCTAACCAAATTAGTAACAATACCGTGGAGAAGGAATTCCGAGAGTGTATACGGGATGGTTTCATAGAAACATAGAAGATAGGAGCAGGAGTAGGCCATTCGGCCCCTCGAGCCTGTTCCGCCATTTAATGAGATCATGGCTGATCATCCAACTTCAGTACCCTGTCCCTGCTTTCTCCCCATATCCCTTGATCCCTTTAGCCTTAAGAAATATATCTAACTCCTTCTTGAATATATTTAATGAATTGGCCTCAACTGCCTTCTGTGGTAGAGAATTCCACAGGTTCACCACTCTCTGGGTGAAGAAATTCCTCCTCATCTCAGTCCTAAATGGCATACCCCTTATCCTTAGAATGTGACCCCTGGTTCTGGACTCCCCCGACCATCGGGAACATCCTTCCTGCATCTAGTCTGTCTGGTCCTGTTAGAATTTTATAAGTTTCAATGAGAGCCCCTCTCATTCTTCTAAACTCGAGCGAATACAAGCCCAATCGACCTAATCTCTCTTCATACGTCATTCCTGCCATCCCAGGTATCAGTCTGGTGAATCTTCGCTGCACTCCCTCCATGGCAAGAACATCCTTCTCAGATAAGGCGACTAAAATTCCACACAATACTCAAGGTGTGGTCTCACCAAGGCCCTGTACAACTGCAGCAAGACATCCTTGCTCCTGTACTCGAATCCTCTCACTATGAAGGCCAACATACCATTTCCCTTCTTAACCACCTGCTGCACCTGCATGCTTACCTTCAGCGACTGGTGCACAAGGACACCCAGGTCTCGTTGCACTTCCCCTTTTCCCAATCTATTGCCGTTAAGATAATAATCTGACTTCCTGTTTTTGCCACCAAAGTGGATAACCTCGCATTTATCCACATTATACTGCATCTGCCATGCATCTGCCCAATCACCCGACCTGTCCAAATCATACTGGATTTTCTCTGCATCCTCCTCACAGCGCACACGCCCACCCAGCTTTGTGTCATCTGCAAACTTGGAGATATTACATCTAGTTCCCTCGTCTAGATCATTAATATAAATTGTGAATAGCTGGGGTCCTAGCACCTGATCCCTGCGGTACCCCACTAGTCACTGCCTGCCACTCGGAAAAAGACCCGTTTATTCCAACTCTTTGCTTCCTGTCTGCCAACCAGTTCTCTATCCAAGACAGTACCTTACCCCCAATCCCATGTGCTTTAACTTTGCACGCTAATCTCTTATGCGGGACCTTATCAAAAGCCTTCTGAAAGTCCAAATACACCACATCCACTGGTTCTCCCTTATCTGTTCTACCAGTTACATCCTCAAAAAATTCCAGTAGATTAGTCAAGCATGATTTACCTTTTGTAAATCCATGTTGACTTTGTCCGATCCTGTCACTGTTTTCCAAGTGCTCTGCTATTACATCTTTTAGAATGACTCTAGCATTTTCCCCACTACCGATGTCAGGCTTACCGGTCTATAATTCCCCGTTTTCTCTCTGCCACCTTTTTTAAATAGTGGGGTTACATTAGCTACCCTCCAATCCATGGGAACTGTTCCAGAGTCTATAGAATTTTGGAAGATGACCAGCAATGCATCTACTATTTCTAGGGCCACTTCCTTAAGTACCCTAGGATGTAGATTATCAGGCCCATGGGATTTATCGGCCTTCATTCCCGTCAATTTCCCGAACACCATTTCCCTACAAATACTGAATTCATTCAGTTCCTCCCTCTCATTAGATCCTATGTTCCCCGACATCTCTGGGAGGTTATTTGTGTCCTCCTTTGTGAAGACAGAACCAAAGTATGTATTTAATTGGTCTGCCATTTCTTTGTTCCCCATTATAAATTCCCCTGATTCTGACTGAAAGGGACCTACGCTTGACTTCACCAATCGTTTTCTCTTCACATATCTACAGAAGCTTTTACAGTCAGTTTTTATGTTCCCTGAAAGCTTACTCTCATACTCTATTTTCCCCCTCTTAATTAATCCCTTTGTCCTCCTTTGCTGAATCCTAAACTGCTCCCAATCCTCGGGTTTGCTGCTTTTTCTGGCCAATTTATATGTACTCTCCTTGGATCTTATGCTATCCCTAATTTCCCTTGTTAGCCACGGTTGAGCCACCTTTTTTGTTTTATTTTTATGCCAAACAGGGATGAACAAATTCTGTAGTTCATCCATGCGATCTTTAAACGTTTGCCATTGCCTAACCACCGTCAACCCTTTAAGTAACGTTCCCCAATCCATCCTAGCCAACTCGCGACTCATACCATCGTAGTTTCCTTTATTTAAATTCAGGACCCTAGTCTCTGAGTCAATTACTTCACTCTCCATCTTAATGAAGAATTCTATCATATTATGATCGCGCCTCCCCAAGGGGTCTCGCACAACAAGACTGCTAATTAATCCTTTCTCATTACATAATACCCAGTTTAAGATGGCCTGATCTCTAGTTGGTTCCTCGAGATATTGGTCCAGGAAACCATCCCGTATACACTCTCGGAATTCCTCCTCCACGGTATTGTTACTAATTTGGTTAGCCCAATCTATATGTAGATTAAAGTCACCCATGATAACTGCTGTGCCCTTATTGCACGCGTCTCTAATTTCCCGTTTAATGCCATCCACAACCTCAGCATTACTGTTTGGGGGTCTGCATACAACTCCCACTGACGTTTTCTGCCCCATGGTATTTCTCAGCTCTACCCATACAGATTCCACATCATCAGAGCTAATATCCTTCCTTACTATTGCGTTAATCTCCTCTTTAACCAGCAATGCTACCCCACCTCCTTTTCCTTTTTGCCTGTCTTTCCTGAATATTGAATACCTCTGGATGTTGAATTCTCAGCCTTGGTCACCCTGGAGCCATGTCTCCGTAATCCCAATTATATCATTACCGTTTACATCTATTTGCGCAGCGAATTCATCCACCTTATTATGAATGCTCCTCGCATTAAGACACAAAGCCTTCAGGCTTGTTTTTTTTAATGCTCTTAGACCTTTTGCAATTATTATTTACTGTGGCCATGTTTGATTTACACCCTTGATTTCTCTGAATGCCACTTTTGCTTTTCTACTTCCTGTCTTTTGCTGCTATCCTTGCTTCCCTTTCTCTGTCTCCCTGCACAGGTTTCCAACCCCCTGCCATTTTAGTTTAAACCCTCCCCAACAGCACTAGCAAACACTCCCCCAGGACATCGGTCCCGGTCCTGCCCAGGTGCAAACCGTCCAGTTTATACTGGTCCCACCTCCCCCAGAACCGGTTCCAATGTCCCAGGAATTTGAATCCCTCCCCCTTGCACCATTCCTCTAGCCACGTATTCATCTTAAATATCCCTCTATTTCTACTCTGAGTAGCACGTGGCACTGGTAGCAATCCTGAGTTTACTACCTTTGAGGTCTATTTTTTAATTTACCTCCTAACTCCCTATATTCAGCTTTTAGGACCTCATCCCGGTTTTTACCTATATCGTTGGTACCTATATGCACCACGACAACTGACTGTTCACCCTCCCCCTCCAGAATGCCCTGCAGACGCTCAGAGACATCCTTGACCCTTGCACTAGGGAGGCAACATACCATCCTGGAGTCTCGTTTGCGGCCACAGAAACGCCTATCTATTCCCCTTACAATAGTATCCCCTATCACTATAGCTCTCCCGCTCTTTTTCCTCCCGTCCTGTGCAGCAGAACCAACCATGGTGCCAGGAAGTTGGCTGCTGCTGCCTTCCCCCGATAAGCCATCTCCCTCAACAATATCCAAACAGTATATCTGTTTGAGAGGGGGATGGCCACAGGGGTCCCCTGCACTACCTGCCTGCGCTTACTACTCTGCCTTCCTGGACCAATATGTCGAGGAACCAACTAGAGATCAGGCCAAAATAACAACAGAAAACGCTGGAAAAACTCAGCAGGCGAGGCAGCATCCGTGGAGAGAGAAACAGAGTTAACATTTCAGGTCGAGACCTTTCATCAGAACTGGAAACAGCAGGAAATCAAATATCCCCCACCCCGCACAGCCCGCTTCTACCTCCTTCCCAAGATCCACAAACAGGACTGCCCCTGGTAGACCCATCGTTTCAGCCTGTTCTTGCCCCACTGAGCTTATCTCTTCCTATCTCGACTCTATTTTCTCCCCTTGTCCAGTCTCTTCCCACCTACATCCGCAACTGTGCCGACGCCCTCCGCCATTTTAACATTTTCCAGTTTCCCGGCCCCAACCGCCTCCTCTTCACTCTGGACGTACAATCCCTCTACACCTCCATTCCCCACCAGGATGGCCTGAGGGCACTCCGCTTCTTCCTTGAACAGAGGCCCAACCAGTCCCCATCCACCACCACCCTCCTCCGCCTGGCTGAACTTGTTCTCACATTGAACAACTTCTCCTTTGACTCCACCCATTTCCTCCAAATTAAAGGTGTTGCTATGGGTACCCGCATGGGTCCTAGCTATGCCTGCCTTTTCGTGGGATATGTGGAACACTCTTTGTTCCAGTCCTACTCGGGTCCCCTCCCTCACCTCTTTTTCCAGTACATTGATGACTGTATCGGTGCCGTCTCCTGCTCTCGCCCTGAACTAGAACATTTCATTCACTATGCTTCCAATTTCCGCCCTTCCCTCACCTTCACATGGTCCATCTCCGACTCTTCCCTTCCCTTCCTCGACTTCTCCGTCTCCATCTCTGGGGATAGGTTATTGACTAACATTCACTACAAGCCCACTGACTCCCACAGCTACCTGGACTACACTTCCTCCCACCCCGCCTCCTGTAAGGACTGTATTCCATTCTCCCAGTTTCTCCGTCTCCGCCGCATCTGCTCTGATGATGCCACCTTCCATACCAGTGCTTCCGACATGTCTTCCTTTTTCCTCAACCGAGGATTCCCCTCTACCGTGGTCGACACGGCCCTCGACCGTGTCCGTTCTATCTGCCGCACTTCTGCCCTCACCCCGGCCCCTCCCTCCCGGAACCACGATAGAGTTCCCCTTGTCCTCACATTTCACCCCACCAGCCTCCACGTTCAACGGATCATCCTCCGCCATTTCCGCCACCTCCAGCGTGATCCCACCACGAAACGCATCTTCCCCTCACCTCCCCTTTCAGCATTCCGCAGGGACCGCTCCCTCCGCGACACCCTAGTCCACTCCTCTACCACCCCCAGCACCCCTTCCCCTTCGCCCGGCACCTTCCCGTGCAAGCGCAGGAGATGCAACACATGCCCTTATACCTCCCCTCTTCCCACTGTCCAGGGCCCCAAACACCCCTTCCAGGTGAAACAGCGATTTACTTGTACTTCCTGCAATTTAGTATACTGTATTCGCTGCTCACGATGTGGTCTCCTCTACATTGGGGAGACCAAACGCTGATTGGGTGACCGCTTTGCGGAACACCTCCGTTCAGTCCGTAAGGGGGACCCCGAGCTCCCGGTCGCCTGTCACTTTAATTCACCACTTCACTCCCACTCTGACCTCACCGTCCTCAGCCTATTACACTGTTCCACGGAAGCGCAGCGTAAGCTCGAGGAACAGCACCTCATCTTTCGTTTAGGCACGCTACAGCCTTCTGGACTCAATATCGAGTTCAACAATTTTAGATCATAACCTTAGCCCCAATCACATTTGTATTTTATTTTTTCATCCACCCTTTTATTTGCCCCCCCCCCCCTTTTTTTTCCCTCCTAGAAGCTGGCAGCTGTCCTTCATTCTGCCAGTGCATTTCACACTTCTTTCAGCCTTAACCTGTCACATTAACACCACCTCTTTCCTTGAATATCTCTTAATGTCTCTTAATCTCTCCTTTTGTTCTTTCATCCCCTCCCCCTTTTCCCAGCTTTATCCTTGCCTTAAATCTATTTGATTTCCTGCTGTTTCCAGTTCTGATGAAAGGTCTCGACCTGAAACGTTAACTCTGTTTCTCTCTCCACGGATGCTGCCTCGCCTGCTGAGTTTTTCCAGCGTTTTCTGTTGTTATTTCGGATTTCCAGCATCTGCAGTATTTTGCTATCGTATTAGAGATCAGGCCATCTTAGACTGGGTATTATGTAATGAGAAAGGATTAATTAGCAATCTTGTTGTGCGAGGCCCCTTGGGGAAGAGCGATCGTAATATGATAGAATTCTTCATTAAGATGGAGAGTGAAGTAGTTGACTCAGAGACTAGGGTCCTGAATTTAAATAAAGGAAACTACGATGGTATGAGGCGTGAGTTGGCGAGGATGTATTGGGGAGCGTTACTTAAAGGGCTGATGGTGGATAGGCAATGGCAAACATTTAAAGATCGCATGGATGAACTACAGAATTTGTTCCTCCCTGTTTGGCATAAAAATAAAACAAAAACGGTGACTCAACCGTGGCTAACAAGGGAAATTAGGAATAGCATAAGATCCAAGGAGAGGACATAGAAATTGGCCAGAAAAAGCAGCAAACCTGAGGATTGGGAGCAGTTTAGGATTCAGCAAAGGAGGACAAAGGGATTAATTAAGAGGGGGAAAATAGAGTATGAGAGTAAGCTTTCAGGGAACATAAAAACTGACTGTAAAAGCTTCTATAGAAATGTGAAGAGAAAAATATTGGTGAAGCCAAGCGTTGGTCCCTTGCAGTCAGAATCAGGGGAATTTATAATGGGGAACAAAGAAATGGCAGACCAATTAAATACATACTTTGATTCTGTCTTCACAAAGGAGGACACAAATAACCTCCCAGAGATGTCGGGGAACATAGGATCTAATGAGAGAGAGGAATTGAATGAAATCAGTATTTGTAGGAAAATGGTGTTCGGGAAATTGACGGGATTGAAGGCCGAGAAACATGCACCAGCACAAATACACGCAGTTCAGTGGGTCCAGTTAGAGAGTTAGGTGGGATCTCACCTGGTAAATCACGGTAACCCACAAGTGAGCAAGAGCAGACAGTGGTGGTAGGGATAGCCGTGGAGAGTTTTGCGTCGGAGGGTGTAGACCTCTCCAAGCTCTGCTCAGCTGGACATAGGTGCTGTACCCCGGGGGACATTGATGAACAGAATATCATTGAGTGGCAGCAGAAAATCTATGTCATACTGGCAGGCCTTCCATGCACACTGTCCATGACTGCAGAGAGAATGGAGGAATCCAGCTCAAGCATGAGTGGGTTGATGTCACAAGGCATTGAGAGGATGTCTTCTTCCACGGATAAATTGGCCAACTCCGTGGAACATCAATCGCAGCAATCAAATGAGTCCATGCAGGCCTTGACCATGGCTGTGCTGACTGTGGATACCAACATGTCTGGCGCCTTAAATAGGATGACAGACATTTTAGCCTTGGCCTTACAGTGTGTCACTGATCTGCACCAAGCTGCTCTTCAGCAAAGTGGTAGGAGTGCGTGCGGCTGGCCCATGAGAGGGATGATGTCAGAAGGGGACATGGAAGTGGGAACTCAAAGCGCTTCCATTTCTCACCCGCTGCCCCTCCTCAGCCAGTACCCGACAAGCTGCCTCCTCTCCCGATGGCTGAGTCTGCCCTGCATAGGTGCAGGTGGAGCAGTCTTTGGCGGATCTCTCAAGGCTCAAAAACCCAGAGGATGTTAGCCAACAGCGTCTCAACTGTCAGAGCAGGGATCTGAGCAGCTTGCCTCTATCTCTGCCGAAGCACAGCAGTTCCACCACGTAGGAGCGGTATGAAAAAGAGTAAAGCTTCGTAGTTGCCCAAGGGTATGCACATGGGTTTTTGAGAAAATGTAATGTTGTTATGTTTCCTTTGTTTAGTATAATCACATGAAATTTATTACTTTGCACCACTTTCCTGTGTTGCCGATTCTTGGTCGCCAGGTGGCAACTCACCTTTTCAGTTGCTTGTTATGAATGGGAAGACATGAATTGACAGGGACCAATGGGGGGATGTGCACTGGGTGGATGGTTGGTTACAGGGCTGCTTTGTATCAGTGGGATTAGGGAAGGCAGGGAGAGTAGCTGTTGGATGTGATTGTTACATCGGTTCAGTGGGAGTGACTAACTGAACCTTACAGCTATAAGGGAATCCCGTACATCCCGGGCTGCAATGTGAGCAGCTGGTGCTGAGTTGGGGTCACCATCTTAATCCTCCTCGTCCTCCCCTTCATTGGATTTGTCTGCTGACGATGTGTGCTTAGCGCCTTGTTCCTCCTGCAGCTCCAATCCTCGCTGCTGTGCAATGCTGTGTAGAGCGCAGAGCACTACTGTCATTCTGGAGATCCTCGCTGGCGAATACTGAACGGCGCCTCCAGATCTGTCCAGGCACCTGAAGCGCGTCTTGAGCATGCCGATTGCCTGCTCAGTGACATATGGCTATCGTTGTGCCGCTCTTGGGCTTCATTGTTAGTGTTCCTCATGGGTGTCATCAGCCAAGTTTGAAGGGGATATCCTTGGTCTCCTAACAACCACCCCTTATGTCTGCTTGTAGGCTAGCAACCACCTCTTATGTCTACTTGTAGGTCCAAAGAGGTTGGGGAGCTTGGACTACCACAGGATGAAAGGATCATGGCAATTCCCCGTGAATCTGGTGCATAGTTGCATAAACCTTTCCTTGTAGTTGCACACCAGCTGATCGTTGATCAAATGGAATCCCTTGCAGTTTCCGAATACTCTTGGTTAATCTGGGGGTGGATTGCCACATGTGTGTACTTGATGGCACCCTGCACCTGTGGGACACCAGCCAGAGACACAAACCTGAGTGCCCGTTCGTTCTGGCTAGTGTCATCACAGGCGAAGTTGACAAAATTGCTGGCCCTGGAGATGTCTCTGGTAGCGCCCTGAAAGGGGCCAGAGGCAAAAAAGTTGAGGCTGGTGGTCACTTTCACAGCCACTAGTAATGCGTGGGCACCAGGTCTAGCAGGGAGCAAGTCTTCTTCTAGGAGGCTGCAGATATCTGCCACCACTTCAATCTCAGCCTCGGAAGCACTGCTCTTCCGAGAGGGCACACTCTGTTATGCAGGTAGTGTCTACTGAGACCTCAACCCCCCTGCTGCTCCCCTTTCTGCTGATCACCTGCGGGTCTCTCCACAGCAGATTGTTGCTACTGTTGATGGTCATCTTGCTCCTCCTCTGAAGTTCAATCTAAAGCAGCTATAGCACCACCCATCCTGATCTGAGTCTCAATACCTCCAAAGTGCACAAATTAGTCTCTCACCACAAGTACTCTCAACAAACTCTTTCCCAGTGGTAGGTAAGAAAGCAGCTGAGAACCCTGAGTATTTCTTAATGTCTGTATGCCTGACTTTTAATGAGCCCCATGAATTGCCGTTCAGTCTTCTTGCCTTTGTTTCAATGGCAAGTTTCAGGATGCCCAGGAAACCCGTGTCGTGTTAAATTTAAATCCCAGTAAAAATCTTGTTCAAATTGCCTCATTTAAATATTATAATCAGTAATCCGCCTCTCCGGAAGGGGTTATGTTCACGCATCGAAACGCGCCTGAGGTAAACCAAGAAGTCAGCGCGTTGGAGCCGGCTTCCAGACGCACTGAATTTTCAATGATTTTAATAACCCTTCCAAACCCACATGCTCTTTATTATTTAAATTTCCCCCCCACCCCCCTTGTGTTAGTCGTCCATCCCCTCACTGTTTACCCCGCACAGCAATTTAAAGGCTGGCTGCTTGGCGGCAAAGCTATCCCCTGCATAATTTCTCTTAGAAACCCATATTCAGCAGAACTGTGCTACAATGAGATGCATGGGTGAATTGGAGCCCTTGCAAAGCAGATAATTGGAGTCCTCAAACAACGTTTCAGATGCCTGGACAGGACTGGTGGTTTCCTGCAATACAGCCCAGAAAGAGAGCCGCTTATGATATTGGTCATGCTATATGCTGCATAACTTTGCTCTGCAACATATGAAGCCACCATTGGAGGAGTAGGAACTTAGGAACAGGAGTAGGCCATTCAGCCCCCTCGAGCCTGTTCCGCCATTCAATCAGATCATGGCTGATCTGTGACCTAACTCCATATAGCCGCCTTTGGCCCATATCTCTTAATACCTTTGGTTAACAAAAAGCTATCAATCTCAGATTTAAAATTAACAATTGATCGAGCACCAATTGCCGTTTGCGGAAGCGAGTTCCAAACTTCTACCACCCTTTCTGTGTAGAAGTGTTTCCTAATTTCCCTCCTGAAAGGTCTGGCTCTAATTTTTAAACTATGCCCCCCTAGTCCTAGGACCCCCAACCAGCGGAAATAGTTTCTCTCTATCTACCCCATCTGTTCTTCTTAATATCTTGAAAACTTCGATCAGATCACCCCTTAACCTTCTAAATTCTAGGGAATACAACCCTAATTTGTGTAATCTCTCTTCGTAACTTAATCCTTGAAGTCCAGGTATCATTCTGGTAAACCTACACTGCACTCCCTCCAAGGCCAATATATCCTTCCTATGGTGTGGTGCCCAGAACTGCTCACAGTACTCCAGGTGTGGTCTAACCAGGGTTTTGTATAGCTGCAGCATAACTTCTACCCCCTTGTATTCTAGTCCTCTAGATATAAAGGCCAGCATTCCATTAGCCTTTTTGGTTATTTTCTGTACCTGTTCATGACATTTTAATGATCTACGTACCTGGACCCCCAAGTCTCTTTGGACATCCACTGTTTTTAGCTTTTCACCATTTAGAAAGTACCCTGTTCTATCCTTTTTAGGTCCAAAGTGAATGACCTCACATTTGCTTACATTGAAATGCATTTGCCACAGTTTTGCCCATTCACCTAATCTATCAATATCCCTTTGTAATTTTGTGCTTTTATCCACACTGCCTACAATCTTTGTGACATTGGCAAATTTGGATATATGACTTTCTATTCCATCATCTAAGTCGTTAATAAATATTGTGAATAGTTGCGGCCTCAACACAGATACCTGTGGGACACCACTAGTCACATCCTGCCAATCAGAGTACCTACCCATTATCCCTACTCTCTGTCTTCTGCCGCTCAGCCTATTTCCTAACCAGGTCAATAATTTGCCCTCAATTCCGTGGGCTTCTACCTTAGTTAACAGTCTCTATGTGGGACTTTATCAAATGCCTTCTGGAAGTCCATATAAATAACATTCATAGACATTCCCCTGTCCACTACTTTAACCACCTCTTCAAAAAATTTAATCAGATTTGTCAGGCATGACCTACCTTTCACAAATCCTTGCTGGCTCTCGCTGATCAACTGAAAATTTTCGAGGTGTTCAGTCACCCTATCCTTAATTATAGACTCTTTCCCGACAATAGATGTTAGGCTAACTGGTCTATAATTCCCTGATTTCCCTCTCTCGCCATTCTTAAATAGCGGAGCGACATGCGCAATTTTCCACTTTAAAGGAACGGTTCCTGAATCTAGAGAACTTTGGAAGATTACAGTTAGGGCATCTATAATGTGCTCACCTACTTCCTTTAAACCCTGAGATGGAAACCATCTGGTCCTGGGGATTTGTCACTCTTTACTGCCATTATTTTCTTCATTACTGTTATTTTACTTACGTTAATTTTATTGAGTACCTGTCCCTGATTCAGTATTATTTCCCTTGAGAATGCTATCCTCTTCTTCTACTGTAAATACTGACACAAAGTAATTGTACAACATGTCCGCAATTTCCTGATAACCATGACAATATCACTGCTTTCAGTTTTTAAGGGGCCAACATTGCTCCTGACTACTCTCTTTTTCCTAATGTAATTGTAAAAATTCTTTGTGTTGATTTTGATATCCCTTGCAAGTTTCTTTTCAAACTCGCTTTTTGTAGCTCTTACTATCTGATTTGTGACCCTTTGCTGTTCTTTTGTATCTTTCTCATTCGCCAGGATCTGTGCTATTTTTTGCATTTTCGTATGCTTTTTCTTTTCATTGTATGCTGTCCCTTGCCTCTTTAGTCGTTCATCTGTTTTTTTTGGCAAGTAGAGCTCTTGCCCCTCAGGGGTATAAACTGGTTCTGTATCACATTAAATTCTTTTTTAAACATCTCCCACTGATCTTCTGTCATTTTACCCATTAACAGATTTGCCCAGTTTATTGTGGACAGTCTCTGTCTCATCCTGTTGAAGTCGGCCTTACCTGAATCTAGAATCTTAGTAGCTGTTTCACATTTCTCCTTTTCAAACGCTACGTTGAACTTGATCATGTTATGATCGCTATTGGATAAATGTTCACGCACAGTTAGTCTGTTAACTAAATCTTGTACATTTATCATGATGAGGGAGAGGCCGCTGATGACAAGTAAACAGGAAGGGTCCAACATATGCCTGTACCAAAGCGTTCAGCAGCAGCTTATTGAACTATACTTCAGTTGAACAATCCCTGCTCTCCTGCATTGTTAATCATGTCCAACAAATGTCCCAGTGGTCCCATCCAAAAATAGCATCAGAAAAAATTCTGAGGGACAGAATTAGTCTCCACTTGGAGAGGCAAGGATTAATCAAGGATAGTCAGCATGGCTTTGTCAGGGGGAGATCATGTCTGACCAATTTGATTGAATTTTTCGAGGGGGTGACTAGGTGTGTGGATGAGGGTAGTGCAGTTGATGTGGTCTACATGGACTTCAGCAAGGCTTTTGACAAAGTCCCGCATGGTAGACTGGTCAAGAAGGTAAGAGCCCACGGGATCCAGGGCAATTTGGCACATTGGATCCAAAATTGGCTTAGTGGCAGGAGGCAGAGGGTGATGGTTGAATGTTGTTTTTGTGACTGGAAGCCTGTGTCCAGTGGTGTACCGCAGGGATCGGTGCTGGGTCCTTTGCTGTTTGTAGTGTACATTAATGATTCAGATATGAACGTAGGAGGTATGATCAGTAAGTTTGCAGATGACACGAAAATTGGTGGAGTGGTAAATAGCGAGGAGGGAAGCCTCAGGCTACAGGACGATATAGAATACACAATGAATGGTAGGACCCTAGAAAGACAGAGAATCAGAGGGACCTTGGTGTGCATGTACATAGATCCCTGAAGGCAGCAGGACAGGTAGATAAAGTGGTTAAAAAAAGCATATGGGATACTTGCATTCATTAGCCGAGGCATAGAATATAAGAGCAGGGAGGTTATGATGGAGCTGTACAAAACGCCAGTTAGGCCACAGCTGGAATACTGTGTGCAGTTCTGGTCGCCACACTGTAGGAAGGATGTGATTGCATTGGAGAGGGTGCAGAGGAGATTCACCAGGATGTTACCTGGGCTGGAGCGCTTCAGCTATGAAGAGAGACTGGACAGGCTGGGGTTGTTTTCCTTTGAGCAGAGAAGGCTGAGGAGGGACCTGATTGAGGTGTACAAAATTATGAGGGGCATAGACAGGGTAGATAGAAAGGAACTTTTCCCCTCAGTAGAGAGGTCAATAACCAGGGGCATAGTTTCAAGATAAGGGGCAGGAGGTTTAGAGGGGATTTGAGGAAAAACCTTTTCACCCAGAGGGTGGTTGGAATCTGGAAATCACTGCCTGAAAGGGTGGTAGAGGCAGGAACCCTCACAACATTCAAGAAGCATTTAGATGAGCACTTGAAACACCATAACATACAAGGCTACGGACCAAGTGCTGGAAAATGGGGTTAGAATAGGCAGGGCTTGATGGCCGCGCAGACACGATGGGCCAAAGGGCCTCTTTCTGTGCTGTATAACTCTATGACTCTATGGCTGTAAGGGACCTACATTGGTCTTCACTAATCTTTTTCTTTTTACATACTTGTAGAAGCTTTTACAATCCGCTTTTATGTTCCTTGCAAGTTTACTCTCATACTCTATTTTTCCCCTCTTAATCAATCTCTTGGTCCTTTTTTGCTGAACTCTAAACTGCTCCCAATCCTCAGGCTTGCTACTTTTTCTGGCAACTTTATATGAGTCCTCTTTGGATCTAATACTATCCTTAATTTCTTTTGTTAGCCGTGGTTGGGCCGCTTTTCCTTTTGTGTTTTTGCGCCAGAAAGGAATGTATAACTGTTGCAATTCATGCATTCATTCCTTAAATGTCAGCCATTGCCTATCCACCGTCATGCCTTTTAATGAAGCTCCCCAATCTATCATAGCCAACTCACTCCTCATACCATCATAGTTTCCTTTGTTTAGATTTAGGACCCTAGTTTCAGATTGGACTTCTTCACTTTCCATCTTAATGAAGAATTCTATCATGTTATGGTCACTCTTCCTTAAAGGACCCTGCAGAACAAGATTATTAATTAACCCCTTCTCATTGCACAATACCCAATCTAGGATAGCCTGTTCCCTAGTTGGCTCCTCAACGTACTGATCTAAAAAACCATCTCGTACACACTCCAGGAATTCATCCTCCACAGTATTATTGCTAATTTGGTTTGGCCAGTCTATATGTAGATTAAAATCACCCATGATTACTGTCGTACCCTTGTTACATGCATCTCTATTATCCTGTTTGATGCCTTACCCTACATTACCACTACTGTTTGGAGGCCTATAGACAACTCCCACCAATGTTTTATGCCCCTTGGTGCTTCTTCGCTCCACCCAGACTGATTCTACATCTTGATTTTCTGAGCCAATATCCTTTCTCACTATTGCTCTGATTTCATCCTTTACTAACAAGGCCACGCCACCTCTATATGTTTCATTCCTGCCAACAAGTATTACTGATTCTGTTTACTACAACATTTGTTGCAGCATTGTCTGCAGCCAACGCATTTATAATCCAAGTATAAATATGTTGCAAAGAAATAGGAAGAATTTCACAATTTGCTGATAACAGGAGACTGTAAATTCCCGAGCCTTCCATCGTACTGTCACCATAAAATGATAAAATGTGGTGGAAGGTCCAGAAATCAGGCCGGGACCTGGATGTGTGACATTCTGCGGAGTTTTGTTTGGCCCAGAGCCTTTGTCTTCTCCAAATGTGGAAATTTAAAAAGCATTTTTCAACCCCATTATTAAGAGGGCTGACAGTCTATTCTACATTTTTCCAGAGGGGCCCTGCCCACCCCCCGTGCCCCCACTGGAGCAGGCACCTTCCACCAGGATTCCTGGTCTCTTCAGACTGGTGGGCACCTGAGATGCTTCACACTGGTACCGGCACCTTCCAGGAATATGGAAAGTAGGGAACCTCTGCCTGACACTGCATACTCCGGAGGGATCGTCACTGGAGGTTTCCAAGGGGCTCATCCCTGCACTTGAGCTGGAATGTCATCCCCTTTGGATGTTTGGTGCCCTGAAATATTTCGGCAATAAAATTAAAGTGAATTATTTATATATCAAATCAAATTACTACTTATTTTTCTGAACACACAAATTACTTTAAGTTTATATGATTTTTCCTTCAAAGCAAATATTTGGTATGTGATAATACTTTTGTGCACATAGAAAAGCTTCAGCATTAATGAAAGAAGAGCAGGACCAAACAGAAAATGAAGTAATCAGCATCAAGCAGCCAAATAAACCAGTTTTCCTACCTGAAGAAACTGTTGATGGGGAGTATGGGCTAGTGATCAATGGAGACATGCTGGTAAGAAACCTTTGCATCCCATCTTTAAAGTGAGGTAATTTTTCCTTTTGTTTATTGAAGAGTGGGATTTGAATCTGATTATTGAGAAACTTGGCAGAATTCCCATGGTGTTGCTCATGTTCACTCAGAGAATACAATGAGGTTGAAAATCTGCCAGAAGGGCCAGAATTTAGACTGAGACCAGGGCTGTGATTTTGCCGGCGCTCAGAGGGCGGGTTTGGAAGGGTCCGGAGTTAAAATCAAAATGATTGACGGCGGGTTGCGAACCCGCCGCCATCCCGCCTCCACGCAATTTTCCAAAGTGTCGGGTCTGCGACTTCCGATCAGACCCGACACCAAGCGGCGGGAGAGGCACTTAAGGTACAACTACCTGCTTAATCCTATTTTTACATGCTTTTTCGATTTTGCCACATTTTCAGCGTGTTCCACGTCGTTCGACAAACACGCCTGCTGATTGTGTCGGGTATTGCAACAAGCTGAATAGTTCACAGCTGCAACTGCAGCATAAAAGCTAACCTGCAAAATCAGTTCAATTTCAGATGTCAGAACTTTCTGTCTTCAGGATTTGGAAGACATTTTTCAGGTGTATTGAGGTTGTAAGTGTTTGTTCTGAGATCCATATGCACTGTGACCTCCTTGGAATAACCTCTCCCCACATTGACTGAGCGCTTATAACATCTCTTCCTCAACTGACATATAGACCAGCAGAATGGGAACAATTTATACCCTCTCATCCTGGTCCTCAGATTTGGAGGAAGAGCAGCCGTGGCAGCAGCAGAACCAGGCACACCAGCAGCACCAACAACAGGAGCGCCAACCTTCTCCTCTGCCACCTGATGCTGCACAGAGCAGAGGGCGTCAGCATAGGGCTGCACCGTGACGCAGGAGATACCCCCAACACAAGGTTTACAGGCAGAAGATGAGCTTCCTCAACATGAGTGAGCAGCAGTGCCAAAGGAGGCTGAGACTTTCGCGAGAGGTAGCTGCTGACATCTGTGCAATGCTGCACCAACACCTGCAGCCCAGAGGAGCGGGTGGACACTCCTCACCAGTGGCTGTCAAAGTCACCACCGCACTCAACGTCTTTGCTTCAGGGTCCTTCCAGGGATCAGCAGCAGACATCAGCGGCATCTCCCAGTCGGCCGCACACAGTTGCATCACGCAGGTTATCGATGCCCTGTTTGCCAAGTCGCACAATTACATCCACTTCTCAACGGATGAAGCCAGTGTTACCGCGCAGGCGGTTAGGTTTGCCAATCTGGCAGGCTTCCCAAGGGTGCAGGGCGTCATCGACTGCACACATGTGGCCATCAGGGCCCCCCATCACAACCCAGCTGTATTTGTGAACCGCAAGGGTTTCCACTCCCTTAACGTCCAGCTGGTGTGTAACCACAGGAAGAACATTATGCATGTTTGCGCCAAGTTCCCTGGCAGTTGCCATGACTCGTTCATCCTGCGGCAGTCCACTGTGCCTCAGTTGTTCAATCCGCCAACCCAACTTTCCGGATGGCTCCTTGGAGACGTGGCTAATGACATCGATGAGAAGGCCATCAAATGAAGCAGAGGAGCGCTACAATGAAAGCCACATTTCCACCAGAAGCATCATAGAGCAAACCATCAGCAAGCTCAAAATGCGCTTCAGATGCCTTGACAGATCTAGTGGAGCCCTTCAGTACGCACCAGCCAGGGTGTCCAGAATCATCGTGGTCTGCTGTGCCCTGCACAACATCGCACTGCAGCGTGGCTTACCGCTGCCTGAGGAACAAGTGGCAGAGGAGGAGGAGGAGGAAGAGCCGAATGAGGCTGCAGATGAGGAAGACCTTGCGGAGGTGGCTGTTCCAGTGCCACCAGCACGCGAGCGCATTGCTGGCCGTGAGGCAGGGGATGCACTAATCCATGCCAGATTCACGTAACTTTACGCAGCAAAGACATGTGGCTAGCACATGGATATGAGTGTTTGCAGGACCTTCATTACACACCATACAGCATCTGTATAATTAACTGTGCATTCCTATCACTATCCCCACCATCAGTGCAGATGAAAGGCGCCCTCACCCCTCACTGTGCCACTTCCAATTCTGAGCACACATAGACCAACTCTTTGATTCTTTGACATCGCATTTGTTTAATACAATAGAAATAAAGATGACAAACGTAACTTTGTATTGTATCAAAACACCCAAGTGACTACTCTTGTGACTATTTGTGTGTTAGCTTTCTCTTATGCATGCTTCTACGTGATGCTTCCCCTGTGGCTTCAGCAGATGTAGAGGCAGCTCGCTCATTTCTCTGCTGCGCCTGCTTAGACGTCTTTGGCAGGCGTCCTCTGGGTTTGGGAGCCTGGGAGGGCACCACAAAAGTCTGCTCCTCCTGCGGCTCTGCAGGGGCAGAGACGGCCATCTCAGTTGTGTGAGGAATCTGGGGCTCTGACCGAGGGCTCCACAGTGGCATGGGAATGTGAGCGCTTGGAGAGGAGTCCCCACTTCCTTGTTGTCGACCACCAACATCCCTCTCATGGGTCACCTGCACTTCACTGCTAGCAAGTAGCTGGAGAGCACCTTGCTGAACATCAGTGTGGCCATGAGGACCCATTTCTATGCTTACATTCGTCATAACAGGGATGTCCATGAACCTGTGGTTTCTCTCCTCAATAGATGCCCATCTATCCTCCATAGATGACCATCTATTTAGAAGTGTTACCATGTTCTCCTGAGTCTGGCGATTTATGTCCTCCATGGAGGTTGCCATCCTTTCCATGGCAGTACCTACATTCGCCATTGCGTGCACCACGGCATTGTTCATGTTTGACATGGACTCCTCCATTCTCTGCACACTCACAGTTACCATGGTTGCAAACCCTGTCAGAGCCTCCTGCACTTGTTCCTGAGGCTCCGTTTTTTCTGGATGGCCCTAGAGGCACTGCGTCTACATGCAGCTGAGCAGAGCTAGGAGCGTCCAGCGGCTTCCGACAAGGACTCTCCACTGCTGTTCCTGTCTCCACCATCTGCTGATGCTCACTTGTGCGCTGTGGTACACCAGGTGACCACACTACACGGTGGCATAGTGGTTAGCACTGTTGCCTCACAGCGCCAGGGACCCGGGTTCGAATCCGGCCACGGGTGACTGTCTGTGTGGAGTTGCACATTCTCCCCGTGTCTGCGTGGGTTTCCTCCGGGTGCTCCGGTTTCCTCCCACAGTCCAAAGATGTGCGGGTTAGGTTGATTTGGCTATGATAAAAAATTGACCCTTAGTGTTAGGGGGATTAAATACGTGGGGTTACGGGGATAGGGTGGGACATGTGTCGGTGCAGGCTCGATGGGCTGAAATGGCCTCTGTCTGCACTGTGGGGATTCTGTGATTCTGTGACTACTCTGTCTCGCAAAGGACCCACCAAGGTTTGCATCTCTGCGCTGGTGCTGGGTGCGCTCATTTCTGCTGACGCTGCTTCCTCAGAGGCTGCAGGTTCCGCTGAGGAATCGTCTGGCTCTTCCTCCTGGACACTGGGGAGGGGAGCTCTCAACGGTCCTGTGGGGGAGTAAAGGCATGAGTTAGACATGTGATATTTAGATAGCAGACACATCCCATTGTGCAGATGATCAGAACTCAATCTCTAAAAACATCAGATGCCATATCAGTCACTCATGAAATCTAAATGAGAGGGTTGCAAATTTATTCTGTCACCAGCTTGCTGTACTGCGCCCGTCTCTCCGTCCCCCACTTCCAGCTCCTCTGCACCTCCAACGATCTCGATAACAGCCTCCTCAGCGTTAATTAAATGCGCCACGGAAGGTGGACCTCCTCCTGTCCTCCCCTCTCCCTCTTATTGTGGGCTCTCTTTTCCTGCAATGAGGGACACAATTGGAGTTTCAGCGAGATTGATGGAGTGAGTGTAAAGAATACGTAGCATAGATGCTTAGAGGGAGACAAAGATGGAGTGAGGTGCCAATACCAAAGTCCCTTCCTGTGCATTGTTAGTTGTTGTCATTGCATAACAATGAGAGCGAGTGTGAGGGGTGCAAGTAGGATGGTGAAGTGATTCTGTACATAGAGAGAGAGGGATGGTTAAGGGATGTAAGGGTAAGTTGGGATGTGCAGGAGTAGGTTGACAATACAGAGTGCTGGTGATGAGAAGAGATGGGAAGCAAACTGAAGGTAAGTGTGATGTTATACTCACTTTTGCTGAACGTAGCAGATCACTGATCCTTTTTCTGCACTGCACCCAGATGCGTGCACACAACGACCTAGCGCTTACCTCCTCAGCAATTTGCAGCCAGGCAATTTGAAAGGGAACAGAACCTCCTTGTGCCCTCTTACTCCCTCCACAAGAGCATGGAGGGAGTTATCATCAAAGCGGGGAGCAGCCTTTGTTCTTGGAGCGATCATCTCGCAAAGACCAGCACTCAGGAGCATCAGAAAGTAAATGAAACCCAAAGGCTACATGGGCCCCTTAAATGCGGCTGAGTCGACGACGTCAGCAAAGGCGAGCAGCGGACCCGCACCCACTGATTGGGTTGGGTAACGCGCATGGCGGGCTTAATAAGCCCAATCTAATGAAAATCGTTATCTTAGTGCTGTTGGAACCGGCAGCAGGACCGGAATCTGCCAAACACCGAACCCAACGCGAACCCGCCTCCACTGGGAAAATCCAGCCCCTGGTGTGCCACTTGGAGTCGCTGCCCCCTGGCTAACCCCCTCATATGCCATTGACAAGGCCAGTGGCATACAAGGGGGCAGGACCAGTGGCAGAGTCTCGAAACATCCTCAAACTCTCAATTGATGGGGCAGGACCAGTGGCCACCAATAATAGGCTGCCAGATGGTGGAGGTGGGGCCCACCTGGACGTTCTGAACAGGATTATGGCCTGGAACCAGCAATCCCCTTGGACCTAGCTACTTGTATCAGACTTTCTGGCCTTTCTAACATGGTGAGCGCCCTAGATGAATACATTTTTTCTGTGTTTATATTGTGAATTCTGGGAGATTCTCTCACAGCTACCCTACCTGAAGAAGGAGCGACAGCTCCGAAAGCTTGTAATTTTAAATAAATCTGTTGGACTATAACCTGGTGTTGTGCGACTTCTCATTCTTATTACAGAGCTGCTGTCGGAGTTAGGGCTGCCTTTGACATCACTGCTATACTATGAATGGGGCATTGAACCCTTTGAATGCTGAATTCCTTTGTATTGTTTCTATCATGCACATATGTGAGACAATGAATTTCTAATGAATTGTAATTAATGAGATAGATTTGGTAATATGTATTCTACTCAAATACAGGCATATGCTTTAGAAGAAGACATGGAAATAGAATTCTTAAAAACAGCTTCGCTTTGTAAAGCAGTTATCTGTTGCCGTGTAACACCCCTTCAGAAAGCTCAGGTGGTAGAACTGGTGAAAAAGTACAAGAAAGCAATAACGCTGGCAATTGGAGATGGTGCAAATGATGTAAGCATGATCAAAGGTGAGTGAGAAATAACACTGATTTGGGTGTTAGGACTTTCTTCCAAAATTCCAACTAGTTCACTACGGAAATTCCAACTAGATCACTATGGAAATTATAATTACCGAAACAAAAATTGTTTATTATCATAAAATTGTTTATTATCATTTATTAAACGCTAAATGAAATGGCTAACTATGATTACGTGGCTTCTTTTGAATAATGGTAGGGAAGAGGATAACAAAGATAAGAAATATTAGTGTAATTTTCGCAAGACTGCTCTAAGCACATTGCCTCGCTAAATAGAGGAACAGATTGGAGAATTGGGTACGGAGTCCTTTCATTGTGCATTTATTGAAAAGTAATGACTGCAAACTTCAGCATCACAAACCAACATTTTTTCCCCAAAATATGTTAGAATGCTGGATGTGGAATGTGAGAGTCAAATGCAGGGAAGTAACTGGCCTATGGACATCTGTAAAGTCTTCTATCATAGGTCATCCCTCAATTCCTATGGGCTAAAAATTTGATTAGGCCCGAAAACGGACGCGGGGATTGCAATGCGCGATCGACCTGTGCCCGTTGAAAGTAATGCAGGCAGCATGTGATCCGGGGGCGAGGCTAGCTCTATTTAAAACTAGCCTCTGCTTTTAAAGGCAGTCTGCACCTCTTAAAGGTGAGGTGCATTCTGCATTCAGCAGCTACTGGAAGTGCTTGTCAAGGCAACTGTGACTCAGTAATGGCTCAACAGGGCAGAGAAAGGGCACCAAGGTTCTCCAACGCAGCACTAGAGGCTTTAGTGCTGGGGATAGAAAGGAGGAGACAGGTCCTCTACCCGCAGGGGGCCGGGAGGCTCTCCAGACACACGGTCAGAAGGCAGTGGGAGCAGATAGCCGAAGCGGTCACTGCCAGCAGTCTTGCCCCAAGGACCTGGATCCAGTGCCGAAATAAGTTCAATGACCTCACACGAGTGGTCAAAGTCAGTGAATGCATCTTCAAAAGCCGTCTACCACTAACTGCACCACTAGCCTCACACACTGCTCAATGCACCACACCCTCCTCACTCACCTACCAACAATCTCTATCAATCACAATTCATACCTCACATTCATAACTTCACCTCACCCTCACACACTTACCAGTGGTACAATCCTCATACCCACATCTCACGCCTTGCACACACTGCCAGCTATTCACCATGACAGGCACATAACACATTGCACCACACTCACCGGTACACTTCCCTTTCTCTTGCAGGGCAAGGTAGCTCATAACCGCAGGCAGGAGCAGCTAACCGGCAGGGGACATGCAAGCCTGCATATCCTGACCTAGCTGGAGGAGACCGTGCTTAACATTTTTGAAGGGGAAGGGGGGGTCACTGAGGCCGTGGTGAGGCCTGAAACCATTGAAGATGACGGTATGCTCATACCTAATCCTCCTTCTCACATCCCTCTTCCATCTCATCCCACAATCGCTTCTCACTTACAAGCTGCTGATGGTGTAAGCATGCACCATCTTGCTTTCCCCCACCCCTCCCTTCACCACAACCCTACCCTTGTGCCTTTCTCCTTTCAGTTACCCAATTCCAACCTGGCCAGCCAGTGCAGGGAGAGCAAGAGAGTGATGGAGAAGAAGAGACACCATCACTCGATCTCATACTTGTAGGCACCAGCTCAGAAACTGGCACTGCGTGTACCTTAGAGGGTAGTATAGAGTTGGCATCTGCACGTGGTGAGTCACCGGGCACGAGTGACCTGCAGCCAGGGCAGGAGGAAAGGGTAGCGCAGGTGCTAGCTCCCCGGAGGGCAAGGTCATACACGAGTTCTGCTGCAGAGGACTCAGATGAGGACTTCGATGGGGCGGCCTACAGAAGAAACGTAATGGGCATGCACATGGAAATGCTTGGTGCAATGGCAGGCATGCCAGAGAGCCTCTTGCCACTGTCAATGAGCATGGAGGAGTCCAGCACCAACTTTGCACAGGGCTTTGCGCAGAGCTTGGAGCTCATGATTTCCAGGATGGAAATGATGGGCAACTCCATTAGCACACTTGTGGACCTAACCATGATGCAGGATCTCATGGGCGATGTCTCAGCTTCCATTGCAGCACAAGCGGAAACGATCCAATTTCTGAGTGCTGCAGTGGAAGCTCAGACTTCTGTCCAGCAAGCTCAGCTTGCTAGCATGCAAGCTCAGACTGCTGCCATTGTTGCTGCAATTACCATTGTGGAAAGGGGCTTGCAAGGTGTCACAGCAGTCCAGCAATCTGTCCTCCAACAGATTACTAGGACTGCTGAGGCACCGCCCCGGGAAGTGGCAGTGGCTCCATGGAGCACGAATCTGTTGTCCTCTCTCAGGATGACACCATTCGTACTTCCACCACTGCCAATCCACCTGTGTCCTTGCCTGTCAGCCTGCCCAAACTGCTGCTGCCCATGCCAAGGTGGTGCAGTCTACAGCCAGGCCTTCTAGGCCCATAGCTACTCAAGGTTGTCCTGCAAGACCTTCTGCAGTCTCCCCCGCTGAAAGTCAACAGCCTTCCACTAGCCATGCTGCAGCCACTGGGGTAGCACTTCGTAGGAGCACTAGGACAGGCAGAGGCACACGGAAGACAGGCACGAAGGGAATGCACAAGGGTGATTAGTTGACATTGTTGTGTAGTATTGGATTGAATTGGATTGAACACAAAGGAGGACACAAATAACCTCCCAGAGATGTTGGAGAACATAGGGTCTGATGAAAGGGAGGAACTGAAAGAAATCAGTATTTGCAGGGAAATGGTGTTAGGGAAATTGACTGGATTGAAGGCCGATAAATCCCCAGAGCCTGATAATCTACATCCTAGGGTACTTAAGGAAGTGGCCCTAGAAATAGTAGATGCATTGCTGATCATCTTCCAACATTCGATGGAATCTGGAACTGTACCCATGGATTGGAGGGTAGCTAATGTTACCCCACTATTCAAAAAGGGTGGTAGAGAGAAAGCGGGGAATTACAGACCGGTAAGCCTGACATCGGTATTGGGGAAAATGCTAGAGTCCATTATAAAGGATGTAATAGCTGAGCACTTGAAAAACAGTGACAGGATCGGATAAAGTCAACATGGATTTACAAAAGGTAAATCGTGCTTGACTAATCTACTGGAATTTTTTGAGGATGTAACTGGGAAAATAGATAAGGGAGAACCAGTAGATGTGGTGTATTTGGACTTTCAAAAGGCTTTCGATAAGGTCCCGCATAAGAGATTAGCGTGTAAAGTTAAGGCACATGGGATTGGGGGCAAGGTATTGACTTGGATAGAGAACTGGTTGGCGGACAGAAAGCAGAGAGTAGGAATTAATGGGTCTTTTTCCGAGTGGCAGGCAGTGACTAGTGGGGTACCACAGGGTTCGGTCCTTGGACCCCAGCTATTCACAATATACATTAATGATCTAGATAAGGGAACTAAATGTAATATCTCCAAGTTTGCAGATGACACAAAGCTGGGTGGGCGTGTGTGCTGCGAGGAGGATACCGAGAAACTCCAGGATGATTTGGACAGGTTGGGTGAGTGGGCAGAAGCGTGGCAGATGCAATATAACGTGGATAAATGCGAGGTTATCCACTTTGGTGTCAAAAACAGAAAGGCAGACTATTATCTGAATGGCAATAGATTGGGAGAAGAGGAAGTGCAACGAGACCTGGGTGTCCTTGTGCACCAGTCGCTGAAAGTAAGCATGCAGGTGCAGCAGGCGGTGAAGAAGGCAAATGGTATGTTGGCCTTCATAGCGAAAGGGTTTGAGTATAGGTACAGGGATGTCCTGCTACAGTTGTACAGGGCCTTGGTGAGACAACACCTTGAGTACTGTGTGCAGTTTTGGTCGCCTTATCTGAGGAAGGATGTTCTTGCCATGGAAGGAGTTCAGCGAAGATTCACAAGGCTGATACCTGGGATGGCAGGAATGACATATGAGGAGAGATTGGGTCGATTGGGCTTATACTCGCTGGAGTATAGAAGAATGAGAGGGGATCTCATCGAAATATATAAAATTCTGACAGGTCTGGACAAACTAGATGCAGGAAGAATGTTCCCGATGGTCGGAGAGTCCAGAACCAGGGGTCATAATCTAAGGATAAGGGGTAAGCCATTTAGGACAGAAATGAGGAAGAATTTCTTCACCCAGAGAGTGGTGAACCTGTGGAATTCTCTACCACAGAAGGTAGTTGAGGCCAAGTCATTAAATATATTCAAGAATGAGTTAGATATATTTCTTAAAGCTAAAGGTATCAAGGGATATGGGGAGAAGGCAGGTACAGGGTACTGAGTTTGGATGATCAGCCATGATCTCATCAAATGGCGGAGCAGGCTCGAGGGGCCGAATGGCCTACTCCTGCTCCTATCTTCTATGTTTCTATGAATGATTTATAAATGTGGTTTGGAAAGTTTGTTTTGCATTGGCTTTCATTTCAGCATTATGGCCAAGATGTTCCGTGACAGAGGGATGGTAAGGTGGTGAAGTTTTGAGCAACGGGGATCTGGGGTTTCATTCAGGGGAACCGGAGTCTGGTGATGCACTCACTTACAGCCCGTCCGGAACGTGGATGTATAGACTGACTCCTCCTTTCTACCTTTCCTCTTCCCCTTCCTCCTCCTCCTCTTGAGGTGGTCATAGAAACTGTGGTGGCAAGGGCTGCACCCTCATGATGGCCAAGTTGTGGAGGATGCAACAGACCACCATGAATTGGGACACTTGCTCCAGAGAATACTGGAGGGCTCCTCCTGAGCGGTCAAGAACGGTTGCTTCAGCACCCTGATAGTCTGCTTGATGGCGTTCTTCGTGGCAGCATGGCTCTCATTGTATGAGTGCTGGCCACGGGTTGCAGAGGGGAGTCATCAGCCAGGTGTAGATCGGATAGCCCTTGTCACCAAGCAGCCACCCTTGGATTCGACGTGATGGCTGGAAGATTGCTGGCACAACGGACTGGTGCAGGATGAAAGCATCATGACTGCTGCCAGGATAGTAGGCATTCACTAGCATGATGTGCTGGCCGTGGTTGCACACCAACTGCACATTAAGTGAGTGGAACCCTTTGTGGTTATGGAACATCTCACCATTGAGATGCAGTGCCCGGAAAGCCACATGTGTGCAGTCGATGGCACCCTTCACCATGGAGAAGTCCGATATCCTGGTAAATCCACGTGCGCACTACTCCTGCTTCTCTCTGTTTAGAGAGAAGACAATGAAGTCCCCTCTCCTAGTGTACAGAGCCTCTGTGACCTCCCGGATGCAGCGATGGTCAGCGAACTGCAAGATGTTTGCTATGTCACCTGTTCCAGCCTGGAAGGATCTGCTGGTGAAAAAATTCAGACCCACGGTCACCTTGAGGGCCACTGGCAGCGCAGTTGTCGCCCTGCTCTGAGGCTGCAGGTCTGGTTCCAAGAGGTGGCAGAATTCTGTGACTACCTCCTTGGTGAAGTGGAGCCGCCGAACACACTGCTCCTGGCTTAGGTGCAGGCAGGAGAAGTGCTCCCTGAAGACCCTAGGTGGGTAAGGCCTCCTGCTGAGAGCCCTCCTCCTCCCTTTGCGAGCAGCTTGTCTTGTTTGCTGCCTCTGCTCCATCTCCCTGTCATGCTGCAGCGCAAGGGGGACTGCAACTAGAGTCCCCATGACTGGAAGCAATTGGTGTACTCAGAGTCCTTCCAGTAGCAGCCAATGTCTTCCCCATGTTCAGCAGTACTCCCTGCACACTTTAATAACTTTTTAAATGTCTTCCAGCAACCCAGTACTCTTACAAACTCTGAAAGCGCCAGTACATAGCAATAAGTAACTTACCTGCAAGTTGGATGTATCTCTTTAAGTAGTGCTGGTGGGGGGTCTCTTATGCAGCTGAATGCATGTCTCTCCACAGATGCTGCCTGACCTGCTGAGTATTTCTAGCATTTTCTGTTTTTATTTCAGCTGTACGTGTTTAGGAGAGGGCGCTGAATGGAGCGGCGATGTCGAAAATGGCAGGTCGTGCGTCAAATCAGTATTACACATTGACTGACGTCACAATCTGCCTACTCTGCATACTGCCGGCGCATGCACGTACTGCCCGCGCTATCGCCCTCACCAAGATGGCGAACAGCGCAGCCCGCCCCGGAAGTGGGCAGACGTGAGGCGGACGGCATTTTATTTTAAACGTCCAAAAGTACCGACGTTATGTGGTTGAATTTCGCTGCCTTAGTGTTTTGTATGGATCAAAACCCCTTTTTCGGCCCTTCCCGGGTGAGTACACAGTCCGTACTCACCCGTATTGCTTCCCGAAGTGCTGGTTTCCTGCATGCACTGCGCATGCGCGGGAAACCGGAACTTCCGGTATGGTGAAGGGGGCGGTTCCTAGGTGAACCGCGTGCGCGCTAGAGGCCGCGAAATTTAGCGGGAGGTTAGTGCCGGCGATAGCCGGTAGCGCGGCGCTGCGCCTCTGGCGATTACGTCATCGCCGTGCACAGCGCCCCACTCGCGCCCTGGCCGCAAACTTGGCTTGCGTCACCTGACCTACCGCCAGATGCTATGTCCGACAGGGTCAGGGTGGTGTTTTTGCAGCTGGGGCGGCGATAATTAAATGCCGTGCAGCCATTTTCTTTTGCGCCGCCTGCCAGCACCTGCCCCCTCTGGCCTTCTCCTGCGGGGTGCCGGCCGTGATCCGTCAGCCCGGCACTCCTCTTGAGTGCTGAGCTCTTTTGCTGGCACCCCGCTCCCCGGTGGTCCAGTAGGGCCCCTTTAATCAGGGGAGGGAGGCCTGCATTACCGCGGCACTACGTGCCGGCGTGCATGGCGATGCTGCACGTAGTGCCGCGATATTCAATGGGAGCGCCCCAAGAGGGAGGGGGAGTGCTTCCAGTAGCGCTCCGCCTCCTGCTTGGGGCGCTACCATTGAATTTTGGACGCGCTAACTTTTTCGGGGCTCTAAAAGTAGCGCCCTGGCGAAGTTATCACCCCAAAGGGGGCGTGAGCCAATTTTCCCCTCCTGATCTTAATGGCTGCTGAGTTGTGCAGATTAATATTTGAGGTCCTTAGAGCCATTTAAAAGGAGATAGAAGTAAATAAATGAATGTGACTTATAAATATATATGCACTATTGGCAGTGCTGAACTCAACTTATCGTAAATTAATCCGTGTCTAATTATTAATATGTCTGTCACGTGGGTGTTTATGAAAGCACCATCACCTCAATGTGGATATTGGGGCTGAAAATCCAAGGCTATATTGCGGCTGTAACTTTGGCAGGAATACGTCAAAACAGCCAGAAACGTAGCTGGGAGCAGGACATATCATATCATAGTGTGCTACAGCAAAGAAGGAGGCCATTCGGTCCATTGTGCCTGTGCCTGCTCTTTGGTAGAGCTATCCAATTAGTTCCACTCCCCTGCTCTTTCCCCATAGCCCTGCAAATTTTTTCCCTTCAAGTATTTATCCAATTTCCTTTTGAAAGTTGCTATTGAATCTGCTTCCACCACCCTTTCAGGCAGTGCATTCCAGATCATAACTTGTTGCGTAAAAGAAAATGTTTCCTCGTGTCATCTCTGGTTCTTTTGCCTTAAATCTGTGTCCTCTGGTTAACAAACCTTTTGCCAATGAAAAGTTTCTCCTTATTAAAACTGTTCATGATTTTAAGCACCTCTATAATCTCTCCTCTTAACCTTCTCTGATCTAAGGAGAACAACTCCAGCTTCTCCAGCCTCCACATAACTGAAATCCCTCATCCCTGGTACCATTCTAGTAAATCTCTTCTGCACCCTCTCTAAGGCCTTGATATCCTTCCTAAAGTGTGGTGCCCAGAATTGAACACAATACTCCAGCTGAACCTAACCAATGTTTAATAAAGGTTTAGCATAACTTCCTTGCTTTTGTGCTCTATGCCTGTATTAATAAATGTCATGATGTGGAGATGCCGGCGTTGGACTGGGGTGGACAAAAATGAGAAGTCGCACAACACCAGGTTATAGTCCAACAGATTTATTTAATTTTACAAGCTTTCGGAGCTATCGCTCCTTCGTCAGGTAAGTTAGCAATGGCATTGCTAACTTACCTGACGAAGGAGCGATAGCTCCGAAAGCTTGTAAAATTAAATAAATCTGTTGGACTATAACCTGGTGTTGTGCGACTTCTCATTTTTGTATTAATAAAGGCAAGGATCCCATATTTTTTTTAACAGCCTTCTCAACTTGTCCTGCCACCTTCAATGATTTGTGTACATACACCCCAGGTCTCTCTGTTCCTGCATCCCCTTTAAAATTGAACCATTTAGTTTATATTGCTCTCCTCATTCTTCCTACCAAAATGTATCACTTGACAGTTCTCTACATTAAATTCCTCCTCAATGCTTAATACATTTCTGAGTTTCGTGTCATCTGCAAACTTTGAAATTATGCCCTATATACCCAAGTCCAGGTCATTAATATATATCAAAAAGAGCAGTGGTTCAAATACTGACACCACTGTTTCCTTACCTCCAGTCTGAAAAACAACCGTTCACCACTATTTTCCTTAGCCAATTTCGTATTCACGCTGCCTCTTCTTACATAGATACATAGATACATAGAAGATAGGAGCAGGAGTAGGCCATCCGGCCCTTCGAGCCTGCTCCGCCATTTAATGAGATCATGGCTGATCCTTCAATTCAGTATCCCGTCCCCGCCTTCTCTCCGTAACCCTTAACCCCTTTTGCCTGTAGAAATATATCTAATTCCCTCTTAAATATATTTAATGAGCTGGCGTACACTGCCCTCTGTGGCAATGAGTTCCACAGGTTCACCACTCTCTGAGTGAAGAAATTCCCCCTTCTCTTCTCTTAGGCAGTCCCTCGGAACCGAGGATGACTTGCTTCCACGCTGCCACTGAACCTTTAATCCCATGAGTTTTAATTTTGCTACAGGTCTATTATTAAATGCCTTTTGAAAATACATATACACAACATCAACTGCACTACCCTCATCAACCCTCTCCATTACTTATCAAAGAACTCAAGCAAGTTAGTCAAACACGATTTTCCTTTAACATATCCATGCTGTCTTTCATTTATTAGCCCATACTTTTCCAAGTGCCAATTAATTTTGTCCCAGATTATTGTCTCTATAAATTTCCCCACCACTGACATTGGGCTGACTGGCCTATAATTGCCGGGTTTATCCCTCTTCCCTTTTTTTGAATAGGGGTGTAACATTTGTAATCCTCCAGTCCTCTGGCACCACCCCCATATCTAAGGAGCATTAGAAGATTGTGGCCAGAGTCTCTGCAATTTCCACCCTTACTTCCCTCAGTAACCTAGGATGCATCCCATCTGGACCGGGTGATATTTCTACTTTGAGTACTGCCAACCTTTGAAGTACCACCTCTTTATCTTTTTTATGCTATCCAAGTTTGGGAAATTGAAAGCCTGTCTTCTGTGCATTTGCTTCAGGCTCCAATGGGCTAGCAAGAGATTGGAGACGCAGTACAGCGGTGTGGAGAGGCTGGTTTGGCATTGCGCTCCCAAAACCTGGATCTAGAATCTATAACCGAGATCTCTGAATGTCATCAATATGCTAGTGCAACGCAGTGGAGGGCAGTGCTTGGGGAACAAGAAAAATCGCTGGTGAAGCCTGCGATTTAGGTGGCCGAGATTTCCGGGAATAAACAAAAGTGTCCCATGAAATGCTGCCCGTATCCGATCACACATCAAGTTCCACTTGCTCATCACCCCTGTCCTTGCTGACCCATGTTGGTTCTCAGTCCTCAACTGCCTCAAATTTGAAGTTCTCATTCTTGTGTTCAAGCCCTCCAGACTTGCTTCTCCCTATCTCGATAGACTCCTCAAGCTCTACAACCAGGGAGGAAGTTTAAAAAATGGTAATGGAGAAAATAATGGGAATTAAGATAAACAAATCTCCAGGACCTGATGGTTTCCACCCCAGGGTATTAAATGAAATAGGTGAGGAAATTGCAGATGCAATTACAAAATACTCATAATTTTCCAAAGCTCGCTACCTTCAAGATTTGTGCCTCTGGATTGAAAATTTAGCAAATGCAATTTCATTTCTTAAGAAGGGAGGGTGGTAGAAACCAGATAAGTACAAGCATGTCTGCTTAACTTCAGTTGTGCGGAGGTTACTGGAATCTATCATCAGAGACAGAATGACTGAGCACTTGGACAAGTATAAGCTGATCAAAGAGAGTCAGCATGGATTTGTGATGGGTAAGTCATGGCACAGACATAATGGGCCGAATGGCCTCCTTCTGTGCTGTATCACTCTATGATTCTATGTCTGACTAATCTAGTTGAATTTTTTGAGAAACCCACTAGCATGGTGGATTTTGCCTATATAGACTTCCAGAAGGCACTTGATAAGGTTCCGGATAAGAGCAAGTAACAAAAAAGAGAGTGCTCGGAATTGGAGGTGATTTAGTGACGTGGGTTGGCAATTGTTTGGGAGGTAGGAGACCGGGGGGTAGGGTTAAAGGGAACGTTCTCTGATTGGCAGTAAGTGACAAGTGGTGTTCCTAGGGATCTGTTTTGGGGCTTTTCAGAATATATATTAATGACTAGGATGAAGGAATAGAGAGGAAGGAAGAAATTTGCAGATGACACTAAGTTAACAGGTGCAGTAAGTTGTGGAGATAGGAGCACAAAGTTACAAAGGGACATAGACAGACTAAGTGAATAGATAAAACTTTGGTTCCGAGAAAGATAAATTGGAATATTTTCTTAATGGTAAGAGAAAGGGAGCTGTTGAGAAGCGAAGGGATTTGGATGTCCATGTACACAAATCACTAAAAGCTAGTGCACAGGTACAAAAAGGCTAATGGAATGTTGGCCTTCACAGTCAGATCCCATCTGGAGCATTGCATCATTTTTGGGCACCAAACCTTAGGACAGATATATTGGTTTTGGAAGGGGTTCAGTGCAGAGTCACGAGAATTATATCAGGGTTTAAAGGGTTAAATTATGAGGCGAGATTGCATAAACATGGTTTTGTATTACCTTGAGTTTAAACGGTTGAGGGGTGATCTAATCGAGGTCTTTAAAATGATAAAGGGATTTGAGAGGGTAGATACAGAGAGACTCCTCTGGTGGGGGAATCCAGAACAAGGGGCATAATCTTAAAATTAGAGCCATGCCATTTAGGAGTGAAATTCAGAAACACTTTTTCTGGCAATGGGTAGTGGAAATCTGGAATTCTCTCCCCCAAAAGGCTGGGAATGTTGGCTCATTTGAAATTTTCCTGCCGACTTCCAGGCTGTTTGATCAGGAAGTCGGCCAGCGGCATGCTAATGAAGCCCAGACTTTAAAATCATCTGGGCCTCCACGCTGCCCCTCCCGATGGAGCCGGCCACTCACTAGGCTGCTTTCCCACCCGGGATATAAAATCAACTCAATAGATTTAATAAACTAACAGAAACTTGGCTCTAACTGGACAGAAATTGGTTCACGCCGCATTCGTTTTACAGCTTCGGAAGTTTGCCACCTGCCATATTGATGAAGGCTCTTCCATAGGCATCCAGGACACGTGCCTGAAATGGACATTAGGCCTTTTGCTCCAAGACAAGTGCCAAGCTCCCCTGAATGTGGCAGTGTGAGGTTTGGATGATTTTAACTCCCAAGCCTCATCTGCATGCCCTCGGATAGCCGCCCACCCGAAACAGGTTGGAAGCGACAGCTGGCCGGCGGGCTATAGTGTAATTTCGGGTGGCTGGAGACCATCAGCCGGGACTGAAGGAACAGTCCAAGGCACTCAGTAAGTCATTGTGGGGGGGTTTCGGGAGGATCTTGATTCAGGAAGCGATGAGCCTGGGGCAGGGAAGGCCTGAACTTTCCTTGTGGGGCTTGGAGAAACACTCCTGCATGGAGGGTAAATTAATGGAAAGTTAGTCATTGCAAAGATTCTGATTCATGATCCTCTAGTTGGTTTATTCACTCTTCTCCCATTCTAGCTTCAACATTGTTCCATAGGCTGATTTAAAGATGTAAAGTAAATTTAAATAATGTTTAATTCATATATTCCTACAGCTGCTCATATTGGTGTGGGTATAAGTGGCGAGGAAGGAACACAAGCTGTCCTTTCAAGTGATTTCTCCTTTGCTCAGTTTCGTTATCTCCAGCGTCTGTTGTTAGTCCATGGAAGATGGTCGTATCTTCGCATGTGCAGATTTCTCCGATACTTTTTCTATAAAAATTTTGCCTTCACACTTGTTCACTTTTGGTACGGATTCTTCTGTGGATTTTCAGCACAGGTAAGAATGCTCCAAAAAATTATTTTTCCTCTCTCATTCAACCCATCTACAAATTGGAATTGATGTTAATCCACAGGGTGGGGGGAGAACTCAAGTGGAATACTACCCCTTTAAGAAAGTTGTGCCCTGAATTGAACAGGTTTACCAGTAGAAAGCAGCCAGTGATGATAAATGAAAAAGCTGTAGTTTGGGTCATTAACTAGCGAGCCTAATTTTTCCAATTTGGCATAAGTGGAGAGGTGCAAGAAGAGCACCAGTCCGCCCTATAATGCACTGACCCAATGGCGGTAATTTTAACCCCCAAAAACATGTGGATTTGGGTCGGGTGTGATGTTAAATGTAAAAAATCTCAAACCTGAGCCCAAATCGCCTTGAACCTGCCCACTTCCGGTTTTAACAGAGGCAGGACAGGGGTCAGGCGACCAAATCGCTCCCAAGCAGTGGGTCGCTCATTTAAATATTTTAATGCGGCTGTGTGCCTCAGATTTTATCTCTCTTCCAGCTTTAACGCTGGCCGTCTGGGTTTCCCAGGGAACCCGGCAGCTAAAGGGAGGCGAGGACTGCTGCATGGAAGAGGTAAGTGCTTTTCCAGCACTGTTTGTGGACCAGGAGGAGCAGGAGTGCTTCCCCCCAGCACCCCCAAGCAGACCTGGTTTCCACCCCCCTCCCCACTCTTCGCAATCACCAATCCCCCATCTCCGCCCTGGTCTCTCAGCGACCCTCCGCGATCAACACCGACTCCCCAAACCTCGCTGTACCCGTCCCCCTCGCAATTTCTACCCAAGCAGCAGGAAACCTACCTGCTCTTGGGTTGCAGCCTCTTCTGGAGCATTCCCCACCCAACAGGGAGCCAAACCAGGCTGGCTTCCCGGTGGGGAACCTGTTACAAAAAAAAGCATGCACGCTGTGGAGTCATTCCGCACCACCCCCCCACCCCAGGCTTGTAAATCCCATCCCAGTAAATATCGTGGCCTGTGTCTGTACAATTTTCACAATCTCCCATCATGAGGAAACTCCTGCAGGTGATGTTATTAGTCACACTTTGGAATAATATGCAGCCATTGAAGCTTAAGGTTGTTGTAACCTTCACAGCCACTGGCTGTAGCAACCTAGGAATGAAGTTGACTACAGTCACTTTGCGGACTGTAACACAACTCATTGACAGCCTCCTCTGTGAATTGTAGCCTGCACAAGCACTGTCCTTCTGACAGTTGTAGGTATGTCTGTCTGAGTGTGAATGTGGGAAGCCGCAAAATGCATCTGGTGCAGCCTGGCCTGCCTCCGCTTCTTCCTCCAAAAATACACAATATAAGGGGAATCCCATGGGCCAAACAATTGTATTATTATTGAGGTTGATACAAAAGTGTCATTGGCACAACAGTTGCAACAAAAGTACCTTACCACCTAAGTGAAAACAAAAAGAAACAAACATTTAAAAATTAACTCATGGGGTGTAAATACTCCAAGCTGGGCTCTTTAAAAGCCCTTTTTGTCAACGGTTCAGGCCATATGAGCATGTTCCTGAAACAGTGATATCTTGGCAGGAGTACTAAAATGTCATTGGAGCCTAAGTAACATACAAAATATCAAACTGCCAGGTCCACTGGTGCCTAAAGAAAATTCGAGTGGAAATTTGCATGGGATGCTAAATGGCCTGAGAACCAATATGATTTCTACTTAGTTCCCAGTTTATTTTCAAGTTATTTCAGTAAATTTTATGAATTTTTGCTATATACCTAGTTGTTCATTTTTGGACTTGATAAATCTTAACAATGCTTTTCTTCTTTCTACAGACTGTATATGATGAATGGTATATTACACTGTACAATTTAGTGTATACATCTCTCCCTGTATTAGCAATGAGCTTGTTTGATCAGGTATGTCTGTAAAATTATTGTTTGACTCTCTCTGGGCTGTCCTCACATTAGCAGGCACGTCAGCTGGCAGGGTCATCTTTTAAATATGCAGATCAGGCTCTGATGATGTCATCAGGGGGCTGATCTGTGATTTTAACCTGAAGCCTGAGCAGTCGTGACTTCCCTGCCAGGCCAAACCTGCCGGGAATAGGAGTCAGGACCAGAAGAGGCCCAGTAAGGTCATTTTTTTTTTAGTTTAATTGTGGGCCAGAAGGAGTAGGAGTGCTCCTCCAGGCCCATCGAGGAAACATTGGGCCTCCCCTGCTCTGGGAATCGCCCCCGCACGCCCCCCCCCGATCTGGATTCCCCACTTCCGTCAATCCACTTACATTAGTGCCGGGAACTGTTCCCTCTGGTCTCCAGCGGTGCCTCCGACCAGCATAATTTTAATGGCTGGACAGCTGCTTCCTGCCAATTTGCTGACCGTTTCGGTCAGGAAGTTGGCAGGTGGCATGAAAATTAGGCCTGGCCGGTAAAGTTGGCCCAGCCTGCCTGCTGCTGCTCCTGGATGGGCGCACCGCTCGCTTTGCCTGCTGCTGCTCCTGGATGGGTGCGCCGCTCGCTTTGCCTGCTGCTGCTCCTGGATGGGCGCGCCGCTCGCTTTGCCTGCTGCCGCTCCTGGATGAGCGCACCGCTCGCTTTGCCTGCTGCCGCTCCTGGATGGGCGCGCCGCTCGCTTTGCCTGCTGCCGCTGCTGGATGGGCGCGCCGCTCGCTTTGCCTGCTGCCGCTGCTGGATGAGCGCGCCGCTCGCTTTGCCTGCTGCCGCTGCTGGATGGGCGCGCCGCTCGCTTTGCCTGCTGCCGCTGCTGGATGGGCGCGCCGCTCGCTTTGCCTGCTGCTGCTGCTGGATGAGCGCGCCGCTCGCTTTGCCTGCTGCCGCTGCTGGATGAGCGCGCCGTTCGCTTTGCCTGCTGCCGCTGCTGGATGGGCGCGCCGCTCGCTTTGCCTTCTACTGCTGCTGGATGAGCGCACCGCTCGCTTTGCCTGCTGCTGCCGCTCCTGGATGGGCGCGCCGCTCGCTTTGCCTGCTGCCGCTCCTGGATGGGCGCGCCGCTCGTTTTGCCTGCTGCTGCTGGATGAGCGCACCGCTCGCTTTGCTGCTTTTCCATCCAGAAGTAAAAGTAGAGGCCAGCATATCTGAAATAATTGTTTAATATATTTCAAAATGTAATTAGTTAAGTTGGATACAAAATAATTTAAGCAATTAGTTATTAGACAGATGGTAGGAAATCTTAACATGTAAAATGATAGGCTTGAGCAGACTAGTTTGTTCACAACAATCTCCCTTGCAAGGTATTAATGTTAATTTAAGAAAAAAATAAACAAATTAATTTCAGGAGTTAGAAGGTGGTTAAAACAGTTAAATCTAATGGGTCAAAATTCCTTGGCATATGATCCCACAGTTACGCTGGGATTGCGCCTGTCGGTGTCCTCCAGCATTTCACTGCACTGAAGTTTGCAGGGTCATTGGGGTGGGTTGGGGGGACACACACCTAATTAGCATGGGATAGGCATGCGCAAGCGCAATTTCATCACATCTCAGGCGGCCACCTGCCTCATGTGTCCGGAAACACATGCTCCCACCTGACATGGGAGGTGAGAGGTTGCCCGACCCCAGACATACACCCTTTGGCCTGTGTAAGGGGGCTGATCTGGAAAATCTTTTTATTTGCCTACTTTGCTTTGATTGTCAAGGCTGCTTCCCAAGCTTGTACCCCACCGATGGAGCTCCCATCACCTTGTAGAGGTCAATCTGCCTCACCTCATTGGGTGTACCGGCCTCTACAGATACACCTGGTCCCACCTGAGCCAGAGAAGTGGGAACACACAGCGTAGGAAGTCCCTGCCCCTCACTCCGCCCCCTTGCCGTCATTTGTCTTATCGGTGCGGGAGGAGGTATACCCCTCACAAGGCAAATAGGAAACTCCCAGAAATGGCAGAGGTCTTGGTCTCCGCCATTCTCTGCATGGTTCTGCCGGTGTCCTGCTGGAGTTATGGTGGGAGATTGGCGAAGACCGTAGGAATTTCAACCCCACCATTTATATCAGCCAATCTTTGCACTTTAAAGCCATATAATACCCAATTTGTACATTTATTACTGGGAAACAAATACTTAAACAAATTAAAATATCCAGCAACAATAAGCAAATCGAAAAATTGTGATTTAAAAAAATGAATTAGACACCCTAATAGATCACTGCGTAAATATAGTATGTGGAGTGATTCTGAACCATATAAACTAAGGCACCGATATTAATGGGGAATCGGGGAGGGTGTCGGGGAGGCTGAAAACAGCCGAAGAACCTGGCCAAATGGACATCATGGCCGGCGGATGGGAGGGATCACTCACGGCAGAAGGCTGCAGCCAGGGTCATAAGAACATAAGACGTAGGAGCAGGAGTAGGTCATTTGGCCCCTCGAGCCTGCTCCGCCATTCAATAAGATCATGGCTGATCTGATCTTGGCCTCAACTCCACTTCCCTGCCCGCTCCCCATAACCCTTGACTCCCTTACCTTTCAAAAATCTGTCTATCTCCACCTTAAATATATTCAGTGACCCAGCCTCCACAGCTCTCTGGGGAAGAGAATTCCAAAGATTCACGACCCTCTGAGAGAAGAAATTTCTCCTCATTTCCGATTTAAACGGGTGCCCCCTTATTCTGAATCTATGCCCTCTAGTTCTAGATTCCCCCACGAGGGGAAACATCCTCTCTGCATCTACCCTGTCAAGCCCCTTCAGAATCTTATGTATTTCAATAAGATACCCTCTCATTCTTCTAAACTCCATTGAGTATAGGCCCAACCTGCTCAACCTTTCTTAATAAGACAACCCCTTCATCTCCGGAATCAACCTCAGGAACCTTCTCTGAACTGCCTCCAATGCAAGTATATCCTTCCTTAAATAAGGAGACCAAAACTGTACGCAGTACTCCAGGTGTGGTCTCACCAACGCCCTGTACCGTTGTAACAGGACTTCCCTACTTTTATACCCCATTCCCTTTGCAATAAAGGCCAACACTCCATTTGCCTTCCTAATGACTTGCTGTACCTGCATGCTAACTTTTTGTGATTCATGTACAAGAACCCCCAGATCCCTCTGTACCTCAGCATTTTGTAATCTCTCCCCATTTAAATAATAATTTGCTTTTTTATTTTTCCTACCAAAGTGGATCACCTCGCATTTTCCCACATTAAACTCCATCTGCCAGATTTTTGCCCACTCACTTAGCCTATCTATATCCCTTTGGAGATTCTTTGCATCCTCCATACAATTTGCTTTCCCACCCACCTTTGTATCATCAGCAAATTTGGCTACATTACATTTGGTCCCTTCATCCAAGTCATTAATATAGATTGTAAATAGCTGAGGCCCCAGCACTGATCCCTGCGGCACCCCACTAGTTACAGTTTGCCAACCTGAAAATGACCCATTTATCCCGACTCTCTTTAGGAACGATCCCTGACACTGGGAAGGAAGCTCCGGTCAGCGATCGGAGAGGGGGGTGGGTGGTGTGAGCTCCGGTCAGCAATCGGAAGGGGGGTTGCGGGGTGAGCTCCGGTTGGCAATCGGAAGGGGGGGCGGGGTGCGCTCCGGTCGGCAATCAGAAGGGGGGGGGGGAGGGGAGGAAGCGCCAGTCGGAAATCGTGAGGGGGTGGGAGGAAGCTCTGGTTGGCAATTGGGAGGAAGCTCCGGTTGGCAATCGGGGAGGCAAGGCGGTGGGGGAAGACCTGTGATCGAGAAGGCTGGAGATTGGAGCTGGGGAAGGCCCGAAGGCTCTCTCCTGCTCCTCCACAAGGTGCCACTTTCCTTGGGGAGCTGCAGCTCCCGCCTCGGTTCAGCTGCCGAGAATCCCACAGCTCCGGCATCCTTCTCACTTTCTGTTAAATTTAAGTCATAGCGCCAACGATGCCAGCAGGCCGCGACTTTGGTATGGTAATTAGGTCCTCGCCTGCTTTTTGCAGGAGCCTCGTCCTTGGCCTGAATTATACACTTTAAAATTTAAAGTGGCGGGAATGGGATCGGGTTGCACAATCCTGATATTTTAACCCTCCCGCCCATCTGGTAGGGGTTGAGGTTAAAGTCGAAGCTAGGGTGTTCAAGCTTTGATTCCTAGTTTATACTGAATTGGCTGATCTCAGCCTTGGACATGCTATAGTTGAGGAAGGAGAAACTTTTGTGTAGATGTAGACTTCTGCTCCTGCTTATTATCCAGTGATTCGTGGAAGTGCATTTATGTAGACATTGGGTGAGTACAGAATCAGGTTCAGTTAAGATACCCCACATGAATGAATAGGTTTCTGACCATCACTCTCATGGTTAAAACATGAAGAATGGCCACTTGGGTGAAGTACTACAGCGTTGCCAGAACTGTACCCCCCCAGCATGAGTCAGCACTTTTGGGAGAGCAGGAAAAAATTTGAGGTGAAAATGTGAACACGATTTAAACGAATCTAACATGAAAGAACTCGTATATATGATCTATGTTTGACCTGACATTCAGTACTGATTGTAGTTGGTTTTGTCTTTGCAGGATGTTAATGACCGCTGGAGCATGGCATATCCTCAACTTTATGAACCTGGGCAGATTAATCTTTATTTCAGCAAACTAGTATTTGTGAAATGTATTCTCCATGGAGTTTACAGTTCCCTGGTCCTCTTTTTTATTCCTTACGGTGCTCTATTTGAAGCAGTAAGGGATGATGGAGAGACTGTATCAGACTATCAATCCTTTGCCTTAATTGCTCAGACATGCTTGCTTGTGTCTGTTACTCTACAGGTAACTGTGACTACTCATATGTTGTTTTATAATTTTATGAATATTATATGTCATTTTAAAGACACACTTCATTATGCCTTGTTTTTCCTATAGCTACACTTGAAACCAAATTTGCCTCAGTCACAGTCATTATTTCCATGTGATGGCACTTTAGACAGGCTTGTGACAGTTACTATGTGCGGGAGGTAGAAAACTGCTGAGCTGTTCATATATCATTGTGGCTCTGCCAAGTTTTTGCTCACTACTGACATAGCAGAGATGTTAGTTACATTTTTTTCAAATTTATCATGTTTACCCAGGGAAATAAAATAACAATGTGACTTATTACATTAGTAGTGGTAAAAAGTGAAGCATGCACTGGGTACGGTATCATAGTGATTAAGTTACTCAACTAGTAATCCAGAGGCCGGGTCTAGCAATCCATTATGCTTAAATAGGCATTCAAGACAAGGGATAGGAAAATCGGGCGGAGTTTATAATGGGTGGCCGATCCAATATCGCCCGTTTTATACTCCCGCCGAAGTTGAGATTTCTGGCATATATGTCAATTACAAAGTTCAACAGTGCCAATAATAACAGTTCAGCCAACGTCACTGGTTGATAAAATTGCTGTTGCTTGTTTTTTCTACTATTCTACTACCACTGCTTGTTGTTAGATTAGCAGGCTTGAAACTTGTATTGTTGATAGGAGCCTTTTCCATCAGAGGTTTCAGTTACAGTGTTGGCTCACACTTTTGTTACCTGTCACAGTCTTTTCTTCTGTTGTACTCTTGTGGCTGTGGTTTGTTTACTGTGAACTGGCTAAGGAGCTTCACTTGTGTTGCTGGGTATATAACCAAACTCTTAGGTATTTTCCGCAGGTGTTTCCAGTTCCTCTGAATCATCTTTGTACATTGTAGAATCTGATAATTATTTGCTGTTGTACTTATGCTGGCATCCATTTTTCTTTTGTCCTTTTGGGTGAATTTTGAAAACTTCTCCTTCTTTAAACATATCAAGCTCGTTGGTAACTTTATTCTAGGATCAATTTGGCTTTTCTGAGGTATAGCTTCTATTTTACATCACCTACCAGCCTCCGTTTTAGAAGTTGGCTTGCTGTAGGGAGGACTGTCTGGGCTCATTTGATCTATTGTACTAATCAAGGTAAAGGGTCTGTGCTGGACTTGTGCTCTTTTTAGGAGTGTGTTTGCAATTTTTAACAGAGCTCTCTTCATTCACATTTAACTGTGCCTTCATGGTTCAAGCCTTCTTGTACTTCTCCGTGGTTGGGAGAACACATTTCGTGCCAAAAATGCATCTTTATAGTTAATGAATTGTTTAATAGGAATAAATAATGCAGTTTCTGAAAAAATAATGGTCACTGCACCTATTCTTTTGTGTTCATTGTATGCCCTTTCCTGGCACCAGCACACAAATTCATATTAATTAATAAAGGCCAAGTACTTTGTTTCTGCTTGTTGAGATTATGTTGAATAGTGTCAACTAATATCTGATTGAATGTCTTAACCCGAAATACCTTAACACCTAATATTGCAAAAATATTACCCATAATTCTTCAAAAGGCTAGGTTTATAAATGTTTATTTACTGATGAATAATGAACATATAATTTTGACTTCACAAATCTTGTTGCTTGTCAACAGATTGCACTGGATACAACATATTGGACAGCTATCAATCACTTTTTCATCTGGGGCAGTCTTACTGTCTACTTTGCAATAACATTTACAATGTACAGCAATGGCATGTATCTGATGTTCCCAAATTCATTTCCCTTTGTAGGTATGTACTTTTAATACAGTGATTATAATTGATGTTAGAAATTATTTTATGTTAAAGTAACTATTGATTTCCTATTAAAAGTATTTTACAAGATTACAGTACTGGAGAAGGGCAATGCTGCTTTACTGAACAAAAAAAACAATTGTATTCTATTTGGCTGTGATACTCATTTATATGTAATATTTCATATCGAGAATAGATGCAACTCCAATAACATATCGAGGAAATAATGGGCTCGATAACGCCCCACGACGGTCGGGGGAGGGGTTAAATTGTCAAATTCAGGAAACACGACTCTAACCCACCACGCACGCCGCCGTTTCCGTTTTTACTGTGGTGGATATCGGGGCGTCCAAGTAACCTGCTCTGGAGAGGCAGGTCCGTCATTAGCATATTTAAACGCACCTCGTATCATGCAATTTGAATTGAACGCCTGTTTTTCCAGGGTTCGTGAACCGCAGCAGTGAAAGGATATTGAGTGGCACTTTATCGGGATGTTTAAAGTCAAGGAGGCCAGATCTGAATAAAGGTTCAATGCTCACAGCTGCTTTCTCAATTCCCTCTGGGAAACGGTGTGGTGAGAGCACTTGTTGTGAGAGACTTATTTGTACAGTTTGGAGTTGTCCACACAGAGAACATAAGGATGGATGGCGCTATGGCTGCTTCTGATTGAACTTCAAATAAGGAAGATAATCAAGGGTATGCTGAGGAGGGAGCTTCTGGTGGCCAGCAGAGAGGGGAGCAACAGAGGGGTCAAAGAAGCAGGAGGCACTACCCAACTAAAAGTGTCTACGGCCAGAGGCTCAGCTTCCTTGACCTCTCAGAAGAGCAGTGCTTCCAAAGGCTGAGATTGTCATGTCAGATGATAGCAGACATCTGCAGCCTCCTAGAAGAAGACCTGCTGGGCCTTGTGCCACACATTACTAGTGGCTGTTGAAGTCACCACCACCCTCAATTTCTTTACCTCTGATTCCTTCCAAGGCCCTACCAGAGACATAGCGAGGGTCTTGCAGCCGGCTGCACATAAATGCATGAGGCAGGATTGTTTGCCAGGGCTGGGAGGTAAGTAAACTTCCCCTGTGATGACAATAGCCAGAATGAGCGGGCTCTGGGATTCGCGTCTATGGCTGGCTTCCCACAGGTGCAGGGTGCCATCGATTGCACACGTGTCAATCCGCGCACCCCCAGATCAACCAGGACTGACTGCAAGGGATATTAATCCATCAATGTTCAGCTGATGTGCAACCACAAGAAAAGGTTTATGCACGTGTGTGCCAGATTCCCGGGTAGCTGCCATGATGCTTTCATACCGTGGCAGTCCAACATCTCCAACCTGTTCAGACCTGGAACCAGCCTTAAAGGGTGGCTGCTAGGCGACAAAGGATACCCCCTTCAAACCTGGCTGCTGACACCTGAAGAACCCCACCAATGAGCACCAGGAGCACTACAACGCAAGCCATATGTCAACCAGATCTGTCATCAAGCAAGCCATTGGCATGCTCAGGTTGCACTTCAGATGCCTGGAGAGGTCTGCAGGTGCCCTTTAGCACTCAACAGCGAGGGTCTCTAGGATATTCGTCGTGTGCTGCATTCTGCACAACATAGTGCAGCAGTGAAGACTTGAGGTGCTTGAGGAACAAGCTGCTCAACATTCCTCATCTGATGAGGATTTTAATAGAGAGGAGGAAGAGGAAGATCATATTGCTGCTCTGGATGCTAGGGATGCCACAATAGCTCGAAGGTTCAGTTAGTCACTCACACTGGATCAAAGAAAGTTAACATGCAGGTACAGCAAGCAATTAGGAAAGCAAATGGTATGTTCGCTTTTGTTACAAAGGGATTAGAGTATAAGAGTAAAGAAGTCTTACAATTATACAGGGCATTGGTGAGGCCACACCTGGAGTACTGTGTACAGTTCTGGTCTCCTTACTTGCCTTAGAGGGATTGCAATGAAGGTACACTAGACTGGTTCCTGGGATGAGCGGATTGCCCTATGAGGAGAGATTGAGTAGACTAGGCCTATATTCCCTAGAGTTTAGAAGAATGAGAGGTGATCTAATTGAAACATATAAAATTCTTCAGGGGCTTGACAGGGTTAATGCTGAGAAAATGTTTCCCCTGGCTGGGGAATCTAGAACAGTCTCAGAATAAGGGGTCGGCCATTTAGGACTGAGATGAGGAGAAATTTCTTCACTCAAAGGATTGTGAATCTTTGGAATTCTCTACCCCAGAGAGCTGTGGATGCTCAGTCGTTGAGTATATTCAAGACAGAGATCGATACATTTTTGGGAACTAAGGAAATTAAGGTATATGGGGATAGTGCGGGAAGGTGGAGTTGAGGTGGAAGATCAGCCATGATCTTGTTGAATGGCTGAGCAGACTCGAAGGGCCAAATGGCCTACTCCAGCTCCGATTTCTTATGTTCAAATTAATTATCACATCCCTGCCCCTCCTCTCCACTTACACACGCAGTCCTGTAACCAACCATTCACTCGTTGCACATGTACCAATTGGTCTCAGTCAATTCATGTCTTCTCATTCAGCACCAAACAACTGAAAACCCAAGTTGGCACTCATCATGCAAGAATGGGGAACACGGAAAAGTGGTGCAAAGTAATAAATTTTATGTGAGTTAATAAAAAAGATGGTAACATATATCTAAATACACCCATGAACGTACCTTTGGTGAACTACAAAGCATTTCTTTTTCTTTCCATAGCACTCCTACGTGGTGCAACCCCTGGGGCTTCAGCAGAGGTAGAGGCAGGCTTCTCTGTTACATGCTCTGATTTCTGATGTGCTCGCGGCCGATGACCTCTGGGTTGGAGTCTGAGAGGGCTCCACCAAAGACTGATCCACCTGCACCTGTGCAGGGGCAGACTGGGCCAGCAGGAGAGGAGGCAGCATGCGGGTACAGGTTGAGGGGGGGCAACGGGTGAGACGTGAGAAACACTTTGAGAGAAGTTCCCACTTGCATCTCCTCTATTGCCATCGTCCCTCTCCTGGGCCAGCGTAACATCACTCCTGCCTTTCTACGGGAGAGCAGCTTGGAGCGGATCAGTGACGCATTATATAAACCCACAACTAATGTATCTGTCATCCTCTTTAAGGCGGCAGAAATGTGGGCATCCATAGTTTGCAGGGCAGCCTGCAGGAACTGATTAGTGCGCTGCGATTCAAGTTCCACAGAGGAGGCCACTCTCAATGGAAGTCATCCTCGCAATGGCCTACGACATCAATCTACAAATGTTTGAGCTGGACTCCTCCATCCTCTGTGATATTGTGGAATGTGTGCCTGGAAGGACTGCCGCTACCTCACACATTTGCTGCTGACGCTCTATCATTCTCTTTTTCATTGATGGCCCCCCGGGTTCAGCATCTCTGTGCAGCTGACCAGAGCTTGGAGAGGACTGTGCCCTCCGATGTGGACTTTCCACAGCTGTCCCTGCCACCACTGTTTGCTCATGCTCAATTGTGCCATGCGAATCACCAGATGACATCTCACCTAACTGTCTAACAGGACCCACCAAAGTGCTCGTATCTGCGCTGGTACCTGGTTCCAGTGTGTCCTGTGATGGTGTACCCTCAGAAGGAATGAGCTCCTCTGAGGAATCCTCATCTCCAAAGCGCAGGGCCTGCTGTTCTTCGCTTGATGGTCCTGGAGGAGAGAAGAGATGGATATGATTTAGTCATGGGAATGTACAAATGTTGAAAAGCACATGATTAAGGTGATCATATTTCATTTGGTGCTGAATACAAGTGAAGATTACATAGGATTACATAGGATATATGGCACAGAAACAGGCCATTCGGCCCAACCAGTCCATACAGCGTTTATGCTCCACTCAAGCCTCCTCCCGTCTTTCCTCATCTAAATCTATCAGCGTAACCCTCTATTCCCTTCTCCCTCATATGCTTGTCTAGCCTCCCCTTAAATGCACACCAAGGTCCCTCTGATCCTCTGTCCTTCCTAGGGTCCTACCATTCATTGTGTATTCCCTTGCCTTGTTAGTCCTCCCAAAATGCATCACCTCACACTTTTCAGGGTTAAATTCCATTTGCCACTGTTCTGCCCATCTAACCAACCCGTCTATATCGTCCTGTAGCCTGAGGCTTTCCTCCTCGCTATTTACCACTCCACCAATTTTCGTGTCATCTGTGAACTTACTGATCATACCTCCGACATTCATATCTAAATCATTAATGTGCACTACAAACAGCAAAGGACCCAGCACCGATCCCTGCAGTACACCACTGGACACAGGCTTCCAGTCACAAAAACAACCTTCGACCATCACCCTCTGCCCCTGCCACTAAGCCTACCTTTCAATGAGATCATGGCTGATCTTCTGCCTCAACTCCATTCACCGGCCCTGTTGCCATATCCCTTGATGCCCTTACTAGTCAGAAATCTATCGACTTCTGTTTTGAATATACCCAATGACTGAGCCTCCACAGCCCTCTGGGGTAGAGAATTCCAAATATTCACCACCCTCTGTGTGAAGAAATTTCTTCTCATCTCAGTCCTGAATGGCCTACCCTTTATCTTGAGGCTGTGGCCCCTGGTTCTAGATTCCCCCGCCAAGGGAAACATTCTCCCAGCATCCATCCTATCAAGCAATTACAACAACAACAACAATGTGCATTTATATAGCGCCTTTAACGTAGTAAAACGTCCCAAGGCGCTGTACAGGAGTGTTTTAAGACAAAAAATTTGACACCGATCCACATAAGGATAAATTAGGGCAGGTGACCAAAAGCTTGGTCAAAGAGGTAGGTTTTAAGGAGCGTCTTAAAGGAGGAAAGAGAGGTAGCGAGGCGGATAGGTTTAGACAGGGAATTCCAGAGCTTAGGGCCTAGGCAACAGAAGGCACGACCATCAAAGGTTGAGCGATTATAATCAGGGATCCTCAAGAGGGCAGAATTAGAGGAGCGCAGATATCTCGGGGGGGGGGGGGGGAGTGGGGGGGGTGCTGAAGGAGGTAACAGAGATAGGGAGGGGCGAGGCCATGGAGGGATTTAAAAACAAGGATGAAAATTTTGAAATCAAGGCGCTGCTTAAGCGGGAGCCAATGTAGGTCAACGAGCACAGGGGTGATGGGCGAACGGGACCTGGTGCGAGTTAGGACATGGGCAGCCGAGTTTTGGATGACCTCAAGTTTACGTAGGGTGGAATGTGGGAGGCCAGCCAGGAGTGCGTTGGAATAGTCAAGTCTAGAGGTAACAAAGGCATGGACTCGATATCCCTTGATATCCTTACCTGATAAAAATCTGTTGATCTCAGTCTTGAAAATGTCAATTGACTCAGAATCCAAAGTCTTTTAGGGGAGAGTGTTCCACATTTTCACTACCCTTTGGGTGAAAAAATGCTTCCTGATTTCACTCCTGAATGGCCTAGCTCTAATTTTAAGATTGTGCTCCCTTGTTCTGGATTCCCCATCAGAGGAAATAGCATCTCTGTATCTACTCTATCTAATCCTTATATCCTTTTATCATTTTAAACACCTCAATTAGATCACCCCTCAACCTTCTAAACTCAAGGGAATATATCCCGTTCTGCAACCTGTCCACATAATTTAACCTTTTTAGTCCCAGTATCATTTTAGTAAATCTGCGCTGTACCCCTTCTAGGGCTAATATATCATTTTAGTGCTATCTTTCTTATGGGGCAGGCTATAACAGTGCTAAGAAAGCTCTTTGTTTTTGACCTTTTGAACTAAAAATGGTTTCGCTGCTTCAGAAATAGTTGCAGAATGCTGTTCGTCTTTTTCAGTTATGGAGGCCGTGTTTAGTACATTGGATCCACCCTTTTGCAATATGGATTATTTGGATGCAGAATAACCTCCTCCCCCCCCCCCCCCCAACAGCTGGGACCTCCTCTGAGCCTCTAACAGCTGTTTCCCTATCACAGAGTACTAATCCCCCATCCCCCTGACTGTAAATCTGTTCAATGCCATTTGGGATATAAAGAGAAGCTTCATAGTCGAACCAGCACCCTCATTCTATTTTTGCACCATCATTCTTCACACCAATACTTGTTTTCCCTGTTCCTCCACCTATTGCTTGCCACAACACTGCTGCCCTCTTACCAGCTCCATCCAAGGCAGACTGCAAAGGGTCCTGGACTGCGGCCATCCCAGTCATGGCAAAGCAGCATAAAGATTTTCACAGAGGTAGGAACCTTCAAATAAATGTTGACCACTGACATACAAATTAGCATTTCATTAATTTAGAACTTAACCACTCTTTACCAGAAGATGTACAGATAAAAGCCCTGCCCCATTCCCTGCAAAAAAAAAAGTCCTTCTGGCTCTCCATGGGTCTTTTACTGTGCCTCTCCTTTAAAGCTGCCTTTAGGAGCTGAATTGCTTGCAGTCTTACTGTCCTTTGTGGTGTGCAATCAGATGCACTTTATGTTCGCCCTCTTTATTGTAATCAGGGCCCCGAGGAAGATAACATGCTGTTTCTAGCCACCCGGGGAGCACGCTTCTACCCAAGTTTCCCCCAATCTATCCTATAGTTCCTTGAGAGTGCAAATGCAGATAGATAAAGCCGTAAAAAAGGCCAACAACATTTTGGGTTTTATAAGTAGGCCCAAGGAGTACAAAAGTAAAAAAGTAATGTTAAATTTATATAAGGTTCTGATCACGTGACAGTTTACAAGATTATCAGATAATTACAGCTGAGGAAGACCATTCGGCCCATCTTAGTTCATCCACCCAGAATTACACTAAAGACTCCCGTGATAGCATCCAATTGGGTCTTAAATGATTCCAAGGTTTTAGCTTCCTCTTGTTTGGGAAACAGTGATGAGAGATCATCAATTTAAAATTCTGGATAAGAGAAGGAAATGAGAGTTTAAGAGAAATTTCTTTACTCAAGGGATTGTTGGAACATGTGATATTTTGCCACAGGGAGTTTTGAGGCAGAGATCATTGTATCTTTTATGGAAAATTGGATAAATATTTAAAGTAAAGGTTTCGGGGGGGGGGAGGAGTTACGGTCAGGAAACGCGGAAGTGCAGGTTTCCCTGAACGCCGTTTAGTTTTAACTCCAGGCCGTGTTTGATTTTTTTTCAGGTTCCCCGCCCAACAGCCAGCCTAATTGACAGGCTTAGCTACCTGTTGGGCGGGAAAGGCTGTGCCACAAGGCCGCAGCTGAGGAGCAGGAAGGTTTAGTGGTGGTGGGGGGATAAATTGTGCGTGGGGGGGTGGGGGAGGGGGGTGGTGTTGGTGAGGATGACAGAGGGTGGGAGAGTTGGGTGGGTCGGGGAGGGGGAGTGGAGGTGGGGGGAGTCGGACAGGTGGCGGGGTGAGAGTTTTTCAAGGTTAGCATGTTTGGCCAGGAGGAAACACTCCTGCTCCTCCTGGCCCATAAGCAGTGGTGTAAAGGCACTAACACCACTGCTTATGTGTATCCAGCCCTTCTCGACTCCTTTTACCTGCCAACTTTCCCGAGGCCAGGGAAATCCGTCCGAGAGCAGTTAAAAATAGAAACCTTGTTAAAATGGAAACACGCCACCTCCTTAAAAGGCTTCAACGACTGACCGTCTCCTGAGAGCAGATTGGTTGCCTGCCCCGTTAAAACCTGAAGTGGGCGGGCTCGAGGTGGGTTGGGTTTGGATTTGAAATTTTTAACATTTTATCTTCCAACCTGACCCAAACTCATCCCTTTTTGATTACCCCCATGAATCAAATGTCCTTCCCGACTGCAAACTTTTATTGTTTCTTTTTTAACAAAAATACAAATTTTAGCCTCAACCTTGAAAGCTTCAAGTAACATCAAATTCAAATAAAATCAAAATTCTGGGATGTTTATGCATACAAAATGTGCATATGAATCTGCACTACCTAAAATATTACATATATTTCATACAAGACTACCTTATAATAAAGTAAAATTTAATGTATGTTTAATATTTAGCAATTAACCAGCTTCATTTGTCAATAGAAAAGTCTACCACCCCATTAATATCCAGCTGGTGTCCGATCACAGAAACAGGATCATGCAAGTTTGTGCAAGGTACCCAGGATGCTTTTATCCTGTAACACTCAACCATCCCCCCAATATTGAACCCACAGGAACGTGGCAGGTTGGCTGCTGGGAGACAAGTGCCTCATGACACCCCTCCTCAACCTTGTGACACCGGAGCAACACAGGTATAATCAAAACCAGGGGATCATTGAGCACATCATAACACTGCTCAAGCAGAGCTTCAGGTGTCTCAACAGGTCTGGGGTTCTCTACGATATGCCCCACAAAGAGTCTTCCGCATTAGAATGGTGTGCTGCATATTCCACAACCTCGCCTGCATTTAGAGGAGACACTGCAACAGCGGCAGTCCTCATCGGATGAGGAACACTAGGGGAAGGCAAGGAAGCATCAGAAGAAGGAGGGTGACCTCAAAGCCTTGCAGGAACAATAGACTGAAAATAATCAATTGGATAAACTGCAAAAATGCGAATAAGAATACACTGGAAAATATTAATATTAATAGCCAAGGAATTCTTCTTTGGAATATTTTAAACTTAACACACTGTTTTGTTTTGTCTAGGTACTGCAAGGAATGCCTTGAATCAGCCACAAGTATGGCTGACTATTTTCCTAACAGCAGCAATGTGTGTCCTGCCAGTTGTCATCGTGCGATACCTCAGTGCTGAACTGAGACCTACCTTCAGCGATAAAGTACGTTCTTGATGCATGTTATAGAGTAAGGCTATCTGCCAGGAAAACTATTTATTATTAGTAATTATGTTACTTGTAGTAGCGGCCGTAACTTTAATCGGGAGGTGGGTTGAGAGCTGGGGGGCTCGGAAGCGGTCAGGAAACCCGGGAGAATGGGTTTCCCGCAGTCGCTGTCGAATTTAACGGCATGGCCTGATTTGTATTTGAAACCTCTGTTTCCCAAGCCAGATGGGGGTGGTGGGGGGTCGGAGTCGGATCGGGTGGGAGGCAGAGAACATCGAGGGCCGGGGTGGGGGTAGAGAACATCGGGGGGCCAGGGGGATATTCAGGGGGGAGGGAGAGAACATTGGGAATCAGGGGTGATCGGGTGGGGGGAGGCAGAGAATCATCACCAGTCTGGAGAACAGGGCCGACCTGGAGAACGATCAGCGGGGAGCAGGGGGGCAGACAACGGGGCCAGCCTGGAGAACGATCGGGATGGGGGGGTGGGAGGGAGAGATGGGGCTGGCCTGGAGAACAATCGGGGAGGGGGGTGGGTGGAGGAGGGAGAGAACAGGGCCGGCCTGGAGAACGATCGGGAGAGGGGTGGGAGGGAGAGAACGGGGCCAGCCTGGAGAACAGTTGGTGGGGTGGGAGGAGGGAGAGAATGGGGCCGGCCTGGAGAACATAGGATTACATAGGATATACGGCACAGAAGTAGGCTATTCAGCCCAACCAGTCCATGCTGGCGTTTATGCTCCCCACAAGCCGCCTCCCTTCTTTCCTCATCTAAATCTATCAGCATAACCCACTATTCCCTTTTCCCTCATATGCTTGTCTAGCCTTCCCTTAAATGCATCTATACTATTCGCTTCAACCACTCCCTGTGGTAGCGAGTTCCACATTCTCACCACTCTTTGGGTAAAGAAGTTTTTTCTGAATTCCCTGTTGGATTTCTTGGTGACTATCTTATATTGATGGTCTCTAGTTATGTTCTTCCCCACAAGCGGAAATATTCTCTCTGTATCCACTCTATCAAAACCTTTCATAATTTTAAAGACCTCTATTAGGTCAACCCTCAGCCTTTTTTCAAGAGGCGGAGATGCCGGTGTTGGACTGGGGTGGACAAAAGTGAGAAGTCACACAACACCAGGTTATAGTCCGAAAGCTTGTGATTTCAAATAAAACTGTTGGACTATAACCTGGTGTTGTGCGACTTCTCATTTTTTTCAAGAGAAAAGAGACCCAGCCTGTTCACCCTTTCCTGATATGTATACCCTCACATTTCTGGTATCATCCTTGTAAATCTTCTCTGCACCCTCTCCAGTGTCTCTATATCCTTTTTATAATATGGCGACCAGAACTGCATGCAGTACTCTAAGTGTGATCTAATCAAGGTTCGATACAGGTTTAGCATAACTTCCCTACTTTTCAATTCTATACCTCTAGAAATAAACCCTAGTGCTTGGTTTTCTTTTTTTATGGCCTTGCTAACCTGTGCCGCAACTTTTAGTGATTTGTGTATTTGTACTCCGATATCCCTTTGTTCCTCTACCCCACCGAGACTCGCACCCTCCAAGTGATAAGTGAACTCCCTATTCTTCCTACCAAAATGTAATACCTCACATTTATCTGTGTTGAACTTCATTATCTGCCCATTCTGCAAGTTTATTAATGTCCTCCTGTAATTTGTTGCAGTCCTCCTCAGTATTGACTATCCCCCCCAATTTGGTGTCATCCGCAAATTTAGAAATTGTATTTTTGATTTCAAAGTCTAAATCGTTAATGTAATGATCGGGAGCGGGGTGGGAGGGAGATATCGGGGCCGGCCTGGAGAACGATCGGGAAGTGGGTGGGAGGGAGAGAACGGGGTCGGCCTGGAGAACGATCGGGAGGGGGGTGGGAGGGAGAGAACAGGACTGGCCTGGAGAACAATTGGCATGGCGGGGTGATGGGAGGGAGAGAACGGGGTCGACCTAGTGAACAATCGGCGGGGGGGGGGCGGCGAGAGAATGGGGCCGGCCTGGAGAACGATCGGGAGGGGGGTGGGAGGGAGAGAACGGGGCCGGCCGGTATGGGGAGAGTTAAACTTAAAATTCAGGTTAAATCTGAGGCAAGCCAGCCTCATTATAATATTTAAATGGAAAACTCGTCTCCTGGGAGCGGGTTAGCTGCCCGCCCCCTGTCCTGCCCCCGTTAAAACCGGAAGTGGGCGGGTTGGAGGCAAGTTCTGGTCGGGATTCAGATTTTTAACACTTTAACTTCCCACCCGACCCCAACCCACCCGTTTTTTGAGGTTCAAATTCCCCCCAGTATCTTTAATCAATAAGGCTGCCCCTCCTCCTCTTCCTGTTTTCCTAAACTTTCTAAACACCTTATAATCTGGAATATTTAACTCCCAATCATGACCAGCTTGCAGCCATGTCTCTGTAATGGCCACCATGTCATACCCTCTAGCTGTATTTGAGCCTCGAATTCTCTCAATTTATTTCTTACAATCCGTACGTTAGTATATAAAACCCTTATTTCGGCAAGCAACCCTAACCTATCGTTCTGCCCTGACGCTGCCTTTCTCACACCGTTTAACTTAACATGTTTCTTATTTGTCACTCCTGCTGTAACTACTTTAGTTATTTTAGTATTTCCTTCACCTGCAGTTTGTGACCTGAACTCTGCTCTTATTCCTTTTTTAAAATCTTTAAACTACCATATTTACTATTGTTTCTGATGAGCCCTCCCCCCCCACCCCCCTTCCATTTATTAGTTTAAAGTCCTTTTTAACACCCTATTTATCCTTTCTGCTAAGACCTGGTTCAGGTGCAACCTGTCCCGGTATTGGTGCATTACTGTCCATAGATGCAGGTGTGAGAGTACCAGCGGGCAAGTACCTTTGGTGCTGCCTGACCTGCTTGTCAACTTTCCACTGGTTTTCCTCTTTCTTTTCCAAAAAGCTCTCAAAAGGAAACCCATTGGGTGGTACTAATAGAGCTGGAAGAAAAAAATAAGCTGCAGAGCAATTACCAGAAAGATTCATAAAAGCCAATGTAGCAGCAAAAAAACAACCAAAAAGAAAATCAACATAATCACCATAAAACTGATCATTTAATCATCTTATTTTTAAATGAAATTCTGTCTGCAGCTGATCCCCTAACATCCCTGGACATCCATTACATATGGGTGTAATTTGGAAGTAGCGCGATACCAGGCCAGAAAAAGACCTGGGAGACATTATGATGTCACTCCCATGTCCTTTGAATATTATTATGAAATCTCACCTCTTGCAGATGGGAGCTTTCTGCGCCTGACCTCAGGCCAGTAGAAGAGTGAGTAACACACAAATAAGGCAGGGATCTGGCATTACAGGTCTCCATCCCTTTTTATGGTCCATTTCATCTCGTGAATTGGTACACACACAGTACGACCGATGCGGAAATCTGCCTCAATACTTTCAGTCTTCATTCTAGCATTTGCAGACCAGAGCCCACCTGTATCAACTCATTGACAATGGAGAATACAATACTATTTTCCAATACATATCTAGCAAATGTTTAGCATTTTAGCCTTAAGGTGCTAAATAGATAATTCACTATAGGTATATGTGCTATTTAATCTATAATTATGAACTCTCACTGAACTATTTGCAATATTTCTTTCCAGCTGCGATATAAAATTACTCAAATCAAGATGCTTCCTCCAAAACAAACAATTTCACCCTTCAGACGGCCCAGTACACGGCGGTCTGCGTATGCTTTTGCTCATCAACGGGGGTTTGGTGCCCTCATTACTTCAGGGAAGAATATGCGAGTAAAGACTATCAATTTTATGCCTTCTAAGGCTAGCACATTATCATCTAGTGATAAAGAGAGAAATATGAATCTGAATGTAATAACAGAAAACATGAAGACAACACAGAAATTAAACTAATTTCATGCTAGAAGCATGACAGACGACCATCGGCAAAGAAGACAATTAGCATTTGTGTATAATGAGGTACTGACTGTATAAATGACTTCTTATGTGAATAGTACAAGATCTTATGTAACTCCTACATAACTTTGTCTGACCTTAAACAGCACAAACAAGAAATCAAGATATTATGACAGATGTAAAATAACAGTAATAGATCTGCAGCTGTGAACCTGTTTTTGACTTTTAGGAGCATTCTAATTTAAACAGTCTTTACATATAGAAACATTGAATGCAATATGTTTACAGCAGATGAATCAAAATAGCAGTAAATTAGCAATGTGATCCATAATAGCATACCTTCTCAAATGGAGTTTGCTTTAAAGAAGACTTTTTTGCATTTGCCTTTTTTCTACCTAGAATGTTTAGGAATTCTCATTATTTTTAATGAGAAATCACAACTGCTTTTGACTCGAGGTAGAAAGCATCTAGATTAACAATAGCACCACTTGAGCTAGGTAGTGTGATGAACTAGATAATTCCTGTTGTGTTTGTGAATACCAACAGTGGCTGATATTTATCTCCCAGAACATTTATACTTGCTTCCTGAGCTAGTCGATTTGGGGAAACTCTGGTTTTGTGCTGGATTCACCTGAGGTCTGAAAGAAGCTACTCCATTCCAAGGGAAATCCACGTTGTTTATACTGTTAGTTGGAAACTGGAGTGCACTAGAAATTGGAAACACTCCGCTTTATAAATGTCAGTATAAATTAGACATAAGACTCACTGTATTGAGCTCTGCCAGTTCTACAGGTATTAATATTATTTTCAAGCTGAGCTTTCAGATTGGAGTTCAAGCACATCAGGAACAGCATGGATACACTGAGAATACCATTGAAATATGATCTCATGTAGGATGTGTTTATTAGTAGTAGTGCTCCCATGCAACATTCTGACTGGGAGAGGTTAGTTGTAAATATACAGAAATTTTAATTTTTAAGTACAATCATACAAATGAAATAGTCATATTATCTTGCACAGTAATGGCATAAATAGCTGGAAATCACAAAATAAAATTTGGAGGAAATAGTCTCCTACCTGAATTGACATCTGATTATGAAGCTGAACAGCTATTATATTATGCATACACTGATGATTTGTTAAATTTAGTGAAACAGAGAAAAATTGTTAAATTTAGTGAAAGAGAAAAATTGAAGACATCAGAAAAGTATGGTGTTCTAAATGATAGATTGAAGGGGACAAAACAATACCTTGAAATACATTTAAATATCGAAACACGAAATCCAAAATGTACTTTGCAACAAGAATGCTAATTTTACAATGTGACCTAAAACAGTGCTACTTTAGAGTCATAATACTTCTAGCGGCGGTTTGCAGTCATCTCTCTTTTATCTGTTGTGTGGTCCTTAGCATATCTGCTGATTCATGTATCTCTTCCATGTATGGTCTACCCAGCTGATGTATTTGGCTACGATTTAATATTATTCCCTCGTCTCTTCCAACTGCCCTATGAGAGAAAACAAAGGAATTATATGATTTTGGGCAATCCCAACAACCATAGCAAATGAAAGAACTCTATTAAAACTGTAGGGCATAACCAGTGACAAAATGATGCTAGATACACAAGACACCCGGCCACATGCACACTGTGCCCTCATGCATGCCTTCCAAACTTAATCCCTCTTCATTCAATGTAACTTGATTACAATTTGCCTGTGTACATTTATAAACCTAGCTGCAATCTGAGTAGCTAGACTAAATAGTCTGTGATGATACTTATTACTGTTTTATCATTTTGGTCTTTATTTCTAAATGTGCAAGCCTGGGTCTTCTATCTTCCACATTTTGTCTTCAGTGCCTTGTGTCTGTACAGGGTTTTGTACAATACTGCTGTTTATTTCTAGGGGGACACTAACTTCAACAGAAAATGTTGGAAACATTTAGCAGGTCAGGCAACAACTGTGGAGAGAACAGTCAAGTTGACGTTTCAGTTGTGGACCCATCATCATGACAGTTGTTTTCAGAGTCCACACTTGAACAATTTGTCCATCATAACCACTGCAATAATTAATGAATATATGCTTAACAGAAAACAGCCAATGAAAAATATAGCTCAGGAAATATTGACCTTGACTTATCAGTCGACCAGGTTAAAATGTACAAAATTAGGAGCTCAACATTTGGGGAAATGAGCGCAGACTCGGGTCCCATCTGGGTGCATCATGTTGGAGCATTACTAAGAATGGCCCTGAAAAAAAGACACTGCTTGATATAAGTAACACAAATCAAAAGCATAAACATTAGGAATAGGATAATCTCTTGATTGTAGAGCATGTATTTGTTTTATGCTTAAAGCCATGCCTTGCACTGCTGTCTCTGCATATCCCCTGGAAATTCTTTTGTTTCACTGTTCATGTTAGTGAATGTACATGTTGAAATGGAAAAGTAATCTTGTTTACATTCCCATGATTGTAGTTTCTTGAAATTAACTAACTATAAAATTGAGCATAATGCCTGTGAAATGATAGAATCAAATGAGGAATAAGGAAAAGTTCTAAAACTATGACCAAAAACCTGGTCATTTGTGTAACTTTTGAAAAAATATGAACAGGTTCACTGCCTAAGGAAATAGATATGTTAAGATTTGTTAGGGGAAAATGTGCATAACTTTACATTTTATTTTACTAATAATTTGGAAACATAGTACTGTATACCTTTTGCACTAGTACAAATACCAAAATATTTAATTTTTGAGAGGAACATCAGAAGCTTTAATACACAAAGAAGAACTCATCCAAACATAGAGTGATACTGTCTGCAGTTCTCTAGTCCAGACATTTGGCTATTTCTGCAACCGTTTTACGATACCATTTGATCATAAATTTTACAGTGAGAGAAGATATGTCTGAAGATCAAAGTGATGAATTTGGGTCAAAATAACCTCTGTTATTAACAGCATTCTTTTATATTTTGACTAATAATCCAATAAAGACAGACTTAGGTGATGATTATGAAAATAATTATTAAGTCACTCCCCTCAAAAAATGTTAATCTTAGACCGTTCATCACCAAAATAGGTTCTCGTAATCACTGTGGTAGAGTTCGCTATGTGTGTGGCTAGCACTGGTTTAAGATCAGAAGGCATGTTTACAGGATGGATGTCAATTTTGCTGTACCCTCAAAGTGTAATACTATGCTTTTGCAGTGTTTGCTAAGAATGCACTAAACTTACCCCAATTCTGGGACAAATTTAGATTTGAATCCAGGATTATATGATTGAGAATCATTATAACTTATTGGCTACTGGCTCTCCAATGAGTTGTCCTTTAAAACTATCAGTATGTGGGTATGTGTGCGGGCATGCATGTGCATGCACATGTGCCTGATGCTCCATTCGCATTTCTTTCAAATTTTCCATGAATCTTATCAAGAACCGTTGTTCCCCACAAAGTGAATTCTCAATCTCAGCCATGCTGTTTGGTGAAGCAACAACTGAGACAAGATTCTTCAAACCATGCTGAATTCATGCATATACAAATGCTTTGTTGAAGAGTAGATGCAGCAGCCTGGAGAAGGTTGCCAGCCAATCATTTTAGCCAAAGAATTGGGTGGGGGTCCATAGCAACATCAATGCTAGTACAGAAAGCTTTCAGAAGACTTAAAATTGCTTCTGTTAATGGATGTTGGTACAACAAAAGGTAGAAATGTGAGTCAGTTGAGTTTGTGACATAAAAGCTGTTTTTGGAGAGCTTTAACTATGCCAACTTTATTTACACATTTAATAAATGCTGGTAACATACCACCAAAGTAACAAGAGTAATTTTCTTGTACAACTCTTTTTACAGTTATATATATATATTCAAATAGTCTATATACTTATTCCAATTAATTGAAATTGGAATAATCATTTGCAATCAGTCCCATTTTATAATGACAGATTATAGTGTAATACTTTATCACACAGTTGCACGTGATGTCATCATGCCAAAAACAGTGCTCTTCTGGCTCTACTCCCTCCTTTAATAATGATAGGTTTGTCAAATACGTTTTCATGTGTCGCTTTAAAAGAAAAAATATGTATCATTGAATATATGTATGGTAAAATTATTTCAAATTTTTATACATGTGAACTGAACACCAAAGATTGTAAATGTTTTAGATTTATATTTTTAGTCAATGTGTTTTATCAAATCTTTTACAATTAAAATAACACATGATTGTATTTCTCTGCTGTTATGTACATTCATGTGCATCCTGCCATGTTAATTGTAACATACAACAACTTGTATTTAAATCGCACCTTTAACATAGTAAACGTCCCAAGGCGCTTCACAGGAGCATATTAAAATAAAATTTGACACCGAGTCACATAAGGAGAAATTGGGGCAGATGACCAAAAGCTTGGTCAAAGAGGTAGATCTTAAGGTCTGTCTTAAAAGAGGAAAGAGAGGTAGAAAGGCAGAGAGATTTGGGGAGGCAATTCTAGGACTTAGGGCCAAGGCAGCTGAAGGCACAGCCACCAATTAAAATCAGGGATGCTCAAGAGGCCAGAATTAGAGGAGTGCAGATATCTTGGGGGGGGGGGGGGGGTTGTGGGACTGGAGGAGATTATAGAGATAGGGAGGGGCGAGGCCATGGAGGAATTTGAAAACAAAGATGAGAATTTTAAAATCAAGGCGTTTCTTAACCGGGAGCCACTGTAGGTGAGCGAGCACAGGGGAGATGGGTGAACGGGACTTGGTGCGAGTTAGGACATGGGCAGCAGAGTTTTGGATGACCTCAAGTTTACGTAGGGTAGAACTTGGGTGGCCAGCCAGGAGTGCATTGGAATAGTCAAGTCTAGAGGTAACAAAGGCATGGATGAGGGTTTCAGCAGCAGATGAGCTGAGGCAGGGGTGGAGTCGAGCGATGTTTCGCAGGTGGAAATAGGCAGACTTAGCGATGGTGCGGATATGTTTTCGGAAGCTCATCTCGGGGTCAAATATGACACCAAGGTTGCAAACAGTCTGGTTCAGCCTCAGACAGTTGCCAGGGACAGGGATGGAGTCGGTGGCTAGGGAACGGAGTTTGTGACGGGGACTGAAGACAATGGCTTTGGCCTTCCCAATATTTAGTTGGAGGAAATTTCTTCTCATCCAGTACTGGATGTCGGACAGACAGTCTGACAATTTAGAGACAGTGGAGAGGTTGAGAGAGGTGGTGGTGAGGTAGAGCTGGGTGTCACAGAATCACAGAATCCCCACAGTGCAGATAGAGGCCATTTCGGCCCATCGAGCCTGCACCGACACATATCCCACCCTATCCCCGTAACCCCACGTATTTAATCCCCCTAACACTAAGGGTCAATTTATCATAGCCAGATCAACCTAACCCGCACATCTTTGGACTGTGGGAGGAAACTGGAGCACCCGGAGGAAACCCACGCAGACACGGGGAGAATGTGCAAACTCCACACAGACAGTCACCCGAGGCCGGATTCGAACCCAGGTCCCTGGCGCTGTGAGGCAACAGTGCTAACCACTATGCCACCGTGATGTCATCAGCATACATGTGGAAACTGACACTGTGTTTTTCGATGATGTCACCGAGGCAGGGCATGTAGATGAGAAATAAAGCCCTGGTCATTATATATATCAAAAAGTGCAGTGGTCCTAATACCGACCCCTGGGACACCACTATCCATTCCTTCCAGTTTGAAAAACAACAACAATCTCTCTTAATTTGGTCCACATAATTTTTTTTTATTCATTCTCGGGATGTGGGCGTCGCTGGCAAGGCCAGCATTTATTGCCTATCTCTAATTGCCCTTGAACTGCTGCAGTCCATGTTTTTTGTAGCAACTGAGTGGCTTGCAAGGCCATTAAGAGGGCAGTTAAGAGTCAGCCACATTGCTGTGGGTCTGGAGTCACATATAGACCAGACAAGGACAGCAGGTTTCCTTCCCTAAAGGACATTAGTGAGCCAGTTGGGTTTTTATGACAATCCGGTAGCTTCATGTCACCATTACTGATACTAGCTTTTTAATTCCAGATTTATTTAATTAACTGAATTTAAATTCCCCAGCTGCCATCGTGGGTTTATTAGTCCAGACCTCTGGCTTACTAGTCCTGTCATATAACCACTATGCTACCGTACCCTTGGGATCTCCTTGAGGTTCTCCCTTGGAAAGTCTAAATTAGTAGTTTACTTGCGTATGGTTTTGCGGGGTGGTTAATCCTGGTCCCCTATTTGTCTATCTTAGTGAAGTGGTTTATTATATTTCCCTCCTCAATTAATAACGGTTCTCTTTTCTTTTGTTACTTATCTAACTCTAGGTTCTTTTGTTTTTTTAATGTTTGGAGATTGTTACTGTTTTTTAATTACTTGGGCCCCACGTTGGGCGCCAGATGAAACGTCTTTGTATTTACCCTCCTGTTAAGTGGGTCTGGCTGCCACCAGGATGTCTCCTCTTGTACAATAAATTTACTAATTTAGCAGGTCTTGTTGTATTTTCGTAGTCGGTAAGAATCTCTCTCCCTCAAGGGAAGAGGATACTTTCTGCTTGGGCCCGAGTAGTCCCGCTTTGTTAATTACTAAACTTTATTCTTCATTGGTGCTAAATACTTTTTATTTATATCATACTTAACAATTATCCTCAATTTTTTAACACAATTTTAGATAGTCAATCAAATGTGGCGACTTGATTATTACAAGACACAGAATTACAAACTATATAATAATACTCACATGCCCATGACAATGAGTAGGTTTTTGGGCAACATGGTCCCTGGGTGTTCATTCCTCTCTTTTACTCTGCTCCTCTCTTTTATTCTACTCCTCTTTATTCCTGCTTCTCTCTTTACTCTGCATTACTCTGCTCCTTTCTCCTGCTTTGCGCCACCCAGCTCCTCTCTTTTAAGTTGCTTCACGCCACCGAGCTCCTCCCTTTTTACGCTACTTCGCGCCACTGAGCTCCTCTCTTCTACTTTGCGCCACCCCGCACCACGTGACGTCAGCCGCCCCTCGTTCGCAGCACACAGAACCACATGACATCAGCCCGTAAAATAGTTGCTGCTCACCGCCACTTGTTTGCTACACTTTGGCTGACATCGCTGCGTATAAGAGGTAGATGAGATATCATGGTATATACCTCTTGGTCACTGTGATCTGGAACTCGTTTAGATCGCCTTTGGGGGTCGGAGAGGAATTTCTGAGATTTCTTCCCCCTGAAATGGCCTAGAGTTTTTTTAATCTATTTTTCCGTCAAAAGATTGCATGACTGTAAGTAGGAGGGCACACTGAGAGTCATGATGCTTAGTTGCATTATAATTGTTTGGGGCAGGCTGGATGGAGCAGTCAGTGTATCCTGTCTGTCTTTTTGTATGTTTTTTTTATTCGTTCCTGGGATGTGGGCGTTGCTGGCAAGGCCAGCTTTTATTGCCCATCCCTAAATGCCCTTGAGAAGGTGGTGGTGAGCTGCCTTCTTGAACCGCTTCAGTCCGTGTGGTGAAGCTACTCCCACAGTGCTGTTAGGGAGGGAGTTCCAGGATTTTGACCCAGCGACGATGAAGGAACGGCGATATATTTCCAAGTCAGGATGGTGTGTAACTTGGAGGTGGTGGTGTTCCCATGCGCCTGCTGCCCTTGTCCTTCTAGGTGGTAGAGTTCACGGGTTTGGGAGGTCCTGCCGAAGAAGCTTTGGCAAGTTGCTGCAGTGCATCTTGTAGATGGTACACACTGCAGCCACGGTATGCCAGTGGTGGAGGGAGTGAATGTTTAAGGTGGTTGATGCGATGGCAATCAAGTGGGCTGCTTTGTCCTGGATGGTGTTGAGCTTCTTGAGTGTTGTTAGAACTGCACTCATCCAGGAAAGTGGAGAGTATTCCATCACACTCCTGACTTGCGCCTTGTAGCTGGTGGAAAGGCTTTGGGGAGTCAGGATGTGAGACACTCACCGCAGAATACCCAGCCTCTGACCTGTTCTTGTAGCCACAGTATTTATGTCGTTGGTCTAGTTAAGTTTCTGGTCAATTGTGAGCCCCAGGATGTTGATGGCGGGGGATTAGGCGATGGTAATGCAATTGAATGTCAAGGGGCGGTGGTTAGACTCTCTTGTTGTGGATAGTCATTGCCTGGCACTTGTGTGGCGCGAATGTTACTTGCCACTTGCCATGTGTCTAGAGGAATGGTGCAAGGGGGAGGAATTCAAATTCCTGGGACATTGGAACCGGTTCTGGGGGAGGTGGGACCAGTACAAACCGGACGGTCTGCACCTGGGCAGGGCCGGGACCGCTGTCCTAGGGGGAGTGTTTGCTAGTGCTGTTGGGGAGGATTTAAACTAATGTGGTAGGGGGTTGGGAACCTGAGCAGGGAGACAGAGGAAAGCATGTCAGGAAGGGACAGAAGGTATGGAGTAAAAGGTAAAGTGTTAAATAAGGAAAAAGCAGGAAGTAAGTGTCGCAAAACACATTTGAAAGTTCTTTATCTGAATGCACGTAGCATTCGTAACAAAATTGACGAGTTAACGGCACAAATAACTATGTATGGGTATGATCTTGTGGCCATTACAGAAACATGGCTGCAGGGTGACAACGTCTGGGAATTAAATATGCCAGGGTATTTAACAATCAGGAAGGACAGGCAGGAAGGAAGGGGAGGGGGGGTGGCTATGTTAATAAAGAAAGGAATCACTGTAATACAGAGAAATGATATTGGGTCAAAAGATCAGGATAATGAAACAGTTTGGGTAGAGATTAGGAATAATAAGGGGAAAAAAACACTGGTGGGCGTAGTATATAGGCCTCCTAATAGTTGCAACTCTGTTGGAAGAAGTATTAATCAGGAAATAGTTGGGGCATGTAATAAGGGAACAGCTATAATTATGGGGGATTTTAACTATCATTAACTGGACAAATCAAATTGGGCAGGGCAGCCTTGAGGAAGAGTTTATTGAGTGTCTTAGGGATGGATTTCTTGAGCAGTATGTAACTGATCCTACAAGGGGGCAAGCAACCTTGGACCTGGTACTGTGTAATGAGTCTGGATTAATTAATAATGTCCTAGTTAAGGATCCCCTTGGAATGAGTGACCATAACATGGTTGAATTCCATATCCAATTAGAGGGTGAGAAGGTTGGTTCTCAAACAAGCATACTGAGCTTGAATAAAGGAGACTATGATGGCATGAGAGCAGAATTGATTAAAGTGGACTGGGAAAATAGATTAAAGTGTAAGACGGTACATGAGCAGTGGTGTTCATTCAAGGAGTTATTTTACAACTTTCAAAATAAATATATTCCACTGAGGAAAAAAGGGTGTAAAAGAAATGACAGCCATCCATGGCTAAGTAAAGAAATTAAAGAAAGTATCCAACTAAAAAGAAGGACATATAAGGTAGCCAAAGTTAGTGGAAGCATAGAAGATTGGGAAGTCTTCAAAAGACAACAAAAAGTAACTAAAGGATTGATTAAGAAAGGGAAAATAGACTATGAAAATAAATTAGCAAAAAATATAAAAACAGATAGCAAGAGTTTCTATAGTTATATAAAAAGAAAAAGGGTGGTTAAGGCAAACGTAGGTCCCTTAGAGGATGAGACCGGGAAATTAATGGTGGGAAACATGGAGATGGCAAAAATGCTGAACAAATATTTTGTTTCAGTCTTTACGGTAGAGAACACTAAGAATATCCCAACACTGGACAAACAGGGGGCTCTAGTGGGGGAGGAGCTAAATACGATTAAAATCACTAAGGAATTGGTACTCAGTAAAATAATGGGACTCAAGGCGGATAAATCCCCTGGACCTGATGGCTTACATCCTAGGGTCTTGAGAGAAGTGGCAGTAGGAATTGTGGATGCTTTGGTAATAATTTTCCAAAACTCCCTGAACTCAGCAAAGGTCCCGGCAGATTGGAAAACTGCTAATGTAACACCCTTATTTAAAAAGGGTTGTAGGCAGAAGGCTGGAAATTATAGACCAGTTAGCCTAACATCTGTGGTGGGTAAAATTTTGGAGTCTATTATTAAGGAGACAGTAACGGAACATTTAGATAAACATAATTTAATAGACAAAGTCAGCATGGCTTTATGAAGGGGAAGTCATGTCTGACAAATTTGCTCGAGTTCTTTGAGGACATAATGTACAGGGTGGATAAAGGGGAACCAGTGGACATAGTGTATTTAGACTTCCAGAAGGCATTCGACAAGGTGCCACATAAAAGATTATTACTCAAGATAAAAAATCACTGGATTGAGGGTAGTATTCTGGCATGGGTGGAGGATTGGTTATCTAACAGGAAGCAGAGAGTTGGGATAAATGGTTCATTCTCGGACTGGCAACCAGTAGCCAGTGGTGTTCCGCAGGGGTTGGTGCTGGGTCCCCAACTCTTTACAATCTATATTAACGATTTGGAGGAGGGGACCGAGTGTAACATATCAAAGTTTGCAGATGATACAAAGATGTGAGGGAAAGTAGAGAGTGAAGAGGACATAAAAAACCTACAAGGGGATATAGACAGGCTGGGTGAGTGGGCAGAGATTTGGCAGATGCAATACAATATTGGAAAATGTGAGGTTATGCACTTTGGCAGGAAAAATCAGAGAGCAAGTTATTATCTTAATGGCGAGAAACTGGAAAGTACTGCAGTTCAAAGGGATCTGGGGGTCTTGGTGCAAGAAAATCAAAAAGTTAGTATGCAGGTGCAGCAGGTGATCAAGAAAGCCAATGGAATGTTGGTTTTTATTGCTCGGGGGATAGAATATAAAAACAGGGAGGTATTGCTGCAGTTGTATAGGGTATTGATGAGACCGCACCTGGAGTACTGCATACAGTTTTGGTGTCCATACTTAAGAAAAGACATACTTGCTCTCGAGGCAGTACAAAGAAGGTTCACTCGGTTAATCCCGGGGATGAGGGGGTGGACATACGAGGAGAGGTTGAGTAGATTGGGACTCTACTCATTGGGGTTCAGAAGAATGAGAGGCGATCTTATTGAAACATATAAGATTGTGAAGGGGCTTGATCGGGTGGACGCGGTGAGGATGTTCCCAATGATGGGTGAAACTAGAACTAGGGGACATAATCTTAGAATAAAGGGCTCCTCTTTCAAAACTGAGATGAGGAGAAACTTTTTCACTCAGAGGGTAGTGGGTCTGTGGAATTTGCTACCCCAGGAAGCTGTGGAAGCTACTTCATTAAATAAATTTAAAACAGAAATAGACCATTTCCTAGAAGTAAAGGGTATCAGGGAGCGGGCTGGAAATTGGACATGAGTTTGAGTTCGGATCGGTCAAGGCCCTGTGGGTGGCGGAGCGGGCTCAGGGGCCGAGTGGCCTGGTCCTGCTCCTGCTTCTTGTGTTCTTTAGAGTTGAGGTTGGATCAGATCAGCCATGATCTCATTGAATGGCGGAGCAGGCTCGAGGGGCCGATTGGTCTACTCCTGCTCCTATTTCTTATGTTCTTATGTTCTTATCAGCCCAAGCCTGAATGTCATCCAGGTCTTGGTGCATGCGGGCATAGACTATTTCATTATCTGAGGAGTTGCGAATGGAACTGAACACTGCAATCATCAGCGAACATTCCCACTTCCGACCTTATGATGGAGGGAAGATCATTGATGAAGCAGCTGAAGATGGTTGGGCCTCGGACACTGCCCTGAGAAACTCCTGCAGCGATATCCTGGGGCTGAGATAATTGGCCTCCAACAATCACAGCCATCTTTCTTTGTGCTAGGTATGACTCCAGCCAGTGGTGGGTTTTCCCCGATTCCCATTAATTTCAATTTTACGAGGGCTCCTTGATGTCACACTCGGTCAAATGCTGCCTTGATGTCAAGGGCAGTCACTCTCACCTCATCTCTGGAATTCAGCTCTTTTGTCCATGTTTGGACCAAGGCTGTAATGAGGTCTGGAGCCGAGTGGTCCTGACGGAACCTAAACTGAGCATTGGTGAGTAAGTACCGCTTGATAGCACTGTTGACGACACATAAGAACATAAGAACATAAGAAGTAGAAGCAGGAGTAGGCCATACGACCCTTCGGGCCTGCTCCGCCATTCAATAGGATCTTGGGTGATCTGAACCTAGACTCACGTCCACTTCCCTGCCCGCTCCCCATAACCCTTAATTCCCTTATCAGCTAAGAAACTGTCTATCTCCGTTTTAAATTTATTTAATGTCGCAGCTTCCACAGCTCTCTGAGGTAGCAAATTCCATAGATTTACTACCCTCTGAGTGAAGAAGTTTCTCCTCATCTCAGTTTTGAAACGGCAGCCCCTTATTCTAAGATTATGCCCCCTAGTTCTAGTCTCACCCATCAGTGGAAACATCCTCCCCGCATCCACCCAATCAAGCCCTCTCACAATCTTATATGTTTCGATAAGATCGCCTCTCTTTCTTCTGTATTCCAATGAGTAGAAGCCTAACCTACTCAACCTTTCCTCATAAGTCAACCCCCTCATCTCCGGAATCAACCGAGTGAACCTTCTCTGAACTGCCTCTGGAGCAAGTATATCTTTTCTTAAATATGGAAACCAAAACTGTACACAGTATTCCAGATGTGGCCTCACCAGTACCCTGTATAGCTGAAGCAAGACTTCCCTGCTTTTATACTCCATCCCCCTTGCAATAAAAGCCAAGATTCCATTGGCCTTCCTGATCACCTGCTGTACCTGCATACTAACCTTCTGTGTTTCATGCACCAGGACCCCCAGATCCCTTTGTACTGTAGCACTTTGCAGTTTCTTTCCATTTAGATAATAACTTGCTCTTTGATTTTTTCTGCCAAAGTGCATAACCTCACACTTTCCAACATTATATTCCATCTGCCAAATTTCTGCCCACTCACTTAGCCTGTCTATGTCCTTTTGCAGGTTTTTTATGTCCTCCTCACTCACTGCTTTCCCTCCCATCTTTGTATTGTCTGCAAACTTGGATACATTGCACTTGGTCCCCTCCTCCAAATCGTTAATATGGATTGTAAAGAGTTGGGATCCCAGCACTGACCCCTGCGGAACACCACTAGTTACTGATTGCCAACCCAAGAATGAACCATTTATCCCAACTCTCTGTTTTCTGTTAGATAGCCAATCTTCCACCCATGCCAGTATATTACCCCCAATCCCGTGATTTTTTATCTTGTGCAGTAATCTTTTGTGTGGTACCTTGTCAAATGCCTTTTGGAAGTCCAAATACACCACATCCACTGATTCCCCTTTATCCACCTTGTTTGTTACATCCTCAAAGAATTCAAGCAAATTCACCTTCCATCACTTTGCTGATGATTGAGAGTAGACTGATGGGGCGGTATTTGGCCAGATTGGATTTGTCCTGCTTTTTGTGGACAGGACATACCTGGGCAGTTTTCCACATTGTCGGGTAGATGCCAATGCTGTAGCTGTACAGGAACAGCTTGGCTAGAGGTGCAGCTAGTTCTGGAGCACAAGTCTTCAGCACGACAGCCGGGATGTTGTCGGGGCACATAACCTTTGCTGTATCTAGTGCGCTCAGCCATTTCTTGTTATCACGTGGAGTGAATCGAATTGGCTGAAGACTGGGTTCTGTGATGGTGGGTACCTCAGGAGGAGGCCGAGATGGATTGTGAAGGAATAAGCCATATTCAGAAAAAAACACCATTCTATGAAAGAATTCTGGCCTTATTAAAACATGACAAACTAGATCTGGAAGCCTCAACAATCAAAAACTGTTAACAGCATTCAGGCTATTGAGATAAGATAAGTTGTTGACACGGAATCAATAACCTTATTGAAACAGGAGGTTGGAGGCTCCTGAAGTCTGAAGCTTTGGAAATAAGACAATGGTACACCCTGTTAAGGTGTTCTAAATCACACTCCGGAAAGAAACACATAACATTAAGAAACATATGCCTTCGTGGGAATGGCATCAAGTGGGGGAGGCACCAGCCATCACATTGTTTTTGTGTTGAACTTGGAACACCTAGAGACATAATTCTGTGTTACAACCAGCTGAGGTGACTAAGAATTGCATAGATCACCCTGGTTGAGGTGTTTTAATTTACACTTTGTAAAAAGACACAAATAGAAGACCTTGGTAAAAATGACATCAAATAGATGCACCTGCTGTTGCACAGTTTTTGTGTTAAGCTTTAGACACCTACACAGGAGACATAATTCTGCATTGCTACCAGCTGAAGTGACTGTAAGAATAGCAGGGGTCAGCAGAAAAATGACTAGAGATAATTAGCTTACATCAGCAGAAAACTTCAAAGGAAATACCACTGAAAAAGGATTAAATATTGAACTTTCAAATGGGATGATAGTCTCGCTGTAAAGGGGCAAAGCAATTCTCAGTCTTCAGAGGCAGGCTCTGTAAGTCGACAACTCTTTGTACCTCGGGGATCAAGGTACTGTACTGTATTTGATTTTGGTGGATATCCTGGAATAAAGACTGAGAACTGTAAAAATGTAGCGAAGTTAAGATCTGATAATAAGAATTGTAAGCTTTCTCTTTTTGGAACTGTTAATGTTGCGATTGAAACACCTACTGTAATTACATGTCGGTTCTTTAATAAATCTGTATATTTTTAGAATTGTCTCACATAATACTTCTGTATCAAACTCGTGAACTCAATCTCTGTACGCTCTTTGGTGAGGAGTTGCAGAATTCTGGGGGAGTTTTCCGGACCCTCATAATATCCGAAACATTACAGTTTAGCTAAACTTATTAAAAGTGCTATCTGGAGGACGGTAACATCTTCAGGTTGTTCCTTTCCTTTAGGGAGAGATAGTCTGGACCTTTAGACCCAACTAAGCGTCTTTAGGATTCGGCTACCTCAAACTTTAGTTGAAAGTGAATGTCTGGGGAATAGGTCTGATCTGGGGTAGCCCTAAAGGGGCTAGGACTAGTAATTATCCCTTCAGGATCATCCACTCGGCACTTCTGGCTGAAGGTGGTTGCAAATGCTTCAACCTTGTCGGGGAGTCCAGAACCAGGGGTCACAGTCTAAGGATAAGGGGTAAGCCATTTAGGACAGAAATGAGGAGGAATTTCTTCACCCAGAGAGTGGTGAACCTGTGGAATTCTCTGCCACAGAAGGCAGTAGAGGCCAATTCATTAAATAGATTCAAGAAGGAGTTGGATATATTTCTTAAGGCTAAAGGGATCAAGGGATATGGGGAGAAAGCAGGGACAGGGTACTGAATTTGGATGATCAGCCATGATCGCATTGAATGGTGGAGCAGGCTAGAGGGGCCGAATGGCCTACTCCTGCTCCTATCTTCTATGATTCTATGATGATAGAGTCATAGGGCTTGATTTTTCCAGGCCCGAGGAGGTGGGAATGGAGGCGTATGGGGTGTTAAAATTGCAAAAAATGGTGGGCGGGCCCGACCCCGCCTCCATCCCGCCTCCAAGCAATTTTCCGAAATGCGTGGTTTCTGATCCCATCACCGTCCCGCCTCCAAGAGGCGGGATAGGCCCTTAACAACCACTTAACAGCCTTTGTAGTCCCATTTTGAGAGGCCTTTCTGATTTTAACACTTTTCCGACGTGATGCACGCCTCCTCTGAAACACGACGGTGAAACCTGGCGGTAGCACACTTATATTGCTGACTATCAGCTGCAGCTCCACCATTGAAAAGGAGATTTGATCCATCATCATTCTGGGGGACCTTTTAGCAGGCCTAACCATTGTTGTGGAAGTTTGGAGCATGCTGGTGGCGGTGGTGGTGGTGACTTGGTCCGTGGCCTTGTATGCTGTGGCGTTTCAAGTACTGAAGCGCTCCAGCAATGCAATCACATCCCTCCTATAGTGTGGCGACCAGAACTGCACACAGTATTCCAGCTGTGGCCTAACTAGCGTTTTGTACAGCTCCATCATAACCTCCTTGCTCTTATATTCTGTGCCCACTACAAACAGCAAAGGACCCAGCACCGATCCCTGCGGTACACCACTTTTGCACTCGTGTGCTAGACTCCGCCATCATTGAGGATGGGGATATTCAAGGAGCTTCCTCCTCCCGTTAGTTGTTTAATTGCCCACCACCATTCACAACTGGATGTGGCAGGACTGCAGAGCTTTGATCTCATCCGTTGATGGTGGGATCACTTAGTTCTGTCTATAGCATGCTGCTTCCGCTGTTTAGCATGCATGTAGTCCTGTGTTACAGCTTCCCCAGGTTGGCCCCGCATTTTTAGGTACGCTTGGTGCTGCTCCTGGCCTGCTCTTCTGCACTCCTCATTGAACCAGGGTTGGTCCCCTGACTTGATGGTAATGGTGAGGTTACAGATTGTATGTGTATTAGGTTATTTGTACACACAACTAGCCATTGCAATTTTAGCAAGTCTAACTGTCTGGAGACTTGAGCGATCACATAATGATAATGATCAGCACAATAATCATAAAGAATACACAGCAGTACATATTTTATATGTAGATTATTTCATAGTCATGTCATCTCAGCTGGCTACAGGGCCTCCCTTACAGTATTGTTCCGCAGCAATTGTACACCCATCATTCCTCTATCACCAGTTTGCTCCTTGATTCCCACTCTCATTGCTCTACAATCGGTGACCACTTCTTCACCCATCATGTCCCTGCCCTCTGGTGCTTCCTCACTCAACATCTCTCTCTTACAACCACCCTGTCTGCTTTTAAAAGTCTCCCAAATTTCGTCTCTTTGACTGTGGTTTTGTGCCAACCATTTTCCATGCTGGAACCAGTCTTAATTACTATACACTTAGAAACGTAGAACATTACAGCACAGAAGGAGGCCATTCGGCCCGTCGTGCCTGTGTTGACTCTTTGAAAGAGCAGTTGTGCTTAGTCCCACACTGCTGCTTTTTGTCCGTAACCCTGTAATTTCCTCATCCTCAAGTACCTGTCCAACTCCCTTTTAAAATTATTTATGGAATCTGCTTTTCAGGTGGAGCATTCCAGATCCCACCAACTCGCTGAGTGAAAAGATTTCTCCTCATCTCTGACCTCTGGTTAATGACCCACTCGTGAGAGGGGATAGTTTTTCTCTATCTACTTTATCAAAACCTCTCATTATCTTAAAACCCTCTATTAGGTCACCTTTTAGTCTTCTCTGTTCCAAGGAAAAGAGTCCTAATTTTTCCAATCTCTCCTCATAACTGAAGTCCCTCATCCCTGGTAACATTCTGGTAAACCTCCTCTTTACCTTTTTTAAGGCCTTTATATCTTTCCTGAAGTGTGGTACTCAGAATTGTCCACAATACACCAGCTGAAGCCTAACTAGTGATTTATAAAGTTCTAGCATGATCTCTTTGCTTTTATATTATTTGCCTTTATTTATAAACCCAAGTAACCTATATGCTTTCTTAACCACCTCATCAACGTGCCCTGCCACCTGTAAGGGTTTGTGTATATGGACACCAAGGTCTCTCTGCCCATCTACAATTTTCAAAATCATGCCATTTAAAGTATATTGTCTTTCCATATTAGTCCTCCCAAAGTGCATCGCTTCACATTTCTGCACATTTCACCATCCTGTCTATGTTATCCTGAAGCCTCTAACTATCCTCGTCACTGTCTACTACATTGCCAAACTTTGTAATGCTGCTCCCTATACTTGAGTCTAGGTTGCAACTTTGGTGTCATATTTGATGTGTCTCTGACCACACAGCCACGCCATCACCAAGACCACCCATTTCCACCTCCGCAACATTACCTAACTTCGCCCCTGGCCCCTTGCTGCCGAAACCCCTATCCACGCCCCTGTCATCTCTAGACCTGACCACTCCAAAGCACTCCAGGCCGGCCTCCCATCCTCCTCCTACCATAAAATTAGAGGTCATCCAAAACTCTACTGCCCATGTCCCAACTTGCACCAAGTCCCGTCCATCCATCACCCCCGTGCTTGCTGACCCACACTGGCTCTCGGCCAAGCAATGCCTCTATTTCAAATCTCTCATCCTTGCCTTCAAAACCCTCTATAGCCTCACCTCTCTCCATCCCCGAAACCTCCTCCAGCTCTACAACACTCCGAGACATCTGCGCTCCTCCAACTATGGCCTGCTGCGCAGCTCCAATTCCAATCGCTCCACCGTTGGTGGCCGTGCCTTCAGCTGCTGAGGCCCCAAGCTCCAGAATTCCCTCCCCAAACCTCTCTGCCTCTCCACCTCTCCTTCCTCCTTTGAGACACTCCCCAAAACCCACCTCTTTGACCAAGCTTTTGATCATCTGCCCTAATATCTCCCTATGTGGCGTGGCATCAAATTCTGTCTGTGTGGAGTTTGCACATTCTCCCCGTGTCTGCGTGGGTTTCCTCCGGGTGCTCCGGTTTCCTCCCACAGTCCAAAAATGTGCGGGTTAGGTTGATTTGGCTATGATAAATTGACCCTTAGTGTTGGGGGGGATTAAATATGTGGGGTTACGGGGATAGGATGGGATATGTTAGGGGGAATTAAATATGTGGGGTGGGTGGGATATGTGTCGGTGCAGGCTCGATGGGCCGAGATGGCCTCTATCTGTACTGTGGGGATTCTGTGTGGGAGAGCAGGGACAGGGTACTGGATTTGGATGATCAGCCATGATCGTATTGAATGGTGGAGCAGGCTCGACGGGCCGAATGGCCCACTCCTGCTCCTAGTTTCTATGTTTCTATGACAACGCTCCTGTGATGCGCCTTGGAATGTTTTTCTATGTTAAAGGTGCCATACAAATGCAAATGGTTGTTGTTGTTATTGTAGGTAATTTATAAAAATTGAAAAGAGTAATGGACCCGAAACTAACCCTTGGCGAACACCACTGCAAACCACCTCCCAGTCTGAAAAACATCCATCCACCACCACCCTCTGCTTCCTGTCACTGAGCCAATTCCGTATACATACTGCCACTTTCCCCTTAATTGATGAGTGCACAGTGTTCAGTTCCAATCGCAACTCCTCAGATAATGAAGCAGTCCGTGCCCGCATGCAGCAATACCTGGATGACATTCAGGCTTGGGGTGATAACGTGGCAAGTAACATTCGTGCCACACCAGTGCCAGGTAATGACTATCTCCAACAAGAAAGAATCTAACCACTGCCCCTTGATATTCAATGGCATTACCATCCCCGAATCCCCCACCATCAACATCCTGGGGGTCACCATTGACCAGAAACTTAACTGGACCAACCACATAAATACTGCGGTGAGTGTCTCACCTCCTGACTCCCCAAAGCCTTTCCACCATCTACAAGGCGCAAGTCAGGAGTGTGATGAAATACTCTCCACTTGCCTGGATGAGTGCTGCTCCAACAACACTCAAGAAGCTGGACACCATCCAGGACAAAGCAACCCGCTTGATTGCCATCGCATCCACCACCTTAAACATTCACTCCCTCCACCACCGGCGAACCGTGGCTGCGTTTTGTACTATCTACAAGATGCACTGCAGCAACTCGCCAAGGCTTCTTCGACAGCACCTCCCAAACCCGCGACCTCTACCACCTAGATGGACAAGGGCAGCAGGCGCATGGGAACACCATCACCTGCAAGTTGCACACCATCCTGACTTTGAAATATATTCCTTCATCGTCGCTGGGTCAAAATCTTGGAATTCCCTCCCTAACAGCACTGTGGGAGTACCTTCACCACACGGAGTGCAGCGTTTCAAGAAGGCTGCTCACCACCCCCTTCTCAGGGGCAATTAGGGATGGGCAATAAATGCTGGCCTTGCCAGCGACGCCCACCTCCCATGAATGAATAAAAAAATAATTCCATGAGCTTCCATCTTCTTAACCTGCCTCCTGTGTGGCACTTTGTCGAATGCCTTCCAAAAGTCCATATATACAACATCTACTGCACTACCTTGATCAACCTTCTCTGTTACCTCACTTAAATAACATGGAGTTAGGAATTGGGAGAACTATATCAAAATTTACTGACAACACCAATTTGAGGGATATGGAAAATTAGGTCAAGGGCTATGAAACACTGCAGGAGGATATAGAAAGTTTAGTACGATAGGCAGATAGTTGGAAGGTGCAGTTTGATATGGAGAAATGTAAAGCAGTGCATTTTGGAAGTAAGAATAGGGAAAGGAAATGTGCTTTTAAAGACAAGATTTTAAATAATGTGAAGGCGCAGTAGGACCTTGGTTTGCACATATACATGTCATTAAAGGTGGCAATGCAAGTAAATAAACCATAAAAAAGGAAAAGAAAAATATTGATATTGTAAAATACAAAAGCAAGGAGGTATTGTACTTGCACGAGACCTTATTGGGATCTAATCAGGAATGTGGTTTATTAATTTATATATTCTTCGAATGTGGGTGATGCTGGCAAGGCTGCATTTATTGCCCATCCCTGGCTGTCCTGAGAAGTTGATGGTGAGCCTTCTTTATGGCCCCTTATTAGGGACCATAAAGGTAACCTGTGTGGAGGCGGAAGACATGGGTATGATTCTTAATGAATACTTTACATCTGTTTTCACAAAAGAGTGGGACGATGCAGAAATTGCAATCAGGGAGGAGGAGTGTGAAATATTAGATGAAATCAACATAGTGAAAAAGGAAGTATTAAGGGGTTTAGCATCTTTGAGAGTGGATAAATCCCCGAGCCCGGATGAAATGTATCCCAGACTGTTAAGAGAAGTAAGAGAGCAAATAGCAGAGGCTCTGACCATCATTTTCCAATCCTCTCTGGCTACAGGTGTGGTGCCGGAGGACTGCTAATGTGGTACCGTTGTTCAAAAAGGGAGAAAGGGATAGACCTAGTAATTACAGACCAGTCAGCCTAACCTCGGTGGTGGGAAAATTATTGGAAAGAATTCTGTGGGACAGGATAAATCTTCATTTAGAAAGACACAGATTAATCAGGGACAGTCAGCATGGTTTTGTTAAGGGAACGTTGTGTCTGACTAACTTGATTGAATTTTTTGAGGAGGTAACATGGAGGGTTGATGAGGGTAGTGCATTTGATGTAGTCTATTTGGATTTTAGCAAGGCTTTTGATAAGGTCCCGCATGGCAGACTGGTCACAAAAGTAAAAGCCTATGGGATCCATGGCAAAGTAGCAAGTTGGATCCAAAATTGGCTCAGAGGCAGGAAACAAAGGGTAATGGTCGAAGGTTGTTTTTGTGACTGGAAGGCTGTTTCCAGTGGGGTTCCGCTGGGCTCAGTACTGGGTCCTTTGCTTTTTGTGGTATATATCAATGATTTGGACTTGAATGTAGGAAGTATAATTAAGAAGTTTGCAGATGATACAAAAATTGGCCGTGTAGTTGATAATGAAGAAGAAAGCTGTAGACTGCAGGAAGATGTCAATGGACTGGTCAGGTGGGCAGAACAGTGGCAGATGGAATTCAAATGGAGAAGTGGGAGGTAATGCATTTGGGGAGGGCTAACAAGGCAAGGGAATATACAATAAATGGTAGGACACTGAGAAATGCAGAGGATCAGAGGGATCTTGGAGTGCATATCCACAGATCCCTGAAGGTAGCAGGACAGGTAGATAAGGTGGTTAAGAAGGCATATGGGATACTTGCCTTTATTAGCCTAGGCATAGAATATAAGAGCAGAGAGGTTATGCTTGAACTGCATAAAGCACTAGTTAGGCCACAGCTAGAATACTGCATGCAGTTCTGGTCACCACATTACAGGAAGGATGTGATTGCACTCGAGAGGGTGCAGAGGAGATTTACGAGGATGTTGCTTGGGCTGAGGAATTTTAGCTATGAGGAAAGATTGGATAGGCTGGGATATTTTTCTTTGGAACAGAGGAGGCTGAGGGGAGACCTAATTGAGGTGTATAAAATTATGAGGGGCCTAGATAGAGTGGATAGGAAGGACATATTTCTCTTAGCAGAGGGGTCGATAACCAGGGGGCATAGATTTAAAGTAATTGGTAAGAGGTTTAGAGGGGATTTGAGGAAAAATGTTTCCAACAGAGGGTGGTGGGGATCTGGAACTCACTACCTGAAATGATGGTAGAGGCAGAAACCCTCATCACATTTAAAAAGTACTTGGATATGCACTTGAAGTGCCGTAACCTACAAGGCTACAGACCAAGTGCTGGACAATGGGATTAGGCTGGATAGCTTTTTGTCGGCCGGCACAGACAAAATGGGCTGAATGGCCTCCTTCTGTGCTGTAAATTTCTATGATTCTATGATTCTCCTTGAACTACTTCAATCCTTGTGCTGATGGTGTTCACACAATGGTGTTCCATCGGGAATTTCAGGATATTGACGCAATCAAGATGAACAAATAGCATTATTCGGCTGTGAGGATGTTGTGTGACTCAGAGGGAGTGCAGCCCTTGCCAAAAAGCAGGGAATTACTTCTTATTCAAAGTATTCCTCCAATATCTATGCAATACAAAACATAATCTATTGCCTTTTACTAATTTAATTTTTTTCATTCAGTGGAAACCCACCATTTGGGTCACCCTTCCCTCCATAACTAATCTGGTGAAGTCCCCAATATGGGGAGAAGCTTCCTGATTCCCGACTTGTTCCATCCATTTTAAAGTGGATTCCAACATGAGATCAGCCTTGAAGCTGGTCCAGACCGGCATGGCACCAGGGGAAAAAAGCCGACTGGCAGTGTACAGAGCTATGAATTTCTGCAAGCAAAATCCATTAATAATAGACTTTCCTTTTTAAATTAAAATGACTAAATCTCACTCCGAAATAAACAACACTTGACAGCGTTGGTAATTACACTTTACCCTCCTGACAGTATTTGCTGCATTAAAGAAATGCATTGTATTCAAGGTAGTGGGAGGGGAGGGCTGGAGCTGGATGGACAGTGAGCTGGGCTGGGCCGGAAGGGGAGTGAGCTGGGTGGGAAGTGAGCTGGGCTGGGCTGGGTGGGGAGTGAGCTGGGCTGAGCTGGGTGGGGAGTGAGCTGGGCTGAGCTGGGTGGGGAGTGAGCTGGGCTGAGCTGGGTGGGGAATGAGCTGGGTGGGGAGTGAGCTGGGCTGAGCTGGGTGGGGAGTGAGCTGGGCTGAGCTGGGTGGGGAGTGAGCTGGGCTGAGCTGGGTGGGGAGTGAGCTGGGCTGAGCCCGGGATTAACCGAGTGAACCTTCTTTGTACTGACTCGAGAGCAAGTATGTCTTTTCTTAAGTATGGACACCAAAACTGTATGCAGTATTCCAGGTGTGGTCTCACCAATACCTTGTACAACTGAAGCAATACCTCCCTATTTTTATATTCTATCCCCCTAGCAATGAAAGCCAACATTCCATTGGCCTTCTTAATCACTTGCTGCACCTGCATACTAACCTTTTGAGTTTCGTGCACCAGGACCCCCAGATCCCTTTGTACTTCAGTACTTTCCAGTTTTTTGCCATTAAGATAATAACTTGCTCTACTATTTTTCCTGTCAAAGTGCATAACCTCACACTTTCCAGTATTGTATTCCATCTGCCAAATCTCTGCCCACTTACTTAGCCTGTCTATGTCCCCTTGCAGATTTTCTATGTCCTCCTCACTCACTACTTTCCCTCCCATCTTAGTATCATCTGCAAACTTTGATATGTTACACTCGGTCCCCTCCTCCAAATCGTTAATATAGATTGTAAAGAGTTGGGGACCCAGCACTGACCCCTGCGGAACACCACTAGTTACTGATTGCCAGTCTGAGAATGAACCATTTATCCCAACTCTCTGCCTTCTGTTAGATAGCCAATCCTCTATCCATGCCAGAATATTACCCCCAATCCCGTGATTTTTTATCTTAAGCAATAATCTTTTGTGTGGCACCTTGTCAAATGCCTTTTGGAAGTCTAAATACACCACATCCACTGGTTCCCCTTTATCCACCCTGTATGTTACTTCCTCAAAGAACTCCAGCAAATTTGTCAAACATGACTTCCCCTTCATAAAACCATGCTGACTTTGTCCTATTAAATTATGATTATCCAAATGTCCCGTTACTGTCTCTTTAATAATGGACTCCAAAATTTTACCTACCACAGATGTTAGGCTATAGTTTCCAGCCTTCTGTCTACTGCCCTTTTTAAATAAGGGTGTTACATTAGCAGTTTTCCTGTCTGCCGGGATCTTTGCTGAGTCCAGGGAGTTTTGGAAAATTATTACCAATGCATCCACAATCCCTACCGCCACTTCCCTCAAGACCCTAGGATGTAAGCCATCAGGTCCAGGTGATTTATTCGCCTTGAGTCCCATTATTTTATTGAGTACCACTTCCTTAGTGATTTTGATCGTGTTTAGCTCCTCCCCCCCTGTTTGTCCAGTGTTGGGATATTCTTAGTGTCCTCTACTGTAAAGACTGATACAAAATATTCATTCAGTGTATTTGCCATCTCCATATTTCCCACCATTAATTTCCCGGTCTCATCCTCTAAGGGACCAACATTTACTTTAGCCACCCTTTTTCTTTTTATATAACTATAAAAACTCTTACTATCTGTTTTTATATTTTTTGCTAATTTACTTTCATAATCTATCTTCCCTTTCTTAATCAATCTTTTTGTTATTTTTTGCTCTCTTTTAAAGTTTTCCCAATCCTCTATCCTCCCACTAGATTTGGCTACCTTATAAGCCCTTGGTTTTAGTCGAATACTATCCTTAATTTCTTTACTTAGCCACGGATGACTGTCTTTTCTTTTACACCCTTTTCTTCTCAGTGGAATATATATTTTTTGGAAGTTGTAAAATAACTCCTTAAATGTACACCACTGATCATGTATCAACTTACCCTTTAATCTATTTTCCCAATCCACTCTACTCAATTCCGCTCGCATACCTTCACAGTCTCCTTTATTCAAGCTTAGCACGCTTGTTTGAGATCCAACCTTCTCACCCTCTAATTGAATATGGAATTCAACCATGTTATGGTCACTCATTCCAAGGGGATCCTTTACTAGGACATTTTTAATTAATCCTGTCTCGTTACACAGGACCAGATCTAAGGTTGCTTGCCCCCTGGTCGGTTCAGTTACATACTGCTCAAGAAACCCATCCCTAATACACTCAATGAACTCATCCTCAAGGCAGCCCTGCCCAATTTGATTTGTCCAATTAATATGATAGTTAAAATCCCCCATAATTATAGATGTTCCCTTATTACAAGCCTCAACTATTTCCTGATTGATACTCCGTCCAACAGAGTTGCAACTGTTCGGAGGCCTATAGACTACGCCCGCTAGTGTTTTTTTTCCCTTATTATTCCTTATCTCCACCCAAACTGTTTCATTATCCTGATGATGGGTGAAACTAGAACTAGGGGGCATAGTCTTAGAATAAGGGGCTGCTCTTTCAAAACTGAGATGAGAAGGAACTACTTCACTCAGAGGGTGGTAGGTCCATGGAATATGCTGCCCCAAAAAGCTGTAGAAGCTACATCATTACATAAATTTAAAACAGAAATAGACAGTTTCCTAGAAGTAAAGGGAATTAAGGGTTACAGGGAGTGGGCAGGAATTTGGACATGAGTCTAGGTTCGGATCGGTCATGGCCCTGTGGATAGCGTAGCGGGCCCAGGGGCCGTGTAGCCTGATCCTGCTCCTATTTCGTGTGTCCAATTCTGTTGGGTTCAGGAGATGGTTCTGTGATAGTAGATTGGCGGTCAGGATCAGATCAGCCATGATCTTATTGAATGGCGGAGCAGGCTCGAGGGGCCAATTGGCCTACTCCTGCTCCTATTTCTTATGTTCTTATGAGCTGGGTGGGGAGTGAGCTGGGCTGAGCTGGGTGGGGAGTGAGCTGGGCTGAGCTGGGTGGGGAGTGAGCTGGGCTGAGCTGGGTGGGGAGCTGAGCTGGGTTGAGCTGGGTGGGGAGTGAGCTGGGTGGGGAGTGAGCTGGGCTGGGCTGGGTGGGGAGTGAGCTGGGCTGAGCTGGGTGGGGAGTGAGCTGGGCTGAGCTGGGTGGGGAGTGAGCTGGGCTGAGCTGGGTGGGGAGCGAGCTGGAGCTGGAGCTGGATGGGAAGTGAACTGGAGCTGGGTTGAGCTGGGTAGGGAGGGAGCTGGATCTGAGTGGAGAGTGAGCTGGGCTGGGCTGAGCTGGGTGGAGAGGGGAGTGAGGTGGGCTGAGCTGGGTGGGGAATAAGCTGGGCTGGGTTGACTTGAGCTGGGCTGAGCCGGAGAGTGAGCTGGGTTGGGTTGGGTTGAGCTGGACTGGAGCTGGAGGGAGAGTGAGCTGAGCTGGATTGAGAGTGAGCTGGAACTGGGTGGGGAGTGAGCTGAGCTGAGCTGGGCGGGATGGAGAGTGAGCTGGGCTGGATGAAGAGTGTGCTGGGCTGTGCTGGGCTGGGTGGGATGGAGAGTGAGCTGGGCTGGATGAAGAGTGAGCTGGGCTGTGCTGGGCTGGGTGGGATGGAGAGTGAGCTGGGCTGGAGGGTGAGCTGGGCTGGGTGGGATGGAGAGTGAGCTGGGCTGGGATGGAGGGTGGGCTGGGCTGGAGGGTGAGCTGGGCTGGGCTGAGCTGGGTGGGGAAATGAGCTGGGCTGGGTTGGGTTGAGCTGGGCTGAGCCGGAGAGTGAGCTGGGCTGGGTTGGGTTGAGCTGGGCTGAGCCGGAGAGTGAGCTGGGCTGGGTTGGGTTGAGCTGGGCTGAGCCGGAGAGTGAGCTGGGTTGGGTTGGGTTGAGCTGGACTGGAGCTGGAGGGAGAGTGAGCTGGAACTGGGTGGGGAGTGATCTGAGCTGAGCTGGGCTGGGCGGGATGGAGAGTGAGCTGGGCTGGGCTGGGCGGGATGGAGATTGAGCTGGGCTGGATGAAGAGTGAGCTGGGCTGTGCTGGTCTGGGCGGGATGGAGAGTGAGCTGGGCTGGAGGGTGAGCTGGGCTGTGCTGGTCTGGGTGGGATGGAGAGTGAGCTGGGCTGTGCTGGGATGGAGGGTGGGCTGGGCTGGGCGGGATGGAGAGTGAGCTGGGCTGTGCTGGGATGGAGGGTGGGCTGGGCTGGGATGGAGGGTGGCTGGGCTGGGTGGGATGGAGAGTGAGCTGGGCTGTGCTGGGATGGAGGGTGGGCTGGGCTGGATGGAGAGTGAGCTGGGCTGTGCTGGGATGGAGGGTGAGCTGGGCTGGGTGGGATGGAGAGTGAGCTGGGCTGTGCTGGGATGGAGGGTGGGCTGGGCTGGGATGGAGGGTGGCTGGGCTGGGTGGGATGGAGAGTGAGCTGGGTTGTGCTGGGATGGAGGGTGGGCTGGGCTGGGTGGGATGGAGAGTGAGCTGGGCTGGGCTGGGATGGAGAGTGAGCTGGGCTGTGCTGGGCGGGATGAGAGTGAGCTGGGCTGGGCTGGGATGGAGAGTGAGTTGGGCGGGATGGAGAGTGAGCTGGGCTGTGCTGGGATGGAGGGTGAGCTGGGCTGGGTGGGATGGAGAGTGAGCTGGGCTGTGCTGGGATGGAGGGTGGGCTGGGATGGAGGGTGGGCTGGGCTGGGTGGGATGGAGAGTGAGCTGGGTTGTGCTGGGATGGAGGGTGGACTGGGCTGGGTGGGATGGAGAGTGAGCTGGGCTGGGCTGGGATGGAGAGTGAGCTGGGCTGTGCTGGGCGGGATGAGAGTGAGCTGGGCTGGATTGGCCTGGGTGGGATGGAGGGTGAGCTGGGCGGGATGGAGAGTGGGCTGGGCTGGGATGGAGGGTGAGCTGGGCTGTGCTGGGATGGAGGGTGAGCTGGGCTGGGTGTGATGGAGAGTGAACTGGGCTGGAGCTAGAGTTGAGCTGGAGCTAGGTTGAGCTGGATAGGAAGTGAACTGGAGCTGGGTGGGGAGTGAGCTGGGCTTGGATGAGCTGGATGGAGAGTTAACTGGAGCTGGGTTGAGTTGGGTGGGGAGGGAGCTGGATCTGAGTGGCGAGTGAGCTGGGCTGGGCTGAGCTGGGTGGAGAGGAGAGTGAGGTGGGCTGAGCTGGGTGGGGAATAAGCTGGGCTGGGTTGGGTTGAGCAGGGCTGAGCCGGAGAGTGAGCTGGGTTGGGTTGGGTTGGGTTGAGCTGGACTGGAGCTGGAGGGAGAGTGAGCTGAGCTGGATTGAGAGTGAGCTGGAACTGGGTGGGGAGTGAGCTGAGCTGAGCTGGGCGGGATGGAGAGTGAGCTGGGCTGGGTGGAATGGAGAGTGAGCTGGGCTGGATGAAGAGTGAGCTGGGCTGTGCTGGTCTGGGTGGGATGGAGCGTGAGCTGGGCTGGATGAAGAGTGAGCTGGGCTGTGCTGGGCTGGGTGGGATGGAGAGTGAGCTGGGCTGGAGGGTGAGCTGGGCTGGGTGGGATGGAGAGTGAGCTGGGCTGTGCTGGGATGGAGGGTGGGCTGGGCTGGGTGGGATGGAGAGTGAGCTGGGCTGGGATGGAGAGTGAGCTGGGCTGTGCTGGGCGGGATGAGAGTGAGCTGGGCTGGGCTGGGATGGAGGGTGGGCTGGGCTGGAGGGTGAGCTGGGCTGGGCGGGATGGAGAGTGAGCTGGGCTGGGCTGGTCTGGGTGGGATGGAGGGTGAGCTGGGCGGGATGGAGAGTGGGCTGGGCTGGGATGGAGGGTGAGCTGGGCTGGGCTGGGTGGGATGGAGAGTGAGCTGGGTTGGGCTGGGATGGAGGGTGAGCTGGGCTGTGCTGGGATGGATGGTGGGCTGGGCTGGAGGGTGAGCTGGGCTGGGTGGGAGGGAGAGTGAGCTGGGCTGGGCTGGGCTGGGTGGGATGGAGAGTGAGCTGGGCTGGATGAAGAGTGAGCTGGGCTGTGCTGGTCTGGGTGGGATGGAGAGTGAGCTGGGCTGGATGAAGAGTGAGCTGGGCTGTGCTGGTCTGGGTGGGATGGAGAGTGAGCTGGGCTGGATGAAGAGTGAGCTGGGCTGTGCTGGGCTGGGTGGGATGGAGAGTGAGCTGGGCTGGAGGGTGAGCTGGGCTGGGCGGGATGGAGAGTGAGCTGGGATGGAGGGTGGGCTGGGCTGGGCGGGATGGAAAGTGAGCTGGGCTGGGCTGGGATGGAGGGTGGGCTGGGCTGGGCTGGAGGGTGAGCTGGGCTGGGCGGGATGGAGAGTGAGCTGGGCTGGGCTGGCCTGGGTGGGATGGAGGGTGAGCTGGGCGGGATGGAGAGTGGGCTGGGTGGGATGGAGGGTGAGCTGGGCTGGGTGGGATGGAGAGTGAGCTGGGCTGGGATGGAGGGTGAGCTGGGCTGTGCTGGGATGGAGGGTGGGCTGGGATGGAGGGTGAGCTGGGCTGTGCTGGGATGGAGGGTGGGCTGAGATGGAGAGTGAGCTGGGCTGGGATGGAGGGTGAGCTGGGCTGGGTGGGATGGAGAGTGAGCTGGGCTGGGATGGAGGGTGAGCTGGGCTGTGCTGGGAGGGAGGGTGGGCTGGGATGGAGGGTGAGCTGGGCTGTGCTGGGATGGAGGGTGGGCTGGGATGGAGGGTGAGCTGGGCTGTGCTGGGATGGAGGGTGAGCTGGGCTGTGCTGGGATGGAGGGTGGGGTGGGATGGAGAGTGAGCTGGGCTGTGCTGGGATGGAGGGTGGGGTGGGATGGAGAGTGAGCTGGGCTGTGCTGGGATGGAGGGTGGGGTGGGCTGTAGGGTGGGATGGAGAGTGAGCTGGGCTGTGCTGGGATGGGGGTGAGCTGGGCTAGGCTGGGTGGACAGTGAGTGGAACGCGCCGCGGTGGAGAGCCAGACGTCAATGGATGATTGACGGGAGTCGGCGGTGAGGGGTGGAATGTTGTGACGTGTGTGTTTCCCAGGCTCGGTAACCAGTGGAAACGGAGCTTTGTGCGGGCGGTGGGAGCCTGGGCTCGGAGAGCGCTGACGGCGCCGGTGAGTGTCTGGGGCCGGGACAAGGGGGCGGTGAGGGTGCGGGGGCCCGGGGCGGTGAGGGGACAGCGGGGAAGAGCGAGCCCTGCGCTTGCTGCTGTTTGGTCCCCTCCCCGGTGACAGCCTCCGGCCTCGGGGAGCCTCCGGTTGTTTATTCCGTCTAATTGCCCCTTTCTGCACCGTGGCTCCAGGTTGTAATTGGCTGTCATCTCGCACCGTGTCTCCGCTGGGAAACGGCTGTCAACGGCTCCCTGCTGTCACCCGGGGACTCGCGCGCGGTTGCAGCCTTTAATACTGTTGGCGGGTCCGAGATGGGGCTTGGGTGCGAATGGGGGGAGTTTGTGGATGACACTGGACTATGAAACGTAACGTTGGACTAAGGTTGAGCTGAACCATTTTGCCAGTACAAGTGTAGATTTTCCAAATGGATTCCATGTTTTACCATTGGAGAGGTACAGTTACAGACAGAATTCACGGGAACGGTTGGTTACGGCGAAAATGTATTTAATTTGCCTTGTGCTGATATTCTGATATTGCTGTTCTATCAGATGCAATAGTTCGTGTGTTTTGTTCTGTTCCATTTGTCAATTCACTGCTGAGCACAGCACTACTGTAATTTAATAAATTGCAGAACTGACACGGAATTGAACAGTCTAATCTCAATGGTATAATACCAATCAGGTAAGTATTTTAACACAAGTAAAGCAAATATGCAAAGTTAAATGGTTTAAAAGTGGGGAATTATATTAGAAACTTTCAGAAGAATATAACAAAGCCTTGGATACAGTAACATACAGGAGATTGGCGGACAAGATCAGAAAGCATGAAATGCGCTAGGTTTCTGCAGGGCAGAAGCTCAACCGGAGGAAGGGAAGTGTGGAGTACATCGATCTCCGTCAGAATGGAGGAGTTTGATAGCAGGTTGATTCGGGGGTCTGTGCTGGGGTATCAATGTACATAAACGAAATGAAAGTGGGGACAGAGTTGTTTGCTGACGATACTAAACGTGGGCAGAGGGACTGCAAGTAATGGAGGACAAGCAGACGAAATGCAGAGGGATTTGGATAGATTGGGGGTGGGGAGGGGGGTGCTGAGTGCCAGGTGTTATTTAATGTAGACAAATACAAGGTGACAAGACTGGGGAAGGGAAATATGGAGATAGAATATACCTTACATCGTTCTCAAGAACATTACAACCATTGGATGACTTTGCAAGTGTAGTCAATGTTATGTAAGCAAAGATTAACAATAGTAGACTGCAGGACATAATGCAGGGGAGTGATATTCGTATGCTTTTGTTCATGTGGAGAAAAACTCTGCTGTCCATATCCTAACCTGCACCAAGTCCCGCTCACCCATCACCCCTGTGCTTGCTGACCTACATTGACTCCTGATCCACCAACACCTCAATTTTAAAATTCTCATCCTTGCATTCAAATCCCTCCATGGCCTCGCCCTGCCCCTCTCTATCTGTAACCTCTTTCAGCTCTACAACCCTCTGAAAACTGTGTTCCTCCAACTCTACCTTTTATGCATCCCCCACTCCCTTCACCCCACCAAATATAGCCATGTCTTCAGACATCTAGGCCCTAAGCTCTGAAATTCTGTCCCCAAACCTTTCTGTCTCTCCACCCTCCACCTCTCCCTACTCATTTAAGTCCCTTTTTAAAACCTACATCTTTGACCAATCTTTTAGTTACCAGTCCTAATATTGCCTCCTTTGGCTCAGTGTGAATTTTTGTCAGATTACACTCCTATGAAGCATCTTGGAACATTTTCCTATGTTTAAAGGTGCTATATAAATGCAAGTTGTTATTGTTGAAAATGGGGGGAAATATAGGTAAAAAACCGAGCACTTACAGAAACAAATGGAGTATACAGGAAAAGTCTGCTGGTGATTTAGAACATTAACATTTTGTTATATGATGGATGTATCAGTGAAATATAAACTGTTATTTCAAGTGTCAGCTGTGGCTCAGTTGGTAGCACCCTCGCCTCTGAGTCAGAAGGTTGTGGGTTCAAGTTCCACTCCAGGGACTTGAGCACATAAATCTAGGCTGACACTCCAGTGCAGTACTGAGGGAGTGCTGCGCTGTTGGATGAGATGTTAAACCGAGGCCCTGTCTGCTCTCTCAGGTGGACGTAAAAGAACCCATGGCACTATTTCGAAGAAGAGAAGGGGAGTTATCCCCGGTGTCCTGGCCAATATTTATCCCTCAATCAACATCACTAAAACAGATTATCTGGTCATTATCACATTGCTGTTTGTGGGAGCTTGTTGTGCGCAAATTGGCTGCCCTGTTTCCTACATTACAACAGTGACTACACTCCAAAAGTATTTCATTCGCTGTAAAGTGCTTTGAGACCTCCGGTGGTCGTGAAAGGCGCTATATAAATGCAAGTCTTTTTTCTTTCTGTAATAGAAATAGAAAATGCTAGTATACATAGGTCAGTCAGTATCTGTATTCCTGGAACATTGATCTGTCATTCTTCTTTGCAGATGCTGAGTGATCTGTATATTTCCAATATTTTTTCTTTTTATTTTGTTTCAGATTTTCCGTATGTCATTTTTTCTCTGTGGTATTACTAACAGTTTTTTTATGATTGAGGCAGTTTTTGGACTTTATAGATTTTAAAGTTCGATATTTTAAAAATCTATTGTTGTACCCTTAGTGTTGTATAAAAGTATAATTATTTACATTTAATTGGTGAGGGTAATCAGCATAATAAGCTCACAGCAGTGAATTGTAAATAAAGTTTAAACACTTCCCCTTGTATAACCATCTTAGCCCTTCATCTATTATTTGAATACATATTAGTAAAGTTTTATGTATATTTTACTGTACAACTAGTAGTATAGTTGTGATGCAGAAGTATCCACCAGGAGCCTTCCGTTCAATCAATCAATAATGTAGTAAAAAGATGCAGCAGTTTTGATAAATTGAAAAAGAACAGCTGATGCTCGTTGGGCCAGAACTATTAACTGTTGGTGTAAACACTGCTATTGTAATATGTAAAGTAGAAGACAAGAGCTGCAGCACAGATGTAACCACAGATCGCAAAGCATACTGAGTTGATCGTGAACAGAGTGGGAAGTTTAGAATTTGGTTCGAGTAGGAATTCAGTGCAGAGGGGGTCAGATGTGCTTCTTTTTGCCTTTAGCACTTGTAGTGGTTTGTGTAAACTTGAGGCAGTAAGTAGTGCTTAGTACAAGTTAGTGTGTAAAAAGAGAATAAAAAAACAACCTTTAAAACAGACTAAAAAAATATAGACTAAGATAAGGTAAGGAACAAAGATAAAGAACTAGGACAACTAAACTGGGTTTCAAAAAGCGTGAGATTTTCCAGTAGCATCTACTTGGCTGGGGTAAACAAATCCCAACTCCCAATAATTGAGAAGGACATAAGAATGACAAAGACCAGGGTAATAGATTGGTGAAAAGCCAATTTTGAGGGGCTGAGCATAGAACTTTGCCAATATTGTTGTCCATTTTATTTTCCAAATACAGTAATGGTGTAGAACAGCAATGGGAAACATTTAAAACAGTGTTCAACAGAGTCCAGGAAAAATATATTCTGCTAAAAAAAAACAAGAACAAACTAAACACTAACAATGAATGAATGAGGACATAAAGGAAAAATTGAGTGTAAGGAAAGAGACATACACTAAATACATGGACAGCAGGCGACAGCGTGCCAAGGGAGGATACGAAGAGATTAGGGGAGAAGTCAAAAAAGCAATTAGGAAGGCAAAGAGGAACTATGAAATTAAATTATCAAGGAACATAAAACAAAATAGTAAAATATTTTACAGGCACATAAATAAAAAGGGAAAGGTAAGATGGGAATAGGGCCTCTAAGGGATGGACAGGATAAAATCACGGGCAGCGACAGCGAAATAGCAGAAATATTAAATTATTACTTTGCTTCAGTATTTACCAGGGAGACAGATTAGGTGGACATGATATCGGAAGATGAGATTAGAAATTATATAACCACATTTAAAATAACAAAAGAGAAATATTAAATATCAAATTCAAAAAGGATAAAATCCCTGGTCTGGACAGTTTGCATCTGCGCATTTTAAAAGAATTTACAGAAGAGATAGTAGAGGCACTCTTACACATATTGAATAATTCATTAGAAAAAGGTGTAGTGCCAGAGGACTGGCAAATAGCTAACATTATAACTATGTTTAAGAAGGGAGATAGAACATGTCCAGGGAACTATAGACCAGTCAGCTTAACATCAGTGGTAGGAAAAATAATGGAATCCCTACTAAAGGAGAAAGTAGGAAAACATTTAGAAACAAAAAATATAATAGCATGGATTTCAAAAGGGAAAGCCTTGCTTGACCAACCTCATTGAATTCTTTGAAGAGGTAACAGAGAGCATAGACAAGGGTGATGCAGTAGATGTAATCTATCTAGATTTCCAAAAGGTCTTCGATAAGGTGCCACACAATAGATTAGTGAATAAGGTCAGAGCATGTGGAGTCAGGGGACAAGTAGCAGAATGGATAGCTAGCTGACTGCAAGACAGAAAGCAGAGAGTAGGGGTAAAGGGTAGCTATTCAGAGTGCCAGAAGGTGGAAAGTGGGGTTGCACAAGGATCAGTGCGGGAACCAATGTTATTCACAATTTATATTAACGATTTAGACTTTGGAATCAAAAACAATTTCTAAATTTGTTGATGACACCAAATTTTGTGGGGGGATGGGGGGGGATAGTCAACACTGAGGAGCACTGCAACAAATTACAAGAAGACATTAATAAACTTGCAGAATGGGCATATAATTGGCAAATGCATTTCAACACAGGTAAGTGTAAGGTATTGCATTTTGGTAAGATGAATAAGGGTCATATATTACTTGGAAAATAAGAATCCAAATAGGTAGAGGAGCAAAGGGATCTGGTCGTACAAATACACAAATCACTAAAAGTAGTGACGCAGATTAATAAGGCCATATAAAAAGCAAACCAAGCACTAGGGTTCATTTCTAGAGAGATAGAATTGAAAAGTCGAGAAATTATGCTAAAATTGTATTGAACCTTGGTTAGACCACACTTGGAGTACTGTGTAACGTTCTGGTCGCCATATTATAAAAAGGATATAGAGGCATTGGAGAGGGTTCAAAAGAATTTACAAGGATGATACCAGGAATGCGAGGTTATACCTATTAGGAAAGGATGAACAGGCTGGGTCTCTTTTCTCTTGAAAAGAGAAGGTTGAGGGGTGACCTAATAGAGGTCTTTAAAATTATGAAAGGTTTTGATAGAGTAGATACAGAGAGCATGTTTCCACTTGTGGGGAAGAGCAAAACTAGAGGCCATCAATATAAGATAGTCACCAAGAAATCAAATAGGGAATTCAGAAGAAACTTCTTTACCCAGAGAGTGGTGAGAATGTGGAACTCGCTACCGCAGGGAGTGGTTGAGGCGAATAGTATAGATGCATTTAAGGGGTGGCTAGATAAGCAAATTAAGCAGAAGGAAATAGAGGTGCCGTCTTTCGAATGAGATGTTAAACCGAAGCCCCGTCTGCTCTCTCGGGTAGACTTAAAAGATCCTATGGCACTATTTTGAAGAAGAGCAGGGGAGTTATCCCCGGTGTCCTAGCCAATATTTATCCCTCAATCAACATCACTAAAACAAGTTATTTGGTCATTATCACATTGCTGTTTGTGGGAGCTGCGTTGGCTGCCCTGTTTCCTACATTACAACAGGGACTACACTTCAAAAAGTACTTCATTGGCTGTAAAGCGCTTTGGGATGTCCAGTGGTCGTGAAAGGTGCTACATAAATGCAAGTTTTTTTTTAGGGAGGTTTATGCTGATAGAGTTAGATGAGGAAGGATGGGAGGAGGCCCGAGTGGAGCATAAACGCTCTTCCTGCATCTGCCTTGTTTGGTGATTGCAACAAGTTTCCGGCAGCTCGCTGACACTACTGGGTCGGACATGCTGTAGTTCTCAAAGACTGTGCCTTTGCGTTCAAGGAAAGCACGTTGTACTGCAGAAGAAGGAAGGAGGCATTGTATTGCTGTTTGTTCCAACATGGGTCAGCATACCCAAAGAACACCTCTATTCCCCAATTCAGTTGCTGCTACATGAGGTGGGTGAAAAGAGGTTTGCCATTGAAGGGCACCCTTCTCACAGGAGAGGTGTCTGCACTTTGTGGAAGGTAGTGAGACTGTCAATGTGGTCCAACATCCAGAGAACTTGGGAGCAGATGAGGAATATGTTTAGCAGTATCAGCAAATCTCCCAAGTTAAAGCTACCCAGCCTTCCTTCTACAAATTAGATAAACAAAGTATGCATGCCACACAATTTCCTCCCAAACTGTTATGCCTTGACTGAGGCCGCGTGCAAAGCACTCAACCAATCTTGCAACTCTCTCATAGCTTCAGGGAAAGCTTTTTAATTGAACTTAAAACTATACCTGGTCACCTTTGCATCTTTATAGGTGAGCACACAAAGCAAGCCTGCAACAAAACCTAGCTGGAGAATACATGTTTCTTTAATCATGCATGTTATGATTTGGTCATCTCTAGAAATGTTCTCTTGCTTGTCGCAAAGAGCTGCATCCACAGGCAAACCTGTACTTCGTAGAAACTGAAAAGTAACCTTTATGAGTGAAGTAATTTTGGAGGTAGCGTGCTTAAGGTGAAAAGTAAACCGCTTATTCTGTAGATACTCTCAGTGAATAAATACAAATGCCTCGTACACTTTGGATCTATTCAATAAGTTGAGAAATAATACATTGCAGAACATTTATCACAGGCTATAAACTCTTAGGGTTTATTTAAAAATGAAATTAAGCAGAAGTAAGAGTTAGCGCAGAAGATTTCACTTGATTACAGAACTTTACTCACCTCAAACTTACAAATCAGTTGAATTACTTGAACTTCTCTGCAATAATATGCAAATTTGACCATTATCTATATTATGAAATATATATGTAAAATTGGGTATTCACAGTGAGCTTTTGCTTTCCCCAGATTGTCAGCTGCTTGGCAAAGGCTTGATACAGGACCCCCAATTATATAAAATAAAAACAGGAAATGCTGGAAATACTCAGCAGGTCAGGCAGCATCTGTGGAGAGAGAGAAACAGAGTTAACGTTTCAGGTTGGTGACCCTTCGTCAGAATTATGTCCTCATGCCTTTTTGAATGCTGAATTGGGTCAAAGGGGATAACTTTGCAGCAGATAAACAGAATGGGGTTCAAAGGCAACAGTTGAATTTGGCAATTAACACTTGTTCAGCAACTATGTAGACAGAGACTATTCATCTGGCCTTTGAAAAGACTTTACATGATAAATAGTGTATTTCAGGTACACACATTGATGGTCTGTTTCCAGTGAGCAGTAAACAAAATTGCCACCACCTGTCATCCTGGCTTCTCCTTTAGTAGCTCAGGATGCTTTAAATGAAAGGTGTCATACTGTCGCCTGAGATACTAGTAATGACCTGCATATTCTTGTGTTGTCAGTCACTGACCACCTGCACACTGATGAATTGGAAGGCCTTGTGGTTCCTGAAGGCCATGATGTGTGTAAGGGCCCAGAAGGATACATGGGTAACATCCATAATGCACCAGACTTTGGGGAAGCCTGCAATGTAGAAAAAATGGGTAAAGTAATGAATGTGTTTGCCCTGGCAAGCAATACACCAGTGGCCTGCTTGATGCATTGGTGCACTCTGAATTGACTGGTGGTGTTGCTGTCCCCTATGGTAGTTTGCGGTGTCCCTGAGTCAAACCAGTTCAGGGCTATGCTGAATTTAACAGCTATTGGCAGTGCTAAAAGTAGTGGAAGCTCTCCGTAGGTCAGTTTTCAGCAAACCACACAACTTGGTTATTGCCTACAAAGGCAGTTTTCCTTGGACTTTCTTAGGTAGGTGTGCCTGGGTCTGTAGACGCAGCTGCATGCACAAGGGCAGGGGAGGATGATCAGCCTCTGCTGGTATTGCCCCTTTCATCCACTTGTTTCTTATTCAAAAAATTCAGAATGAGGAGTGCACAAAAGAATTCCGACATCCAGATCTTTAATTGTAGCAATCAAAATTTTGCTGCCAAAATTACAACCAACATGCAGCTATAAAAACCCCAACAATTTGAAATTCAGCTCTCAAAAATGCACGCTTAAATTCTACAATATAAAATGTTCCTGTGAAAAATCCAGCAGACCACTCTTTTAAGAAATCACTTGCTGAAAAGCCTGACCGTCATCGCTTATTTTATATGAGAAAAATGGCAAAACATTGCTTTTAATATTTAAGTTGAACTCTCACATTTCATGAGCTGTGCTAATTGGCAGAGATCCAGTGCAAGGCTTTCCCATTTGATTTCCCATTCCCTCATGCTGGAAAATATACACTAATATTTTCCCAACTATTTCAGTTCAGACATTTCCGATGCCTGCAGCATATTTAATCTGCTTTACATAAGTGGAAATGATGAACGCACTGTTTCTTTCTGAACAGTGTTAGAGGTGAATTAGATGACATTCAATTTTAAAAGATCCTCAACTCAATCATGAGGTCTTAAGTTATGGAAGAAGGCATTTTTTTAAACATGTTGTAAGATTTGGAGTGGGGTCCTCAGTTATATAGTCCCAGCAAAGGCCGGGATCTTTCAGTTTGATTTTGGAGACAGCAGCCACCATTGCCTGTTGTTGGCCGATTTGTGCCTGCAGCTGTTGGATTTTTTTCTAAGCATAGTGCCGATTTAATTCCCTCAACAACAACAACAACAACAACAACTTGTATTTATATAGCGCATTTAACATAGTAAAACGTCCCAAGGCGCTGCACAGGAGTATTTTAAGACAAAAAATTTGACACGAGCCAGATAAGGATTAACTAGGGCAGGTGACCAAAAGCTTGGTCAAAGAGGTAGGTTTCAAGGAGCATCTTAAAGCAGGAAAGAGACGTAGCGAGGCGGAGAGGTTTAGGCAGGAAATTCCAGAGCTTAGGACCTGGGCAACAGAAGGCACGGCCACCAAAGGTTGAGCGATTATAATCAGGGATGTTCGAGGGCAGAATTAGAGGATGGCAGATATCTTGGGGGATTGTGGGGCTGAAGGAGATTACAGATATAGGAAGGGGCGAGGCCATGGAGGGATTTGAAAACAAGGTTGAGAATTTTGAAATTGAGGTGCTGCTTAACCGGGAGCCAATGTAGGTCAGCGAACACTGGAGATGGGCGAACGGGACTTGGTGCGAGTTAGGACACGGGCAGCCGAGTTTTGGATGACCTTAAGTTTACGTAGGGTGGAATGTGGGAGGCCAGCCAGGAGTGCGTTGGAATAGTCAAGTCTAGAGGTAACAAAGGCATGGATGAAGGTTTCGGCAGCGGATGAGCTGAGGCAAGGGTGGAGATGGGCAATGTTACGGAGGTGGAAATAGGCAGTCTTTGTTATGCTGCGGATATGTGGTCAGAAGCTCACTTCAGGGTCAAATATGAGACCAATGTTGCGAACAGTGTGGTTCAGCCTCAGACAGATGTTGGGGAGAGGGATGGAGTCAGGGGAGAGGGATGGAGTCAGTGGCTAGGGAACGGAGTTTGTGGCGGGGACCGAAAACAATGGCTTCTGTCTTCCCAATATTTAATTGGAGAAAATTTTTGCTCATCCAGAACTGTATGTTGGACAAGCAGTCTGACAATTTAGAGACCGTGGAGGAGTTGAGAGAAGAGGTAGTGAGGTAGAGCTGGGTGTCGTCAGCATACATGTGGAAACTGACGCTGTGTTTTCGGATGATGTTGCCAAGGGGCAACATGTAGATGAGAAATAGGAGGGGGCCAAGGATAGATCCTTGGACACCAGAGGTAAGGATGCAGGAGCGGGAAGAGAAGCCATTGCAGGTGATTCTCTGGTTATGATTAGATAGATAAGAATGGAACCAGGTGAGTGCAGTCCCACCCAGCTGGACGACGGTGGAGAGGCGTTGGAGAAGGATGGAGTGGTCAACCGTGTCAAAGGCTGCAGACAAGTTAAGAAGGACGAGGAGGGATAGTTTACCTTTGTCACAGTCACAAAGGATGTCATTTGTGACTTTGATGAGAGCTGTTTCGGTACTGTGGCAAGGGCGGAAACCTGATTGGAGGGATTCAAACATGGAATTGCGGGAAAGATGGGCACGGATTTGGGAGGCGACAACACGTTCAAGGACTTTGGAGAGGAAAGGGAGGTTGGAGATGGGGCGGTAGTTTGCAAGGACGGAGGGATCAAGGGTTGTTTTTTTGAGGAGAGGGGCGATGACGGCAGATTTGACGGAGAGGGGGACAGTACCTGAGGAGAGAGAACCGTTAACAATATCAGCTAACATGGGAGCCAGAAAAGGAAGTTGGATGGTCAGCAGTTTGGTGGGAATAGGGTCGACGGAGCAGGAAATGGGTCTCATGGACAAGATGAGCACAGAGAGGTCACGAGGGGAGATTGGAGAGAAACTGGAGAAAGATGTGTGTTCAGGGCAGGGGGGAACCTTAGAGGAAGTTTGGCCTGGTGGGCATGGGGAAGAAAGGGAAGTGGCAGAGGCAGCAGATTGGATGGTCTCAATCTTACAGACAAAGAAGTCCATGAGCTCCTAATGCTCCCCTTGCATCCTCTAACTCCTCACACAATCTGGTGTTTCCTGCCTGTAGTTCAATATTCTGCTCGAGTATTTGATCTAGTTTCTTTTGTGTACAATGCATTTTGTCATGAATCTGTTGTTCCCAGCGCAACTAGTTGCGGTGGGCAGAAAGGTTCTCTCGCCATTCACTTCTTTCTGTCCGCGTCTGGCTGACTAAACCTTTTAACTCTTTAGTCTCCCTATTTAACTGGGCACAAACAAGTGTGCCCATAAGCTAACCTGTCTCGGACTCTCTTTATTTTAGTTTTGTTTTTCTGAACATCTTCAGAGAGTTTATCAAGGATGCAGTCATAGTCCCCGTTACCGTCTTCTAAGATTTTTAGGAGGTCCGCTGCTGCGGATGTGCCAACTTTTTCTGTCAGGTTGTCTACTAGCTGTTCTCGATGGTTTCCAACGCCATTGTACCTCTGGTTTTACCTTTACCTCACTCTCTCCCTCTCCCTTCTTTCAGGGAGTCTTCTACTTAGTCTTAAGTGACGATCAAGCACGGCCAAGTCCCTCTGGTCCCCACAACTGGAACCTTACAACTCCCAACTCTGTGATCCCACTTCTGACACCACTGTAAGATTTGGATCACAGGTCACAGACAGATTACCCAAAGAGTCTTGGGAGTTGTAAGGTATTTTATTAAGGAGCGGCAGTTTAAGTTAAGTACAACAAGCATTCAAGATAGACATAGTAGATATACGACCGTGACAAGCAGCTGGTATCGGTCCCAATTGGACAGACGGCTGGCGTGCATGAACAGCTCTTCCCTTCACCGTTTGAGCTAAAAGCTCTTTTTAGGGGTGGGCCTAGGGTAGATTATCAAAGATACAGTCAACAACCTTTCTAGCACACAAACAGCAGATAGCTAGTCTGGAAACAAGGTCACCGCCACGGCGCAGAATGTTATAACATCCGCAGGGAACCAAGAACATAAGCAAATTCTAAGTGTCTATCCAGTTATTCTAACACCAGTCTGCTGAGGCCCAAGCACTGATCCTTGTGGCACTCCACTAGTTACAGCCTGCCAACCCGAAAATGACCCGTTTATTCCTGTTTTCTGTCCGTTAACCATTCCTCAATCCGTGCTAATATATTGGCCCTGAAATTGCGGGCGGCGGGGTAACTAGGGAGTGTGCCGCTGACTTCAAAGAAATCCGCACATACCTGGTGCGAGGCCCCCTTCGAAAACTTGCATTGTTTCGCTGAGGAGTTGAGCGCAGCGTAGTTAACCACGGATCCCAGGGACGCACCATGTGCGTAAGTGTACCTGGGATCATGTGGGCCGGTGTGCCAATCAGGAAACGGGAATCTCTGATGCCAACATCAATCAAATTTTAAATTAAACGGTGTGAATATTGATTTGAATTGATGACTTATCACTGCCACTGTAAATAATAATCATTATAACACTCAAGCTAAACTGGCATGGAATATTTTTGTAAAATAAACACCGATCCCTTTTCGAGGATCTGTCTAGTTTTACTTACATAGAGTGAAATGAATAAAAACAACAGTTATTCAAAGTGAGGTATGTCAAAGAAATATTGGCAGCAAATCTTGTTTCGACAATATCCAATTACTTTATTGTGCAAAAAATCTGGTAGCTGGAAATAATTCGTCATCAGCGTGATGGATGGCAGAGTGAGAACAATACAAAGTAATGGCAGTGTTTGGATGGCAATACAAAGATATGTTGAATATTAAAACAGTATGGCAACTATCCCCCTCCCCTTTACGGTGTGCAAACAGGCTTCTGCGCCTGTTTGTGCCAGCTGTAAAATTTTCATACGTAATTGGTGGTCAATTAGCCCAACTCTGCACCAGCAATGAAGATTTCACAGTCGCAGCAGATGATCTATCAAGTTGGAACTAAACAGATTGCAAGTTCGTGATTTAGAAATCCCGAACTTGTGGTCAATTTCAAAGGCGGTATGACGCCATACTCAGAGTACACCGTCATACCGACAGCAAATTCTGCCCCATTACCTCCAATCCCATGAGCCCTCATTTTGTGAAATAACCTCTTGTGTGGCATCTTATCGAATGTTATGCAGAATAACCTCCATGGAGAGCAACTGTTTTGGTCCCCTCACGTGGTCTGGAAAAGTTTCAAAAGATGACATTAGACTGACACCTGGATTAAAAGTCCTTAGTTACCGTAATAGACTTGGAGAGCTGGGTCTTTTTATTCTAGAAAAGTGTAGATTTTGGAGAGATATTGGCCCAGAAATTGATCTCGCTCTGTTCCCGCGGGGGTAAGCCTTCCCCGCGATGTCTCACCTCGCTTATGCTTTTTCTGATCCAGCTCGCACGAACTTGATGTTCCAGACATCAGCTGTGCTGGGCTTGCGTATCCCAGCGGCGTAGTGAATTCGTGCGAGCTGTGGGATCACGTGACTCAGTTAGAGCCAATGGCAGCACACCATCTTCCATTCATAAGTCTCACAGCATGGCTGTGAGACTTATGAATCTTACACCCCCCCAAAATAACAGCTAAACCTCAATTAAATTAAAAAAAAACCCCATCACATTAATAAAATAAGTATAGTTAATTAAATTAACCATTTTAAATAAAAAATTAAATTTTTGAAAAAATTTAAAATCTTTTAAAAAGTTATAAAAATAAACTTACCTGTCTTTAAAGTCTATAAAAAAGATATACCTGTAAAAAAAAAAAAAATCAAAAAAATACTTAATTCACTACTTACCTTCTTAAAAGCGGGTCTTACTCCTCCTTTTTACATTTCCAAAATCTTCCCTACTTACCTGCGCGTCCAAAGCATGAAGTGCACAGCGTGCGCGCAGCCTGTAGCGCGCACGCGATGCACCCAGGCCCCGCCCCCTTTTCGGAAGAGCAATTGCCGGTTTTCAGCGCATGCGCAGGGCATGCAGAAAACCGGCAATTGGAGTGGGAATACGCGAGAGTACACAGTGCGTACTCTCGCGTCCCGGGATCAATTTTCGGCCCATTGAATGTGGTATTTAAGAAAAAACTAGACTGAAAGGATTACACTGTGTCCATGTGGTTAGAGTATTTGAATTAGATAGATTAGAGAGAACCCGGGGTCATTTTATGCAAGAATTGAGGTTCTTTATGCTGAGGGAAGTACTGCCCTGGCTGTCCTTTGCAGGTCCTAAAAATGACTCCAAAATTGGGAGAGAATTTTGGAAATTTATAGGGCAGTGTGCAGAATAACCTTCATGGAGGGGAATTGTTTTAGACATGGAACTTTTTTTTCAGATAGCACCATTTTTTAAACTGAGTAACAACAACAACAATTTGTATTTATATAGCGGCTTTAACGTAGTAAAATATCCCAAGGTGCTTCACAGGAGCGTTATCAAACAAAATTTGATACCGATTCCGCATAAGGAGATATTGGGGCAGATGACCAAAAGCTGGATCAAAGAGGTAGGTTTTAAGGAGCGTCTTAAAGAAGGAGAGAGAGGCAGAGAAGTTTAGCAAGGGAATTCCAGAGCTTAGGGCATAGGCAGCTGAAGGCACAACCGCCATTGATGGAGTGATTAAAATCGGTGATGCTCAGGAGGCTAGAATTGGAAGAGCACAGAGATCTCGAAGGCTTGTGGGGCTGGAGGTGGTTACAGAATTAGGGAGGGGCGAAGCCCTAGAGGGATTTGAAGACAAGAATGAGAATTTTAAAATTGAGGCGTTGCCGGATTGGGAGCCAGTGTAGGTCAGTGAGCACAGGAATGATGGGATTCGGATATGGGCAGCAGAGTTTTGGATGAGCTCAAGTTTATGTAGGGTGGAAAATGGGAGAATATTGGAATAGTCACGTCTAGAGGTAACAAAGGCATGGATGAGGTTTTCAGCAGCAGATGAGGTAAGGCAGGAACGGAGTCGGGCGATGTTACGGAGGTGGAAGTAGACGGTCTTGATGATGGAGTGGATATGTGGTCGGAAGCTCATTTCGGGGCCAAATGTGACACCAAGGTTGCGAATGGTCTGGTTCAGCCCCAGACAGTTGTTTGGGAGCAGGATGGTGTTTGTGGCGGGGACCGAAGATAGTGGCAATCTTCCCAATATTTTAGTTGGAGGAAATTTCTTCTCATCGAGTACTGGATGTCGGACAAGCAGTCTGACAAATCAGAGACAGAGACAAATCAGAGTACCTCCATTACCATTAATTACTTACTTGTGTGTAGTCACAAAATGTTAATCGGGGTGTAATAATTTCTGCTTTAAAATTGGTATTATGATGAGGGCCCAAAAAGCAGCCTTTTTCACTCAGTAAAAACAGCTTTTGTTTTGTTTTAAATTTCTTGCACTGCATCCAGCCCATGGTTTTCTGGGTCAGATGCTTCCTGTTCCAATGGATTACAACACATTTCAAGTTTAAAAACATCTGAATCACACTGGCATCAGATTAAAAATACTTTAATATGTCAGTGCCACTATGCCAGACTGTAGCTATTTCCAAGCAGTGGTGAGCCCTATTATGCACCAACTGGAACATTCAATTAACCTTACTCCAACCCCACCCTTCAGTAAACACCTTGATATTTTATCATTAGGAGTGCAGCCACTCGTTTCCTCTCTCTTTGGACCATTTGCAGAGAGCACCTTGTTTGTCACTGTACCACTCACTCCCTCAGCAACAGAGCTGAGCTGGAAATGGCAGGAGCACATTGCTGAAGTCTTGTGTGTCCACTTTTGTGCCAAACGCAAGCCTTGACAAAGTAAGACGAAGGGCTGGATTTTGTCCTGGGGTCGGGTTGGGGTCGTGTAATCCGCATTTCGTGTTTCCCCCCCCGACTCCAGATTAATGTGGATGCCTGATGGAATTTTCACTTAATTGGGCAATTGAGTTGCAGCATGTGGGAACCCATGAACTAATTAGTGGTTTCAGTCTGAAACCCACCTCTGATGATGTCATCATTGCTGACTGCCTGCTCTCAGAGATTGTCTGGCTGCTGGTGAGAGAGGACCTTTGTACATTGCTTCTGATGTGAGTGGACCTGGATGTATGTATATATATATATATATATATATATATATCGCCATGACATTGAATGTAGCAGTATCAGAGGCGACTTTCACACCTAATACCACTACTACCTTCATCACATCTCCGTGTAATAGTGGACTTGCAGCCGATAGTCAGCTATCCATTTGTGCTCCCGCCAGGTTTCACTGGAGTGTTTCACACCAGGCGTGCTTCATGTCAGAAAAGGGTTAAACTAGCTGCAACGTTTCAAAATAGCATTACAGACCCAATTTAGGGCTTGTTAAGTGCTTTAATGGCCTCTCCCGCCTCTTGGAGGCGGGATGGGGTCGGAAAGCCCGACCCCGCAAATTTAACCCCCCGCACGCCTCCAAACCCGACTCCATGGGTCATTCAAAATCCAGCCCGAAGGTTATTTAATTTGAAATGAGATGTATTTAATTTTTTTTTAAATACATTAGGGCAGGGATTTCCTAGCTTATTATCTTTGTAGGCCATGCCATGGCCTTGGGGGCACATATAAAGTTTAATCCATGTTCCCGTTAATTTCCCTATATCTAAATCTGCTGATACAAACAGATCTTGGTGTTGTGATTTAAGATTTCTCCGCTAATGAGGCAACAGTGTTAAAAGCAGCCCTATCCAAATCCCCGGCCCACAAAATTCAAACTGAACAAGCCAGCAAATAAATATAAGCACAAACGTAACTGAGTTTCCTGGGTTCTAAGGGTTGAGTTGACAAGGTTCAGAGGGCACATGGGGCCTATTGGCTGCAGTTTGGGACACCTACCTTCATTATGATATTGATGATGGTAAAATTGTAGTATATGCAGTTCTACTGCTCACAATGTCAAATTAAGGAATATATGTCCTTGTCACAAGTTCCTGCTGCAAACTTGACTGGCCTGGATTCTAGATTTACAGGATTTCCAATCACTACAAGTACTATTCATTTGTTTTTGTTGCTTGCTGTAATTTTTACCGGCTATTTTGCTACCAAAAGCTAAATCAACTAATGCTTCTTCCTGGTCAGTTAGCTTTGCTATAAATATAGATAATTACCATCCTACACTTCAATATTTCTAAAACCACAATATCCCAGTCCTGGCAGTTTATGTCTCACAAATGAGCTCAGGAGCTCAAAACATCTACTGTAGAAGAAGGTGTTGTGAAAAAAGAAATCTGGCAAAGGAGACAATCAACTCTACGCACCCATTGCACTGTCCAAGTGTTAACACTTCTTGCCACTTAAAAAAAAACACCCTCTGATTTTGCAAATCACAGCCCTATCTCTGTTTGTCCTTTCTCTTCATGATCTTTAAACTGTCACGACCACCCAATTACATGCTCACCTCTCACCATTTTGAGTCTCTCCAATCAGGTTTCCGACCAGCCCACAGTGCCAAGACAGCCCTGGCCAAAGTCATCAATAATATCTTGTGTGGCTGCAAACACGGCTCGCTGACTGTTCAGTCTCTCTGGTCCCTTTGCCACTGACTATTTCGTTCTCCTCTGTGGTTCACCTCTGTAGCACTGATGTCTTGTGGTTACACTCAACCTGTGCCAACATAGGCAGAATAGCCTCGAGGGGTTGAATGGCAAACTCCTGTTCCTGTGCTACAGAGGTGATTCTATGATTTGGTGCTCCCAGAATCTTGGGAAAATGAGTACATACAGGCACTGGTTTTCTGCCCATTAATTTTAATAGCTTGAAAATCACTGGCTGTATGCACGCAATTTCTCACAGGCACTCCCTGCACCATCACTGATGGAAGCGCGGGATCACGGAACCATCAGGTAACATCTCCCTGCTTTCTGTCCCTGTGCCCACATACACACTTGTGGTGTACCTCAAGGCTCCATCCTTGGTTCCTTCCTGTTGAGCATCTATATGCACTGGGTCAACTTCAAAATGCATGTTGGAACAGTCTAGTCAATCTGTGCTGCCACCAATGACTCCAGTGCTGCTGTTCTACTGCCCAGTAATCTGGCATCAAATTGTGAATGAGTCAAAATAAGCAAAACTGGAGCCACCCTGTTTAACTCGCTCCAGCACCAGCTTCGTTGTTGAAATTAAAAATTCTCATCCTCGTGTTCAAATCCTTCCATGACCTTGCCACTCCCTATCTCTGTAACCTCCTCCTTCAACCCTCCGACAACTCTGCGTTCCTTCAACTTTGGCCTCATGCATCCCCCACTTCCTTTGCCTCACCATTGGTGGCTGTGCCTTCAACCATCTCTCCCCTAACCTCTAGAATTCCCTCCCTAAACCTTTTCATCTCTCCACCTCTCTCTCCTTTAAGACGGCTTAAAACTTACCTCTTTGACCGGTCACCTGTCCTAATGTCGTCTCCTTTGGCTTGGTCTCAGTTTTTGTTTGATTACACGCCTGTGAAGCACCTTGGGATGTTTTACTATGTTAAAGGCGTTATATTGTAGTGTCAGCCGTGGCTCAGTAGTAGCACTCTTGCCTCTGAGTCAGAAGGTTGTGGCTTCAAGTCCCACTCCAGAGACTTGAGCACAAAAATCTAGGCTGACACTCCAGTGAGTGAGTGCTGCACTGTCGGAGGTGCTGTCTTTTGGATGAGATGTTAAACCGAGGCCCCGTCTGCCCCCTCATGGACGTAAAAGATTCCATGGCACTATTTTGAAGAAGAGCAGGGGCGTTATCCCTGTATCTGGCCAATATTTGTCCCTCAATCAACATCACAAAAACAGATTATCTGGTCGTTATCGCATTGCTGTTTGTGGGAGCTTGCTGTGTGCAAATTGGCTTCCACTTTTCCTACATTACAACAGTGACTACACTTCAAAAGTACTTCATTGGCTATAAAGTGCTTTGGGACGTCCTGAGATTGTGAAAGGCACTATATAAATGCAAGTCTTTCATATAAATGGAAGTAGTTGTTGTTACTCCTGACACCACAAACCTCCTTGGCTGCCTACTGAGGCCAAACTTACCTCTTCGGCCATGTTTAATGTTCAGATCTATCTTGAACTGAGCATTATACCCACATCCAATCTGTTGCTTTCTTCCACCTCTGCCATTGCCTTAGGACAGCCTCACTCCACCACTGCTGAAACCACCACCCATTCGTTTGTCCCCTCTGACTGATTGGATGCTGATCTTTCAAGCGTTGTACCACTACCCTTTAGCATTCTCTTCTAAAACCACTTTGCCTTGCTACTTCTCTGCCTCCCTCCCATCTCTTTGACTGTGCCTTTAGTCTCTCAGATGAGATGTTAAACCGAGGCCCTGTCTGCGCTCTCAGGTGGACGTAAAAGATCCCATGGCACTATTTCGAAGAAGAGCAGGGGAGTTATCCCCGGTGTCCTGGCCAATATTTTTCCCTCAATCAACATAACAAAAACAGATTATCTGGTCATTATCACATTGCTGTTTGTGGGAGCTTGCTGAGTGCAAATTGGCTGCCGCATTTCCTACATTGCAACAGTGACTACACTTGGAAAAAAAACTTCATTGGCTGAAAAGTGCTTTGGGACGTCCGGTGGTCGTGAAAAGCGCTATATAAATGCAAGTATGTCTTTTTCTCTTTTTTTCTCTTTCTTTCACCCTCCACATGTCTCATCTCATTCTAAAATATGAGACACAGTATATAAATTGTAGGATTTTAAACTGAGGTGCCCAGACCCTAGGGTATCTGCAAAAAGGTCTCCAAAGTCATCATATTTCTATGTTGATTCACTGCCACTTTTTTCACTTGCTGTATACTAATATAAAAAAAAGGTTTGCTGTAATGATAGTGCTGTTTTCCTTTAGATAGTTGACATTGGGCCGAAAATTGATCCCGGGACGCGAGAGTACGCACTGCGTACTCTCGCGTATTCCCACTCCAATTGCCGGTTTTCTGCATGCCCTGTGCATGCGCTGAAAACCGGCAATTGCTCTTCTGAAAAGGGGGCGGGTCCTGGGTGCATCGCGTGCGCGCACGCTGTGCACTTCATGCTTTGGACGCGCAGGTAAGTAGGGAAGATTTTGGAAATGTAAAAAGGAGGAGTAAGACCCGCTTTTAAGAAGGTAAGTAGTGAATTAAGTATTTTTTTGAATTTTTTTTTACAGGTATATCTTTTTTAGAGACTTTAAAGACAGGTAAGTTTATTTTTATAACTTTTTAAAAGATTTTAAATTTTTTCAAAAATTTAATGTTTTATTTAAAATGGTTAATTTAATTAACTATACTTATTTTATTAATGTGATGTTTTTTTTTTTAAATTTAATTGAGGTTTAGCTGTTATTTTGGGGGGGTGTAAGATTCATAGATTTCACAGCAGGTCTGTGAAACTTATGAATGGAAGATGGTGTGCTGCCATTGGCTCTAACTGAGTCACGTGATCCCACAGCTCGCACGAATTCACTACGCCGCTGGGATACGCAAGCCCAGCACAGCTGATGTCTGGAACATCAAGTTCGTGCGAGCTGGACCTGAAAAAGCACAAGCGAGGTGAGACATCGCGGGGAAGGCTTACCCCCGCGGGAACAGAGCGAGATCAATTTCTGGGCCATTATCTTTTGAAACTTAGGACAGGGGCTTGGGAGTGTTTCAATATTTGTAAGCGATAATAAGAACATAAGAAGTAAGAGCAGGAGTAGGCCATACGGCCCCTCGAGCCTGCTCCGCCATTCAATAAGATCATGGCTGATCATTGACCTCAACTCCACTTTCCCGCCCAATCTCCATATCCCTTGATTTCCCTGGAGTCCAAAAATCTATCTACCTCAGCCTTGAATATAATCAAAGACTCAGCATTCACAGCCCTCTGGGGCAGAGAATTCCAAAGATTCACAACCCTCTGAGTGAAGAAATTATTCCTCACCTCAGTCTTAAATGGCCGACCCCTTACCCTGAGACTGTGCCCCCTAGTTCTAGACACTTCAGCCAGGGGAAACAACCTCTCAGCATCTACCCTGTCAATCCCCTTCACAATCTTGTATGTTTCAATGAGACCACATGGAAAGGTTTGAAAGCCACCACTATCAATGTGAGTTTCTGGAAAAGGGATGGATGCTGAAATAAACATTTCCATTTTGTCTGTTACATTAATCCACACACCAACTTCTATTTAAAAACTGGCCTTTGAAATATCTGTTTATTGTGCATTTAGAACAGCTCACCATTTTTCATGATTTTAAGGTTCTTTTGGTAAACATATATTTAAAAGATCAAAGAAGCTGAGATCCCCTTTCAGGAGATCAGTAGTTTAAAAAAGTCAAACATGTATTAATTAGTAAAATAAGTTCTAGTTTTGATAAATGACCAAGATGGTAAAACTCTATCTGCCAGATTGAGATATTTTCCCCCGGATCTACTTTTCATTACTTTTTTCTTCCCTGTCCTACTGCCTGTGATGTTTTGTGATCTGCTGCAACTTTTCCAACATCCTCTGATTAATCTTCAGATTGCATAAATTATGAATTTTGCTTCCCTCTTAGATAATTTATTTCTTCCAATAGTTTAGAATGAGTAAATCTTAGATTTTTTTTTAGAAATTCCTATGAGTAATGTTTCTTGCATTGAATGTGGAAACATCACCAATATGTTGAATTTATTTTAAATTTAAGGATTATTACAAATAACTTTCAAATCTGAATGGAATAAAAGCTTTCAACGAAGTACCAAAACTTTTGAAGTACATATTAAAGAATTGAGTGCTTATTTATGTAACTGCAGGATAAAACTTCGCAGCCTGAAGGATTTCCTGATGTCCAGCAATCTGATTAATGCACATTATTCACTGTTTATTTTAGTGTATGTTCTGGCTGTAATTCATGTTGCATCTTGTCAGTGTTTCATTTTAATTTGTATTTGTATGAATAATTTGTTTACTATCTGGAATATGTTGGTAATGCATGTTCTCTTCTGAAGTAAGATTTGAAGTTAAAATATGTCCATTGCTGTTGGCACCAACAATATAGCTGCAGCAAAATCTTTCCAAGAGTTGGTAAACACGGCCATGCACCCATGGGATTAATCCCCATAGATCTGAACCATGAAGCACTCCTTGAAATAAAGGCAATAAAAGCATCGCTAAAAATAGCCAACAAAAAGGAAACTGAATTTTTAAAAACTTTTTGCGGTATAGTAAGTCTTAAGAGTACTAAAACATGGATTAAACAAGAAAAACATAAAAATGCATTTTTAAACAATTTTTTTAATTCTTTACCAGTTTTTAATAAAGTAAGTGTACCAGGTGAATGAAAATATTGTGAGGAAACACAGTGAACTAATAGAAGTAAAGAAGTAGAAAGGATGTATTTTTTTGGCTTCTTGCCACATCAGCAAATAATTTAGCACACTGCTTTACCTTGTACCAAAGTAATCAGTAGCATTAAATACCCTGACGGCAAGTCTTTTTTAAAATTCATTTATGGGATGTGGGCGTTGGTGGCAAGGCCAGCATTTATTGCCCATCCCTAGTTGCCCTTGAGAAGGTGGTGGTGAGCCGCCTTCTTGAACCGCTGCAGTCCGTGTGGTGAAGGTACTCCCACAGTGCTGTTAGGTAGAGAGTTCCAGGATTTTGACCCAGCGACGATGAAGGATCGGCGATATACTTCTAAGTCAGGATGGTGTGTGACTTGGAGGGGAACTTGAAGGTGGTGGTGTTCCCATGCACCTGCTGCCCTTGTCCTTCTAGGTGGAAGAGGTCGCGGGTTTGGGATGTGCTGCCGAAGAAGCCTTGGTGAGTTGCTGCAGTGCATCTTGTAGGTGGTACACACTGCAGCCACGGTACGCCAGTGGTGGAGGGAGTGAATGTTTAAGGTGGTGGATGGGGTGTCAATCAAGCGGGCTGCTTTGTCCTGGATGGTGTCGAGCTTCTTGAGTGTTGTTGGAGCTGCACTCATCCAGGTAAGTGGAGAGTATTCCAGCATACTACTTACTTGTGCCTTGTAAATGGTGGAAAGGCTTTGGGGAGTCAGGAGGTGAGGCACTTGCCGCAGAACGCCTAGCCTCTGACCTGCTCTTGTTGCCACAGTATTTACGTGGCTGGTCCAGTTAAGTCTCTGGTCAATGGTGACCCCCCAGGATGTTGATGGTGGGGAATTCGGCGATGGTAATACCGTTGAATGTCAAGGGGCGGTAGTTAGACTCTTGCTTGTTGGATTTCAAAATTCTCATCCTTGTTTTCAAATCCCTCCGTAGCCTCACCCCTCCCTATCTCTGTAATCTCCTTCAGCCCCACAACCCCAAGATATCTGCGCTCCTCTAATTCTGCCCTCTTGAGCATCCCTGGTTATAATCACTCATCCTTTGGTGGCTGTGCCTTCTGTTGCCTGGGCCCTAAGTTCTGGAATTCCCTGCCTAAAGCTCTCCGCCTCGCTACCTCTCTTTCCTCCTTTTAAGACGCTCCTTGAAACCTACCTCTTTGACCAAGCTCACCTGCCCTAATTTATCCTTATGTGGCTCGTGTCAAATTTTTTGTCTTAAAATACTCCTGTGCAGCGCCTTGTGATGTTTTACTACGTTAAAGGCGCTATATAAATACAAGTTGTTGTTGTTATAGTAATTGCCCGGCACTTGTGTGGCGCGAATGTTACCTGCCACTTATCAGCCCAAGCCTGAACGTCGTCCAGTTCTTGTTGCATGCAGGCATGGACTGCTTCATTATCTGAGGAGTTGTGAATGGCACTGAACACTGTGCAGTCATCAGCGAACATCCCCATTTCTGACCTTATGTTGGAGGGAAGGTCATTGATGAAGCAGCTGAAGATGGTTGGGCCTAGGTTACTGTCCTGAGGAACTCCTGCAGCGATGTCCTGGGACTGTGATGATTGACCTTCAACTACCACAACCATCTTCCTTTGTGCTAGGTATGACTCCAGCCAGTGGAGAGTTTACCCCCCCGATTCCCATTGACTTCAGTTTTACTAGGGCTCCTTGATGCCACACTTGGTCAAATGCTGCCTTGATGCCAAGGGCAGTCACTCTCACCTCACCTGTGGAATTCAGCTCCTTTGTCCATGTTTGGACCAAGGCTGTTAAGAGGTTGGGAGTCGAGTGGTCTTGGCGGAACCCAAACTGGGCATCCATGAGCAGGTTATTGTTGAGTAAGTGCCGCTTGATAGCACTGTCGATGACACCTTCCATCACTTTGCTGATGATTGAGAGTAGTCTGATGGGGCGGTAATTGGCCGGATTGGATTTGTCCTGCTTTTTGTGGACAGGATATACCTGGGCAGTTTTCCACATTGTCGGATAGATGCCAGTGTTGTAGCTGTACTGGAACAGCTTGGCTAGAGGCGCAGCTAGTTCTGGAGCACAAGTCTTTAGCACGATAGCTGGGATGTTGTCGGGGCCCATAGCCTTTGCTGTATCCAGTGTGCTCAGCCATTTCTTGATATCACGTGGAGTGAATCGAATTGGCTGAAGACTGGGTTCTGTGATGGTGGGGACCTCAGGAGTAGGCCGATATGGATCATTCACTCGGCACTTCTGGCTGAAGATGGTTGCAAACGCTTTAGCCTTGTCTTTTGCACTTGCGTGCTGGGCTCCACCATCATTGAGGATGGGGATAATCATGGATCCTCCTCCTCCCGTTAGTTGTTTAATGGTCCACCACCATTTACAACTGGATGTGGCAAGACTGCAGAGCTTTGATCTGATCTGTTGATTGTGGGATCACTTAGCCCAGTCCATAGCATGCTGCTTCTGCTTTTCAGCATGCATGTAGTCCTGTGTTGCAGCTTCCCCCAGGTTGGCGCCTCATTTTTAGGTACACCTGGTGCTGCTCCTGGCATGCTCTTCTACGTTTGATGGTAATGGTAGTGTGAGGGATATGCTGGGCCATGAGGTTACAGATTGTGGTGGAATACAATTCTGCTGCTGATGGCCCACAGCGCCTCATGGATGCCCAGTTTTGAGCTGCTAGATCTGTTCTGAATCTATCCCATTTAGCACGGTGGTAGTGCCACACAACACGATGGAGAGTGTCCTCAGTGTGAAGACGGGACTTCGTCTCCACAATGACTGTGCGGTGGTCACTGCTACCAATACTGTCATGGACAGATGCATCTGCGACAGGTAGATTGGTGAGGACGAGGTGAAGTTAGTTTTTCCCTCGTGTTGGTTCTCTCACCACCTGTCGCAGGCCCAGTCTGGCAGCTATGTCCTTCAGGGCTCGGTCAGTAGTGGTGCTACCGAGCCACTCTTGAGCTCCCCCACCCAGCGTACATTCTGTGCCCTTGCTACCCTCAGTGCTTCAACATGGAGGAGTACTGATTCATCAGCTGAGGGAGGGCAGTAGGTGGTAATCAGCAAGAGGCTTCCTTGCCCATGCTTGACCTGAAGCCATGTGTCTTCATTGTTGTCTGGAGTCAATGAACTCCCAGGGCCACTCCTTCCCGACTGTATACCACCGTGCTGCCACCCCCACCCCCGGTGGGACAGGACATACCTAGGAGGAGTTTGAGACATTGGCTGAAAGGTATGATTCTGTGAGTATGATTATGTCAGGCTGTTGCTTGACTAGTCTGTGGGACAGCTCTCCCAATTTTGGCACAAGTCCCCAGATGTTGGTGATGAGGACTTTGCAGGGTCGATTGGGCTGGGTTTGCCGTTGCTGTAGCCGGTGCGGCGGTCAATGCCGGGTGATCCATCATTCTTACTGTGTTTCGTAGCGGTTTGTTACAACTGAGTGGCTTGCTCAGAGGGCAGTTAAGAGTCAACCACATTGCTGTGGGTCTGGAGTCACACATAGGCCAGACTAGGTAAGGACGGCAGATTTCCTTCCCTAAAGGACATTAGTGAACCAATGGGTTTTTACGATAATCCGATAGTTTCACGATTACCATTACTGATACTAGATTTTTATTCCAGATTTATTTAATTAAGTGAATTTAAATTCCCCAGCTGCCGTGGTGGGATTTGAACTCGTGTCTCTCGATTATTAGTCCAGGGCTCTGGATTACGAGCCCAGTGACATTACCACTATGCTACCATTCCTGTTAATTCCATATAGCCCAATTTTGTTCTTGGAAGTTAAGAAAATAAAAAGAATGGCATTAATGAAAATGGTGCTATCTGCTGCTCATGCCATCTACTGCTCTGGACATTGCCATTATTGGAAAAAGCCTGGAAGTGCCATGAGTAAGCTGGTCTGGCAACTTAAGTACCAAAAGATGAAGAGAATAACTTCAGATGCTGGAAATCTGTGATAAAAGTAAAAATTGCTAAAATGCATAGTGATTCAGTCAAGACAAAGATGAGGGGTGACCCATCATTCAAACTTAGTTCAATTTTGTTGCAGGGTCATGCCTAAAACAATCTATTTTTCTCTTTCAGATACAATGTGGTCTGCCTTATTACAACAATGTAGTGTTGGACCCCTAGCTGGGAGATCTAAGGCTGAATTCCAGTCCAGATTGACATTTGCATTAGGGAGGTGAGTCATCAGGATGAAGGAGGGAGGCAATCCCCTCCTTCATTGTTCACATGTGCCTGCTGACAGCTCGCCCAATTGACAAAAACCACAGAGATGTTTGCAGTCTGTGTATTGTTCAGTCTCCTAAGAATAGCACAGATGAAATCCTGAAACGTTTTACGTTGTATACAATCGGGCAAATGTAAGAATTGTTGTGCTCAGCTTGTATGTGTGTGTGCACAGCTGTATTCTGGTTAAAATGTCCCCATATTCCAAGGCAGCAGTCAACCCTCCTTAGAGGAGAACTAAAAATTCTTATGTTGATTGATTTTTCAGTGTTTGGCAATCTGTCTCTGAATTAATTGCAATGATACATACTATCTAATCTTATTATACAATTTGTTTAGTTGTAAATAATGTTTTGCAAGGTGGTTGGTTTCATTTACGAATGATATATTCTTCTAATCCACTGCCCATGAATTTGTGATGCTGGTTGTCAGTGGTCTTGTGTTTTAGGAAATTGAAATGCAATTAATTCATGCCCAGGTGGTTTTCCAATATTACGAGTCTTTGGCACAAAGAAGCAAAATGGTTTACAGTATTTGAAAATCAGAAAAAACGTAGGCTGCCGTTATGTTTTGTAAGAAATAGTTCTATAGAAAATAAAATTGATATTTGTTCTATTCCAAACATTATGGTATAAGTCAACTAATTAGTTCAGATCTGTAGATACCAGAAGTAAGTGGATGTATGAATCTCAATTTTTTTGAAAATGGTATACTAGAGACATGAAGTACTGTTACACAAAGTCTATTATTGCTCTGTTGGCGCAAAAATCCAAACTACAACTGTGTAACAGGAGCCTCACCCATCTTAATATGCATTTCATGGCCTGGGCTATGTTAATTTTTGAATGATGTACTGAGCTCTATTTAAATCCCAAATTCTATACTTGCATTTAATAACACAGGAAAATGGCATCTACAGAATAAGCTAAAGGCAAGCAGTATATATTGTGTCTTGAGGAAGAAGACAGACTTGAAATGTTGGAAGTAGCCTTGCATACCACTTCGACATTCCTTCCGTCTGACTCGAATCCATCTTGAAATGACAACAAAAACCCAAGAGGGAGTAATAAAGAAAGAAAGTCTTGCATTTATGTAGCACCTTTCACAACCTTCGGACGTCCCAAAGCGCTTTACAGCCAGTGAATTACTTTAAGTGTAGTCACTGTTGTAATGTAGGAGTATTACATACCAGAACGCTTGCAGGTATAGTCTTGAGTTATTGCTGAGTTAACGAAACTCAGCTACAGTGTCATTGCTGGAATTGACCAGACCTGGGAAAATTAGCCAGGGTTTCTTGTTAGTGATTTTTATTTGCTGATTCCTGCTGGATGGCATTGGATGAGGATGGCATTGGGCTCAGCTGTGATAACCCCATTGGGGGAGTGAATACCTTGCTGACGGGGGTCTGGGCTCACTCATGCAGAATGATCATTGGATGAGGTATAGGTTGCAGTTACTCCTGAAACTCGACTTCAGCAAGAGTTGAAGTTATGATATGATCCCAAGGTAATTTGCAAAATATGTGTAATAACATTTTGAGCAATGTAAGCATATTCAATGAATGTACACCCTTCCTCTAGAGGAAAATATAAACATTCTCTGTGGGTGTGCCTAGCTCCACTGGATTTGGTAAGTGTCATTTATGGTTTAAAAATATAACCTATTGCAATGTCTTTCATTTTGAACGATTGACACGGCTCCATATGTTTAATTGAGTTGCAATATGTGTATTGCTGATTGTAAATCTCACTAATGTTTCTCCAGTGCTCCGATTTCTGTGCTGTTTGTATACACAGTCTGTAGCCCAAAGAATTTCAGTTGCATTTTTCTGTTGCTGTTTGGGTCAGCGGATGCAGTGAATACCATTGTGACAAATGCATCAGTGAACTGGCTGATCGCATTACACATTGCCAGCTGACACCTGTGATGTCATCTACAGGGACTTGGAATATAAAGACAGTGTAAAAATTAGGTGAATCCATCATTCTCCGTGTCACCAGCGTTCCCGTTAAACTGCGCAGCCACACAGCGGTCTGGAGGTCCTGCACAGGCCGCTCACCGGCTTTTGCATGGAAGAAACTGTGGATGCGCGAAAATTTGAATGGGCCACGCAGCCAGTTAAAGGGACCTCGCACAAAATTAGAGGGAACATTGCCTGTCACTGGTACGAAGCGTTGAATAACCCCCGATGATTCAGCATATAGGACCCGACAAAGATCCACTGTTTTCTGATTACGTAAATGACTGCATTGGATAGCTTGTGTTTGAGAGCCAGGAATGTAAAACGTGTTGTAAATTCTGTGCTGGGGCTACAGCCTCCTCGTCCTTTTCTGGCATATCTTCCAGCTCTGATTTTTTTTTTTTGCATTAAGATTCTCTGCCATCTGTGTTTTGTAATTCATGGAAGTTATTTTAAGTGTCCCATGGGCCTTATACAGTTTGCCCCCCAAGGGACACCGTGGTGCGGTGGGTTAGCACACTGTCCACTTAACTCTGTTGCGTAACTGTTTTCTTGCCTCTCCTGAAAATGTTGGCTGGCATGCAATTCCATGGGCATTGATCACTCTCTTCATGTGTGAGCCTAGGCTGTCAGTGTCAGCAGGCTATTTAACTCTTTTGTGGGGTGGCTTCACAACCAAGCCTGCACTTGTCACCACCTGATATTTACATATGCATACTTTCCAGTAGGAGTGACTTTTTTTTATTCGTTCCTGGGATGTGGGCGTCGCTGGAAAAGCCAGCATTTATTGCTGATCCCTAATTGCCCTTGAGAAGGTGGTGGTAAGCACATTCTTGAACCGCTGCATTCCGGGTGGTGAAGGTACTCCCACAGTGCTGTTAGGGAAGGAGTTTCAGGAGTTTGACTAATCAACTATGAAGGAATGGCGATATAGTTCCAAGTCAGGATGGTGTGTGACTTAGAGGGGAACTTGGAGGTGATGGTGTTCCCATGCGCCTGCTGCCCTTGTCCTTCTAGGTGGTAGAGGTCACGGGTTTGGGAGGTGCTGTCGAAGAATCCTTGGCGAGATGCTGCAGTGCATCTTGCAGATGGTACACACTGCAGTCACGGTACACTGGTGGTGGAGGGAGCGAATGTTTAAGGTGGTGGATGGGTGCCAATCAAGCGGGCTGCTTTGTCCTGGGTGGTGTCGAGCTTCTTGGGTGGTGTTGGAGCTGCATTCATCCAGGCAAGTGGAGAGTATTCCATCACACTCCTTACTTGTGCCTTGTAGATGGTGGAAAGGCTTTGGGGAGTCAGGAAGTGAGACACTCGCTGAAGACTTCCTAGCCTCTGACCTGCTCTTGTAGGCACAGTATTTATGTGGCTGGTCCAGTTAAGTTTCTGGTCAATGGTGACCCCCAGGATGTTGATGGTGGGGGATTTGGCGATGGTAATGCTGTTGAATGTCAAGGGGCGGTGGTTAGACTCTCTCTTGTTGGAGATAGTTATTGTGTGGCGCAAATGTTACCTGCCACTTATCAGCCCAAGCCTGAATGTTGTCCAGGTCTTGCTGCATGCGGGCATGGACTGCTTCATTATCTGAGGAGTTGCGAATGGAACTGAACACTGTGCAATCATCAGCGAACATCCTCACGTCTGACCTTATGATGGAGGGAAAGTCATTGATGAAGCAGTTGAAGATGGTTGTGACCCTGGGACACTGCCCTGAGGAACTCCTGCAGCGATGTCCTGGGGCTGAGATGACTGGCCTCCAACAACCACAACCATCATCCTTTGTGCTAGGTATGACTCCAGCCAGTGGGGAGTTTTCACCCTGATTCCCATTGACTTCAATTTTACTAGGGCTCCTTGATGCCACACTCGGTCAAATGCTGCCTTGATGTCAAGGGCAGTCACTCTCACCTCACTAGATAATAACCAAGTGCGACACCTGGTTGATTTCTTTCTTAATTTCCTTTCACGCACCACAGCCAAGGTGCTGAGGCAAGCTGTAGCGGCTGATCTCTCCCTGGCTGATTCTCACAGACTGCAGGTTAAACCTTGAACCGTGGTCTGTATGCCTCAGTTCCTCACTGTCTTTGCCAACTATAATGTCCTCGGCATTTGCCCACAGTTTAACTTAGGATGGAGATGGTTCTAAATGAGTGTCAGCTGTGGCTCAGTGGGTAGCACTCTCTCCTCTGAGTCAGAAGATTGTGGGTTCAAGTCCCACTCTAGAGACTTGAGCACAAACATCTAGGTTGACACTCCAGTGCAGTGCTGAGTGAGTGCTGCACTGTCGGAGGTGCTGTTTTTCGGATGAAACGTTAAACCGAGGCTCCGTCTGCTCTCTCGGGTGGATGTAAAAGATCCCATGGCACTATTTTAAAGAAGAGCAGGGGAGTTATACCCAGTGTCCTAGCCAATATTTATCCCTCAATCAACATCACTAAAACAGGTTACCTGGTCATCATCACATTGCTGTTTGTGGGAGCTTGCTGTGTGCAAGTTGGCTGCCGTGTTTCCTACATTACAACAGCGAATACACTTCAAAATTACTTTATTGCCTGTAAAGTGCTTTGGGACGTCCGGTGGTCGTGAAAGGCGCTATATAAATGCAAGTCTTTCTTTTCTTTCTAAACAGAATTTGAGTGGATCATCGAAGAGAAAATTGCTTGGGAACAAAATTAAAAGCATTACCTTGCAACAACATATTTTCATTGATATACAGTCATGAGTTCTTCAGTGATGCATGCATTGCTGTTCTTGGCAACAGAATATTTTGTATTTGTGTGCAGAACCGTGCCAATATAAATTACAAATATGCCAGACTTCATGGATGAAAATAGGCCACAGCTAATATGTTTTCTTTGCGGTCTGCGCTAAATCGATTCTGTTGATGACTACTGAAATATCGTCCTGAATCTTCTAATTTTTATCCCTATATCTGATGTCTAAGTCATAAGTGACTGAACTGTTTGTCTTCAAGCAGTTCCCGTATTGCTGGTAAAAATTGTGTCCAAAGATCAGGTCGTTCATGAAGGCTCCTTATGAGATTCAATCTTATAAATTTCATCATATCAGAGAAATGGCATCTTGACAACGAAAATTATTATTGCAGTCCAAAAATATGTTTTTTTTTCTCTTATTGTGCATTGTAAGTTATTAGTGAAGAGCAGTGTCCAGACCAAAGGACTGCTATGGATCAAGGTTAGTTTGCAAGTTTTGAAGTCTATCAATGAAACTGTGACTGCTGATCATCTGATCTTTAGTTTTGTCACTGACAGTAGGAGCTTTCACCAAACATCTGTAGTTGCTTTCTGAGGTGTATTGGACCAGTGCTTCATTAAAGGATCAGTCCTTTTCTTCAAAGAAAATCGAAATAGCTATTTTCTTTGGAGTTAAAAGTGGTTTGAGAGCAGTCTTATGTTCTCTCTATAAACGATTCAGGACCTGGAAAAAGGCAGGCTTTCAAAAAATAGAAGCACTGGAAAGGAGACAATTAAAGTCTAATTTTGCAACCGGTATTAATCCATAGTTAAAACATTTGCGTCAGTTGTAGGCTTTACAATTGAGTCCCATCAAATAATTACACATATAAAAATAGAAATGAGTGGGAAATTGATTTAGAATGGCAGAAACAAAGCAGGGTTAAGCAGTGTCTGTCAACAGGTTTCTGATTTTATGCTATTTCTGAGCTCCAGTGATGGGAAGTTGCAGTCAAAGCTTAAGGAAATAGGGGTGGATAGACTTTAGGAAATAGGCGGGTGATTGAAGGATGCTCAAGTCAAAAGTACTGTTGCCCTCCCGTATTCTCATTATAAAGAAAACAAACATTTATCAAATTAATATATAACTCCAACTATTGTAATACCGGAGGCATTTGCTTTTGTAGAAGCTTGAATTAAAAGAATTTCAACAGGCTGTAAGCTTGTCTCTCCAGATTCCTCAGTGTGAGCGATGACTGGCGACACTAGAAATGTTGGCAGGGAGTAATACTTGTAACAGTTTAGCTCTCCAAAAGGACGCCATTGCTTCTGAGCTGACAACAATTGGGCTCTTGTTGATTTCGAGCCCTGTGTAGGCTTCTCTGTAGAAAAGCAGTGAGGGTATTTTTGTGCAACAGCTGTCCTCTGAAAGCCACATATGGAAGATTTGAAAACTGGAGGGTGTTGCAGAGCTAGAATACTTGGCATGTATCTTTGCAGGGAATTCAAGATCCTCACGCCCATCCTGTTTGATACTGACTCACTGTACTCGTGTTTAACAGCACATAATTGTAAATCTGCAGTATCCACAGAGGTTTCCACCCTTAAAGTGCTATTGAGAGCACCCGATCACAACAGCAACGTTTGTGTTAATCTCCCTTAACAGTAAAGTACTAAAATCAGTTTTATTGTTGGGTGCTAAGTGATGGTTTGCAAATAATGCCATTGTCTCAATCACAGGGACACTAAACCTGCAATTTACACATTAGAGAATATTTCCACATTGCGTGCACTGGGGAATTCAGTTCAAATCCCAGTCTTAATTAACATTCACAATGCACCATTCCAGGCAGAGTCAGGAGCAGCTGCTTCTGCGGGCAGACACTGGTTACCTACTCAGTGGGAGGGAAGGCAATACTAGAAAATTGGAATAATACTTCACAGTTTACACGATGGGATTTGAACTAACGGCCCCTGGGTTGTGAATCCAGTACCGTAACCATAAGGCTACTGTACCCTTAATTGCTCCCGAGGTCGCTTTGGTTTTGGAGTGCCAAATTATACTTCCAAAACTTGATTCTATTAATTTCACGTCAGTCCTTTTCACCTCCCATCCCACTTCCAATCTTCCCCACTTCACAGCCACCGCAGCCCCAATTTTCCCCCTATTCTGCAACTTCTCTCCCCCTCTCATTGCCCTCTGAGCTCTTCTCTTCCATGTCACCCTCTTCCTGCTCCCACCCAACTACCCCTCTACATGCTGCCCCTTGGTGATATGACCCTCTGACATGGGGCCAGCTTCTATATGCATGCTCTACCTTTCCACCACTTCTCTCAATCTCATAATCAACTCCATGTTTTCAGTCTGCCTACCCAACATCAAATTGTGAATGAGTTGCAACCTCTTCCAACTGAACAGTGGGAAAACTGAAGCCATTGTTTTCAAACTCTACACTCTTGCCATTGGCTCCATTAAAGCATTATCAGTTCTGTAAAGTAGCTGCTTGTAAGCAGCTTTTGCAAAATCATGGCCCCAATATTTGTGGGGAGGGAGCGGGGGTGACTGTCAGCAGCCGGGAAACCCCGAAATCTGGGAAAGGTGGAGGTTCTACCGAATATAATGGCAGTAGAATTTTTGTGTTCCGTTCTCCACCCGGCAGCCAGCCAATTTGAGATTGTCCCCTGCCGGATGAGAAAGAGGGAACAGAAAGAGGGGAGAGAGGGAGAAATCATGAGGAGGGAGGGATGGGGAGAGATGGCGAGGGGAGGGATAGCGGGGCAGTGAGGGGAGTGGTGGGGGGAGGGGAGGGATGGCGGGGTGGGGAGAGATGGTGGGGGGGGTTGGCCAATCACTGGGTGGTTCTGGCTAGCACGGGAAAGGAGGTAAATCGCAGCAAGTTAGCTTGGGTTGCCGGGTTGAAGCACTCCCGCTTCTCCTGCCCCACAAGCAGTACTGAAAAAGCACTTGTCTGCTGGATCGGGCAGTTCTCGTAGCGCTTTAGCTGCCGGGTTTCACACCAACCTCAAGTATTGTTACTGTCCTTGATTTTTGCAATATAATGGAAAAATTGCTTTGCATTTGGTAGGCTGCAGCACAATATATGCATAGAAGCCAGGATATCGACATAAGTTGATAAAAATGCTTGTAATAATGGTACGTGTATGATCACAGCTATTTACAGTGGCCTGGAGTTTCCGCTCAATTGCGCTGTTTTTTTCAGCGCAATTTCCCCGATATTGGTGTAACCAGCACAAGATGTGGAATTTTAAGTGCAAATTACATTCAGTGCAACTAGAGTTTCCACAATCTTTTACGCTAGTTTTAAAATCATCGTGGTAGAAGCAGGCCATGACCCCAGGGTGAATTAATCACTATTGGGAGTTTCCGCTAATTGTGCTCGTTTGCTGGCATTTGAGAAGGCTCCAAAAATTTAATTGGATTTTTTGGGTGTGGGACACTAATAGGTATGATTTAAAAGGTTTTGAATGATTTTTTTTTTTTAATTTACCAAGGAACTGACCACTGTCCCCCAATCTGACTAGAAAATAGTTTTGTATATATTAAGTCATTTTCAGTCATTTAAAATCGGGTTACTCATAGTTGGTGGATTGACACTGATTTTAAAATGCTTATTTTTTGTGATAAACCCATTTTCAGCTGTATTAATCAGGCTTTATCAAGTTGCCACTCTTAAAATATTAAGGAATTTTTTTTAAAGCATTGCCCTATTGCATGGCAGATTTTGTGTTCGGTGATATGCAAATGTGTTTGAGCGGAAACTCTGGATTAAAAAACACTTTCCAAAACAGGCGCAATTCTGGGTGCAATTTGCTTCGGAATCGCCGATTGAGACCAAAGCGGAAACTGTACCACTTTCTCTATCTGAACAATATAGGTCGCGTAACATATTATGCATTCTGGGAGAGTGCACACATTTTGTATTCTGTAGTATGAAAGTCTGGGCAATATTTAACATTAGATGCAGCATATTAAAAATATCCAAAGTGGAGTGAACTAGAAAATAATTGACTAGAAAACTACTGTAGTATTCATCTGTGAATCAATTAATGAAGACTTTTTTCTTTCCCTACTAATTTCTGCTGACAGGGTTTTGCCTACCCACTCTGACCAGCTACGAGAGGCTGTACAAAGTTGACCAGTTTTACTTGCCCTCAAGTTTAGTTAGTCTCCCTTCTTCTGGAAAAGCATTTTATCTACCCTGAATCATCTGGCTGAGATTAATTGTGAGGACTGGAAGGAGTTTAATTATACATAGTTACATAGTGCAGTAGTATGCAATTGCCCATCATGCTGTATTTGTTCTTTTAAAATGTTAATTTATTTTTAAATTCAAAACACATTTTAGCATTTGGTTCAAGTAAGTAGGATTTTTACTACCTTTGGAACTTCAGGAGCCCAGAGCAGAAACCTTAATGATGCATTTCCAATAGAAGAAGACATATACTGGGTACGATAGTGCAGTGGTTATGTTACTGGACTAGTAATCCAGAGGCTGGAACAAAAAATCTTGTATTAGTAAAAGTGACCATGAAGGTTGTAGAATTCGCAAAATTATCACGATTTTATAATAATAAGGAGACATAAAGTTTCGTATAAACAGCTTTATTTCAGCAAAATGCTGTCATGTTTCAAAAAGGACACAAGCAGCCTGTAAAATGGCCGCCACGCCTCGTGGCAGAAGGTTCTAGACTTTCAGTAGGCAGACAAGATGGCGTTTCAATAAACATTTCAGCAAGATCGGACAGGACTCAGCACATTTAAGATAATGACAAGACGCGATGGTTTTGCATTTTTAAACATAAATACTGGAATCGGTCTTCCAGGTACAAACAAGGGCTATTGTACTGGGCGATCAAGGACCCATCCAAAGACATTGATATGCAAAATCCCCACGGCTCTACGATGAGCGAGCCGTTCGCGGGTACTCACAGCAAGCATTTGGAAGCCCCCAAAACCCCTCCAGGGAGACTACTAGCCGGTTCCACAATGGGAGAAATATTAACGGGTACTCAAACAGTTACAAGTGTCACCGAAACCCATTAACGACAAGTACCACCCCATACAAGAAGTTTGAGCGCCAAAAACATGACAAAAAGATGAACATTTAGATTGGGCGGGAGATAAGGAATTACAGTACTATAACTGTAGTGTCCAAACGTCCATCTTTCTCTTATCCCTGACGACTCTTATTCTTTACCACCGACTGGAGCTCTGGACTCTCATTCTCTGATCCGCTGATTTTCCGGGAGTCAACCTCGTGGCTTGCCGCGAAGATCTGTGGAGAACTGGACTGCATAGGCCAGTAAGCGGGCGCACCATCCCGAGAAGTCGGTAAACGGTGTCGGATCCGAAGGCCCGAGATGAGATGAGATGAGAAGAGAAGAAGAAGACTACACGTGTTGCCGCGGTCAGTAAGCCCCGACCGCGCCTAAAAATATAAGGACCATTTTCGAATTCTATCGGCTACTCCACAACTGGCCCGAGAAGACTATTCTTCGAGTTCTACCGACAACTGGTGTCGGGCACAGTAAGACTCTTCTTCGAACTGTACCTGGAGTCCGAGGTCAACACAGATCTTCATGACAGACGGTCCAGCCTGCTAGCCGGAGCAGAAGCGAGTAAACAAGTGGGGTACAGAGACCCCTGATCAACACGTGGATAGTCAGGTGCTGTGGTGAAAACATCCGAGCAGAGTTTCGGAATTCTCCGAGTTATCACGAGTGGTGAGCATGAGTCTCGATCCTACAAATCTAGATTAGGACAGGTATTGATAGGGGAGGGTTTATGTTTTAAGGATAATTATAATGTGTGTCCCTTTTACGATGTGTCGTGCGCTCCTCGTTTCCCTAAACCTAGTTGCATAAATGTATGTAAGTTTGTACTGTCATTAATCTGTGCTTATGACATGTATTTCGTAATCTTGAATAATATGCAATAAAGATTTTCCATTTCGCACTATTCAACCGGGTCTACCTGAGTTTTTCTCTGCATTATTGCTCTCGCACCTAAGTCCAGTGTCAGAACCGTAAGGGCGAGTGGGTCGAACCACTCACAGGTGTCTAGTGTTACCAGGCTGGCGGGAGACCAGAACAGGCAACAAGGCCTAACCCCGCACTCGCACCCAGGCTAAGCACAGAGCCACGCGAACCCCTTACAAGGTCCCGGATTTTTGTAAAATCCCAACCGGTTCATTGATGCCCTTCAAAGAAGGAAACCTGCCGTCCTTACCTGGTCTGGCCTATGTGTCTCCAGTCCCACACCAATGTGACTCTGAACTACCCTCTGAAGTGGTCTCGCGAGCCATTCTGTTGTATCAAACCACAGGCAGCTCACCATCACCATCTCGGGGCAACTAAATGCCGGCCTTGCCAGCGATGCCTACATTTGCGAGAATGAATTTTAAAAAGAAAGTATAGTCCCTTTTATAACTTTAAGAACCAAATACCCGATCCCCAGCATAGTCTAGACTACTATTTCTTACCCTGCGGATTCTTTTATTACTTTTGTGAAGGAACTCTGAGATGTCTTGAGTCAGTCTGGAAAAATATTCGCTAATAGTCCTGTTTACCAGATGAGTTTTCAGTCTACATGTTAAAAAACCTTAATTCTTTTTGTAAAGCACTAATTTGTGTACCGTATCGGTGGCAGTGAATGCAAGCATACATTATAGTGCTTTAAAAGCTTGGAGCTACAGTAAAGTACATTATTGTTAGAAATTGCAAGCAGAGATTGATACTGATTCTTTCTTTGTCTTTTTCTAACAGCTATACTGTTAAAGGAAAGAAGGAATTATTGTGGTCTTCAGCAGTTCTTAGCCAAGCTTTATGTATTCATTTTAGAAAGGGTTTGAAAGCGTGTTTTATTTGAGGGGGTGGGTTTTAAAGCTCTCTACCATCATTTATTGTAGCCACTGAGATGAAGATTTTGCTTGTTAATGGACCAGGCATTGAAGATGTGTATTAAAGCTAAACGCAATAGTTTGTGGAATGTCATGACTCGCAGTCTGCTTCAAACTGAGACAGTAAGAGTCAATTGATACATTCCAGACTCATTTGGCCTTGATTCTAAGTTGGGTGGGGGGTATCGGTGACAAACTCGCATGCCAAGGCCCGGAGAGATTTTGACTCCGGGCCTCATTTCGCCCAAACCCAGCAGGAATTACTGGCCGGTGGGTGGGAGAGGAATTCACCGCTGGGTACGCGCGGGAACAGTCCCTGGAGTCAGGTAAGTGGTGAGGAGGGGTCTGGAGGTGATCATGATCGGGGGAGGGGGGAAGGCTGGGGCAACGGAGGCCCAAGGTTTCTTCGTGGGGCCCAGAGGAGTACTCCTGGCCCACAAGGACACTTATTTTTTTTAAACTTACCTTGCTGGGCCTTCAATGGCCCTTCGATCCAGCGCCCAGCAGGAGCCTGATTTGCATATTTAAGCAGGACCCCGCCGGCTTGGGGCAGGTGTCCTTGCCACCTGCAATTTCAAATTGTAGTCGGTCAGATCGGGGTGGGAAAGGAGTGTGCAAGTCCTCCACTCCATTTTAACTGTCCCCCCTGCCTGGCGGAAACTTGGCTGGAGGAGTTAAAATTGAGGCCATTAATTCAGAATGATCCCTGTTCCTTTTGAGAATAGCAGGACATATTTTTGAAGGAGTCACACCCTGAGGACCATGGTCGAATCCTTGAATGGGGAGTTGAAGGGGACAACCCTCCCACTTCCTCTGAATGCGGAGAAAAAGGACAAAGAAACACATGTGAAAGTCAATCAGGTTAGTTAGGCTTGGGAAGGGAGCCTGGTCTGTTGAGGGATAACTCACGCATCTTAAGCTCGGGGCTGCTCAGAACAAGAAAGCTGACCAGGAAAAGTTAAAACAAAAATAGAAAGTGCTGGAAACAATCAGCAGGGCAGTCAGCATCTGTGAAGAGATGAGCTAACGTTTCAGATGAAGACCAGGGAAAGTTAAGTGACCCAGCTCATAGGAATAGTGTGGAGTATTTCTATTACTTTTCTTCACAAGGAGGGATCTAAAATTAGTTGGATTAAGATGAGATTTGATTACATCGGTTACTCCGTATGCTCACTTACTGCCTGTAAAATTAAGCAGCTTAATGATTTGTATCTGATCTTGTCACATTAAATATCTTTTGTCCACTTACTGAAGTTTGGAGATGTGTACATGAAGGCACTTGCAAAAGACACAACGTCCATTTCACATCACAACGGGGTACTGTTGTTACACCCCCAGGTTACATCGTATTATCAGATATTGGGCAGTGTGGGCTTACTCCTGAACATAAGAAACCCAAAGCTCATGGAAATGAACAGCACCATTGAAACTTCGTGTCAGTTATTCTTTCTGTGCTGTTTTTCATCTGTCAGCTTTTCTAGGACTGTCAACTGTTGTGAAGCTGTTGGTGAGCTTTGGCTAGTTTTCGAGATTAGTTAACAATCTCGGTATCCTCTTCGATCCCAATCTGAGCTTCTGACTCCATATCCTCTCCATCATAAAGACTGCCTACTTCCACTCTCATAACATCGCCTGCCTTCACACCTACCTCATTCCATCCGCTACTGAAACCCTCATCCAAAACTTTGTCACCACCTGACTCGACCATTCCAATGCTCTCCTGGCCACCTTCTCATCTTCCACCCTCCATAAACTTCAGCTCATCCAAAACTCTTCTGCCTGTTTCCTATTATGTACCAAGTCCTGCTCATCCAGCACCCCATCCTTACTGACCTATGTTGGTTCCCAGTCACCCAATGCCTCAGATTTAAAATTCTCATCATTGTGTTGCAATCTATCCATGGCCTTGCCCCTCCCTATCTCTGTAACCTCCCTCTGTTGAATTCTTCATTCCTCTGACTCTGGTTTCTCGTGCAACCCCCTTCCTTATGCCCCACCATTGGCGGCCATGCCTTCTGCCACCTCGGTCCCGCCATCTGGAATTCCCTCCCTAAATCTCTCTGCCTTTCCACCTTCCTCTTCTCCTAATGGGACCTTCCTTAAAACTCACCTCTTTGACCAAGCCTTTGATCATAGTTTCTATTATATTCTTTGGCTCGGCATCCATTTTTTTGATAAGCCTCTGTGAAATGCTTTGGGACCTCTTTTTTTTTAATGTTAGGGGCATTTTATAAATGCAAGTTATAATTTGTATTTGGAGAGTGCTTCTTGCATGGAAGATGATGAAAGCTTGGAGCTAGGGTTTTGCTGTAAGTTGTTGCAATCCAGTCTTATCAGCAGTCACATTATTATTTTTGAAAGACTACAAAGAACATCCTTGGATGTTGCTAAAGCAAAATACTGCGGATGCTGGAAATCTGAAATAAAAACAGAAAATGCTGGAAATACTGACGAAGGGTCATCCACCTGAAACGTTAACTCTGTTTCTCTCTCCACAGATGCTGCCTGACCTGCTGAGTATTTCCAGCATTTTCTGTTTTTACCTTGGATGTTGCTGTTTGATTCCATGCTGTCAGTGATGGAAATTGTACATGTACATTCATTTTTAAATTTTGCACTTGTCAAAAAATAGGGCGTCAATGGTGGAGAATGAAGCACGATTCTACTTTTGGCAGCTAGTGTTAAATATAAATTCCTAAATCAGATATAGCGTAATCAGATGCTGAACAAAATACTGTACTCTGTCCCAATATACTTCTTAACCCCAACCTCAAAGGAGCACCACTTCCCAAGCTAGTCAGCCTCGTGATTAATCTGAGTGAGTTTACTAAATTATGGAGCATTTTGCACTGTAGACCCTCACCCATTGGAATCTAGTTTGAGACTGCCCCCAACTGACTTCCTAAAGGATCCATCAGCTGGTGGAGAACAGAGACTTCATCCAATTGGTCTTGAAGACAGGATCAAACCTGGCTGTGATGTCCTTCATCATCTACCAGGCTGCTGATGCTCACTATCAGTTTCATCTTCTGACTTGTGCAAGATACTAGAGGGTGGTTGGTTGGTTTTGTCTCCCAGCTTACTCTTCAAATGTAAATCCAATATTAGTTGCTCCTCCACTAAGTTTGGCACTACACATGCAAAGTGTCAAAGATGAGCACTTCCAAAATTCATCCCATGTAGGTTGAGGATTGTTATGTCATTCAAAAGCTATGTTCAAAGTAGTGTAAAATAAGGCTGATTATCAACAATACTGCTGTGTTCCGACGAAGGGTTTCGACCTGAAACGTTAACTCTCTTTCTCTCTCCACGGATGTTGCCTGGCCTGCTGAGTTTTTCCAGCGTTTTCTGTTGTTATTTCTGCTGTACTGGGCTCTCATCTGAAATGGCACTTGGTAAGCTAATTAACTTAATGGTAAATCCAATTACCATAGTCTGATCATGTACATGTAGCCACTTGTACCAAGGCCAACATCAGTTATTCATCCTGTGACTTGTGTACAAATCTGAAAGATTTCCAGACACAAATTTAGATTACTAGTGACTCTAATGTTTCAATGTGATGTCAATGCATTGGGAAGCACAAAATGTCTAGCCTTTGGTGTTAGTACACTCTTTCTGCTTTAAATCATGTTGAACTTGCTGTTACCATTGAGATGAAATGCCCTGTAAACAGTAATGGGTTACAACTTAGTTTTTCTTTTTAATGGTGCTGTAGGTTTGGACTTTAACCTCTGGCACCTGGGTTCAAATCAATCCCAAACTGACTAGATGAGAATCTCTTCTTCCAAGTGTGAAAATGCTACACGTTTGATGAAATACATTTGGACAGTCGCAAGGAAGCATCGTCGGCCCAACCATCTTCAGCCACTTCATCACTGACCTTGCCTCCGTCATAAGTACGTAGAAGTTACAACATGGAAAGAGGCCTTTTGGCCCAACCAGTATGTATTGGTGTATACCCTCCGTGCGAGCAAATTGTCCTAATCACATTTACCTGGCCTCGTATACCTTCATCCCCTTTTAGTTCATCCACATATCTAATCTAATTTTGATTGTTAATATATTTTCTGCCTCTACCACTACTCCTGGAAGTGAATTCCACAGCTTTACAACTCTCTGTATTTCAATGGCAGGTCTCCCTTCTTAAGGCCCTGATCGTATGGCTCCCTCAAGTTCAGAATAAGTTCACTGATAATTCCAGTGTTCAGATCCATTCACAACTCCTCTCATAATGAAGCATCATTTAAGGGACGCCTGCTTCAGGGCAAACCAGTCTTGGAGTGGGGGCCTCAAACAAGCATATACAAAGGGTCCAACATTTGTTTCAGGCTTGGGCACTGCACGCTGATTTTTTTTTTTTGCCTTTACCAATATGGCAGTTGCCACACTTCTGGCTCGTAATGAGAGTGCGTTTCCTGCCACACCATTTGGAGGCTTAGGAGGACATTTAGCGCCCGAAAAATAGGCGTTGAGCAGCCGCATTTCTAGACCATTACTTATAAGCATAGGGCCAGCCAATGATATCTAACTTTACCTCTCTCCCTCTATCACCACCACTTTCGATTCCACAACTACTGCTGTACTGTCCACCTGCTTGTCTGATATCAGGTTGTGGGTGATCCAGACATTCAGAAACTTGCCACTGGCAAAACCAAAAGCATCTTATTTAGCTCTGACTAAACGTTTTTCACTTTTGCTGACAATTCTATCTTCCTTCCTAGCTGTTCCTTCAAGCCGAACCCAGCGGTGCGCAACCTCAGTATACCGTTTGAGCAATGCTTCAAATCCCATATCCAACCCATCACCAAGACTGCTTATTCTACCTGTGAATATCTCACATATCTGTCCCTAGTGCATCTTCCCGAACCTGATATTCCACCCCCCCCGCCCCCTGCAAACCTGAGACACTCCGCTCCCAGAACCTGTATCTATCCTATTGAATTATTTTATCACTTTAAAGGCCTCAATTAGATCACCTCTTAACCTTCTAAACTTGGGGGAATGCAACCCAAGTTTATGCAACCTGTCCTCATAATTTAACTCTTTAACCAGTATGACACCAGAACTTAATCAGCCCGGTACTCCCTCCAAGACCAATATATACTTTCTGAGGCGCAGCACCCAAAACTGAATGCATTACCCCAGGTGGGGTCTGACCAAAGTTCTGTACAACTGAAGTATAACCTCTTCACTTTTGTATTCTAGTCCCCTTTGAGATAAAGGCCAACATTCCATTAGCTGTGCGCTAGCTTTTAGGGATTTGTGCACCCGGACACCCAAATCCCTTCACTTCGCCATAGTTTCTAGTCTCTCACCATTAAGAAAATATTCCGATTTGTCTTTCTTGGATCCAAAATGGATGTCCTCACACTTCCCCACTCTCCCTTTCCCATGGATGTCTTCACACTTCCCCACTCTCCCTTTCCCATAGGTGGTTTGCATCAACAAGTGTATGCGTTTATGCATGCATGATTCTGTTTAATTTCTGTAGTTTTTGAGCTAATTTTTTTTTAGCTAGTATGTGTCGGTGGACACGAATAGATGGGATGGGATGCAAGCTGGCTGAGAGGACAAGAACAGTAAAGCATGGCAGTGGCCATTTTTCTAGTCACACAGGATTTAGGAGTGGGAGCTATCTATTTAGTATGTTGGGACACAGCACCCCTCATTAACGTCTGAGGTGAGTCTGTCTGCAATTCATGCAGTTTTAATGAATTTACAATGTTTAGTATTCCTAAAACAGACTGGATCCAGCAAAATTAATATTCAAGTTTAACATTTGGAATACAAAACTGGGTATTACAAAGTTCCTCCCACAAACTCCTTTGTGTATTCAGTACTCTAAGCATGATTTTAGTTTCTATCATGTTGGTGAGATAATGGGCCAAAAATTCATCCCGCGACGCGAGAGTACGCACTATTCTCTCTCCAATTGCCGGTTTTCTGCATGCCCTGCGCATGCGCTGAAAACCGGCACTTGGTCTTTTGAAAAGGGGGCGGTTCCTCGGTGCATCGCGTGCGCGCTACAGGCTGCGCGCACGCTGTGCACTTCGTGCTTTGGACGCGCAGGTAAGGACGGAAGATTTTAGAAATGGAAAAAGGAGGAGTAAGACCCACTTTTAACAAGTAGTGAATTAAGTATTTTTTTGATTTTTTTTTAACGGGTATATCTTTTTTAGAGACTTTAAAGACAGGTAAGTTTATTTTTATAACTTTTTAAAAGATTTAAAAATGTTTCAAAAATTTAATTTTTTATTTAAAATGGTTAATTTATTTAACTATACTTATTTTATTAATGTGATGGTTTTTAAAAAAAATTTAATTGAGGTTTAGCTGTTATTTTGGGGGGGTGTAAGATTCATAGATTTCACAGCACGTATGTGAAACTTATGAATGGAAGATGGTGTGCTGCCATTGGCTCTAACTGAGTCACGTGATCCCACAGCTCGCACGAATTCACTACGCCGGTGGGATACGCAAGCACTGCCCAGCTGATGTCTGGAACATCAAGTTCGTGCGAGCTGGATCTGAAAAAGCACAAGCGGAGTGAGAGATCGCGGGGAAGCCTTACCCCCGCGGGAACAGAGCGAGATCAATTTCTGGGCCAATGTTTTTTCACTGCAGACTTTTGTCAGTAGTTGGTCCAGCTGTCAAATTTTGAGTCTCATTATTACTGCATATGTGAATCTTCAGCAAGCACTGCAAGGTTGTCTAGGTCAGTAGAATACTGCAGGAGGTTATATCTTCCCAGCTTATGCTCCGAGCTTTACAGCAGGTTGCATATCTTTTTCAGATTCCTTCCCCCCCCCCCCCTCCCTTCCTATAAAAATACATGGATTCCTCACAAATCACAACTGCAAATTCCTAGATTACCTGTTAAAACACAGCCCATGTAATTATTTAAAAAAATGCAAAATGGGGGCGACAAGCTTGCAGAGGTCTGGATAATGAGCAAAGGTCCAGATTGTGGTACATACTACAATAGCTAGATTGTATTGCAAATATTAATGGTGTTCATCTTGTACCTTTGTCTCCAAATGTTATGTCAGCAAGGCACATGCCTCTACCACAGTGTTGATCAAGAGCAACATCACGGTCTTAAAGGGGCAGTTTCACCACTGTGACATGCTGGGAGAGACTCTGCAGTACACTGCAGCTTGTGTGTCCCACATTGTTGTAGCCTGCTGTGCCCTGCACAACTTCATTGGTGTCAGCCCTGGCTCAGTGATAGCTTCTTGCCTCTCAGTGAGCAGGCTGTGGGTTCAAGTCCCACTCCAGGGACTTGAGCACATAATCTCGGCTGAAACCTCAGTGCAGTACTGAAAGAATGCTACCGTCTTTCGGATGAGATGTTAAACCGAGGCCCCATCTGCCCTCTCCGGTGGACGTAAAAGATCTCATGGTACTATTTGGAAGAAGAGCAGGGGGGGGTTCTAGCCAATATTTATCCCTCAACCAACACCTAAAACCAGATTTTTTTTAATTTATTAGTTCCTGGGATGTGGGCGTCGCTGGCAAGGCCAGCATTTATTGCCCATCTCTAGTTTCCCTTGAGAAGGTGGTGGTGAGCCGCTTTCTTGAACCACTGCAGTCCGTGTGGTGAAGGTACTCCCACAGCGCTGTTAGGGAGGGAGTTCCAGGATTTTGACCCAGCGACGATGAAGGAACGGCGATATACTTCCACGTCAAGATGGTGTGTAACTTGGAGGTGGTGATGTTCCAATGCGTCTGCTGCCCTTGTCCTTCTAGGTGGTAGAGGTCGTGGGTTTGGGAGGTGCTGCCGAAGAAGCCTTTGCGAGTTGCTGCAGTGCATCTTTGGTACGCACTGCAGTCACGGTACAGTGGTGATGGAGGGAGTGAATGTTTAAGGTGGTGGATGGGGTGCCAATCAAGCGGGCTGCTTAGTCTTGAATGGTGTCGAACTTCTTGAGTGTTGTTGGAGCTGCACTCATCCAGACAAGTGGAGAGTATTCCATCACACTCCTGACTTGTGCCTTGTAGATAGTGGAAAGGCTCTGGGGAGTCAGGAGGTGAGATGTTACCTGGTCATTACCATATTGCTGTTTGTGGGACCTTGCTGTCCATATATTGGTTGTCCTGTTTCCTACATTGCAACAGTGACTACACTTCAAAAGTGCTTCATTGGCTATAAAGTGCTTTGGGACATCCTGTGGTCGCAAAAGGTGCTATATAAATGTAAGCCTTCCTTCCTCTTTTTTCCTCCTTTCTTTCTTTCTTTCTCTCTCTCTCTCTCTCTCTCTCTCTTTCTTTCTCTCTCTCTCTTTCTTTCTTTCTCTCTCTCTCATTCTATTTTTCTTTCTAGGGAAGTGGTGCTAGCAGCTGTTTACATTACAGTTTTGAATGGGGCATGTGACCTAAGTAAGAATTATGGATAGAAGATAGACATGTTCTTGTTTCACTGTATAATTCACTGGTAGATAGTTACTTATTTTGTGCGTGTAGTCTGTTACTACCTATGTTTTGATACAAAGTAGATAAAGTTAATGGTTGTTCCTTTTTGAAGTTTCCTCATGACATGACTTTGAACCTTCTCTGGTCAAGATGGTGGACTGGAAACGTCTTGCTTGCCTCCGTCAATGCTACGCCATGGTTGTTTAGAGTTGGAAGCGGTCCAGGGTGATTGGCCCGCCGCCTCTCGTCTCCATCTATGGGGCATGCGTCTGGGTGTCATTCAGCATTTCTCTGCAATAGAATAATTGAGAATAATTTGCTTTGTAGAAATGCATAGGTTCCTGGATAGTGAAAATACAACAGAAATATTCAGAGCTGCTACTTTCAATTTAGTTTTTATAAATTGATGGCTAAAGTCAACCTTATGTTTTCATTTCATATTTTTGCTTTAAAATTTTATTCTCGCTATTACGTCAGAGAATGATTACGTGGCATCATGTTTTTATTCAGTTGTTTGTAATTGCCTCTCGCATAAGACTAGAAATTACTGCTGAGTGCTGACAATACCATTGCACGAATGCTAAAAGCATTTGCCCATTATTTTAATGGAGATTTTAACCCAGGTTAATGCCTTCATTAAAATAACAGATAAAGGAATGTTATATGAGCAAGTTAAGTGTATGCTAGTATCACCAACAGTCATTTCCAGGCTATAGTTTCAGTAGTTCCATTTGAATGAAATCAGATTTTAATTCATGCCTTTGTTCTATTAATGTTTTCCCATTTTGAAAGTTCATTAGTTTGGAAGTAGTGAATACACAAGGTATGAAATAGTGCTCTCTCCTTTCAATATGAGGAGCATAATCAAACGACAGCGCGAGAGATTAACATTTGTTGACTAATCATTGGTTTCAATTTGTTAATTGCTCAATTGGTCAGTTCTGCTTAAATAACAATTATAATTTTTTAATGGATTTTTCTGCTCATCACGGTGAAGTATTTAGTTGGTAAATTAAACCTTTTCCTTCTTGGGATACACTTTCTGTATTGGGCATTGCTCAACTCTCCTCTGCCTGACAGTGCTGCTTAATCCCAACCTCAAAAGAGCAGCCCTACTGTACTGCTGATAGTTCCATTTCTTACATCAGCCATGCTCTTGAGCCTGTTTGAGTGAGACAGGCAATTAGTAATGGATTATGAAACGAGATTCATACTGCCTAAAACCCATTTTATGTATGATTTTTGGAGCCACAAGAGAGTGGAAACTTTCATCCCATCACTTGACTGGATTAAAATCCACAAGTGAAAGGACAACATGCTAATCCATTACACTATTTAGTCTCGCCACTGTTCATAGCTTTTTTTAGATTATATTTAATGCTGTTAGGGAGAGTTTTCCAGGATTTTGACCCAGCAACGATGAAGGAACGGCAAAATATTTCCAAGTCAGGATGGTGTGCAACTTGGAGGGAAACTTGCAAGTGATGGTGTTCTCATGCGCCTGCTGCCCTTGTCCTTCTAGGTGGTAGAGGTCATGGGTTCGGGAGGTGCTGTCGAAGAAGCCTTGGTGAGTTGCTGCAGTGCATCTTGTAAATGGTGCACACTGCAACCACGGTGCACCGGTGGTAGAGGGAGTGAATGTTTATGGTGGATGGGGTACCAATCAAGCAGGCTGCTTTGTCATGGATGGTGTCGAGTTTCTTGAATGTTGTTGGAGCTGCATTCATCCAGGCAAGTGGAGCGTATTCCATCACACTCCTGACTTGTGCCTTGTAGGTGATGGAAAGGCTTTGGGGAGTCAGGAGGTGAGTCACTTGCCAGAGAATACCTAGCATCTGACCTACTCTTGTAGCCACAGTATTTATTTGGCTGGTCCAGTTAAGTTTCTGGCCACTGATGACCCTCAGGATGTTGATGGTGGGGGATTCGGCGATGGTAATGCCGTTGAATGTCAAGGGGTGGTCGTTAGATTCTCTTGTTGGTGATAGTCATTGCCTGGCACTTGTGTGGTATGAATGTTACTTGCCACTTAACAGCCCAAGCCTGAAGGTTGTCCAGGTCTTGCTGCATGCGGGCACGGACTGTTCCACTATCTGAGGAGTTGCAAATGGAACTAAACACTGCAATCATCAGCGAACATGCCCACTTCTGACCTTATGATGGAGGGAAGATCATTGATGAAGTAGCTGAAGATGGTTGGGCCTAGGACACTGTCCTGAGGAACTCCTGCAGTGATGTCCTGGGGCTGAGATGATTGACTTCCAACAACCACAACGATATTCCTTTGTGCTAGGAATGACTCCAGCCAGCGGGGAGTTTTCCCCCGATTCCCATTGACTTCACTTTTATTAGGGCTCCTTGATGTCAAGAGCAATTGCTCTCACCTCAGCTCTGCAATTCAACTTTATTGTCCATGTTTGGACCAAGGCTGTAAATGAGGTCTGGAGCTGAGTGGTCCTGGCGGAACCCAAACTGAGCATCGGTGAGCAGGTTATTGGTGAGTAAGTGCCACTTGATAGCACTGTCAACGACATTTTCCATCACTTTGCTGATGATTGAGAATACACTGATGCGGCGGTAATTGGCCAGATTGGATTTGTCCTGCTTTTTGTGGACAGGACATACTGGGGCAGTTTTCCACATTGTCGGGTCGATGCCAGTGTTATAGCTGTAGCATGGCTAGTTCTGGAGCACAGGTCTTCAGCACGACAGCCGGGCTGTTGTCGGATCCATAGCCTTTGCTGTATCTGGTACGCTTAGCTGTTTCTTGATATCACATGGAGTGAATCGAATTGGCTGAAGACTGGCTTCTGTGATGGTGGGGACCTCAAGAGGAGGCCGAGATGGATCATCCACTCAGCACTTCTGCTGGAGATGGTTGCGGATGCTTCAGCTTTGATTTTTGCACTCGCGTGCTGGGCTCCACCATCATTGAGGATCGGGATGTTCATGGAGCCTCCTCCTTCTCCTGTTAGTTGTTTAATTGTCGTACACATACAGTTAACTTATTTGATCTTATTTTTACTATTGAAGTAAACTACATTATGTTTGTAATTTTATTTTTATTGGACATTGCTCAGAGCAAGGGTTGCAGTGTATTTGAGAAGGCAGATTGTTTATTGTCAGCGCACAGAGATTTGTAGGAATATAGGAACAGGAGTAGGCCATTGAGCCCCTCGAGCCTGTTCCGCCATTCAATGAGATCATGGCTGATCTGCGACCTAACTCCATATACCTGCCTTTGGCCCATATCCCTTAATACCTAATCAATCAAGAGAGTTCCAAACTTCTACCACCCTTGGTGTGTAGAAGTATTTCCTAATTTCATTCCTGAAAGGTCTGGCTCTGATTTTTAGACTATGCCCCCTCATCCTAGGACCCCCAACCAGCTGAAATAGTTTCTCTATCTACCCTATCTGTTCCCCTTAATAACTTCGATCAGATCAGCCCTTAACCTTCTAAATTCTAGGGAATACAACCCTAATTTGTGTAATCTTTCCTCGTAACGTAACCCTTGATATCATTCTGGTAAACCTATGCTGCACTCCCTTCAAGGCCAATATATCCTCCTTATAGTGTGGTGCCCAGAACTGCGCTCAGTACTCCAGGTGTGGTCTAACCAGGGTTTTGTACAGCCGCAGCATAACTTCTACCTCCTTGTATTCTAGTCTCTAGATATAAAGGCTAGCATTCCATTAGCCTTTTTGATTATTTTCTGTACCCGTTCATAACATTTTAATGATCTATGTACCTGTCTCTTTGCATCTCCACTATTTTTAGCTTTTCACCATTTAGAAAGTACAGGAAACTTTCGTATATCCGGAATTCTCGCTTAACCGGCAAAAATCATCCTCCGAAAACTCCTCTCAAATAACCGGCAATGTTGCCGAGTCGCAGTCGAGTCTCCGCGAACGCCGAGTGCTCCGAAAAATCCTCTCAAATAACCGGCAATGTTGCCGATCCCGAGTCCGAGTCCGAGTCCGCGAACGCCGATTTAGTCAGTAGGGGTACTTTTCAAAAGTGCCACTACTCGGCCTCCTGGTGCTGTCGCAAGTCCGAAACATTGCAGTAGCATGAGTAGATTCTCCCTTGCTGCTTGGAGTCTCTTTGTTAAAAATAGCCTCGGTAGATATAACTCTCTGTTATCCGGTACTTTCGATAAACCGGCACCACGCCGGTCCCGTCGATGCCGGATAAACGAAAGTTTCCTGTACCCTGTTCTATTCTTTTTAGGTCCAACGTGGAAGACCTCACATTTGCCTCCATTGAAATCCATTTCCCACAGTTTTGCCCACTTAATCTGTCGATGTCCCTTTGTAATTTTATGCTTTCATCTACACTGCCTACAATGCCGCCTATCTTTGTGTCATCGGCAAATTTGGATAAATGACTTTCTATGCGATCATCCAAGTCGTTAATAAATACTGTGAATAGTTGAGGCCCCAACACAGATCCCTGCGGGACACCACCAGCCACATCCTGCCAATTTGAATACCTTGTGGCAGATCGCCACCTAAACGGGCATAATCCACTTTTCCGTCCGTGGACAAATATCGAGCACCTTCCCTTTAAGGCACCTTACCTTTAAGGCAGGAGTGGGTGGGGCCTCAGGATTATTCCAGAGAATTCTGGGAGCAGTCTGTTCAGCCATTTTGTACCATGCAGTTATTTAAAAAGTCTCTTGTTTTCCACACATGGATTCAGCCTTAATTCGTGTTTCGCGGCAGCCTCAACATTGGTGACCCCGACGCTCAGAACGTATTCCGAGCACTGCAATGGCGGACACGAACGCAGTTTCTGTGAAACTGCCGGAGTTTTGGGAAAACCAGCCCGAAGCCTGGTTTCTCCAAGCTGAATCTTTCTTCCGGCTGCAAAACATCACCACAGATGGGACGAAGTACGACTATCTCGTCACATCACTCAGTAGCGCCGCAGTTTTGAAGGTTTGGACAGCGCTGCAGAACCCACCAGAGGAAGGCAAGTACACACATCTCAAGACAGCGCTCCTTAAAAAATTTACGCCCTCGGCACATCAGCGAAACTGCCACCTCCTCGACCTTCCAGGCCTCGGTGATGCCTCACCGTCAGACCTCCTCTCCCACACCGACGAGAGCCCACCCGGATCCCTCTTCAGCACGCTGTTCATCCGCCAGCTCCCTCTCAGCATCCGCCCAGCGATCGTGGCGTCCGGCCTCACGAACCTGGAAGCCCTGGCCGATGGGGCCGACAAGCTGCTGTCCGCTCACTCCAGCCGCGACGTCACTCCGGACCTGGCAGCCAATGCCTGGGCGCGCCCCTCACCGGCCACCACGCAGCCACAAGGGTCTGCCACCAGGCCCACGGGGCCTTCACGCCCCACTAACCCGGGCCACTGTTACTACCACGCACGGTTCGGTGCCAGGGCACAACGGTGCACACCTCCCTGCTCTTTCAAGTCCGCCCCTGTACCAGCCCCCGCGATGGCCGTGGGCCACGCGGGCTCCCTGCTGTTCGTCACGGATGAGAAAACCGGCCGCCGGTTCCTGTGCGACACTGGGGCTCAGCACAGCATCATCCCGGCCTCCTCCCTCGACATCCAAAAGGGCGAACGAGGACCGGCGCTGGCTGCTGCTAATGGCTCGGAAATCCGGACGTATGGCACCTGGACAGTCACCCTCGACCTCGCTGGTCGCCGCTACCGATGGGAGTTCATCACTGCCAAGGTGCTCTCCCCTCTCATCGGCGCAGATTTCCTGTGTGCCCACGGCCTACTGGTAGACATCCCCCGTCACTGCCTCGTGGACATGAACACCATGTCCCCCATCCTGGGCGCCATGGCCCTCCGTCAGCCCGCCGACATGGCGTCACAGTGCCACGCCCGGGCCACGGACGACTACTCGGCACTCCTGGTCGAATTCCCGGCCCTTACCAATCCGACCTTCTCCGCGGAGGCCGCCAAACACGGGGTGGAACACTTCATCCCCACCACAGGCCCCCCAGTGTACGCCCACGCCCGCAGGCTGGACCCGACCAAACTGGAGATCGCGCGGACCGAGTTTGCCACCATGGAACAGCTCGGCATCATCCGCCGCTCCAACAGTCCCTGGGCCTCCCCACTCCACATCGCCCCCAAACCAGGCGGAGGTTGGCGCCCCTGCGGGGATTACCGCCGCCTCAACGAAGCCACCACCCCTGATCGGTACCCCGTGCCGCACATTCAGGACTTCTCGGCTAGACTGGCCGGCCGCTCAGTCTTTTCCAAGGTCGACCTGGTGCGCGGCTACCACCAAGTCCCCGTCCACCCCGCGGATGTCCCCAAGACGGCCGTAATCACCCCCTTCGGCCTGTTCGAGTTCCTGCGGATGCCCTTCGGCCTCAAAAACGCGGCCCAGGCATTCCAACGGCTCATGGACTCGGTCCTTCGGGACCTGAAGTTCCTGTTCGTCTACCTGGACGACATCCTGGTAGCCAGTTCCTCCAAGCAGGAACACCTCGAACACCTTCGCATCCTGTTCGGGCGCCTCAGCGACCACAGGCTCATCCTCAGCCCAGCCAAATGCCAGTTCGGCCTGGACAAGATCTACTTCCTCGGCCACCACATCACCCATGTTGGGGCCATTCCCCTGCCCACCAAGGTGCAGGCCGTCCAACAATTTCCCCGCCCCACCACCATCAAAGGCCTCCAGGAGTTCCTCGGGATGGTGAATTTCTATAACCGCTTCATCCCCAAAGCGGCGTCCCTCATGAGGCCCCTGTATGAAGCCCTCCGGGGCAGGAGCGGCAAGATGGCGGTCGAATGGACGGCAGACGCGTCCGCCGCCTTCGACTCCACCAAGACCGCGCTCACCAACGCCACCCTGCTCGCGCACCCACGGCCCAATGCCAGGGTAGCGCTCACCACGGACGCCTCCGACCACGCGGTCGGCGCTGTGTATGAGCAGTGGGTCAACGGCGCCTGGCAACCACTTGCCTTCTTCAGCCGCCAACTACGCCCCCCGGAGGTCAAGTACAGCACCTTCGACCGCGAGCTCCTCGCGCTGTTCCTGGCGGTCCACCATTTCCGGTTTTTGCTTGAGGGCCACCCCTTCACTGCGTTTGTCGACCACAAGCCCCTGACAATCGCAATCGCAAAGACAACCGACCCCTGGTCCGCCAGGCAGCAGCGCCAGCTCGCGGCAGTGTCCGAGTTCACCACGGACATCCAACACGTCTCCGGCCGAGACAATGTGGTAGCCGACTGCCTCTCCCGCCACGCCGCACACCTGGCAGTCGACTACGCTCAACTCGCAGCAGACCATATCACCGACCCTGATCTGCTCTCCGCACCCACCAACCTACCAGGGCTACGCCTGGCCGACGTCGCCTGTGGCCCGACCGCAGTCACGGTCAAGTGCGACATATCCCTATGTCAACCTCGGCCCGTCGTCCCAGCGTCCTGGCGCCGCCGGGTATTCGACATTCTCCACAACCTCTCCCACCCCGGCGCCCGCGCATCCATCAAATTGGTAGCCAACCGCATCGTCTGGCTCGGCCTTCGCAAGGATGTGCGTACTTGGGCCAACTCCTGCCTAGCCTGCCAACGGGCCAAGGTACAGCAACACACGAAAGCACCCCTCGAGGAGTTTACCGTCCCCTCGCAGAGATTCGACCACATCCACGTGGACATCGTCGGGCCCCTGCTGCCGTCGCAAGGCCACACGCACTTGCTGACCATCGTTGACCGCACCACACGCTGGCCCGAGGCAATTCCACTGACCTCTACCACCACCGTCGACATTGCCAGAGCCTTCGTCAGCACCTGGGTCGCACGGTTCGGTGTCCCCTCCGACATGACGTCGGACAGAGGTCCGCAATTTACCTCTGAACTCTGGACCGCCGTCGCACGCAATCTCGGGGTGACCATTCACCGCACCACAGTGTACCACCCCCAAGCCAACGGACTGTGTGAGCGGTTCCACAGATCCTTGAAGGCATCTCTTCGAGCCAGCCTCTAGGACGGCGCCTGGACCGACCGACTTCCGTGGGTCCTCCTCGGCCTGCGCACCGCAGTTAAAGAAGACCTCCACGCATCGGCAGCAGAGCTCGTGTACGGTCAGTCGCTGCACGTACCCGGTGAGTTCCTGCCCACCGCCACGACACCCTGGTCAGCCGACCAGCAATGCCATGACTTCGCCTCACCGGCGCTACAGTTCGCCCCGGTGCCCATTGCCCGACACGGCGAATCCACCTCACACGTCCCACTAAGCCTGCACCAGGCACGGTTTGTTTTCGTCCGGCACGACGCCCACCGCGGACCCCTTCAACCCCCGTACGACGGGCCCTACAAGGTGCTACAGGCTGGGGACAAATTTTTCACCCTGCAAGTGGGCGACAGGACCGAAAAAGTGTCGGTTGACCGACTCAAGCCAGCACACTCGGAGCCCGATGAGCAGGTCCCTGTAGCTCGTCCACCTCCACGCGGCCGACCTGCCCTCAAGCCGGTTCACCCGGCTGCTCCACGCCCGGCCGTTCCACGTCCACCGGCGTCCTACAAGAGCCGCTCTGGCCGGCCCATCAGACCGCCGCACTGTCTCGTCCATACCTCCTAAGCGGATTCTGGGGGGAGCTGTGTGGCGGATCGCCACCTAAATGGGCATTATCCACTTTTCCGTCCGTGGACAAATATCGAGCACCTTCCCTTTAAGGCACCTTACCTTTAAGGCAGGAGTGGGCGGGGCCTCAGGATTATTCCAGAGAATTCTGGGAGCAGTCTGTTCAGCCATTTTGTACCATGCAGTTATTAAAAAAGTCTCTTGTTTTCCACACATGGATTCAGCCTTAATTCGTGTTTCGCGGCAGCCTCAACAACCTACCCATTATCCCTACTGCCTGTCTCCTGTCGCTCAGCCAGTTTCCTAACCAGGTCAATAATTTGCCCTCAATTCCGTGGGCTTCTACCTTAGTTAACAGTCTCTTTTATGTGGGACTTTATCAAATGCCTTCTGGAAGTCCATATAAATAACATCCATAGACATTCCCCTGTCCACTACTTTAGTCAGCTCCTCAAAAAATTCAATCAGGGTTGTCAGGCATGACCTTCCTTTCACAAATCCATGCTGGCTCTCTGATCAACTGAAAATTTTCGAGGTGTTCAGTCACCCCATCCTTAATTATAGACTCTAGTAATTTCCCGACAACAGATGTTAGGCTAACTGGTCTATAATTCCCTGATTTCCCGCTCTTGCCATTCTGAAATAGCGGAGTGACGTGCAATTTTCCAATCTAAAGGAACAATTCCTGAATCTTGAGAACATTGGAAGATTATAGTTAGGGCATCTGCAATATGCTCACCTACTTCCTTTAAAACCCTGGGATGGGAACCGTCTGGTTCTGGGGATTTGTCATTCTTTAGTGCCATTATTTTCATCATTCCTGTTATTTCACTTATGTTAATTTTATTGAGTTCCTGTCCCTGATGTAATATTAGTATCCTTGTGATTCCTGGCATGCTATTCTTTTCCTCTTCTGTAAATACTGGCGCAAAGTAATTATACAACATGTCCACCATTTCATAGAAACATAGAATCTAGGAGCAGGAGTAGGCCATTCGGCCCGTCGAGCCTGCTCCGCCATTCAATACGATCATGGCTGATCATCCAAATCCAGTACCCTGTCCCTGCTTTAATCCCCATAGTACACATATCCCACCCTACCCCCGTAACCCACGTATTTAATTCCCCCTAACATATCCCATCCTATCCCCATAACCCCACATATTTAATCCCCCCTAACACTAAGGGTCAATTTATCATAGCCAAATCAACCTAACCCACACATTTTTGGACTTTCCTTATTATCATTGACAATATCACCGCCTTCAGTTTTTAAGAGGCCAACATTGCTCCTGACTACCCTCTTTTTCTTAATATAATTGTAAAAATTCTTTGTATTGATTTTGATATCCTTTGCTTTTGATATTCTTTTCATACTCCCTTTTTGTAGCTCTTACTTTCTGTTTTGTAACCCTTTGCTGTTCTTTGTATCTTTCCCATTCGCCAGAATCTGTGCTATTTTTTGTATGCTTTTTCTTTTAATTTTATGCTGTCCCTCACGTCTTTAGTCATCCATGGCTGTTGTTTTTGGCAAGTAGAGCTCGTGCCCCTCGGGTATAAACTTGTTCTGTATCACCGTAAATTCTTTTTTTAACATCGCCCACTGATAGAAACATAGAAACTAGGAGCAGGAGTAGGCCATTCGGCCCGTCGAGCCTGCTCCACCATTCAATACGATCATGGCTGATCATCCAAATCCAGTACCCTGTCCCTGCTCTCTCACACAGAATCCCCACATCGACCCTGCACCTATCCCACCCTATCCCTGTAACCCCACGTATTTAATGCCCCCTAACATATCCCATCCTATCCCCATAACCCCACATATTTAATCCCCCCCTAACACTAAGGGTCAATTTATCATAGCAAAATCAACCTAACCCACACATTTTTGGACTGTGGGAGGAAACCGGAGCACCCGGAGGAAACCCACGCAGACACGGGGAGAATGTGCAAACTCCACACAGACAGTCACCCGAGGTCAGATTCGAACCCGGGTCCCTGGCGCTGTGAAGCACCAGTGCTAACCACTATGCCACCGTGTTGCCCAATCTTCTGTTGTTTTACCCATTAACAGATTTGCCCAGTTTACTGTGGACAGTCTCTGTCTCATTCCGTTGAAGTCGGCCTTACCTAAATCTAGAATCTTAGTAGCTGTTTCGTGTTTCTCCCTTTCAAATGCTACGTTGAACTCGATCATTGTATATTTAAATCATTTCAAGGAACAGTGCTGGAGCCTTGTTGTGGATATATTTTTTATTCTGCTGTGCTCCTCCACCACCAATATTGCACCTCTTCATGAAGATTTTTTTTTTTGCAGAAATATATGCCCCAATATTTACTCGGGGTCGTAAAGAGAGTGGGCGGGGGGGAGGAACCGGCAGAGGAGGATTTCCAGATGGGAAACCCGGAAGTTTCTCGACGTCCTGCTGAAATTAATAACAGGATGTCTTTTAAATTTTTTCAGCAGGTTTCCCGCCCAACAGCCAGCATGATTGACAGGCTGACAGCGTGTCGGGCGGGAAAGCCTGTGCCGCAGCCGCGGAGAGGGGTGAGGGAAGGGGCAAAAGATCGGCGGGGGAAAAGATTGTGGGGGATGGTCGGCCGATTGCGGGGTCTATAAATAGGTTTGCTAGTTGGGCCTGGAGGAAAACCCTCCTGCTTCTCCTCGTCCACAAGCAGTGCTGTAATTGCAATTGTCTTATGGATGCGGCCCATCTCTCCTCCTTTTACGTGCCGAGATTAGTTAAAAATAAAAAACTTTTAAAAGTGCAATTGCTGCAATTATATAGGGCCTTGGTGAGACCACACCTGGAGTACTGTGTACTGTTTTGGTCTCCTTGCCTAAGGAAGGATATACTTACCATAGAGGGAGTGCCACTAAGGTTCACCAGACTGGTTCCTGAGATGGGGGGATTGTCCCATGGGGAGAGATTGAGTAGACTAGGCCTATATTCTCCATAGTTTAGAAAATGAGAGGTGATCTCATTGAAACATACAAAATTCTTACAGGGCTTGACAGGGTAGATGCAGGGTGGATGTTTCCCCTGGCTGGGGAGTCCAGAACCAGGGGGTCACAGTCTCAGAATAAGGAGTTGGCCATTTAGGACTGAGATGAGGAGAAATTTCTTCACTCAGAGGGTGGTGAATCTTTGGAATTCTGTACCCCAGAGGGCTGTGGATGCTCAGTCATTGCGTATATTCAAGGCAGAGATCGATAGATTTTTGGATATTAAGGGAATCGAGAGATATGGGAATAGTGCAGGAAAGTGGAGTTGAGGTAGAAGATCAGCCATGCTCTTACTGAATGGCGGAGCAGGCTTGAAGGGCCGTATGGCCTACTCCTGCTCCTATTTATTATGTTCTTAAAGTGGAGGCATGCAGCCTCCTTAAAAGATTTCAGTGACCGACCCGCCTCCTGAGAGCGGATTGTCAGAAAGTGCATCTCTGACAGAGCAAAGGCTTACAGCAGTTAAGATTGTACGTTTATACGAGTCAGATGCAGGCAGATACAAGTGTTTCTGTTTGATGTACAAGTTTCCCTGTGATCGAGGTAAATCAGATTTAAGCCAGCTAGTCCAGATACAGCTACCAGTGGGAAGGTGAATTCACCCAAGACCAGAGAATCCGGGAGGAATATACAGCACCTCTACTGACAGAGCTTCTTCACTCTGACATTTTAGAAGGATAACATAAGTAGGACTCAAATGTGACTCAGTGGTAGCACTCTTGCCTCCTGAGTCAGAGGTTGCATGTTCAAGTCCCACTCCAGAGACTTGAGCACATAATCTTGGCTGACACTTAGTGCAGCACTCTCAATACTGTCCTTGTCAAAAGCGCCAATTTTTTAGATGAGACATTATACCGAGACCCTGTCTGCCCTCTCGGGTGGATGTAAAAGATCCCATGGCATTATTCAAAGAAGAGAAGGGGAGTTTTCCTGGTGTGCTGGCCAATATTTATCCCTCAACCAACATCACGAAAAGAAATTGCCTGGCCATGTATCTGATTGCTGATTGTGGGACAATGCTGTGTGCAAATTGGCTGTTGTGTTTCCCTACTTCACAACAGTGACTACACTTCCAAAAAGTACTTAATTGGCTGTAAAGTGCTTTTGGATGGCCTACAGTCATGAAAGGCGCTATATAAATGCACCTGAACTGCCAGACAAGGTCGTCTCATCTGACGGACGAAAGCTCCAACAAAGCAACATTTCCTCAGTTCTTCATTGTGTTGGCCTAAATAATGTATTCATATCTTCAAAACTGTTAAATTCTGACCCACTTCCCTTCCTCACAAACTTGCTCTGTCTGCTGGATGATCACCTCTTAGAATGTGCATTCCAGAAACCCTTCAGCCTCCCTTATGTGACTGAGAATCCTGGGTGAGCCAAGCAAACACTGTTTCCAGTTACCTGTAATGCAGGATGCAACAAATTCAATATATCTCAAGTGCTACTTAACTGTAAGCCAAGACTCAATACTTGTCATATAAATCTTCTCTCCTTTGGTCCCGCAGTACCATGCACCATCTGAATGGAAGACCTGCTCCCAGGGTACTGGTACCGATGCTTTGTAATTGATTATCAGGTGTGTGAGAACAGTGCAGGAAGACTATTTGCTTTCCTCCCTTCCTGTGGCATAGTACTTGGCCTCAGCTCATGATCTCCCCCCCAGCATGGATGAGGTTGGTCACAGGGATGACTCAAGATGTTGATACTTCTGTGCATCTAAACTATTTCAGTTGCCTTTATAAAGTTTAAAAAAAAAAGTTGGATGATTCTCACCACTACAGTTAAAGATGGCTGGGATTGTGTTAAAATGCTAATCATAGAAATTTACGGCACAGAAGGAGGTCATTCAGCCCATTGTGTCTGTGTCGGCCCAAAAAGAGCTATCCAGCCTCATCCCACTTTCCAGCTCTTGGTTCCTAGTCCTGTGGGTTACAGCACTTCAAGTGCATATCCAAGTACTTTTTTAAATGCCCATGATGCGGAGATGCCGGTGTTGGACTGGGGTGGACAAAAATGAGAAGTCGCACAACACCAGGTTATAGTCCAACAGTTTTATTTGAAATCACAAGCTTTCGGAGCTATCGATCGCCCCTTCCTCAGGTGAGGAACTTTATCACACCTCGGCAGATAGTCAGGATGATTTAATTTAGTGGTCTGCAATTGTAAGGTACACATGCTTTGTTCTCTATCTATATATGCTTTGGCGATTCTGTATCTATTTACTTCACCTGAGGAAGGGGCAATCGATAGCTCCGAAAGCTTGTGATTTCAAATAAAACTGTTGGACTATAACCTGGTGTTGTGCGACCTCTCAATTCATAAATGACCCAGACAATTACAGGGAATCAAAGTCGTAGCTGCCATGGCAGAAAGTGACCACAGAATAATCAAGTTTAACATCATCTGAGACCTAATTATGCCAAACACCAGGAACCAGATTTATAACTTAAAAGGGCTAAATTCAAAGAAATGAATAGGGTGAAATGAAGTAAGGTGGGAGGAGGCTCCTGTGGAGCGTAAACACCGGCACAAATCTGCTGGGTCGAATGGCCCGCTTCTCCGCTGTAAATTCTAGGTAATCCTATGTAATGATGGAAGAATTGATACAAATGGTTTGGAAGAGGGTAAGTACATATCCAAGATCAACAAGCTCAGACTAAACAACTCTGTCCGTATATGGATTAACAAACAAATTAAAAGTGAAATAAGGAGGAAAAAATTACCTCTACAAATGCTGCAGGAAGAAAGAAAAAGGGGCTTGCTGGGAGGAAGAGAGGACCACACAGAAACAAGTTAAAATGGTGATCAGAAGGTTAATTATAACAGTAAATAATTCAGGAGTGGATACTCCCAGCAAAAGCACTCAAATCGGTGTCAAGCATCAACTGCAAAAAAGAGATGGATACACACCTGGTTATTAATGGAATTGAGGGTTCTGTTATCAGTTGTCATAAACCAGAGAGAAAAGTGTTCTCAAATTTTTCTTCCTTGTGATTTCCCTTTTAAGATGGGCATTTAAGTTTGTGTTTTACATAATCAAGACCAATTTATTTGTTCCTGCTACTATTGTAGCTGCCAAATTTTACATCACTCGAGAACATATGTCCATATTTTTTATGTGACTGGAATTTTAAGTGATCTATTGCCAAATAGCACATTGGGCAAGATTTTAATTCCAATGTTAACATTACACCTAAAACTGATGTAAGTGTTGTGATATTAAAAATAGCTATAGTTTTCCAAGGCGCATAGTTCTACAGCTTGAGCAATGAATGCCTCGTGGAATACAAAAGGCCAGGAGAATGTGGAGTTTGGCTATAGTGGGAGTTCAGTCTTGAGGTGCATTTGGCCGAAAATAATATTTGCGGGGTTAGAAATTGCATTGTTTGATTTTTATTAAACTTTTAAGAGAATACAGTTTAATTAGTTGGGAGGAACAGCTGTAGCCTGTATAATGTGAGGTACCTCCATGTAGTGAGAGCTCCTGGAGGCCTAGGATAACCACACTTGCAAGAAGTGTCTGACTGCTTGCGTTTCAGCTCAAGATTTCTGAGTTTGAGAAATAGCTGGGGTCACTCCTTCACATTGGGGATGCTGAAGTGTTTCTGGAATGCACATTCCAAGAGCTGGTCAACCTGCAGGCAGAACTAGTTTGTGAAGAAGGGAAGTGGGTGATTGTGAGACCAGATGTGGATTTGGATTACCGTGTGGAATCGTTGAATTTAGGAACATGACTAAAGTGTGTCCATTGAGGTAGAGAGAAGAAACCGGCAGTGCAGGGGTCACCTGAATGTTAAGAATCATAGAATAGTACAGCACAGAAGGAGGCCATTTGGCCCATCAAGTCTACGCCAGCTCTTTCGAAGAGCAATCCAGTTAGTCCCACTCCCCCGCTCCTTCCCTATATCCCTGCAATTTTTTCTTCAAGTATTTATCCAGTTCACTTTTGAAGGCTACTATTGAATCTGTGTCAACCACCATATCGGGTAGTGCATTCCAAATCGTCAACTACTCAATACTGAATACCTGTGACAATGATAACCACTTGGCAGGCAACAATAAGCAAAACCATGGCACCATGGAGCAAGTGTTTGCCAAAGAAGGGGAGTGGAGTGCAGAGATGCAGTAGTAATAGGGTATTCCATATTTAGGGGAATAGGCGGTCCCAAATGGTGTGTTGCCTCCTCTGTCAGTGTGAATCTGTTAGCAGTCCCTGTGAAATACAGGGTTTTCCTCTTCTGTGCTCCTTAGCCCATGGTTTCCGTCCATTCATTTTTTAATGATTGGTAAATTGTGGGCTGGCGAGCACAGCAGAAGAAAAACTTGGCTGTGGTGGTTTTTGAGTCCGTTCGAGATACAGCATGAATTTGCATAGAGTCATTTGCATTGGATATCGTGTTTGACAAATCTGTTGGAGTTTTTTGAGGTTCTAACTAACAGGGTAGATAAAGAGGAACCAGTGGATGTAGTGTATTTGGATTTTCAAAATCATTTGATGAGGTGCCACACAAGAGGTTATTATGCAAAATTAGGGCTCATGGGATTGGGCGGTAATATATTAGCATGGATTGGTTAACAGACAGAAAACAGAGAGTAGGAATAAACGGGTCATTTTCCGGTTGGCAGCTGGTAACTCGTTGGGTACCACAAGGATCAGTGCTTGGGCCTCAGCTATTTACAATCTTATCAATGACATGGATGTGGGGACCGAGTGCAGTGTATCCAAGTTTGCTGCTGATACAAAGCGAGGTGAGAAAGTAAGCTGTGAGTAGGGCGCAAAGAAGCTACAAAGGGATATACAGACAGGTTAAGTGAGTGGGCAATATGGTGGCAGATGGAATATAATGTGGAGAAATGTGAAGTTATCCACTTTGGCAGGAAAAATAGAAAAGCAGAATATTTTTTAAAAGGTGAGTGACTGGGAAATGTTGGTATTCAGAGGGACCTGGGTGTCCTTGTACACAAATCACAGAAAGTTAACATGCAGGTACAGCAAGCAATTAGGAAAGCAAACGGTCTGTTAGCCTTTATTTCAAAGGGATTGGAGTATAAGAGTAAAGAAGTCTTACTGCAATTATATAGGGTCTTGGTGAGACCACACCTGGAAATACTGTGTACAGTTTTGGTCTCCTTACCCAAGGAAGGATATACTTGCCTCAGAGGGAGCGCAACGAAGGTTCACTAAACTGATTCCTGGGATGAGAGGATTGTCATGTGAGGAGAGATTGAGTAGAATGTGCTGATATTCTCTAGCGTTCAGAAGAATGAGAGGTGATCATTGAAACATATAAAATTCTTAAGGTGCTTGACAGGGTTGATGCTGGTAGGATGTTTCCCCTGGCTGGGGAGTCTAGAACCAGGGGTCACAGTCTCAGAATAGGGGGTCGGCCATTTAGGACTGAGATGAGAAATTTCTTCGCACAAAGGGTTGTGAATCTTTGGAATTCTCTACCCCAGAGAATGCTCAGTCGTTGAGTATATTCAAGACTAAGATCGATAGATTTTTGGATACTAAGGGAATCAAGTGATATGGGGATAGGGCAGGAAAGTGGAGTTGAGGTAAAAGATCAGTCATGATCTTATTGAATGTAGCCTCTAAGGGAAGAATGGCCTACTCCTGTTCCTATTTCTTATGTTATGAATGTTTCTTTTATAGTGTGGGTCTTGTTCCCAGACCTGTTTTGCACTATGCATTTTCTGCTGATGTGGTTATAATTATAAAATCATAGAACGATGCAACACAAAAGGAGGCCATTCAGCCCATCATGCCTGTGCCAGCTATTGGAAAGAGCCATCCAATTAGTCCCACTCCCCTGCTCTTTTCCCATAGCCTTGCAAATTTTCCACGTCAAGTATTTATCCAAAGTTATTATGAAACTGCTTCCACCTCCCTTTCAGGCAGTGCATTCAAGATCATAACACCTTGCTGTGTAATTTTTTTTCCCCTCATGTCGCCTCTGGTTCTTTTGCCAGTTACCTTATATCTGTGTCCTCTGGTTACTGACCCTTCTGCCAATGGAAACAGTTTCTCCTTATTTACTCTATCAAAACCCTTCAAGATTTTGAACACTTCTATCAAATCTCCCCTTAACCTTCTCTGCTCTAAGGAGGACAACCCCAGTTTTTCTAGTCTTTCTACATAACTAAAGTCTTTCATCCCTGGTATCATTCTAATAAATCTCCCAAGGCCTTGACATCCTTCCTAAAATGTGGTGCCCAGAATTGGACACAGTACTCCAGCTGGGCCTAACCAGTGTTTTATAAAGATTTAGCATAACTTCCTTGCTTTTGTACTCTGTCTCTATTTATAACGCCAAGGATCCCATATGCTTTTTTAACAGCCTTCTCGACTTGTCCTGCCACCTTCAAAGACTTGTGTACGTACACCCTCAGGTGTCTCTGTTCCTGCATAATAAGGTGTGTCGGCTGGTGTGTGGGAATTTTCTATATTAAGGAGGCATATCTTTGGGAAGGATGGGGGATGGAATTGGTTCATGCTTGCGTTTGTGGAGCATACCTGGACCCTACGTCCTAATTTGGAGGTCGTAGAATGAATTAAATTAGTCTTGTATTTCACATGGGCACAGTCATACAGTCAGTCAACTTAATGTGTGGGGTTGGGCCGGGGGAATTTCGACAATGATGAGTGTGCATTGGCAAGAATGGTTTGTAGTAACTTGTACACGTGTTGAGCACATGTTTGTATTTCAGTGCAGTACTGAGGGAGTACTTCATTGTCACAGGTGCAATCTTTCGGTTGAGATGTGAGCCTCTCAAGTTTCATGTCCCCCTTGGCATTATTCCAAGAAGAGCAGGGAATTTTTCCTGTGTCCTGGCCAACATTTATTCTTCAACCAACGCCACCAAAAACAGATTTGCAGGTCATTCATCGTGTTGCTGTTTGTGGGACATTGCTGTGCGCACTGATTAGGCCTCAGCTGGAGTATTTTGTTCAATTCTGGGCACTGCTCTTTCGGAAGGATGTCAAGGCCTTGGAGAGGGTGCAGAGGAGATTTACTAGAATGGTGCTGGGGATGAGGGACTTCAGTTATGTAGAGGGACTGGAGAAACTGGGCTTGTTCTCCTTCGAGCAGTGAAGGTTAAGGGGATATTTAATAAAGGTGTTCAAAATTATGAAGGGTTTTGATAAGAGTAAATAAGCAGAAACTGTTTCCACTGGTAGGAGAATTGGTAACCAGAGGGCACAGATAAGGTAATTACAAAAGCCCAGAGGGGAGATGAGGAGAATTTTTCTTTACACAGCGAGTTGTTATGATCAGGCACTGCCTGAAAGGATGGTGGAAGTAGATTCAATAGTAACTTTCAAAAGCAAATTGGATATGTACTTGAAAAGGAAAAAATTGTAGGGCTATGGGAAAGAGCAGAGGAGTGGGACTAATTAGGACTTCTTCTGTGCAATAAGATTGTATGAAATTGGCTGTTGCACTTCAAAAAGGTATTGCATCAGCTGTAAAGCACTTGAAATATGCAGAGGACATGAAAGGCAGTATATAAATGCCTGTTTCTTTTTTGCCATTGTGACCTCAGTTAGCCACATTCGGTTTCACATTTCATGTGACTGATAACCAACTTACCTGTTAGATACTGTTGATTGCTGTGATTAATATAACAGTATTTCAAGGTCAAATAGTTTAAACAATACCAATGAATGGAGGAAATACGCAAAATGTTGTGTTGTTGTCAAAACTTGCAATGCAGATATTCCGATCCCTACGGGTGAGTACGCACTGTGTACCCACCCGTAGGGACATCGGAAATGCCGGTTTCAGGCATGCACAGCGCATGTGCTGAAAACCGGCATTTCCGATCTGTCAAGAATGGTCTTGACAGATCCTCCGCCTGCCCTGGAGAAGGGCCTCTACGGGCAGATAGTTCCGCTTTTTGGAGACCCTCCGCCCGCAGAAAACCCTTACAATTCTTACGCCTGCTTTTACCAGGATAAGAGTTGAAAAAAGTTTTTAAAAAAATGTTTTCACTGATTTATCATTCAAAAATACTTTTTTTTTAAAAGTAAGTTTATTTTTAGCCCCGTAAAAAACTTTAATTTTTTTCAAAAAATTTAATTTTTGTTTAAAATACTTAATTTATTGTAATTTCAAGTCATTTTAAAAATTTGATTTTTTTAAAATTTATTTGAAGTTTTACTATGTTTTGGGGGTGATCTCCATTCATATATTTGACAGGTCTTCCTGTCAAGTGTATGAAGGGAGATTCCCTTCTTTGATTGGCTCCCCATGGCCCACATGATCCCAGGGACACTGCGAACTACATGCGCCTCTGGGATATGTGGGCCCTGCACGCTTGCAGTTTGGAGAGGCCCAGGAGCGGAAGCGTGTGCGTCCCGGGAGCCCTCAGGTAAGGGCGTAGATTTTTCCAGATCGTAGGCCTCCGCCCGCGGGAGGCCTGCGATCGGAAAATACGGCCCATTATCTTTATTGGAATTTATTCTTGCTCTTCTACAAACTTCTCGCCAAGTGCCCATATGTTCTTGATTGTGGGTATTGCCATTTCCACTGTGGCAGCAGTATCATTCGAAGAAGGGCTTGCATTCAAATGAGAATATGCAATAAGGAGTGCAAAGATAATGGAGGGATCAGTTGCACTATCTGATATTGGTACATCTGGTTGAAGCAATACTTTAACTGTCCTTGAGGAGGGGTCAGTGAATTCTGATGGAAGCTGAAAGAATATGCTACTCAACATATCCATCATAGATTCCTGCCCTTTTCCCAAGCTGTAAAAGCTTGAACAATACTGTTATGCAGCTGCTGAAGATAACCACTTTGTAGTTGATAGATGACAAAAGGATATACCTGAACTCTGCAGAAGCTCTCCTAATAACTGCACTTAGAATACTGTGTACTTTATAAATCACTGGTGCAACTGCACTTGGAATACTATGTACCGTTCTGGTTACCGCAGTACAAAAGGGGTATTACAGCTATTGAAAGGATACCAAAGATTGCAACCAGAATAATTGAGAGGATTAGAATATGCTGAGCGATTACGTAAATTGGGCATGTTCTCACTGGAAAAGAAAAGATTGAGTGGTGATATGATTGCTGTTTTTTGGATTCTAAATGAACTAGATTATGTAGACCATGATTAGCTCTTTCACCTTTTCCAGAATAGTAGAACCAGAGGACATGGCCTGCGCTTGAAAAGGGGGTAAATTCAAAGTTAACCTGGGGAAACATTCACCCCGCTAATAACTCGGAGGCGTGTTGGGAGCAGGGTGTTCGCTATCACGTGGGAAACCTGGAAGTAAGTTCAGTATGTCTGTCGGTCGCATTTTCCCAGCTCGTTATCATTTTACTTCTGGGTTTGGCAGTAATTGCGTGGCAGTGGACGTGGTGTGGACCCGCATGATGCAATCTCAACTGGAGTATTTTATGGGCCAATCCAAAGATAGAATTTGGAGAAGTTGGAAGCAAGAGAAGACGAACTGTGAGAATGGATTCAGGATGGTCAAAGGCTGCGCCCCGCTTCAATGACTCCTCCCGTGATGTACTTCTGGGGGCTGTGAGGAGCTGGAGAGAGAGATACTCTTCCCCAGCAATGGGAGGAAGAAACCTGCTGCTGCCACAAAGAAGGTACGGCATGGCTAGAGGTCAGCAGCAGGAGCATTGTGCGAAGCTCTTGAAAGAAGTGCAATAAATGCTTTAATGACCTAAGTAGATGAGGAAGGTGAATACAGTAGCACATTCACCTACCATCCTGCTGTGCGCATCACCTCCCCCCTTCACTTTGCCTTGTCACGCCTACTCCCATCACATCACTCCTCACACCCACTTAACTTGCAAGCACATCCATCCTTCTCTTTTTATGCACTTCTTCACTTCCCCATCTATCCTTCCACCACTGCCACTCACCCTCCTACTCATGCAATTTCATGCCTCTCCCTAATAGTCACCCTCACCAAATGCACTCCATCCAGCGGGTGAACACATACCATTACAGTCACTCATAGGTCTGTTCTTTCCCTCTCCCTTGCGTTTTGCGCTCTTTTCTCCTGCAACGGGGGAAAGAACAGGAGGTGGACCTCCACAGATCTCTCAGTTGACAACTGCAGAGAAGGAAATGCTGGAGATCAGTGGCATGTTGGCATCCCTGACCATCTGAGACAGGGACCCCGCTGCTACCTGGTGACGGATTCAAATATAATGCGCACACATGTCATACAACACGCAGTCATGTTGACTTGATTTCAGCAGGGAGTGAAATATGATCATCTTCATAATGATAACTTGCAACATTCTTACCTTTTAATGTTAGACAGATAGTTGGGTTTTCACTTGGTAACTCACACTTCACAAGGTTCACCAAGACACTGGTGGCAGCGACAGCAGTGGAGAGTCTACGTAGGAGGGCACAGCCCTCTCCAAGCTCTGCTCAGCTATAGAATCATAGGAATTTACAGCACAGAAGGAGGCCATTCGGCCATCGTGTTTGTGCTGGCCGAAAAAGAGCGACTTCCCGACCGCTCGCATTTTTGCTGGATTTAACCCGCCACCCGCACCCAAACCCACGCACTCCTCCAGGTTAAAATTCCCCCCTTTATTTCAGTGAGCGAGTGGTCAATCTATGGAACAGGCTCTCTAAGGGGATGGTGGAAGCAGTTAGTATTGATTCGTGCACATGCAAATTAGATAGATTTCTTTCAGAAAATAATATTTTGGGATACAGTCTGAGTAATTTGAGACATGCTATTTGGTAAGTTCAGCATGCTTACGAGGAACAGGTGACTTTGGACCTATGGTTCCAGAAGCTTTCCACCACTGGGGGCTTTCCTCACCTCATGTCTGGGTCTGTTGTAAACTAACTGGATTGATTGCCGTGATTAGTCAGCTACTCTGTTAATGTTGTATCATGCGACTACCACGATGGTAGAAGGAGAACTAGATGGACCGTGGTTGGTCTTTGTCCAGCAATTCCTAGGTTACTGTGTGTTGATAAATAAGCCACAAACTGTGTCAAATCTTTGTATGTCAGAAGTTTGTTTCAAGAGAGTTAATATGATTTCTGCTGTTCCTTTGTTTGAAGTAAAGAGTTAATATTAAACCGTATAAATAAATGCACTGAATAAGACTAGTTAGTTGGCATCTTGGGAGAATAGACAACGGTCACTGACCCAGCTGAGGTGCCCCGGGTTGTGAATATGTGATATGAATGACTTGTCATGGAATACAGCAGTATGATCAATCCAAAACTGTAACACTCTGCTAAGCTTTTGTGGCCTTTGGACTAATAAAATTATACCTTGTGCTATACTGTGTCTGTGAGATTCCTGTCTAAATCGGAGTAGAGCTATCCCAGTCAGCACAATGAAAGGCAAGAAAAGGCCATCATGCTTGTTCAGCCCGCCCATCTAGTCAACGGTGCAACCGATCCCAATCAATGCAACCTCCCAGGAGAGGCAAAAAACAATAAAAAATACCTGCGGCCAATTCAGGAAAACTCTCTGGGCTGGATTTTGATACTGGGGCGGGTTGGGGTCGTGTTAGCCACTTTTCGTGTTATCCACCCGACTGCAATTGGATGTGGGAGATTGATGCAATTTTCACCTAATTGGGCAATTGAGTTCCAGCATGTGGGAGCCCATGAACCAATTAGTGTTTTCAGTCTGAAAGTCGCCTCTGATGATGTCATCATTGCTGCTGCATTGAAGGTCTTCAAACACTGCCTGGCCTTTGCTGTGAGGACCTGGATGCAAAATGAGCAGCAGCAGCCCTAAGTCTGCTCCCAGATATTTTAACACCACCACTCCCAGATATGTCTCCTCCACCACTCCCAGATATGTCTCCTCCACATAGCCATCCATATGTGCATCCCCATAGCCAGCCAGCCGTGCTTCCCGCCAGGTTTCACATTCGTGGTTCAGAACAAGCGTGCTTCACGTAGAAAAAGGGTTAAAATCACAAAGGCCTTTCAAAATGGCATTATAGAGGCAATTTAGTGCTTGTTAAGGTACTTAACAGCCTATCCTGCCTCTGGACGATGGAATTGGATGTAATATCTCCAAGTTTGCAGACGACACAAAGCTGGGTGGGAGTGTGTGCCGGGAGGAGGATGCCGAGAAACTCCAGTATGATTTGGACAGGTTGGGGGATTGGGCAGAAGCATGGCAGATGCAATATAATGTGGATAAATGTGAGGTTATCCACTTTGGTGTCAAAAACAGGAAGGCAGATTTTTATCTGAGTGGCAATAGATTGGGAGAAGGGGAAGTGCAACGAGACCTGGGTGTCCTTGTGCACCAATCGCTGAAGGTAAGCATGCAGGTGCAGCAGGCGGCTAAGAAGGCAAATGGTATGTTGGCCTTCGCAGCGAAAGGGTTCGAGTACAGGAACAAGGATGTCTTGCTGCAGTTGTACAGGACCTTGGTGAGACCACACCTTGAGTATTGTGTGCAGTTTTGGTCGCCTTATCTGAGGAAGGATGTTCTTGCCATGGAGGGAGTGCAGTGAAGATTCACCAGGCTGATACCCGGGATGGCAGGAATGGCGTATGAGGAGAGATTGGGTCGATTGGGCTTATACTCACTGGAGTTTAGAAGAATGAGAGGGGATCTCATTGAAACTTATAAAATTCTAACAGGACTAGACAGACTAGATGCGGGAAGGATGTTCCCGATGGCCGGGGAGTCCAGAACCAGGGGTCACAGTCTAAGGATAAGGGGTAAGCCATTTAGGACTGAGATGAGGAGGAATTTCTTCACCCAGAGAGTAGTGAACCTGTGGAATTCTCTACCACAGAAGGCAGTAGAGGCCAATTCATTAAATATATTCAAGAAGGAGTTAGATATATTTCTTAAAACTAAAGGGATCAAGAGATATGGAGAGAAGGCAGGGACAGGGTACTGAATTTGGATGATCAGCCATGATCTCATTGAATGCGGAGCAGGCTCGAGGGGCTGAATGGCCTACTCCTGCTCCTATCTTCTATGCTTCTATGCTTAGAGGCGGGATGGAGTCGGGACCAGCAGACACGATTTAATGAAAATTGCATGGAGGCGGGCATGAGCCCGCCCGCCAATTTTCGCAATTTTAACCCCCCACACGCCTCCAAACCCACCTCCACGGGTCAATGAAAATCCAGCCCTCTGACTCAGAAATAATCAGGCAAGCTCCCGGGCATCCCATTTTCCCACGACTCATTGTAACTAGCTGCTTAATCCCTCTAACTGGAAATGTCCTTTTCTCTCTTTAACTTGTCAAGCTCCTTTTTAAACAATTGTAAAGGTAATTGGAAAACAAAGACACAAACAACAAAAGCTCATTAATTTATAACTATTATAACTTATTTTTTCCCTAATACTTTTGCACATAACTTAAAAAATGAAAACTTGCGTTCATATCGTGCCTTATGACATCTTTGGGATGTCACAGAGTGCTTTACAACCAGTGGATTCGTTTTTGAAATTCAGACACTGTTGTAATGTAGACAAACGTGCCAGCCAATTTTTGCACATTAAGGTCCATAAGCAAGAAATAACACCAGGTCATAAACATCAAATGAATTAATGCATTTTTGTTGATGCTGGTTGACAGAGGAATAGTAGCTAGGATACCAGGACAGCTTCTTGCTCTTCTTTGAATAGTACTACCGGATCGCTCACATCCACCTGAGCTGATGAGGCCTCCGTTTAACACTGAGAGTTTAGACTGAAATGTTTTGGTAAGGAAACTCAATAAATATATTAGCAGAATTAAAACATCAGTAGAAGTTCTGTAATCTAGAGAAATTGGATTGTAAATGGTAGGTGAGGTTGTCCTGTTGACTGTAGAGATAAACGTTACATATTTAAGAAGGGAGATAGAACATGTCCAAGGAACTATAGACCAGTCAGCTTAACATTAGTGGTAGGAAAAATGATGAAATCCCTACTAAAGGAGAAAATAGAAGAACATCTAGAAACCAAAAATATAATAATAAATAGTCAACATGTATTTCAAAAGGGAAAGTCTTGCTTGACCAACCTCATTGAATTTTTTGAAGAGGTAACAGAGTAGACAAGGGTAATGCAGATGATGTAATTTATCTAGATTTTCAAAAGGCCTTCAATAAGGTACCACATAATAGACTAATGAATAAGGTCAGAGAATGCGTACAAAAGCAAAATACTGCGGATGCTGGAAATCTGAAATAAAAACAGAAAATGCTGGAAATACTCAGCAGGTCAGGCAGCATCTGTGGAGAGAGAAACAGAATTAACGTTTCAGGTCGATGACCCTTCTAAAGAACTGGAAAAAGCTGGAGATCGAACAGGTTTTTAAGCAAGTGCAAGTGCAGGGGCAGGGAAAGGGGGGAGGGGAGGAAATAACAAAAGGGAAGGTCTGTGATAGGATGGAAGGCAGGAGAGATTAAGCGATGGTGCAAGGCAAAAGGAGATGGTAATGGGACAAGTTGAGAAACAAAAGTTGGCTCTAGATGGAAGGCAGGAGAGATTAAGAGATGGTGCAAGGCAAAAGCAGATGGTAATGGGATGAGTTAAGAAACAAAAGATGGCTCTAGATGAAGTGTAAAAAAAAATATATAAATCTAGATATAAAAATAAATAAAATGAATGGAAAAAAAATGCAGAGAATGTGTAGTCAGGGGACAAGTAGCAGAATGGATAGCTAGCTGGCTTCAAGACAGAAAGCAGAGAGTAGGGTAAAGGGTAGCTATTCAGAGTGGCAGAAGATGGGTAGTGGTGTTTCATAAGGATCAGTGCTGGGACCACTGTTCACAATTTATATTAACGATTTAGACTTTTTGGAATCAAAAACACAATTTCTAAATTTGCGGATGACACCAAATTGGGGGGGGGCGGGGAATAGGCAATACGGAGGAGGACTGTGACAAATTACAGGAAGACATTAACAAACTTTCAGAATGGGCATATAATTGGCAAATGAATTTCAATACAGATAAATGTGATGTATTACATTTTGGTAGGAATAGGGAGGTCACATCACTTGGAGGGTGCGAGTCTAGGTGGGGTAGAGGAGCAAAGCTATCTCGGAGTACAAATACGCAAATCACTAAATGTACTGACACAGGTTACCAAGGCCATTAAAAAAAGCAAACCAAGCACTAGGGTTTATTCCTAGAGGGATAGAATTGAAAAGTAGTGAAGTTCTGCTTAATTTGTATCGAACCTTGGTTAGATCACACTTGGACTACTTCATACAATTCTGGTCGCCATATTATAAAAAGATATAGAGGCACTGGAGTGAGTGCAGAGAAGATTTACAAGGGTGATACCAGAAATGCGAGGGTATACCTACCAGGAAAGGATGAACAGGCTGGGTCTCTTTTCTCTTGAAAAGAGAAGGCTGAGGGGTGACCTAATTAGAGGTCTTTAAAATTATGAAAGGTTTTGATAGAGTAGATACAGAGAAGTGTTTCCACTTGTAGGAAAGAGCAAAACTAGAGGTCATCAATATAAGATAGTCACCAAGAAATCAAATATGGAATTCAGAAGAAACTTCTTTATCCAGAGAGTGGTGAGAATGTGGAACTCTCTACCACAGGGAGTGGTTGAAGCGAATAGTATAGATGCATTTAAGGGGAGACTAGACAAGCATATGAGGGAGAATGGAATAGAAGATTATGCTGATAGTTAGATGAGGTAAGCCGGGAGGAGGCTCGAGTGGAGCATAAACGCTATCGGTGCTCACCATTGGACAGCAACTTCTGGCGTCTGCATATGCGCAGTTAAATGCGAAATGCGGCAATCCGGAAGTTACTGTCAGATACCTTGTTCCTCCACAGCGTCTGACAACAGTCCTCGCCGATAGACTCGGCATTGAAAGATATGCAGTGATGTAAATTTTGCATACTTGCCCACTAGTTACCCACTGAAGATGCCATAAAAAGTTGGGGCTGGTGCATTTGGGAGTAAGTGAGTTTTTAACGGCATGATAATTGATAATTACTGCCAAACAACCTCTCTGGCTCTGAAAATTTAATTTCACAAGTGTGGAGTCTCATTCCTTCAGAAGTTAATTAGTGTTGTAGATTTTTTTTAAATGACAATTTTTAAAAACTTTTTCTGTCTCTCATTTATCTCTCTTAATCCCATCTCTCTTTCCCACTCTTTATTCTGCTTTCTATACATGATTTAAATCTAATTTAAACATCCTGGTTTAGACTCGGTGAGGATTCTTCAGTATGATTTGTTGAAGAGTTTCGTTGGTGCCGTACTGGATCAGACGCTGGATTTGAGCAAGTCTATGCTCTAAAGCCTGCAAAAACTTTGTGGGCAGCTGTCAGCGAGGTGAACGGCGAGCGCCATTCCTTCGCTGCTGACTGCAAAATCCGGGCGATATGTTGCAAAAGTTTGAACCGGGCTAAGTCGAAAATCAGAGTTGAATTTATAGTAACCAGTTTTCTGCATCAATATTAAATCTTAGTCTGCTAAAAAAAAAGCAAGAAAATTCCTGTTTTACTAGTCGATTGGCTTGTGCATTATAATTGCTTTACTGCTGTAATATTAACTCTGCAGTACTAAGTGAATACTTAAAAATATAACTTTAAATAAAACAAATTCCTTTATCCTCTTTTTTCTTATACCATATTGCCCCTATTATCCATTTGATTTGGGGAAAAATCAGTCTTTGTTGCCAGTTTTCAACTAGACAGTCAAATGGCAAAGATCTCAAGATTGTCATTGCAGCATCATAGATTTTTGTTTTCATTCATGCAGAAAGGGTTGTCAACCAAAGGGTATACTCGGTGCCCCTCAGAAGAACTGCCTGGATAGACGAATACATTTGTCTGACATATGCTAAGGATTTATCTATTGACTCATTACATTTTCAAGTCTCAGTTACTGGTCACAAGAAGTGATCTGAACTCTGATGGAGCTATGGAATCTGTGAAACAATGTTACTGGCTGAGTGTGCTGCAGACCCAGCTAGCAGCAGAGCATTCTGCAATTGGATGGCTCCGGAGCAGCTGTTTGGCTGATCTGATATTGTGACAGTAAAGCAACATAGCAAGTTTGAGTCTCTCCATTCCCTTACAGTGTAGCTCCCTGCTAGGAATGTGGAATCAATGAATTTACCCTGATGTATTTACAGATGTACTAGTAAATCTACCTTTTGGTGTAGCTTGCAGCTAGTCCACGTATTGGAATGGAGTTTCTCATGTACACGTATACTGCAGTCCTGCTGTAGTCTAAGTGTGACACTGTTGCAGTAATGCAGAAAATGTACTGAAGCAATATATCAAATGATTCACATGAAGTGAAAATATTACTCAACTTACTGATCATACATCCTGTCCTTATTATATTTCCATTATAAATTTCTTTGTCCATATTTATAATGCAAACTTTTCTGGCTATAATTACAACTTCTTACCAGTAGCGACACTGCAGCACCTGCACTTGGGGAGAGCGGTGTAGTAACATGGGAAGATTTTGAATATATCATAAACATACATATATGCATTTTGTCCTTTTAGACAGTCTGATGCCATGTCAGTTTAACATCTCTATCATCGGGGACACAGTGACTGAGTATTTGAATAAGTATTAGCTGATCAAAGAGAGTCAGCATGGATTGGTGAAGGTTAGGTCATGTCTGACTAATCTAGTTTAATTTTTTAGGAGGTCACTAACATGGTGGATAGGGGAGTGTCTATGGATGTTGTCTATGGATTTCCAGAAGGCATTTGATAAGGTTCTGCACAAGAGAATGCCAATGACTTGAATGAAGAAATAGAGAGTTGGATTTAAAAGTTTGCAGTTGACACTAAGTTAGGAGCTATAATAAGATGTGTGGATGGAAGGAGGAAGTTACAAAAGGACATATTAAGTGAGTGGGCAAAACTATGGCAAATGGAGTTCAATGTGGGGAAGTGTGAGGTAATCTACTAAAGACAAATCAGAATATTTTCTAAATAGAGAGAGAGACTAGAAACTGTGCAGGAGCAAAGGGATTTGGATGTCTATGTACAGACATATAACTAAAAGGTTGTGGATGTTCAGTCTGTCAGTTTTCAAGACTGAGATAGACAGATTTTTTTAACAGGTAAGGATATCAAGAGATATGGATCAAAGGCAGATAAATGGGGTGGAGGTACAGATCAGCCATGATCAAGTGGTGGAACAGGCTTGAGGGGCTGAATGGCCTATTCCTGTTCCTATGTGCCTTGTCTTTGAATATAATTTAGGTTCAGGCCTCTCAAATCAGACATGGATACACACATTTATTTATTTTTAACCAATTTAATCCATATTTAGCAGAAGCTCCAGAACTTTTATCATTAGAGTAAGAGTGCATGCTGCAGTGGGCAATCTGACCTTTCAGGACAGTAGATACATTTCCGGGGAGCATGGCCAGCCGAGGTCTCTTTGCCTTTGTCGAGGATTCACTGGGCCCCCCGCCTAGGTGTTGACATACTCTTTCTTATTACTACTATGGCACAGATCTGTCCGCAACTTCCCTTTGATTTCCAGACTTTACAAGAACTTTATTACATTTGTCTGAGCAGATGTTGCCCCTTTACTGAATTAACACTCTGGTTTCCTTGCAATTAGCACCAGTAAGTACCAAGGGGGAGAAATTCAGTACCTTAGCGCCTAACGACTTACCAACTGGGCGTGGCGAAATGAACTACTTCTGCTAAATTGGCCGGGAGGTTTGCAGCAGCGGTAACACTTTGCGCCATGATCTCCTGCGCCCGGAGATTTGTGACTCCATTGCCGTGTGCATTGCCCCGGTAGTGCCCCGGACCCAAACTTCGGTTCCACCCCCTGGAGCATCGCCGGGCGACAACACCGACAGCTGCAACCGGCGTTGATCAGGAGTCCGGGAAATGCGGAGGCGCAAATAAAAGGGGATGTTGGCGCAGGTAGGAGAAAATTTTTAACAACGCTTCAAGTGATTCTTTTCAATTGCTCCTGGGCCGTGATCGATCAGCCCGGCACTCTGCTGGAGTGCATGGGGCTAATCGGGCCGGATCGCGGCTGCCCTCGGGGACCAGCTAACTGGTCCCTATCCAGAGCCTGCTGCGATGGCCCTTCCCTTTAAGGGAGGGAAGGAGCCTCGGATCGCGGCAGCGCTGCACCACTACCGCCCCACCTGCATCCTTTAGCGCTCCACTTCCTTCCTGGAGCGCAAACACTGAATTTTGAAAAAGCTGGGAATCATTAGCGTCTAGCGCAGGGGTCCCCTGTGGCCATCCCCCTCTCAAACAGATATATACCACTTTGGATATTGTTGAGGGAGATGGCTTATCGGGGGAAGGCAGCAGCGGCCAACCTCCTGGCACCATGGTTGGTTCTGCTGCACAGGACGGGATGAAAAAGAACGGGAGAGCTATAGTGATGGGGGATTCTATTGTAAGGGGAATAGATAGGCATTTCTGTGACCACAAACGAGACTCCAGGATAGTATGTTGCCTCCCTGGTGCAAGGGTCAAGGATGTCTCGGAGCGGCTGCAGGGCATTCTGGAGGGGGAGGGTGAACAGCCAGTTGTCGTGGTGCATATAGGTACCAACGATATAGGTAAAAACCGGGATGAGGTCCTAAAAGCTGAATACAGGGAGTTAGGAGGTAAATTAAAAAAATAGGACCTCAAAGGTAGTAATCTCAGGATTGCTACCAGTGCCACGTGCTAGTCAGAGTAGAAATAGAAGGATATTTCAGATGAATACGTGGCTAGAGGAATGGTGCAAGGGGGAGGGATTCAAATTCCTGGGACATTGGAACCGGTTCTGGGGGAGGTGGGACCAGTACAAAGTGGACGGTTTGCACCTGGGTGGGACCGGGACAGATGTCCTAGGGGGAGTGTTTGCTCGTGCTGTTGGGGAGGGTTTAAATTAAAATGGCAGGGGGTTGAGAACTTGTGCAGGGAGACAGCGGAAAGGGAAGCAAGGATAGAAGGAAAAAACAGGAAGGAGAAAAGCAAAAGTGGCAGTCAGAGAAATCAAGGGTGTAAATCAAACATGGCCACAGTAATTAATAATTCTAAAAGGTCTAAGAGTGTTAAAAAAAAAACAAGCTTGAAGGCTTTGTGTCTTAATGCGAGGAGCATTCGTAATAAGGTGGATGAATTAGCTGCACAAATAGATGTACACGGATATGATATAATTGGGATTACGGAGACATGTCTCCAGGGTGACCAAGGCTGGGAATTCAACATCCAGGGGTATTCAATATTCAGGAAAGACAGGCAAAAAGGAAAAGGAGGTGGGGTAGCATTGCTGGTTAAAGAGGAGATTAACACAATAGTAAGGAAGGATATTAGGTCTGATGATGTGGAATCTGTATGGGTAGAGCTGAGAAATACCAAGGGGCAGAAAATGTTAGTGGGAGTTGTATACAGACTCCCAAACAGTAATGCTGAGTTCTGACGAAAGGTCTTCGACCTGAAACGTTAACTCTGTTTCTCTCTCCACGGATGCTGCCTGGCCTGCTGAGTTTTTCCAGCGTTTTTTGTTGTTATTTCAGTAATGCTGAGGTTGGGGATGGCATTAAACGGGAAATTAGAGACGCGTGCAATAAGGGCACAGCAGTTATCATGGGTGACTTTAATCTACATATAGATTGGGCTAACCAAATTAGTAACAATACTGTGGAGGAGGAATTCCTAGAGTGTATATGGGATGGTTTCCTGGACCAATATGTCGAGGAACCAACTAGAGATCAGGCCATCTTAGACTGGGTATTATGTAATGAGAAAGGATTAATTAGCAATCTTGTTGTGCGAGGCCCCTCGGGGAGGAGCGATCATAATATGATAGAATTCTTCATTAAGATGGAGAGTGAAGTAGTTGACTCAGAGACTAGGGTCCTGAATTTAAATAAAGGAAACTACGATGGTATGAGGCGCGAGTTGGCTAGGATTGATTGGGGAGCATTACTTAAAGGGTTGATGGTGGATAGGCAATGGCAAACATTTAAAGATCGCATGGATGAACTACAGAATTTGTTCATCCCTGTTTGGCATAAAAATAAAACAAAAAAGGTGACTCAACCGTGGCTAACAAGGGAAATTAGGGATAGCATAAGTTCCAAGGAGAGTACATATAAATTGGCCAGAAAAAGCAGCAAACCTGAGAATTGGGAGCAGTTTAAGATTCAGCAAAGGAGGACAAAGGGATTAATTAAGAGGGGGAAAATAGAGTATGAGAGTAAGCGTGCAGGGAACATAAAAACTGACTGTAAAAGCTTCTATAGATATGTGAAGAGAAAAAGATTAGTGAAGTCAAGCGTAGGTCCCTTGCAGTCAGAATCAGGGGAATTTATAATGGGGAACAAAGAAATGGCGGACCAATTAAATACATACTTTGGTTCTGTCTTCACAAAGGAGGACACAAATAACCTCCCAGGGATGTCGGGGAACATAGGGTCCAATGAGAGGGAGGAACTGAATGAAATCAGTATTTGTAGGGAAAATGTGTTAGGGAAATTGATGGGATTGAAGGCCGATAAATCCCCAGGGCCTGATAATCTACATCCTAGGGTACTTAAGGAAGTGGCCCTAGAAATAGTAGATGCATTACTGCTCATCTTCCAAAATTCTATAGACTCTGGAACAGTTCCCATGGATTGGAGGGTAGCTAATGTAACCCCACTATTTAAAAAAGTTGGTAGAGAGAAAACAGGGAATTATAGACCGGTAAGCCTGACATCGGTAGTGGGGAAAATGCTAGAGTCCATTATAAAAGATGTAACAGCAGAGCACTTGGAAAACAGTGACAGGATCGGACAAAGTCAACATGGATTTACAAAAGGTAAATCGTGCTTGACTAATCTACTGGAATTTTTTGAGGATGTAACTGGTAGAATAGATAAGGGAGAACCAATGGATGTGGTGCATTTGGACTTTCAGAAGGCTTACGATAAGGTCCCGCATAAGAGATTAGCGTGCAAAGTTAAAGCACATGGGATTGGGGTTAAGGTACTGACTTGGATAGAGAACTGGTTGGCAGACAGAAAGCAAAGAGTTGGAATAAATGGGTCTTTTTCCGAGTTGCAGGCAGTGACTAGTGGGGTAGCGCAGGGATCGGTGCTAGGACCCCAGCTACTCACAATATATATTAATGATCTAGACAAGGGAACTAGATGTAATATCTCCAAGTTTGCAGATGACACAAAGCTGGGTGGGCGTGTGCGCTGTGAGGAGGATGCAGAGAAAATCCAGTATGATTTGGACAAGTTGGGTGATTGGGCAGATGCAGTATAATGTGGATAAATGCGAGGTTATCCACTTTGGTGGCAAAAACAGGAAGGCAGATTATTATCTGAACGGCAATAGATTGGGAAAAGGGGAAGTGCAACGAGACCTGGGTGTCCTTGTGCACCAGTCGCTGAAGTTAAGCATGCAGGTGCAGCAGGCGGTTAAGAAGGCAAATGGTATGTTGGCCTTCATAGCGAGAGGATTCGAGTACAGGAGCAAGGATGTCTTGCTGCAGTTGTACAGGGCCTTGGTGAGACCACACCTTGAGTATTGTGTGCAGTTTTGGACGCCTTATCAGAGGAAGGATGTTCTTGCCATGGAGGGAGTGCAGCGAAGATTCACCAGACTGACACCTGGGATGGCAGGAATGACGTATGGAGAGAGATTGGGTCGATTGGGCTTATATTTGCTAGAGTTTAGAAGAATGAGAGGGGATCTCATTGAAACTTATAAAATTCTAACAGGACTAGACAGACTAGATGCAGGAAGGATGTTCCCGATGGCGGGGGAGTCCAGAACCAGGGGTCACAGTCGAAGGATAAGGGGTAAGCCATTTAGGACTGAGATGAGGAGGAATTTCTTCACTCAGAGAGTGGTGAACCTGTGGAATTCTCTACCACAGAAGGCAGTTGAGGCCAATTCATTAAATATATTCAAGAAGGAGTTAGATATATTTCTTGAGGCTAAAGGGATCAAGGGTTATGGGGAGAAAGCAGGGACAGGGTACTGAATTTGGATGATCAGCCATGATCTCATTGAATGGCGGAGCAGGCTTGAGGGGCCGAATGGCCTACTCCTGCTCCTATCTTCTATGTTTCTATGTTTCTTTCAAAAGTTAGTGCCCCAAACGGGACGATACTGAATTTCTCTCCCCAACTATTTTATCACCCAGCACATTCTTGTGTCTTAAAAACTATATTATTACGTTTCTCGAATTAAAAACTTAAAATTTCATGCAACTACAATAAGCTCTGTGACCTTATATAAAACAAAGCTTGGCAGTGTTAGACTCGCAAATCTCCATCAAATCACTCAAATTAGCAATAGGATCTCTGCTGTTACCCTGATTAACCCTTTTCATTCTGGTTTATTGCATTCACCCAAAGTTATTATCCATCAGTCCACAGGAGTTATAACTCACTGGTCCTTTCACTCCTTGGTTAGCATGTGATGTGGGTTGTGTTATTGGGTAAGTTTAGTGACTTTTTCTGCGTGTTTATTTTGTTAAGAATGGTATTACTCGTTCTTTCATCTTCATTAGTGTTTTTTGCTACTTTTTATTATGTTCACATTTAGTCAGTGGAATACTTCATGAGTAACTTGATATCTTTTTTGAAGCTGTCATGACTTGCCCTACACGTAACACTTTGTGGCATGGCACCTTGAAAGATGTGATGCTACAGATGTGCAGAAGATAAGAGGGTAAACATTCCAACAGTGCCATTGTGTCATTGGTATTGCAGTGGGATGGAACTTCATCCTGCTCCATTGACCTGACTGTGACCCCGTCCCAAATCTTGGGACAGATCCATTTAAATATCAGGGCCTGGCAGGGTGAAGTTCCATCTCACTGAAATACTGTAGTGGCGCAACAGGGGTGCACACTGCTGGACTTTTTTAGCATGCATGGGTAGCCTGCCATCACCTCCAGACCCCCCCCCCCCAAATTGTTGCCAAGAGATAAATGGTGTGGGCAGAAGCGCCCTTCCCCCACCGTTGGAACTGCCCCATTTTACAACCCCGCCCTACTGGAATTATGCTGCCACTGCACTAAGAATATAGCGTAATCTCTGCCCTAAAACTTTTAATTATATCAATATTTTCCCCATTCCCAATGTAAAATGAATAGTTACTTTTTGTCTGAAATACAATAATATTTTAAAATAAGATCGGACTATACTTATCAGTATTGCACTTTTTAAAACGAAGCCTGCTGCTGCTGAGACTCGTGCATGCAGTCTGCTGAAAGCCTTTCAACTTATGCCTGACCCCACAAAACAAAATGTCCCTACAGTGTAGAGCTACCCACATTATAAATAGGGGTGTTTTCCATCCTGTGGGAAATGGAGCACCTCTCATAGGTGTGAGGTTGCAATCCTCAGACAGTAGGGTGTAAGGTCATGAACTTAATATGTGATACTCCTGGCAAATGTGGAAGAGGTGATGGGTATAACTTCCATGCACTTTCTAACAGCCAGCTGAGGAAATGTGTTATCTGTGCTACTGCTTGATTAACAGAGTGCTGAAGAAAGATTGGGGTGAAAAAAATGTCACAAAATAAGGAAGGTGCCATGTGATAAATTTGAGGCCAAAATGACTTGATATAAACAACACAGGAAAAGACTTGCTGCTGCGTGGCATTATGTTGCACGGAGCAGTTTATTGTTGGATAACTCGTCCACAATTTTGAGTTAATTCAAGCCTTGATACAGTACAACATTTAGACAGCAAATGATATGTTCGTTGAAATGTTGCAATCAAAGTGAAGCAAAATTGAAAGGAATGGTTGTATTTATATATGATCTGAAAAGGGCTGCTTTATATTAATCGGTTAAAATGGATTTTGATGATGATTCACATTATTATGTATTGGAACAATGGCATGCAGTCACAGGGTAAAATATTTTGCTTGTTTTAGCCGGCCTTTCTCACATTCGTGGTCTGATCTCTTTGCTCTAAGCTCATTTGGATTCCAAGGTCTCAGGCATTGATTGCAGTTGCAGAGCCTGAGTGGCTGTGGGCATGCCTGTCTAAGTGATGACGTTAGATCTTTCTAGCAAGCAGCAGCACCAGCAGAGTGTTTGCGCAGTCCACTGCATTGCTATAGCTGCTGCTTAACAAATAGCTGCTCTGCCATAAAATGGATATGTAAAAATCTTAATGTAAAATTTGTGTTACTGGAGGTCATCAAGACAACAAAGGTAAATTTCTGTGTGAAAAAATATTGATGAAAGAGGAGGAAACCTTGAACAAAAGGTAGGGGTAGGGTGGAGACCAAGCTCGCATCTCCACAGTGCATTATTTTTTGACTCTACTGTCTTTTATAGGATAACCTGGTGGTGCTGTCAAGACAGACAATGCATTTTAAATTGCTGTAATATTATCATGTTCTGTGGGTTGAAATTAATATTACTGCGATGATACAGAACACTATTCTGTGTGGCTGCCATGGTTAGTAATGCAGAGGGTTTTTGTATGGAAGCTACTATGCTGTATTTGGGTGTCGGTGCTGTTCACCATAATACTGTCATGGCTGCTGTTTGCATTACTGGCATGATACCGTGGAGATTTTAGTGCACCACAAGTCATCCTGGATATAGTATAGTCAGTGACTAATTCAGATGTGCTGTTTAAAGCTCAGTTGTAATGCCTGACAGCTGACATATCATTCTATATTTCTGTCACTGCTGCAGATAATGAAAAAAACTGGAAGTGTATAAATATTGTGCTTTGTTACTACTGATTTACAAGGAGGAAACTGGAATGATTTCCTTTACTCTCTGGCCTGATGGCGGACAGTGATTTAAGGCAGTGTGCTCCATTAATGACGTGGGGTGTTTTTGTGCTGAAGCTGCCACGCTGTATCTCTGGGTGGAGTGTATTTTAAAATGGCAATTCAGGCAAGCATTTTTGATGGTGTAATGAGCTGGTGTAACAGACTGAGAAAGTATCAATCATTTTATAAACCCAAGAAAACCCATGAGATTAAATTACTGTTTTAAAATGACTGGCTTCAAATTTCTGTCACCTGTCTTTATAATGTACCTAGTTTCTATATACATAATAAAAATGATTTACTCTCACTATTGTGTAGTGGGTGTGCTGAGTGCGGTGAAGCCAGTGTGATGGAGCTTCAAAATTAAAGGTAATATATAGACACAAACTGATACTATAAGGTTATAAGATGCTTTATTAGGAATGCTTGTTAATTTTTTGTTAAATCTCTACATTAGTTCTGAGTGCTGAAAGTAGTAATGGGTGATCGCAGTGTATAGTTTACAATGTCTTAAATATTTTGCTTTTTTATACAGTAATGGTATGAAATAACCTATTTCAAAGAATGCTGCCTTCATTATTTTGAATTCTTAATCTGCCTTTTAATTTGTTTAATATTTGCATTGTAAAATTTTAAAGAATGTTTTGTAATTTATCATTGTAATGTATCATTGTATCAAATATTTTGGCGCAAAATGCAGTGTATGATGTAATACACCTTGTTTACTGTCCCATTGATTTGTGAGATTTTATATCCGTGGTACTGTTTTGATATTTTGTTTCTTTTGTTCTGAAACAAAAATATACTTGGACTTTTGCTAATTATTTGCAGTATAACATAAGCAGCATGCAGGCTGTTTACAAGGCTCATGGGAGGAGACTGGCAAGCCCCAAACAGGAGAGGGAGACACTGGGAATGCACAACAAAGCATTTTCCCCTAACTGGCAGCTGCAAACAGGCACAGATGAGATGGAGCAGCTGAAACCCATCTGTGGAGGGTGGGGGTGGAGACATGAATTTTGACTGCTGTCTCTGCTAAAGTAGGAGTCTTGTAATGGTTAATGTTTCCACTAAATTTGTGTTTTTAAAAAGCAAACTAAAATGGGAGTGATGGTGTTGTCCCTGAATTAATCATTTTTTTCCCATGGGTTGTTCTTGAAATGAGTGTGAAGGTTATGCACATACACTCACAGGCTATTAATACAAACTGCAAAATATTGTAAATGCAAATTGGTGGCTTTTATATATGACTTAATGGCTAATTTTACGCTTGCACTTGTATATACTATTGTGAAAACGTAATCTTGCCCTTTTCATGTTGAGCACCTTATTCTGCCCACTAGTTCCTTATCACTCCTAGTCACAGCATCTATTGGTCTAATTACATGGAATTCTGTTATGGGTGGTTGGAATTTATATTTCAAAAATGTAATTTAAATGTAAATATTCACTTTTTTTACTGTATCTAACCACACAGTGCAGTTAAGCATTTTGGAATGCTCACCATTGTTAATTTTAATCTACAATTTAGTGGGAGGCGATAGACCTGCATGAGACTGTTACCCTTCTAGCTACTTATAAGGTGCAAATCCACAATCCTGGGCTCCAAGCAGGGAGCTGTGGAATGAGATACACCATGCAGCCCTGTTTTTTTTTTTTTGCCATTCACTCCTTGTAAGCATAGCTCCCTGCTGGAAGTGCAGGATCATAGAGTTGCCCTACAATGTCAACTTGGTTCAGTTGGTAGTTCTCTTACCTTCAAGTCAGAAGGCTGTAGGATCAAGCTCCACTCCAGGACGAGTACAAAATCCAGGCTGACACTTACTTCAGTGCAGTCCTGAGGAAATGCTGCATTGTCAGAGATGCTGTTACTCAGATGAGACATTACACTGAGGCTTTGTCTGTTAAAAATCTCAATTTGAAGAGCAGGGAGTCTTCCCAGTGTCCTGGCCAACATTCTTCCCTCAACTAACCCCACCAAAAGCACATTAACTAGTTATTCATCTCATTTGTTTATTTGTGGGACCTTGCTGTGTGCAAATTGGCTGCTGCATTTCCCTACGTAATAGCGACTGCACTTCAGAAGTAGTTCACATGAAGCACATTGGAATGACCTGAGGACAAGTTAAGGTGGTATCTGTGTTCATTCTTCTTGCTGTCCATTCAAGTAGCCTAAATGTTGAGTTCCTCAAAGAAGGGGACTGCACTTGCAGAATCTGAGCGTGGGTAAGTGGTGATGTTGCACTTAATTATGTGTAAAGCTATCTTGGTGGAAGCAAAAATGATTTTATATCAATTTTCCCTTTTATTCCCCCCCTTCAAAAAAAAAACAAAGTCAAGTATGCTTTCGAATTTATATAAAATGGAACATTAGCATATACTTGTTATGGCAATCATTACCTTATTGTATTTTTATGACTATAAGCTGCATACTTTAATTTCATTTCAATAAGAAAGCCAGATAGACTGCACACCTAAATAGACTCAAGCCAGAATCAAAGCTGGTGACTCACTGTATGAAGAAGGAGAGCGCCCTGGCACAATGACTAGCCCTATAACAAGACAGAGTGTATTTGCCCAGTTTAAAGATGAGGATAGCCAAAGTGCCAGTAATCTGAAATACTAAATGCAGACATGCTTGCAAGCTTATATCAGTGTTTGTTGTCTATTTAGAAAACTCCAAGCCACTAACTATATTGATTATTCCTCTGCGGGGGAAGCAGGTTCTACACACAAGACTCTTGCCAATTGTAGCAGGTTTACTTTGTCAAGGAGGTGCGAGAAATTGCTTGAATCAGGTACCTAAAAGACAACCTTTGAGTTTTTGTAACCTGACTTGATAGTTCTGTATCCAAACGCAGCTCAAGCTCAGACAGAATATGACCAGCTCTTGCTTTACTTCACTGTGGTGGATCATGTATTTAAGTCACAGCAGCAAGGTAGAAGTCCATGCTGCTCAAGGTGTGTTGTACGTAAAATATTAAAAATCTTGAGAAACAATTTATTATGCTGAGCTCAGTAAGCCAATCCACTGATGATAATGAAGAACTATATTATATTTGTGCATTGATTTATTATTCTGTAAACGTTTACGTCTTATAGTAAATTGTAATTAGCTTTAGCCTGATGTAAACAATCTATCAGGATAGTGTTTTTCCTTTTTTTTGGGAGAAGTTAGCCGTTTGTGGTGGGGCTCTATTATTTCAGATGTATAATCCAGCAGTAATAAAGATAAATTGTTCACCCTGCATCATGCTAACTTTAAGCATAAGATCAAGTTTCAGTGTATAGAAAATGCAGGTTTGCCTATGGAAGGTGATTTTTGCACTGAAAATGAATAATATTGGAAAGAAGCCCAAATTGTAACAGTATTGTTATATAATAATAAATCTCCCATGGCATTGCTCACAGGTAACCTGGGTCCTGGAGTGTGGTTTCTGATATTTACCAAGATCCTACTGTAGCAGTTTATCCTTCATAACTAATACATTTACTAAAGCAATATATTGCATTACTGTCGGCAGGTAAAAACATTGCATGCCTTGCTGATATGGAAAGATAGAGGTCTTGCATATCTGTAATGCCATTTTCCTACCATTTTACAAAACCAGCTTAAGATGCAAGTAACTTTATTGTTGTTTCCTTAATTATTGTTTTTTAATTATAAAATATTTTTATTTTGTTCTCTCTCCCACAGTGAATTTGCAACATTTGCTTAAAATATGGGTTCTTCATTCATTTATTTATTTATTCTTCCTCTGTCCCTCCACTTCATTTTTTTAAACTCACTTACTGACATGATTATGAAAGGTGTTTTCTTCCCCTTCCTCAGTACATTTGTAGTTGTTGTTGAAGCTGTCATTGGTGTAGCAGCGAAGCTTTTTCCACTGTTGAGTCTCCACTGCCCAGCACCAAAGCCTGGCTCACTGACGGGCTTTAGCTGCAGTGTCTGAAATCAGCCTGAAAATACCTGGTGAACATCCCCCTCTGCCCCGGTGCGAAGATCAGTCCCCTTCAGCAAAACAAAAAAAACCCTAGTCTGAAATAACCCCTTTAGCTCAGAATTTATATTTCATGGCTTAAACTGTATAAAAAGCCATTATTATAAACCTGTATAAGGATTGTGGCTGAGATTTCCTGCTTTGCACTCACCAGCCTTCCATTTCCCATCCATTCACTTTAATGGGCAGAAAATCACAGACTGGTGAGCACAGAAGTGGAAAACCCCTGACCTTGAAGTTTTGATTTTATTTCCCCCACCACCAGTGGCTTTACAGTTTTCAGTAAATGTTCTCCTGATTGTCATATGACACAGGTTGTCATGATGCACTCTAGGTATTGTTCTAAAGGAGCAGGGTGAAAACTACCACTTTCTCTGCCACAAAATTTGCCCACAGGATCGATTACTGCCTGATCCTTTGCTCCCTGGTTGTTGTATGACACGAGTTGTTGTATTGATATCGTAGCTCCAGGGACAGGGTGAAAATTACAGTTCCCATTTTTCGTCTCCCCCTCGCTCACAATTTCATCACAGGAGCTGGAAATTCCCAACTTGAACCCCAGACTTCTGATGAATACGCAGGCTTTTGTGGGAGGAAATTAATGCAGGCATTCTAATGTTAAATAACCAGTTTTATGGTAAGTTTAGTGATTTATTTTGCAGTATTGTGGTTTTTTTTTGTGTGTTCCCTATGCCGTGAATATTATTTCCATCTATGTAGTGTGGTCTGAGTGAAGTAGAGAAAGATCGTTAAACGGTGTGGAGAAATTATGTTGTTTGGTCCTTTTGTAGTACTTGCTGCTTCCTGAAGGGTTAGTAGCTTTGAAGAAAAATTGAACTGCTTGGGTTTCTATAACTGCCTCGTAGTTACTTTTTACAACTTTTGATTCATTCACACTTAATCAATCAGATATTTAGTCACTTAACAGTTAAATAGCTATTTGCAGCAATTGAAATTTTAATTCCTACAAATATGTTATGCTCTGGTGTTGTGATGACATAGATGTGCACTACACACCAACATTTTAATTGTATAGATAGTTGATGGCCTGTCATGTTGGTACAAAATACATTCTCTGTCCCTCTACCTGTTTCTTTGCTTCTTTCACACTAATTCTTCCCATGTCCCTCTCTGTGCCTTTGTTTTCCACTCTCTCTTTCTCTGTATGGATGTCACATATTTTTGTCACCATGGTGGCTGTATCTCTGTGTCTGACTCTCTTTCTCTTTATCATTATCATTATTTATGTGCTTGTCTCTGTTTTCTAATCTCCCTGTATGTTTCTTACACATTCTGGTTCGTTGATGTAGTGAATTTCTTACATTTGCTAAAACAAATGATATGCAGCAAGATGGAAGCCAACTTGTCTGCTAGGATTCGGTGGGGACAGGATATTGTGAATCTTGTGTTACATGCATAAGTAAGAGAAAAAGGGAGGTTGGGGCTCAAGGTCAGAGTGGGAAGGCCTGGGGTTGGCATTTAGGAACAAGTGGTCACTGAGGGAGTGATCTGACGCGTGGGAGGCCGCACATGCGTGGAGGCCAGAAAAATATCAGGAGGGAAGGTTCAGTGGAAGAAAACAAGCTCAGGTTGGACAGATTTGCAAAGGACTTGTGTAAGTTATAAATTTTAACCACTCCACTGATTTAAGTTTCTCTGTATTGTTGTAAGGTGCATTTTTGCCTTTATTTATAATCATCTAATTAAGGAAACAACATGACCACTGTAAGAAATCAAAAAATAGTTTGTGAATTGGTTTGATTTGCTGTAATTGTAGGTTCCTGATTTTTTTTTCTCCAAAGTTATTTGTTGAGTGATTTGGTTGATTGTGACTAACTGGCAAAGCAGTTTGATTCTTTAAGATGATTACTGTTTGGGTTGGGTGACATGGCTATTAGGGGAGCAACAACAACCATCTTGACAGAGATGCCCATATGCTGAAGAATGGAATATCCATCCAAATAGCCTAGTGCCAGGACTTCCAGGTGCGATATGACATAATCAAATGAAGAGGGAAACTCCTTCCACTCTACCATGATACGTCTCAACGTATTGGCATTTCATTTCTTTGACCAGGGTTTCAATCCAGTTTAGACAGATGGGATGAAAATGATCTCTCTTTGCCAGCTGTGGGGGACTTGTATAAATGATGCTTGGCATTCTCAATCAATGTTGTAGTGTTACAGCACAGCAGCACACTGATGTGGAAATTGCAGGGGGTGGTGGGGGGAAAGATCCAATAGGGAGTGCTCCTCAGAGGTTAGGGTTGAGACAGGAAGGGGGATGTACAAGAGGCCAGAGTCGGAGTAATGGAGAGTTCTGGGATACTGTCGGGCTGAAGGAGGTTACGGAGATAGGGAGCGGTAGGGCATGAAGGGAAAACTATAATGCTGTATTCAGTTTGCTTCTGCTTGCCCAAGATTAGGCCAATTTGAAGAACATTAAGCAAATATTCTGCCAACTGCCTGAGTAAAGTGCAGCACTGGTTGAAAACCATTTAACTGTCCACTTATCAGAAATCAAGGAATCAATAATTTCCTAACTCTACACATGCAAAGGTAATATGGCTATCATAATCATCATAAACTGTACAGTGTCTTTGTTTTGGCATTACAGCAGTACAGCATTGCGGGGTTCAACTTGACAAGACAGAACTCAATTCAGCATTACAGTAGTACAACCTTAGCTGGGTTCTATTTAATATAATATTTCTTCGTTCAGCAGTCAGTTTAAAGAATTACATTACAGAGTCGATACAGAACAGAACAGTTCTGTGCACCAGAGAGCAAGTGTGCAACTGCCGCACAGGAGGCACTGTATTAGGAGAGCAGGCCCTGCACCAATTTCTTTCTGGCCTGCAGTTCTGTGCTTTCCTGTTTTGGTGAGCTGACATGCTTGTGTCCATTTCTTGCGCACACCTTATTGAGGCCCCAGATTTAATGCAAGAATATTTAACTGTACACCTAGCACAATTCAGTGGTATTTTAACGTGTTTGCTATTTTTTCACTTTTTGCATCCATTTGTGTGAGGCAAGCTCTATATACAAAGCATTTTTTAAATCGCCTTGGGTAGGTTTTTTTTGGTAATGTTTAGTGTATCTTTATAGTGGAGTTTTTTTGTTAGGCCTTTTTCTATGTTTCTGAAATCTGTAATTAAATTTTGGACCTTTTTTTTTCTCCATCCTCAAGTTGTTGTTAAAGCACCTCAAGTGCAATATTTCATGGTGGAGATGGTACACAATGAAAGAAGGAATGCTGGGAGATTATGAGGCTCCAGGCCATTCTGCAGACCTATGTATACAGTACCTACCTGCCAGTGACCCATGACAGTTGCCTCAGATTGCTGCAGCCCAACAGGATAGAGCTTAGCCTCATCTGTAGCAAGGATACTTGTAGCAATCTTGCAACATAGGGATGGCATTACCAAGATTACCACTGGCCTCAATTGTTGTGCCTGTGGCTTATTCTATACAGTACCTGACATTGCAGTGCTACCCAGTTATATCACTATTATAGGACACTCGCCATTGTGTTGTGTGACCCGACCACCGTGCTAAATGGAACAGATTCAGAACAGATCTAGCAGCTCAAAACTGGGCATCCATAAGGCACAGTGGGCCATCAGTAGTAGCAGAATCGTATTCCACCACAATCTGTAACCTCATGGCCTGACATATCTCTCACTCTACCATTACCATCAAGCCAGGTTCAATGAGGAGTGTAGAAGAGCATGCCAGGAGCAGAACCAGGCATACCTAAAAATAAAGTGCCAACTGATGAGGCTACAGCACTAGGACTACATACATGCTAAACAGCGGAAGCAGCATGCTACAGACAGAGTTAAGCGATTACACAACCAATGGATCAGATCAAAGCTCTGCAGTCCTGCCACATCTAGTTGTGAATGGTGGTGGACAATCAAATAACTAACAGGAGGCGACTCCATGAACATCCCCATCCTCAATGATTGCGGAGCACAGCACGTGAGTGCAAAAGACAAGGCTGAAGCATTTGGAACCATCTCCAGTCAGAAGTGCCGAGTGGATGATCCATTTCGGCCTACTCCTGAGGTCCCCACCATTACAGAAGCCAGTCTTCAGCCAATTCAGTTCACTCCACATGATATCAAGAAACGGCTGAGCGCCCTGGATACAGCAAAAGCTATGGGCCGTGACAACATCACGGCTGTCATGCTGAAGACTTGTGCTCCAGAACTAGCCGCGCCTCTAGCCAAGCTGTTCCAGTACAGCTACAACACTGGCATCTACCCAACAATGTGGAAAACTGCCCAGGTATGTCCTGTCCACAAAAAGCAGGACAAATCCAATCCAGCCAATTACCGCTCCATCAGTCTACTTTCAATCATCAGCAAAGTGATGGAAGGTCTTGTCGACAGTGCTATCAAGCGGCACTTACCAATAATCTGCTCACCGCTGTTCAGTTTGGGTTTCGCCAGGGCCACTCAGCTCCAGACCTCATTACATATAATAAGAATTAAACCCGATGGACCACCCGGCATCGACCTCGGCACCGGCTGACGGACACGGCAATGGCACACCCAGCCCAGTTGACCCTGCAAAGTCCTCCTCACCAACATCTGGGGACTTGTGCCAAAATTGATGGAGCTGTCGCACAGACTAGTCAAGCAACAGCCTGACATAGTCATACTCACAGAATCATACCTTTCAGCCAATGTCCCAAACTCCTCCATCACCATCCCTAGGTATGTCCTGTCCCACCAGCAGTACAGACCCTCAAGGACTGGCGGCACAGTGGTATACAATCAGGAAAGAGTGGCCCTGGGAGTCCTCAACATTAACTCCGGATCCCATGAAGTCTCATGGCTTCAGGGCAAGGAAACCTCCTGCTGATTACCACCTACTGCCCTCCCTCAGCTGATGGATCAGTACTCCTCCATGTTGAACACCACTTGGAAGAAGCACTGAGAGTAGCAAAGGCACAGAATGTACTCTGGGTGGGGGACTTCGATGTCCATCACCAAGAGTAGTTCGGTAGCACCACTACTGACTGAGCTGGCCAAGTTCTGAAGGACATAGCTGCCAATCTGGGCCTGCGACAGGTGGTGAGAGAACCAAGACGAGGGAAAAACTAACTTCACCTCGTCCTCACCAATCTACCTGTCGCAGATGCATCTGTCCATGATAGTATTGGTAGCAGTGACCACCGCACAGTTCTTGTGGAGTCGAAGTCCCGTCTTCACACTGAGGACACCCTCCATCGTGCAGTTTGGCACTACCACTGTGCTAAATGGGATAGATTCAGAACAGATCAAGCAGCTCAAAACTGGGTCATCAGCAGTAGCAGAATTGTATTCCACCACAATCTGTAACCTCATGGCCCAGCATATCCCATACTCTACCATTACCATCAAGCCAGGGGACCAATCCTGGTTCAATAAGGAGTGTAGAAGAGCATGCCAGGAGCAGCATCAGGCGTACCTAAAAATGAGGTGCCAACCTGGGGAAACTGCAACACAGGACTAAAAAGCGGAAGCAGCATGCTATATAGACGGGGCTAAGCGATCCCACAATCAACAGATCAGATCAAAGCTCTGCAGTCCTGCCACATCCAGTCGTGAATGGTGGTGGACCATTAAACAACTAACTGGAGGAAGAGGCTCCATGAATATCTCCATCCTCAATGATGGTGGAGCCTAGCACGTGAGTGCAAAAGACAAGGCTGAAGCGTTTGCAACCATCTTCAGCCAGAAGTGCTGAGTGGATGATCCCTATCGGCCTACTCCTGAGGTCCCCACCATCACAGAAGCTAGTCTTCAGCCAATTTGATTCACTCCATGTGATATCAAGAAACGGCTGAGCGCACTGGATACAGAAAAGGCTACGGGCCCTGAAAACATCCCGGCTGTCGTGCTGAAGACTTGTGCTCCAAAACTAGCCGCGCCTCCAGCCAAGCTGTTCCAGTACAGGTACAACACTGGCATCTACCCGACAATGTGGAAAGCTGCCCAGGTATGTCCTATCCACAAAAAGCAGGACAAATCCAATCCAGCCAATTGCCGCCCCATCAGTCTACTCTCAATCATCAGCAAAGTGATGGAAGGTGTCATCGAGAGTGCTATCAAGCGGCACTTATTCACCAATAACCTGCTCACTGATGCCCAGTTTGGGTTCCGCCAAGATCACTCAACTCCCGACCTCAAACATGGACAAAGGAGCTGAATTCCAGAGGTGAGGTGAGAGTGACTGCCCTAGACATCAAGGCAGCATTTGATCGAGTGTGGCATCAAAGAGCCCGAGTAAAACTGAAGTCAATGGGAATTGGGGGGAAAAGTCTCCACTGGCTGGAGTCATACCTAGCACAAAGGAAGATGGTTGTGGTGATTGAAGGTCAATCATCACAACCCCAGGACATCGCTGCAGGAGTTCCTCAGGGCAGTGTCCTAGGCCCAACCATCTTCAGCTGCTTCATCAATGACCTTCCCTCCAACATAAGGTCAGAAACGGGGATGTTTGCTGATGACTGCACAGTGTTCAGTGCCATTCACAACTCCTCAGATAATGAAGCAGGCTTGGGCTGATAAGTGGCAGGTAACATTCGCGTAACAGAAGTGCCAGGCAATGACTATCTCCAACAAGGGAGAGTCTAACCACCTCCACTTGACATTCAATGGCATTACCATCACCGAATCCCCCACCATCAACATCCTGGGGTCACCATTGACCAGAAACTTAACTGGACCAGCCACATACTGTGGCAACAAGAGCAGGTCAGAGGCTGCGTATTCTGCGGCGAGTGTCTCACCTCCTGACTCCCCAAAGCCTTTCTACCATCTACAAGGCACAAGCCAGGAGTGTGATGAAATACTCTCCACTTGCCTGGATGAGTGCAGTTCCAACAACACTCAAGAAGCTCGACACCATCCAAGACAAAGCAGCCCGCTTGATTGGCACCCCATCCCAAACCCGCGACCTCTTCTCTCTGGAAGGACAAGGACAGCAGGCGCATGAGAACACAACCACCTCCAAGTCGCACACCATCTTGACTTAGAAGTATATTGCTGATCCTTCATCGTCGCTGGGTCAAAATCTTGGAACTCCCTACCTAACAGCACTGTGAGTGTACCTTCACCACGCGGACTGCAGCGGTTCAAGAAGGCAGCTCACCACCACCTTCTCAAGGGCAATTAGGGATGGGCAATAAATGCTGGCCTTGCCAGCGACGCCCACATCCCATAAACAAATTAAAAAAAAAAGTCCTCATACAGCCTTGGTCCAAACATGGACAATAGAGCTGAATTCCAGAGGTGAGGTGAGAGTGACTGTCCTTGACATCAAGGCAGCATTTGACCGAGGGAGGCTTCAAAGAGCCCTAGTAAAATTGAAGTCAATGGCAATCAGGGGGAAAACTCTCCCTTGGCTGGAGTCATACCTAGCAAAGAGGAAGTTGGTTGTGGTTGTTGGAGGCCAATCATCTCAGCCCCAGGACATCGCTGAAGGAGTTTCTCAGGGCAGTGTCCTAGGCCCAACCATCTTCAGCTGCTTCATCATAAGGTCAGAAGTGGGGATGTTCGCTGATGATTGCACAGTGTTCAATTCCATTCGCAACTCCTCACATAATAAAGCAGCCTGTGCCCGCATGCAGTAAGACCTGGACAACCTTCAGGCTTGGGCTGATAAGTGGCCAGTAACACTCATGCCACACAGGTGCCAGGCATTGACTATTGCCAACAAGAGAAAGTCTTAACCACTGCCCCTTGACATTCAACGGCATTACCATCGCTCACTATCAACCACCATCATCCTGGGGTCACCATTGACCAGAAACTTAACTGGACCAGCCACATAAATACTGTGACTACAAGAGCAGGTCAGAGGCTGGTTATTCTGTGGCGAGTAACTCACCTCTTGGCTCCCCAAAGGCTTTCCACCATCTACAAGGCACAAGTAAGGAGTGTGATGGAATACTCTCCACTTGCCTGGATGAGTGCAGCTCCAACAACACTCAAGAAGCTCAACAGCATCCAGGACAAAGCAGCCCGCTTGATTGGCATTCCATCCACCACCTTAAACATCCACTCCCTCCACCACCGGCATACCGTGGCTGCAGTGTGTACCATCTACAAGATGTACTGCAGCAACTCGCCAAGGCTTCTTCGACAGCACCTTCCAAACCCGCGACCTCTTCCACCTAGAAGGACGAGGGCAGCAGGTACAATGGAACACCATCACCTCCAGGTTCCCCTCGAAGTCACACACCATCCTGACTTGGAAATATATCACTGTTCCTTCATCGTCGCTAGTTCAAAATCCTGAAACTCCCTCCCTAACAGGACTGAGAGAGTACCTGCATCATACGAAGTGCAGCGTTTCAAAAAGGTGGCTCACCACCACCTTCTGAGGGCAATTAGGGATGGGCAATCCTTGCCATCAACGCCCACATCCTGTGAACGAATTTTAAAAAAATTATCAGGTTCTGTGTTGATCAGAAAGGTGGCTGATTCATTAGTTTTATGTTTCTCACTGAATACTATTGACATGCATGCCTAATATCAACAATATTGGTGTATTTCCCAAAGTACGGAGGGTTACTGATGATTGCGACGTGTCTAACCTGAAGTCCTTTAAGATGTGAATGTGATGAGGCTTTATATGTTGCATTTTAACTGTATGCCCTGCTGAAGTATGAGTATGCATGACTTGCAATGAAAGGTTACACAAACATAGGAACAGGAGTAGGCTATTCAAACCCTTAAGACTATTCCAACATTCAATTAGGTGATGGCCGATTTGTACCTCGACTCCATTTAAGACTTTTAAGACATGAAGACTTGGCCTGAGTGAGCAGAAAAACATGAAACAGGTTGATAGCACATGCCAACAAATGTAGTCTATCTACTTGGTACATCTGGTTTATCTTACCTGACAGATTCCTTGAGCTAAGCTATCTTCTCCTGCATATGTTTCCAGGTCCTGCAGGTAGCTTTCAGTGTGGCTACCACCTACTACCAGGCATGGCGCACTGCCATCTTCTGGGGAGTATGGAACAGATGAAGCGTCCTCTCACCCACCTTATACAGCATAATGCCCATTTCGCCAGCAATTGAAAATGGGGTTGTGAGCAGTGCCACTCTACCACTTGCCCATAGACTCTGTTTTATGCTTCCATGTTGCATTCTCTGTTCTTTCAACTTCACTCATCAGTTCTCCACTCACTCCCCACATATAGCCTTTGCTCAGGCTGAAAATTGCTGTGATCATTTTTGAGCCTTGAAAAAAGCTTCAACAATTTTATCCCCCTTTTTGTGTGGTCACTAACCCTCAAATAGTCAAATTCCTTCAATTCTGAGCATCAGTAGTTATGGGGCTGCGTGTTCTGGATTCACCGAGACGTCCCTGCTCATTAGGCTCAAGCTGCGCAAGAAGCATATGGAAATTATTAAAATTAGTTGACCACACTGAATCTGGCAAGGTTAATTCCCCATTCCAGTTGCGTGAGTGGTCATGGAGACATTTTCACTGGAGTCGCAGATTCTGCCTTTACATCTAATCTTTTGTAGCTTGTGTACTAGGATCACTGATAGCAATCTTACTTGTGGCATTAGTAAAAAGGCTTGTATTCAGTTAGTAGTTGCACTATGAGGTCAAAGTTGAATCTACTTCTGCAATGATCTCATTCTCTCTCTCTCTGATGGACTGGTTATGCCTTCTATGATTGACCTTTATTGCTGGATATATCATGTGTATTCTGTTTCTGCTAGATTATCCTATGCAAGTACTTATAGGACTGATTCTGCAATCTCAATCCAAGTGGACGACCTGCTTTTGCAGGTAACATGGATCGAAGATAGGGCTACAGCACTGATTCTCCAATCTGTGCTCCTTGTGAGCATAGCTTCCTACTAGGAATGTGGGGTCACAGAATCACCCCCTTATATTTTTTGTACTTTGAGAACTTGCATTGCTGAATTAAGTGGTCACAACAACCGCTTGGCCCCTCTGAAGTGAACTGGGTTATTTTTTGACTTATCCTACCTTCATTTTGTGCACAATCTCCTCTCTACTTAGTCTCTCATTGTCTGCTTTCTTTCTTGTCTTTCTTCTTTCTAGTCTTTTGTTCTTTCTAGTCTTCCTGTGAACCTTCTAGTTATTGATATCTCTTGCGTAGAGCATACCACAGCCTCGATACAGTTCCATGTCTCACTGCAGTGATGTGGAAATATGGTGTAGAATAGTGAACTAAATGGCCTAGAGCTCCTGCCCCTCATTTCCTTTTGAAGTGTAGGCCAGTTTTTTTGAATACCTGACTCAACTTAGTTATTTTGTTTCACAGATATTAATTTTCAAACAACAACCATTTCCCCAGCAGGATACCCCTTATGGGTCCGCCATTATAGATAGCAGTTCTGTCTTTTTCTTGCAGTGGCAAACTTGCATACATTGTCTGAAGTATTCGTAAAACAATTTTGGCCTGAGGGGGCGGGGGGAGTGGGGATCTGTGCACAAGCTCCATCGTAAACTAAAATCCTTTTTAAATCTCAATATCTACTCCAGACAGCAGTTCTGAATTACTTTCACTTACATTAAGACAAAAGAAATTTTTGAAAAACAGCAGACATGGCTAAACCTTCAAAAAAAAACTCACTGCATTGATCTAATTACAGATACACATGAACAAATATAATTTAGAAATATTTTATTTCATGGCGTTGGATTGAACCAGCATCTTGTCACTGGTTGTACCTGTAAATTTGTCAGTTTTTTTTAATTTATTCGTTCATGGGATGTGAGCGTCACCGGCAAGGCCGGCATTTATTGCCCATCCCTAATTGTCCTTGAGAAGGTGGTGGTGAGCCGCCTTCTTGAACCGCTGCAGTCTATGTGGTGAAGGTACTCCCACAGTGCTGACTTTGTTGTAGCAGTTTGTTACAATAAGTATGAGACAAGCCCTTATCGTGAGCTCTGACCATCTGTTACCAAAGGGCTTTCCTCAGGTTTGAAGGGCTCAGTACTAGGTCCCTTGCTTTTTGTGGTATATATCAATGATTTAGACTTCAATGTAGGGGGCATGATTAGAAGTTTACAGATGATACAAAAATTGGCTCTGATTGATAGTGAGGAAGAAAGCTGCAGACTGCAGGAAGATATCAATGGACTGGTCAGGTGGGCAGAAAAGTGGCAAATGAAATTCAATCTGGAGAAGTGTGAGGTAATGCATTTGGGGAAGGCTAACAAGGCAAGGGAATACACTATAAATGGTAGATACTGAGAAGTGCAGAGGATCAGAGGGACCTTGGAGTGCATGTCCACAGATCCCTGAAGGTAGCAGGACAGGTAGATAAGGTGGTTAAGAAGGCCTGCCGGATACTTTCCTTTATTAGCCGAGGTATAGAATATAAGAGCAGGGAGGTTATGCCAGAACTGTATAAAACACTAGTTAGGGCACAGCTAGAGTACTGCGTGCAGTTCTGGTCACCACATTACAGGAAAGATGTGATTGCACTAGAGAGGGTACAGAGGAGATTTATGAGGATGTTGCCAAGACTGGAGAATTTTAGCTATGAAGAAAGATTGGATAGGCTGGGGTTGTTTTCTTTGGAGCAGAGGAGGCTGAGGGGAGATTTAATTGAGGTGTATAAAACCAGGAGGCATAGATTTCAAGTAATTGGTAGAAGGATTAGAGGGGAGTTAAGAAATCTTTTCACCCAGAGGGTGGTGGGGGTCTGGAACTCGCTGCCTGAGAGGGTGGCAGAGGCAGGCAGAAACCCTGCTCGCATTTAAAAAGTGCTTGGATATGCACTTGAAGTGCTGTAACCTACAGGGCTACAGACCAAGGGCTGGAAAGTGGGATTAGGCTGGATAGCTCTTTTTTTGGCCGGCACAGACACGATGGGCCGAATGGCCTCCTTCTGTGCCGTAAATTTCTATGATTCTATGAACCAATTTGTGAAGTTTCAATGAAGGCATGTTTCCACAGATGGATGATTTTAGTGTTGTAAACAGTCATAAATAAAGCAAAGGTCAGATTATTTGTTGCCCTGTTTCCCAGGGTTTAAGGACATAATAAGAATTAGGAGCAGGAGTAGGCCATACAACCCCTCGAGCCTGCTCTGCCATACAATAAGATCATGGCTGATCTTTGACCTCGACTCACTTTCCTGCCCAATCCCCATATCCCTCGATTCCCCTCGAGTCCAAAAATCAATCTATCTCAGCCTTGAATATACTCAACAACTCCACATCCACAGCCGTTTGGTCCTCTGGCTTTTCAGTATCAGCTTTTCAAATCAGAGAAACTATTCTGTCTTCCTAGACCTCAACAGGAGAGCATAGACAGCATAAATGTTACTTAAATGTAATGCCAGCATTGACTCTTGGTTGGGAATCCAAAGACTGGTACACCCTGAAATGAGTAAAGTTGCTATAATTACTTCATAGATATTTTGTTAATCATATTTTTGTGAAGTTTCAGGTGTTGTACTGTATCTGGACTGTAGCAAAAATAAATGGGGATAAAATCACCAAGGTTTAGACTGAGTGAGGAATTGGTGTTCATTGCCATGACTCCTTTTGTGCTGAAGAAGACTTGACTTTTGAATCGTCTGGCTCTCTGTGCTGATTAACCTATTAGTACCTTGTATAGCAAAGATCTCCTGACACAAAGACCATCACATGTAGCACAACAGATCTCGGGTTTTTAGCTGATAGCTTTCCTGCAATGCTCCCTAAACACCAAACATAACCCGTGCGGCTGGGAATGAAAGCCAGGAATTCCCTCTGAACTTCCCAAATCAGCCTACCGTTCAGAAGAGACCAACAGAGAGTCAGAAGCACCCTGTTGTCGCCAGAACATTCGCAGTCTGGAGCCGGATGAATCTCTCCCTAGTATGGCACAATGGAGAGCTCCCAGGGGGTCTTATCTCAGCTGGATGCAGAGCCTGGCATGACCAAGGGATTACCAGATTAGCTCCTCCATGAGGGTCAGATTATGCTCTTCTACAAACTAGCTCAACAAATTTTACCTTGCCCATTATCACTAAAAAAAATTCTAACAGGACTAGACAGACTAGATGCAGGAAGGATGTTACCGATGGCGGGGGAGTCCAGAACCAGGGGTCACAGTCTAAAGATAAGGGGTAAGCCATTTAGGACTGAGATGAGGAGGAATTTCTTCACCCAGAGAGTGGTGAACCTGTGGAATTCTCTACCACAGAAGGCAGTTGAGGCCAATTCATTAAATATATTCAAGAAGGAGTTAGATATATTTCTTAAGGCTAAAGGGATCAAGGGATATGGGGAGAAAGCAGCGACAGGGTACTGAATTTGGATGATCAGCCATGATCTCATTAAATGGCGGAGCAGGCTCGAGGGGCCGAATGGCCTACTCCTGCTCCTATCTTCTATGCTTCTAAGCTTGTAATATTTTTCAGACTTCAGCATAAGACAACCTCCTTGGAACTTTTCCTCCATTCCCCAACAACCTCTTGTGGCATGCATCTCCACCCTGGTTGCCATTCTTGTCTCCCTGACCAAGAATGGAACCGAAGGCTTGAATGAAGCTGGGGACGTGTGACCTAGGCTGACTAGGAGGAGTAGGAATGGCAAAAGGTATGGAGACACACTGTAGACGTGCACGTAGCAAATGCAGGAGATGTCAATTTGAAATAGCTCATCATACATACCACATTCCGCACATACGCCACAAATTTCACCCCTCCATTCCCAGAGAATTCCCAGACAACTGCTAGAGGGGCAGCGACCAGTAGGTCACTCTTCTCCACATAGTCCGTACCCAGCCATTCAGCAGTCCGGGAGATCAGTAGAAACATGACTGGTATCGCGATCCCAGAGGCCCTGCTCACTGCTTCTTTGGGCCTGCACACTGGAGAGAAAGGAATCCCCACAACACGCAAACTAGCATCACTCTTATCTGCAAGAAGATGCATCCTGCATCTTCACCAACATGGCAGAGTGCAATCCCAACCATAACAAACACATGGCTGAAACACGGGGCCATCTGCCAATCAGAATGTGTGATGGAAATGGGCAAATATCAAGTAGCCTATGGCCGGTTCTTGGAGACTCACTCAATGCAAACTGCCCACTCAGTGCAGTATCCCACCCACCGGTCAACCCAAACTAACATAACCACAGGTATTCAGGCCCCTCCTCAACCCAGAACTCAGGGCCAAACAAGGTGCCTTGACCCTCCCCACCTGCAGTGCTCCTAGTTCAAACAAGCTGATGTGGTAATACATTCCTTTTATAGGCACTTGCAGTGATGCACAGTGATTCCATAAACTATGTATGGGAATGTACACACTCATAAAATATGTGTGATTGTACATCTAAATATATAATGACCTCACAAAATATCTAGGTGAAGGTACACTCAATTGTACAATGCCTTTTGAAAATACGTGAATGTACACACATGTATAATTGTTTCATAAAATATATGTACCAATGTACATCCATATGTATAACAGCTGAATAAAACATGAATTTACACTCTTGAGAACCCAATAAAAATGTTTATATAAAATGTGAAATGGTATGGATAAGGGAAAGTCTTGCTTGACCAACCTTATTGAATTTTTTGAAGAGGTAACTGAGCGAGTAGACAATGGTAATGCAGTAGATGTAATTTAGCTAGATTTTCAAAAGGCCTTCGATAAGGTTCCCCATAATAGACTGATGAACAAGGTCAGAGAATGCAGAGTCAGGGGACAAGTCGCAGAATGGATTGCTGGCTAGCTTCAGGACAGAAAGCAGAGAGTGGGAGTAAAGGGTAGCTATTCACAGTGGCAGAAGGTGGGTAGTGGTGTTTCACAAGGATCAGTGCTGGGACCACTGCTGTTCACAATTTACATTAATGATTTAGACTTTGGAATCAAAAACACAATTTCTAAATTTGTGGATGACACCAAATTGGGGGGCATAGTCAATACTGAGGAGGACTGCAACAAATTACAGGAGGACATTAATAAACTTGCAGAATGGGCATATAATTGGCAAACGTAGTTCAACACAGATAAATGTGAGGTATTACATTTTGGTAGGAAGAATAGGGAGGTCACATCACTTGGAGGGTGGGAGTCTAGGTGGGGTCGAGGAACAAAGGGATCTAGGAGTACAGATACACAAATCACTAAAAGTTGCGCCACAGGTTAGCGAGACCATTTAAAAAAAAAAAAGCAATCTAGGGTTTATTTCGAGAGGTATAGAATTGAAAAGTAGGGAAGTTATGCTAAATCTGTATCGAACCTTGGTTAGACCACACTTAGAGTACTGCGTGCAGTTCTGGTCGCCATATTGTAAAAAGGATATAGAGGCACTGGAGAGGGTGCAGAGAAGATTTACAAGGATGATACCAGAAATGCGAGGGTATACATATCAGGAAAGGATGAACAGGTTGGGTCTCTTTTCTCTTGAAAAAAGAAGGCTGAGGGGTGACCTAATAGAGGTCTTTAAAATTATGAAAGGTTTTGATAGAGTGGATACAGGGAGAATGTTTCCACTTGCGGGGAAGAGCAAAACTAGAGGCAATCAATATAAGATAGTCACCAAGAAATCCAATAGGGAATTCAGAAGAAACTTCTTTACCCAAAGAGTGGAACTCGCTACCACAGGGAGTGGTTGATGCGAATAGTATAGATGCATTTAAGGGGAGGCTAGACAAGCATATGAGGGAGAAGGGAATAGAGGGTTATGCTGATAGATTTAGATGAGGAAAGACAGGAGGAGGTTCGTGTGGTGCATGAACGCCAGCATGGACTGGTTGGGCCGAATGGCCTGTTTCTGTGCCGTATATCCTATGTAAAGGTGAATGCAAAATATTACTTCAAAGCCAGGAAAATAGAACTAGAGGACGTTAATTTTAAAGTCACCGAAAAGTAGTTTAAAGCAGATATGAGGGAAAATGTCTTAACTTGAAGCGTGATAAATGCTTGGAATAATCTGCTGGGTGGGAGGGAAAACTTTAGGGATTTTCAAAATGCAATCAAATGCATAATTGAAGAGATGAGCTTCAGTGGACTGAACAGCCTTTTCTAATCCTTGACTTGGACTTCTCTGATGTTTTTGTGTTGTAAAATAACAAAAACCCTTCTCATCTGTTTACACTGAAATGTTCTAAGATACCACTGATATTTTTAAATACTTTTGGAATTTTATTCTTAGTACCTTTTAAGTAGTATTGGCAAACATATTTGCCTTGTAATTTAAAATTCTGTACAGAAAAACTATAGGGGCATGAAATTCCGATGGTGCCAATTTAAGTATGCAGAGACATCCAGGCTGTCTAAGTAGAGCCTGCCATGTCTTGGTCTCACAATTGGAAAGGACTTTGCTAATTGCTTTAGTAAAGCTGATATTTCAGACAAGGTTTCTGGACAATCAAAGCTCATGAATGCAGCCACTTCCTGGTTTGACAAATTGTGCAGATAACTTCAGTCAGGTGCACTTCTGGTGTACATGTTGGAATTTCTGGGACACCAGGCTTTGCCCTCATTATCCAGTCATTTGTACATATGCACCACCTTGGTGGGTGGGTGCATCTTCCGTCAGCAGCCACTTCTACTGGTAGTATAGTGGGAATGTTCATGCACCAGTAATCCCGCAAATTGAATTCAATCCCACCATGGTAGTTTAGGAATTTGAATTCAATTTTTTTTTAAAATTGGAAATAAGGAGCTGGTACCAGTAAAAATGTTGTTAAAAACCCAACTGGATCACCAATGTACTTTAAGGGAAGGAAACCTGCTGTCCTTACCTGGTCTGGACTATGTGACTCCAGTCCCACACCAATGTGGTTGACTCTTAACTGCCCTCTGAAGTGGCCTAGCAATCCAATCAATTGTATCAAACTGCTTGATGGACAATAAATGCTGGTCTTGCCAGTGACGCTCACATCTGGAGAGTGAATTTTTGAAAGAAATTAGCGTGTACTTTAGGACAGGTGTAACACTGCAAAATGCAAAAATATCCAGTGTATGCACAAATAAGAGAAGTTTATAGAAAGAAGAGATTCAATTTGCATTATATTTTTATCTGATCAAGATGCATCTGTAGGTACAAAAAGACTTAGAAAGACTTAGAAAAGTTTCAACATATACTCAGAACTGTGATTGCAGATAACTGAAAATTGAATGCTTTTGATAACATTTGGACAAAATTGTGTGCATCAGAAAATCCTAACTAGGTTCAGCTCTTAGTTTCTATTTATATTAAACAATCCTGTTAGATATTAGGATGTTACTGTCCAGGCTCACACATGAAAGAAGGTATTGAAGGGTTGCTGACACTGATGCAACCATACCCAAACATGAGTCAGGGAAAAAGGGAGAAAATCTGGAGTGGAGGCAAATATGTATGAGTATACATATGATAGTACTGAAGCAACAATAACAACTTGCATGTATTTAGCAGCTTTAACACAAAACAACATCCTGAGGTGCTTCATAAATAGGTGTAAAGAGAACAGGCACCGTCAGAAGAGAGAAATGACCAAAAGTTTAGTTAAAGTGATAATTATGAGGTTTTTAAAGGTGGAGGAATGGGTGGAGAGCAGGGGATCGCAAAACCTAGGAATGAGGTGCCTAAACACTCTGTCACCAGTGGCAAGGTGAAGTAGAAGGAGGATGTACAGATCAGAGTCACGAAAGTACCTGGTGGCCCGGGAGGTATGGAGGCTTGCGATCCTGGGCCTCTCCGGGTTCACGCGGGCAGAGCCCCACGTATCCCAGGGACACAGGCAGTTCATAGGCGCCCCTAGGATCACGTGGGCCGGCCCAACCAATAAAAGAAGGGAATCCCCATTCATACTTTTGACAGTTCTGTACGTACGGGGTTGCAAAATATGGCCCATTGTTCCCACAGATTAGTTTTGAATTTACCCCTTCAAGCGCAGGTCATGTCCTTCGGTTCTACAGTTCTGGACAAGGTGAAATACCTTGTCATGGTCTACAGTATCTAGTCCCTATAGAATCTTAACAGGAAGAAATGTTATTTTGTTGTTGAATTAAGTAGTTAGTGGCATGCCTAATGTAACAAGCACTGTAAAGTCATGTGTTTTTCTCCCCCTGTGTTTTCCAGGTTTCTGAGCCACACCATGAGTTACATGTTACAGGCCATCAATATGGCCACAGGAGATTCTGTATATTCTGTCCAGCTCGGCTGATGACCTGAGACATCATGGATAGCCCACCCAAACTGACGGGGGAAACGTTGATTGTACATCACATTCCCCTTGTTCATTGCCAGGTCCCAGACAGACAGTGCTGTAGCATGGGCAAAAGACCAAACCCTTTCTACCATACTGACCTGGGAATCACAAGGACTACATCACTGCCAGAGAAGGACCTGCTTCAGAAGGAAACATTACTTTACAGTAGCTTAATCCAGGCTTCCTGTTTACCTCCTGGGGCACCACATGAAACTGAAGGCAGACTACCAAACTCAAAAGAAACCAACACTAGTGAACAACACAATTCATTAATTTTGAATGAGAACAATGATCAGGAAAGCTCCAATAACAGTTCTTTTCATCCTCAGAATAGCAACATTAACAATCCACCATTTGTTCTGCATGAACAGCCATTTCACCTTCATGGTGCTGAAAACAACACAAAACAATGGAGCCCCACCAGTAGACAAGCGATTATTGAAGGTCAAGAGGAACAAACCCATACATGTGATGGCAACAAGTCAAATAGGACCATCACATCAAGACCAGCGTCAGCTGACCTAATGGAACTACCTATATGCAACTGTGCTAATGATAGCACATCAACCTTATTCTTTGATTGCAATCAAGGGTTGGACAGCAGCCCAGATGGATCCTTCAGGAGGCAAGATTTACTAGAGAGCAGAACATGCAGCTGTTCCAGCTTAGATATACAACAAAGCAGAAGTTGTATCTTTTCAGATCAATCTGAGATAGATAATCAGCATATGACTTACAACAGTGACTCCTCATGTAACAGTTCAGATGGTGTGCTGGTCAACTTTACAGCAATCTATAATAAAATGAAAAGCCAGTCAAAGTCCAACCTAAGTTCAGGTAACATGTCCCATGATTCTTCGTACTGCAGTCACTCCGAGATGGGTGCATTCTACTTAGACCTACATTCATCGCCTAATGAGCCAAAGAATTCATGTGAGACTCACAATGGGGATAGTGCCATGAAAACCTGTCTGTGCCATCAGCAGTGTTCACCAGCTGTTGATGACAATTGCAATTCTTACCACCTACCATGTGAAAACATGCCCTGTTCTTCTGAAAATTCGGATTTTACTGCTTGTTTTCAAAGTCAAGCAAGACTAGTTGTTGCCACACAAAATTATTACAAATTAGTAACTTGTGACCTATCTTCTCAGTCTACACCAAGCCCAGCAGGGTCTTCAATAACAAGCTGCTCAGAGGATCACACTAAAAGTACAAGCCCTAGTCAACCTACAGAGTATTACCTCTTCCGGCAACCAGAAGATAAGAAGAATAACATTGATCAGCGTCTTCAGGAGAAACCAGCAGGAGAAACTACTGAAGATCTCATTGAAGGCCAAGTGTACGTGAATGTTGCTTCAAATACTTCTGGCAGGCAAAGATCGAGGAGCTACGATCGCAACTTCGATAAGAGCCCATCTCCTAGATTGGGCTCATTGGAACGCATGTATAGCTGTCCAGGCAAGCTAAGTGATGGTCACACAGGAACATCTCAGAGATCGCCACCAAGACGAGTAACTTCATTTGCTGAAATTGCTCGAACTAGAAAACGAAGTGGGAACTCGCCACCGCTGAAAACCAGTGGAGATTCTTCAATAGAGTTTTCCCCAATACTGGAAAATCAGAAAGAAAATAATGTATTTGTTTACTTGGAAGAAGAGCGCTGCCATAGTCTGCCTGGCAGGTCCTCTACAAAAGGGGATTTAACAACATCGTGTGATGCACCCTTTATTCATCGTTTCAACAAAAACAGTAGTACAAATGTATATGAAGGAGCTCACCTGGAAGGTCATGGACCTTGTTACACTGGAGAAGATGGCAGGAAACCAGAACCAGTTAACACACTCCATCAACAAATTGAAAAGGATGCATCTTTTGACAGCAGATTTAAAGCGGAAGGTAAGCCAGTGCCTAACTCTTAGAAAGGTCTAAAATAGCCATTGTACAATATAATGTTTTAATCCTAGCCACGTTTGTAGTAAAACCAACTTTCTGGGTTTTTGTTTTATTAAAAAAGTAACTTTTTTGTACTGGAGATTTGAATACTCTTCCATTTGCATGTCCTGTGCATGTCCACAGATCCCTGAAGGTAGCAGGCCAAGTAGATAAGGTGGCTAAGAAGGCATAGAGAATGCTTGCCTTTATTAGCCGTGGCATAGAATACAAGAGCAGGGGGTTATGCTTCTACTGTATAAAACACTAGTTCGGCCTCAGCTAGAGTACTGCGTGCAGTTCTGGTCACCACATTACAGGAAAGATGTGATTGCACTAGAGAGGGTATAGAGGAGATTTACAAGGATGTTGCCCGGAGTAGAGAATCTTAGCTATGAGGAAAGACTGGATAGGCTGGGTCTGTTTTCCTTGGAACAGAGGAGGCTGAGGGGAGACCTTATTGAGGTGTATAAAATTATGAGGGGCCTAGATAAAGTGGATAGAAAGGACCTATTTCCCTTAGCAGAGGGGTCAAAAACCAGGGGGCACAGATTTAAAGTAATTGGTGGAAGGTTTAGAGGGGATTTGAGGAGAAATTTCTTCACCCAGAGGGTTGTGGGGGTCTGAAACTCACTGCCTGAAAGGGTGGTAGAGGCAGGAACCCTAACCACATTTAAGAAGTACTTGGATGTGCACTTGGGATGCTCTAACCTGCAAGGCTACGGACCAAGAGCTGGGAAGTGGGATTAGGCTGGATAGCTCTTTGTTGGCCGGCGCGGACACACTGGGCCGAAATGGCCTCCTTCTGTGCTGTAACTTTCTATGATTCTATGATCTGGCTCCAGGGTCAGCATCAGGTACTCCCATATAAGACACAGCAGATTAAAACTTCCACTACTCTACCTCAGGAATGTGCCTTAACTCCAGTATCCGAATGATGTCTGCATACTTCACCATTTTTTTGTTTCCCCACACTAGCCATCCTTGTGGCCTTTATCAGAGCGCCAATTTGTGGGAAGCTTTGTGCTTTGAACCAGTAGGAACTGTGTTGAGACTACCTAAACTTTATTTATGTGGGATCTGTGACAGAATTTATAGACATCAAAGAAAGTTTCCTTAACAATGTACTTGTTAAGGTAGTCATAATAATAGTAGTAATGTTTTGAGCAGGTTCACATAGTCTACTCCTGCAAACCTCCCATCAGTGTTCTTACCATGAATCTGAGACTAATAGTCCTCTATCCCCTTTCCTAATAGGAAGCAAACAGGAGATGTTAGTGTTATGGTTATGTTACTGAACTAATAATCCAGAGAACATGAGTTCAAATCTCACCAGTTTAGGAATTTTGAATTCAGTCAAAAGAAAAATCTGGAAATAAAAAGCTGGTGTCGGTAAAAGTGTTGTAAAAACCTAACTGGTTCACTCATGTCCTTTAGGGAAGGAAACCTGCCGTCACTACCCAGTCTGGCTTATATTTGACTCCAGTCTCGCATCAACGTGGTTGACTCTTAACTGCCTTCTGAAGTGGCCTCGCAAGCCACTTTGTTGTATCAAACCACTACAGCCATTCAAGAAGATACCTTCTCAGGGCAACTAGGAATGGGCAATAAATGCTGTAATTGCCAGCGACACCAACATCCCAAGAATGAATAAAATGAATTTTAAAAATGTATCCAACAAAATCTTGCATTTATATAGTGGCTTAAATGTAGCAAACATCCCAAGGTGCTTTACAGCAGGAGGGGGTAGTGAGAAGAAACAAATAAAATAGCTAAAGAAATGGACGGCCAGCCATGGTGGAAGAGTTCGGCTAAGTGACCGAAAGGTTGGTTGAAAGGATAGATCTTATGAAGGTTTTTAAAGGTAGAGAGGCAGAAGATTTAGTTAGGCAGTTCCAGAAATTAGTACTCGGGCAGCTGACCGCTCTGCCACCAATGGTGAAATACAAAAGGCCAAAGTCAGAGGAACAAAGGGATAGAAGATTGGAGTGGATTTTAGAGATAGGATAGGCAAGGTGGTGGAGGGATTTGAAAATGAATGGCTTTACATTCAGTATATTGAGGAGACAGGGAACCAATGTAGAACAACGAGGAGGGGGCTGAGGGGAAAACTCAATTTAGCCATCCGAATCCTGTTCATAACAAGTCTTGGACAAATCAAAATTCACGCTGGGTGAAGGATGGGAAGCCAGCAAGGAGGACTTTGAGGAACTTGAGTTTAGAGGCATGGATAAATGTGTCAGCGGCAGTGAGGCTGAAGTACGGGTGGAGGAGGGTAATGTTGCGGGTATGGAAGAATGTAGTCTTGGTGTTGAAGAGGACGTGGAGTTTGAAGCTCAGCTGTGGGTTGAACAGGAAGTCAAAATTTTGCATGGTCTGGTCTGAGCGAGTGGCTGGGGAGAGGAACGGTGTCAATGACAAGGGGATGGAGTTTATGGTGGGGGCAGAAACCATGGCTTCGGTCTTCCCAAAAATCAGTTGAACGAAATCAGGACATCCATGATTTGCTGTTGGACAGGCAGTCTGATGGCACAGAGGGGATCATGGGGTTGGAAGGTATTGCTGGGTGTCAGGAGCATACAAGAGGGTGACCAGGAGTGATAACTCACCACAGTCACAGAAAATATCATTTGTGACTTTGGCCAGGGGAGTCTTAGTGTTGTGAGTAGGGCGGAAGCCAGACTGAAGAGATTTGTGGGTCTTCATTGACTGTAAAGCGCTTTGAGACGTCCGGTGGTCGTGAAAGGCGCGATATAAATGCAAGTCTTTTTCTTTTCTCATGGAAGAGTTGAGTTTTGAGAGCATGGGGGAATTGTAGAGAAACTTTAATGATCACAGCTGGAGTGGGTTAAAGACTGGGGAGGAGAGGTAGTGGACATAACAGCACTGGTTGCTACCTCACCTTCCTTATTTATTCAGTCCTTAATTAAAACCTGATGTGGCCTTCTGTTCCACCAATCCTGCCAGTAATCTGATACACAGTCCTATATCTTCTTATTAAAAAGATATTGCCTAAATTTCCTATTTTCTTGTTTGATCCTCCTAATTTTACAAGTTTTCCATCTCAACTGCTGTGTCTTCCCATGGGGAGTGGAAAGTGGTCACTTCACCTCTTGACAGCTAGTTCAGAACAGCATGAGGGTAAACCTGAGAGCAGGACTCAGGTGAACAGAAAGATGCAGAAGAGCAAACAGATTATGTAACTTATTTTAGTTAATGCCAGTGCAGTAGAGAGAACAATGGATTTTGTTGGAACAAAGCATAGAGAGCTTTGCTCTTCATCTGCCCCATGTATATTTAGAATTACATAGAAATTACAACACAGAAACAGGCCAGTCAGGCGAACCACTTCATGTTGGTATTTATCCTTCACAGGAACCCATGTGTCTGCCCAGATCACTTTATTCTTTTTTTCTTCAACCACCTTTTGAAAGTATTTTTAAATGTTGACTCTTTCAATCACTAACTCCTTCATAAAAGCTCAATTAAATCTCTTAGCCTCCTCTGCTCCACTGGAAATATTAGCATTTCAAGTCTCTCCTCAACTATAGTTTCACATTCCTGGCATCATCCTGTTGAATCAATGCTGTACATTCCTTATTCCTTTAATATACTTTCTATAATGGGGCACCCAAAACTGCACACATTGCTCAAACTGTGGCCTAACCAATGTTTAGGACAAATTTATCATTCTTTCATACTCTTATACTCTTATGCCCCTATTTATAAAACATAAAAAGATTTTGGCCTTTATGGCTTTATCTACCTGCAATTGCACTTTCAGAGAACTATGTATTTGAACTAACAACAGAAAACGCTGGAAAAACTCAGCAGGCCCCCTAGGTGTATTTGAACCCCTAGGTGTCTCTGTTTATCCATACCCTTCAGTGTCTTTCCATTGAGTGGATGCTCCCATTCATCATTTTCCCCTCAAAATGTATTACCTTGCACTTACCCACATTAAATAGCTTCTGCCACCAGTCTCTACAATCTGCTAACACACCAATGTCTTTGTGATATTACTAGTCTTTGTCTTCCTGTAATTACAGTCCTAATCACCTTTTGCTAAGCCTCCTACTTTTGTGTCAGAAGCAAATTTCAAGATTGTGTTCCATGTAACCGAGTCCAAATCATCAATATATACTGAGAACAAAAATAGACCTAGCATTGACTCCTGGGTAAACCACCTCCAATGCTTCTCTAATCTGAGCAACGCCCATTTACCTCTTTGTTTCCTGTACGTTAACCAACTTTCCATCCATGCAGCTATATTTCCTTTTACCACATGCCTAAATTTTTCTAACAAGCCTCTTTATTACTGTCACCAATTGTGCTGATGGTGTCAATGAACTATCCACTAGTATCTCCAGATCACACTCTTGTTTTATGTCCTCTAGCCTACTGCTGTTAATTTTTGTTTACATTTTTTTATTCATTCATGGGATGTGGCTGTAGCTGGCAATGCCAGCATTTATTGTCCATCCCTAATTGCCCTCGAGAAGGTGGTGGTGAGCTGCTGCCTTCAACCGCTGCAGTCTGTGAGGTGAAGGTACTCCTACAGAGCTGTTAGGGAGGGAGTTCCAGGATTTTGATACAACACTAACTACATTTCCAAAGCAATCCATTGAGATAAAGTGCTTTGAGATATCTTGAGAACATGATAAGGCAAGTTCTTTTTCTTGATATTCCCGCTGTTTATTTACCTTCTTCAATCTTATCACCTTGCATTTGTCCATGTTAAATTACAAATATTTGATGCTTACATTTGGATATCAAAATGGAAAAGTAATCCCCAACATTGATGTTCTTCACCTTCATGAGAACAAAATTCACCAAAATATATAAATTCACAGTAAGTTACAGGATTGAACCCAGTTTAGATGTTCAGAAAACATGCTGCTGAGATTATAACCCCAATTATTTTATATATGTGCAGTATATGGAAACACTGTTTTCATGAAAAAGCCAAAGTTTTTTGGAGTTTTGAAATTGTTCCAGAGCCTTGTTGCCAAATGAAATTTAGAAAAACTGTTATATTGTTTCATAGGAGATGTTAATTGGAAAGTAATTTGCATTACGTTACAGTGGCTGTATTGTGTGAAAATTTAGAACTGAATGATGGGCCCTCAAATTCCGTGAGGGATCTCCCATTCTAACTCCCATGGGAGACTGGGAGAACCTCCAGAGAAATGCAGTAAATGCCATTCTCACCTGTCTCTGAGGGTTCCGCTGATTTCCTGTCAAAGTTGGTAGAATTTCCAGGTCATGAATTTTCTCTTAGTAACAACACAGTTGGAATATTATTGGTGATAAGCTTAAGTAGACATTCTTCAGAATTAAAAAAAAAAGGAAATGATAACGTCTCACAGCTGAGGTTGAGAGCTCTGTGCATTATATCATAGGTATAACCTGCTTCCAGTCATTCTGTAGTTCAGGTTGTTGGGCCTCTGGTTTATTGTGCCAGTGCTGCATTCACATTCAGTAAATGATTATTTTCTTGCCTAAAGGACAATAATGTATTTTAGAACATTATAAAGTAATTTTGGTCAGTTTTTATAATCGGATAGGTGCTCTGCCAGCTATCAATACAGCCATTGATATTTTTGTTGTAATATTCCAGATTATCAATTTTTTATTTTATTTAAAGAGGTTAATTTTCCCACTGACTAATCATACTTCAATCAGGAATTATACTGCAGACTTGATATGTAAAGCACCTTTTCTTCTCTTAAATGAAAAAGATGTTGGAAGGAATAAACAGCATATAAAAGGAGGAAGTCCTTGAAGAGGCATTACCCTAGGGAGAATGAAATCCACTTACTATTTTATTAACGACAAAGGCCACTACAACGATCAATTCAAATTTATTGCTAAATAAAATTCTAACGTGTACCTGATGTGTGAAATGTTGTATTACAGCTCACTGAATGTCCTGTTGCACCTTGGCACTGGTGGCAACAGATGAAAGCATCACATCCATGCTGGTGAATTAGGTGTCTTATGTTTTTCTCACATTATATGGACCACACTTCATGCCAAAATTTTGAATAAAAGGATAGTGTTTTATGTCCACTTTGTTAACATAACAATTTTTTTTATATTAAAAGCGTTTTTGTTACTTAACCTTTTAACATTTTGCAATTGACATTATGCTTGAAGATTAGAAAGAAGCCATTCCTTTGTTCCAGCTGCTATGCTACATTAATAGTTCTGTTCTTATGAGAACAAATTCTCTTATATTTGAAAAAAAAACGTTGCCTCACTTAGCAAACCAATTTGAGAAGGAGTGCCATAATAATTTCTAATAAATGTTGCAGACTGAATTCTGCAAATCATTTGTTGTAAGGTCATAGAAAAAAAAATGTCACAGCTACCTATTACTGTTACACAATTTTAGATTTGTTGGAATTTGATTGAATACTGTATTTGTGGGATTAGAAAATTTATCGGACATTTTTGAGAGGAAATAGAGGGATAAATCCATGTCTTAAAGCTATTATTCAGAATTTTTAGTGAGATTTTTTGCAATCCTTTTTCTCTGAATACAAGTATGTCTACCACATAAAATATGTGACTCCTATAGAGTGTGAAATGTACTCTGGCAGTGCAAAGGTGTGAGTGGAAGGTGCTATTGTTGCTGCAGGGAATAATATTAGGAACTGAACATCCCAGATAAACATTACACATTGGCCCAGAAATTAAAGACTGAGTGTTGACGCGGGGGTAAGGCTTCCCCGCGATATCTCACTCCGCGCCTTCCTTTTTCCTCCGGGCCCACACGAACTTTAGTTTCAAGGCTGCAGCTGTGCAGTGCTTGCGTGACCCAGAGACGGAGTTAGTTCGTGCGAGCTCTGGGATCACGTGATTCAGTTAGAGCCAATGGCAGCACACCATCTTTCATTCATAGTTTTGACAGGAAGACCTGTCAAAGCTATGAATAATATACCCCCCCAAAAGAACAGCTAAACCTCAATTAATTTGTTTTTAAAAAGCCATCACATTAATAAAATAAGTATAGTTAAATAAATTAACCACTTTAAACAAAAAATTAAATTTTTGAAAAAATTTAAAATCTTTTAAAAGTTATAAAAATAAACTTACTTTTCTTTAAAGTCTCTAAAAAAGATAAACCTGTTGAAAAATTTTTAAAATAATACTTAATTAACTACTTACCTTGTTAAAAGAGGGTCTTACGCCTGCTTTCTTTATGTGTAAAATCTTCCATGCTTACCTGCGCGTTCAAAGCACTAAGTGCACTGCGTGCGCGCAGCCTGTAGCGCGCACGCGGTTCACCTAGGAACCGCCCCCTTTTGAATTCACGAAGTGCCGGTTTCCCGCGCATGCGCAGTGCATGCTGGAAACCGGCAATTGGAGACCTAAAACGCGAGAGTACACAGTGCGTACTCTCGCGTATTAGGTCTAATTTTCGGGCCATTATGTAGTCCTCCTATCTGAGCCAATCTCAGAATTTCAAAATGAACTGACCCAAACAATTTATGTGGAGATCATCTGCCAGCGATGTTTCCTTTCTCAGCTGAAGAAAATTATGACTCATTAGCACATAGCGTTGGCGTTGGGATCCTTTTTCGATGAGTTCCTGAGGAAATAGAAAAAACTTAACATTACAATTCAAAAATACAAAGAAACCCAATTAATGATTTGAATATATACAAATGTGATTAGTAGCTCAATAGAAATTCATATTATCCTTAAACAAGCTCAGAGATGCCAAACACCCGTAAAATGTTCTTATCGATTACTCAATCGATCATGGAAACAAAACATAATTAAACATTTTCTCTCTGGCTCGTGTGGAGCATGAACACTGGCGTAAACCAGTTGAGCCAAATGGCCTGTTTCTGTGCTGTAAATTCTATGTAATATTGGAACATTTAATTGAGAGTGGTTAGCAGCAGACCTATTTAATGCAGAGACATTTACTTATGCCACTTATTTATTTTCCTCTTCCTCTTTAATTCACCCATGCCCATTTCATCAATACCCAGATGAAACTGGACACAGACACTCTGGCCAAAACCCCTCTTGATGCCTTTCCATAGCCTACCACTAAAGATATGTTGGACTATTAGTAATTATTGTTTTGTTGTAGCCTGTGAGGTATTACCTGGCCCCTGATGGCTGCTGCTCTCATTTTAGATTAGGAACTGTCTTTTAGATATCAACTGTAAGCAATTTAGTTCTTTTTTTTAAGTTGATTGTGCTCATGTTGAGCAGATAACACATATAAAGATGTATAACATAATTATTTGGCATCTTCAGCATTGCCTCAAAACTCCTACTTAAAATCAGTTTTGCCATGCAATTTATCTGTGCCCTCTTTTAACTTTGCTGTTTCTTTTATAATTCCTGTGAAATAATATGTTTCTAACGCAACTAATATGTTTCTAGCACTTAGGAGAAGTAATCTATCTGTCTAGCCTTTTCCATTGTTTTTGGTATTATTCATCTCTTCCCTCTGTCCTTTGTCTACTTTTGGTGTTATAGGTGGTGGAGCAGAATCCAATGCAGTTATCCGTTATAGTAAGGAACAGCGGCCCACTACGTTGCCTATTCAACCTTTTATTCTTCACCATCCATTGAGCAAGCAGCTTCCCAGAGTTCGCCCAATGCAAAACCACAGTGCATCTTCTGTCTCATATATGTACAGTATTCCAAGTAGTCAGCTGACAACAAATGAACATTCAACTGGTACATCCAGTTCTTCTGGTGGTATGGTGTCATTGGAAAATATAGCAACAGTAGGCCAGTCACAGAATGGATTCAGTACAGTTGAGAGTGAGAAACAGGGAAACTCTTTTCCCATAAATGAGTACTGTTTACGGAGACCTGTACCAGATGCAATTAGGCCGTCGCCACTGGGCAGTTACTCACCAGTGAAAAACGATGCACCCATATTGCAGAGTGGAGACTCGTCATCTTCTGCTGTCTCACCAGAAAGAAATTATGGTAGCCACCCTCCAAGAAGTAGATCCTGTCCTTTATCTGCTAATCTCCTTCCAATACGATCATCCCCAGCAAAAGTTGTTGCTTCACCTAACAAAAGCCACCTTCAACAGATCAGAGATGAAAGTAAGGAGGAGAGAAAGAGTCCCAAGGCAGCTCAGAAGAAAGAGCAAGGATACTTTCAAACTGCACAGAACTCCAGCTATTTCCCACCAAATTGTATTACCAACATCAGCTAACGTAAGAGCAAATGGTGTCAGCAGTCCTCTGGACCATCAAAGGGATAACCGAGGCAGAGGTGGAAAACCAGCACTACTTAACCATGTGGTATCGGGCTTCACTGCTGGTATACGTCTGACCTTTCTTCTTAAAAATAATACAGTGGAATGGAGCTATAATAGCTATAATCTGAAATACTTCATTGGGTTATTATCTAGCTCCAATCATAGCGTTTAAATTATTTTCCTAATGAGAAATCAAGCTAATCTTCTTTTCAGAATTTGACCCAGCAGCGTTGGTTATGACTTGTACTGCCAGGATATCAAAAGAAGTAAAACTACCTTTCTCATTCTTTTCAAAAGAAACAAAATACTGTTCTTAACTATAATGGTGTTTGATATCTATCCATTTTTGGAGTTAAAACAGCAAAGAATCATAAACATTTTGGCAGCCAGGAACAAGTGCATTTTAAATGTGATTGCTTGGTTTCTCTCAAAATGGACATGGTGCAGAATTATTTAAACTAGTACTGCAGCCATATGAAATTGAGTCTCAAAATCACTGATCTTGACTTAATATTTGTTCTTCTATCTTTTCCAAGAATATTTTTGCTTAAGCAATGAATGCTAATTACTTCATTGGGGGAGGCTGGATTAATTTGGCAGACCAATAGAACAACAGAACTACGTTGAGACGCAGTTATAGTGGTATGAGCTTTGAGGCATTCTATGTTGGTCCATTGATTTTAATTCATTTCTCTCTGACCACTGGTTTTAGAAATTTCTCCAAGCTAGTTTTCCTCCATGATGTAAAAAAACGCAGGAAGAAAAATAAAAGAATATTAAAACCTTAAACTATAATTCTATATTACTATTATTGATTTTTAAATGATTATTGATCTTGAAATTCCTTCTTTTGAAAAACCTTTCTATGAAGCAGAACAAGTTAATTTTGAATTTGAAAGCATTAATTTCTCTATTGGATTGTCAGGGTTACTTGTTGCTCAGATCTGCTAACCTACAGCCATTCTTAACCAAGCATTGTACTTTGGAGACAGCTTACCCATTTTGCCCCGCTTTACTGATTTATTAGGCTGCATTGCTAGTGGTCAGAGAAGATATTGGCTTAGATTTCACCCCCATTCATCCACAAACTATTTGCTGAAAGAAGCAAGGGCCCCAATCTGGACAGGGGCGGGTCTCGTAGGGGGTGGGGTGAGTGTCGGTCGGAAAACCCGGACGTTCAGGTTTCCCCGCCTGCTGTGGAGTTTTGAAATTCGCATTAGCACATCACATCTATCACATTCTCATTTGTAGGGTGAGATTGCCTAGCTCACAGACATCTTCATGGACTCATCCATGTTTCATGTCTTGAGTGAAACAGATGTTCCAGCCTGTTTGCTATAAAGCAATGACCTTTTCACTAGATACTGACAGAGGTATTCCTAGTTACTGATGGCAATTGTAGCTTACTTATCTGCAGAATTTTTATGAAGTTTCATTGGCATCAAAATTTGAAAGGGATCACATTTCTCATGGAAGAAAAGAGGAAATCCAAAGTAAAAATATATGTGGATAAAAATAAATTCTTATGTTACGAGGCAAACGTCATTTTCCAGTCATTGGAAGAAGATCTTTCAAAAAAAGGTACCTAAAAAGGGGGAGCAGGAAGTAAAATTAGGATGCTTCAAATCTCATACCACTGTAACTGCGTAAATAATGTTACTAGTGTATGCATAACTCGAGCTCGGGAAGCTGATTATTCTACAAACCGTAACAACTTATTCTAATTATGTTGGCTGATGTAATTGAGGGACATATTAGTTTAGTGCAAAGGTCTTGTATTAGAGAAAGGCTCTTTTGAATATTACTTCAGCATTCTGGAATGTACATTTTAATTCACTAAATCTCTGTTGCTTTTCTATGTTTTTCATCTACTATGCATTCTAGCTAATCACCTTTCACCTCTGACATTGAAATGGAGGGAATATCGCAGAAGAAATCCCCTTGGTCATGACCGTATAACAGGATTTGGCTGTAATTTGGAGCCTAAACAGTCAGGTCCTGAGTTGACCAAGAAGAATGCCTATCTGGAATTTTCTGGCACAAGTGGTGTTAACCATATTCGCTCAAGGCTATATGGTGCAGTCCTGTTTTGTGCTTTCAGAATATGTAACAGTATAGTTTGTAAAATTTGATATTTATTTATAGCTCTGTCCCAGTACCTTTGCTTAATACTTTTCTATACTATTTTTCTTTCTGCCTACTACTTTATCTGTTCAAACAATATTTTTGGAAAGTAGTTTAATTCAATGTGTACATATTAACATTGCTTCATGATAATGATTTTAGAACCGGAGAAAGAAATATTTTTTAAATGTTTGAGGGATTGTTAAGACTATATTACTGCTGGTTTGGGTGTTGATGCAAATGGCATTTTGGCAAGAGTTACTGCTTGTTTTAAGTTCTGTAAGATGTAACCCAGTAGTAGAAGCCTCACTCATAATAGTAACAGTGTCAGCCTAGGCAGATCAGTGGCCCAATAAACAAATGTACCAACGTGCTACTTAGGACATAGATTCATGGTCATGATTCCTCAAACATGCAATTTCCTGAGTGGAGGCAAGAAGACAGATAGTTCCACAAGGAGATGAAGATAATTATCAAGCAAGTCACTCTTGGCAGTTTCCATGTTGCTCCAAGTCCTCGGTTACAAACTGACAATGATGAATGTCCTGGAAAAAGATACCCATGTTCTCTCTCGGCCAAAGAATAATTTAGGGAGAGGGAATACGTATGACTGTTAATACCCAAGTCCTCAAGGAACTGGTCACAGCAAGCAGAAAATCTTTGGATATTAATTACTGTTGTACAATACAGTCCCCACTACTTATACCAGTCACACTTATCGCGGGTAGCCGCCAGGACCATTGAATTCGATTACAAAGGTTTTGCTTATAACACATTAAGCGCCGGCTATTTCGGGCCATTGCAGATCTAACTGTGGTTATCGCTGTTGTGATATTGGAGTACGTGGTCAGAGACAAGATATGGGAGGTGGAAGCTTTGTCATTAAATATTAATAATCTGCCCTTTATCACATTCTCTTTTACATTGTATGTTTCACAGGGTCGGCACTCTTACAGCTCAGGAAAATACTACAAATAGCTTCCATTTACTGCTACAGTAAAGCCATTTCCAAGCATGGTTACAATTCGATTCAAACAATGAGGAAAAACTGATATTCTGGAAAGAAAACAAAGAAGCATTTTTAATTAAAAAGAATATTCAACAGTTTAAAATTTCAGTAATTTCTGAGTGGCTCTGCTTATGCAGGTTTTGTATTGAATTGATTAGCTCAAAGTACTATAACAAAAACATGCAACACTTACTCCGAAGTGTGTTCTCTCAATTTACCATCAACTTCTTATAGCGGGCAAATCACGTTAACACCAACACAACAACTATAAGCAGTGGGGACTGTACAACATCAGATTCTAATAAATAGTTTTATTGCTGGCATCAGTTTACAAATATACAAAAAAGCATAAGTAAAGACCAGGTGCTCCATTGAGCCTGTTCCATCCTGGCATGCCGTCACCTCTGCACACTATGGCCCCCATTTTCCCCATGTAGTGTCCTAGATGAGGCAAAGAACCTTAGTCCAGTTTAATTCCTCAACAATCCCTGAAGCAATCAGGCAAGCTCCAGGAGACCACAGTGACAACCCCCAATGGCCCACATGCCTTCTATATGTAGATATATTGGCCAATCTCAGGAACTCGTCCTTTTGAATGCTTGCAGTGAATCCGCACTCGCTGCATGTGCCGGCAACTTATTCCAGAGGTCTGCGAAGAAAGCAGCACCTCCTAGCATGTAACCTAGTTCTATGCTTTCGGAACTTATATTTATGTCTCCTGGTCCTCCCTAAACTATCCAGCTCAAGTAGCTATCTACTTAGATCGAGTCCAATTCTTTCATTAGTTTAAAGACCTCAATTAAAATCTCCTCGAGGTCTACACTTTTCTCGATGACAAAGCCCTAGCTATCTTAATCTATGATGATAGCTGGGGGCGATTAATCTAGTGGCCCTTCTCTGAACCTTTTCCAGGACTTCTTTATTTCCTGTTGTGTGAGGAGACCTAGACTGGATACTGATACTGAAAGGATAGAATTTCTAGAATATTTAATTGTCCTGGCAATATTTGTTTTTACAATAGCTTTGTGGCATTGGCCATGGACCTTCAACAACTTGTGCACTATTAACCCCAGGTCCTCCTTCCACTCAGCAACCTTAAGCAGACAACCCTGCATGGTATCAACATGATTGGAGTTGCCCCTACCCAAGTGCATCACACTGTATTTATCTGTATTAAAAGACATCTGCCAGATATGGGCCTATTCATTTATCACATCTAGATCCACCTGTAATGTATTTTTAGCACCCCACATAACCTTGCAGGTAGTTTCCCCAACGCCTTCATCCAGATCATTGATAAAAATGAAGAGCCACAGTCCTAACACAGAAATATCTTGAGCATGAAAGTTTCCAATGCTGCTGAGTTCAATTGGACATTGCACGTCACTTAAATCTGTGGGTAAAATAGGGTACACAGGATATCAGTGAATTCTGGGATTGTGGTGGGTGGGGGGGCAGGGAGAGATTGAGTTTGGTTGGAGAACATTTTACAAAGTATGTTATTTGATTGTCTTAAAACATTGAATTTAAGTTAGCTATGGCTTACATAATATGGTCTCCCTTATTGTAGGCCAATCTGTGAAGCAACTTCAGAACTATTACAGTGATTTCTTTCCGGATTATTTTTCACTGGCTGAGAAACCCCCTGCTGAGTTCTGTTTATCACCTGATGGAACCACCGAAAGTATCTCCATAGACTTGCTACAGAAAAAGGGTAAAAGTCAGCTTTTGATATCAGCAATATTGCATGCACATTATTGAAAGTAGCCAAGCTGGGGATATGCACAACTGTTTTAAATTTAATATTTTTAAGGTATAGCACATTTCAAATATATTTATTAATGTGTAGAACTCTCTTTTTTGACCAGATTCCAAAAATTAGCATGTTAAGCATTTTGTGTTCGCTGAGTTGCATTGATATTAGGGCTATCATTTCTACACAACTTGTGTGTGAAAATGAACTGTGGTAACACAATACAGCTTCCTGTGACTTGAACTTTATTACATCACTTCCTGTGATTAGTCCAGGATAAATACTGGGCTGCTCAGTTGGATCCTGGAGAGGCATAGAGTAAGACCTCTTTTGTATGTAGCACCTTTTTAGTTGATTAAAGCTTACTTTAAGTTCACCACGCGTAAGGCTCATTCTTACGACAATTTAATCAACTTTGAAAAACTTCGCACTCAAACTTTTTGGACGAACTCGGAACTAAGGATCCAGGGAATCACCCATCATGGAAAACATCCTTAAACCATTGCGTCTTGACTTGGACCCAAACACCCCAGCAGCCGGTAAGGTGTGGAAACACTGGTATCGCACGTTTGACAATTTTCTCGAATATTGCAAGGCTGATGATGACTCAAAATTGCGGATACTCATCAACTGTGTCACCCCAAATGTATTTCAGTATGTCGAGGAATGGGGCAGTTACGAGGAGGCAATTCGGACGCTTAAAAGACTATATACTAAGACACCGAATGAGGTCTATGCTAGACATCTACTAGCTACAGCCCAACAAGGGCCGGAGGAATCCATTGATAAATTCCTCCAAGAGCTTCGCAGACTTAGTATGGACTGTAACTTTCAGGCGGCCTCAGCTGAGCTGTACCGTGAAGAAATGATCCGTGATGCTTTCATCTGCGGGCTTGCCTCCCCATTTATACGCCAGCGTCTACTGGAAAGTAAGACACTTGAGCTTCAGAGAGCTTATGACATGGCTTGCTCTCTAGATCTGGCAAAAAGAAATACAGACCTTTATACAGTGCCCAGACCTCGGTCTGCTGCCTTAACTACAGTCAGGCAATTTAAGAGGCCACAGGTGAACTCTATTAGGGAGGACTTTATCCCTGACGATCAATCTGATGACTTCACTGATGAAGAGGATGATGACCCCACTGTGGCAGCCTCTTGGCAATCTAAGAAATGCTTCTTTTGTGGTGATGAGTTTCACCCTCGGAAATTCTGCCCTGCTCGCAATGCGTTTTGCAGTCATTGCAACAAAAAGGGTCATTTTGCAAAGGTTTGCCTATCAAGAGCCTCTACGAGGGCTTATCAAGCTAAGTCCTACCGAACTGCCCCGGTAAGGGCCTATCAAGATGTTCCGGCTAAAATCTATCGTGCTTCCTCTCGGGTTTTCTCTCGAAGAAACACACCTAGAGTTTCAGCCACTCTTTGTGCAATGACACCAATTACAGCTGCTTGTCCTCAGAACCTATTCCATGCAGCTACAAAAGCATCAATTAATGGACATACTTTAGATGCCTTAATTGACTCAGGTAGCACTGATAGTTTCATTAGGGAACAGATTGTTGCAGAGTTAAAGCTACATGTTTTCCCATCGGACCAGGCAATTGCGATGGCTCAGTCATCACTTAATACCAGAATTTCTGGCTTTTGTATGGTTGAAATAACACTTAATGGTCACAGGTATCCCTCCACCCGGCTTTCGGTGCTCAAGGACTTATGTAGTGATCTTATCTTAGGGCTAGATTTTCAAAAGCAGCATAAGAAGCTCACCATTGAGTTCGGCGGATCCAAACCTGAACTCACTATTTCTAATATACGACCTCGATTACCGTTCTGTGCATTGTCAGCAGCTTCACTGGATGAACCCTCACTGTTTACCAGTATCCCTCCTCGATGCAAACCGATTATAACAAAGTCACGACGTTTCAGTCAGGAAGACCAGTCTTTTATTGCGGCTGAGATTTCTCGGCTTTTAGCAGAGGATATCATCGAGCCTTGTTCGTCGCCATGGCGCGCCCAGGTCGTTATTGTTAAGAACCCTCTACAACCTCACAAGAAACGGCTGTGCATTGACTATTCACAGACCATCAATCAATATACGGACTTGGACGCATACCCATTGCCGCGCATCGATGATATGGTTAATAAACTGGCTGAGTACACGGTGTTCTCAACATATGATCTGAAAAGTGCCTATCATCAGGTACCCTTGAAGGTCTCAGACAAGCAGTATACGGCCTTTGAAGCCAATGGACGGCTGTATCAATTTCGTCGCCTCCCCTTTGGGGTCACTAATGGAGTGGCTGTCTTCCAGCGAGCAATGGATGACCTGGTCAAACAGGAAGACTTAAAGGATACGTTTCCTTATCTGGACAATATTACTGTCGCAGGTCGCAATCAGCGGGAACATGACGCCAATCTCCAACGATTTTGGGATGCACTCCAGCACCGTAATTTGACATTAAATGCGGCTAAATCCATTGAGTCACAACCAACCATCAACATCCTTGGCTATTGTGTGGGCAATGGCATCATTAAACCTGACCCTGAAAGGCTTCGCCCACTCCAAGAACTCCCGCCACCTAAGAATCCGGCCTCCTTGCGCCGAGCCCTCGGCCTGTTTGCATACTATGCTAAATGGATTCCTAACTTCTCGGACCGAATCCAACCTCTACTGAAGGCCAGCACATTCCCACTAGACACAGCGGCTGTTGCAGCCTTTAACCTCCTGAAAAAACAGTTGGAGAAAGCGGCTCTTCACTCCATCGATGAGAGTCTTCCTTTTGTTGTTGAGTGTGATGCCTCGGAGGTGGCGATCTCGGCCACTCTGAATCAGGAAGGTCGTCCGGTGGCATTTTTGTCCAGGACTTTTCAAGGGGCTGAGCTACATTATCCTCCAGTCGAGAAAGAAGCTACAGCCATCATAGAGGCAGTACGGAAGTGGACTCATCTCCTAGCTCGCCAGCACTTTACCTTAATCACGGACCAGCGATCGGTCGCCTTCATGCTCAATAATCGAAAACGGACCAAAATTAAAAACAATAAAATCCAGCTTTGGCGGCTGGAATTGGCCTCTTTTGGTTACACCATCCACTATCGACCTGGTAAGGAGAATGTGGCTCCGGATACCCTCACACGAGCATTCTGCTCCGCCATGGCACCCTCTACGCTCGTAGACATCCATGATGGGTTGTGTCATCCGGGCGTTACTCGCATGCTACACTTCGTGCGGTCCCGAAATCTCCCATTCTCTACCGGGGATGTAAAGAAGATGTGCTCGGACTGCAGAGTCTGTGCGGAATTGAAACCTCAGTTTTTCCGCCCCTCGGGTGGTATACTCATACATGCGACCCAGCCAATGCAACGGCTTAGCATCGATTTTAAGGGGCCGTTGCCCTCTTCAACTCGCAACACTTATCTATTGACCATGGTCGATGAGTATTCCCGTTTTCCGTTTGCCTTTCCCTGCCCCAATATGCTGACGACCACGGTTATCAGCTGCCTTGAGCAGGTATTTGCTTTCTGTGGCATGGCATCCTATGTTCATTCGGATCGGGGCCCTTCTTTTATGTCAGGAGAACTCGAGGCCTATCTCTCGGAACGGGGTATTGCTGCCAGCAGAACGACGCCTTATCATCCGGTCGGGAATGGGCAAGTCGAGCGTTTTAACGCTATCATCTGGAATGCGGTACGTCTGGCTTTGAGATCTCGGGGCCTACCCAACCAGCAATGGGAAGCAGTACTTCCAGACGCATTACACTCCACACGGTCCCTCCTTTCGACCGCCACAAATACGACGCCTCATGAACGGTTCTTCCGATTTCAGCGTCGCTCATCCTATGGGATATCTCTCCCGTCGTGGCTGACTGCACCGGGACCAGTGCTACTCCGAAGATATGTTCGGGCGTCTAAGAATGACCCCCTGGTAGATGAGGTTGAGCTCACTGACGTCAACCCTACCTACGCCTATATTCGGTATCCTGACGGTCGGGAATCTACGGTGTCATTGCGGGATCTGGCTCCCTGCCCGCCGAAACATAGAGGGACACCAGGGGATGATATTGTACCAGGCACATCTCTGGGCTCGCCAGGTGCCTCTCATCACGATCTGGATCTGACGCCGGCTGGTACCTCACTCCAGCGTGTCGACCTGGGGCAGACTGACTATGAGCCCGTCGGGGCTCGCACGCGCAGCCACGATCCACCCCGTACCATACGCTCGGAAACGGATCTGCCACAGCCCTGCCCGACACCCGTTCGGGCACCAGTACACAGTCAGGATCGTCCTGACCCCTCACAGAGCGGGCTGGATCACTCGGACTCTGGTCCACGGCCCGCGGCGGGTAAACGGGCTAGGGGCCCTCTACCGCTACGAGAACCCAAACGGGTGCGGCTCTCCCTCGTCCAGCGGCTACGAAATGGAGGGAGAATGTGGTAACACAATACAGCTTCCTGTGACTCGAACTTCATCCCGGCCTCCTAATCTTTTGGGGGGGGAGAATGTGGTAACACAATACAGCTTCCTGTGACTTGAACTTTATTACATCACTTCCTGTGATTAGTCCAGGATAAATACTGGGCTGCTCAGTTGGATCCTGGAGAGGCATAGAGTAAGACCTCTTTTGTATGTAGCACCTTTTTAGTTGATTAAAGCTTACTTTAAGTTCACCACGCGTAAGGCTCATTCTTACGACATGAACGTCATTTTTAATAAATTTTCAATAATTTGGTTGCAAGCTAAATTATATGCCAAGCATTGTCAACTATAATCTGTAAAGAAATTCAGCTTGTATATTTTAGGCCAATAGGCTGATGCCGTCCTCCTTGCAGTACATTTTAAGTGAATTACACCACTGGCAGCCCAAATATTTTACGTGGGTACTGTGCAAGGAAACAGATTACTACAAATTAAATTGTATAGATTGAAAAATTCTAAAGTTGGAGGTTTGTGAGATCTGTAGTATTTAATACTTGTATGCCATTTGTCACATGAGACTTTCTGTTCCAATGGTTATTACAAGTGAGTTTTTCAAAGGAGGTGTATTGAAAAGAATTTCAGTTTTTAAAAAAAGCAATATAAGAGCTTGGCAATATGAAATCCACTGTATTACTCATATACTTTTTTTATTATGATAGGTCTTGTTAAGGCTGTGAATACTGCTGTTGATCTAATTGTTGCACACTTTGGAACAAGTAGAGATCCAGGTGTAAAGGTAAGATGTGTGTACTAATGGCTTAATTTGTCTATGATCTGATTTGGTTTAGGTATTAATGTGTTCCTATGCCATTTTGTAATTTGTTTAAACGAAAATTGGGAAAAAAAGTAACACAGCAGTGTTTTATCTCTTCCGCCAACAATTTGTTTTCAACTTTTCAACTTTTTCTGGATTGTTACAGTCAAGTGATTGTTTGCTGCAGTGAATCAGCCAAATCTTTATTGTTGCTGAAGAGAATCATCATATTGTTTGCACCCGCAATCTCTGATTGTTTGTTTGTAATTAGGGTAAATTTTCCATGGCTACATATGGTGCGTGGAGCATCACTAGTAACGTGTGTGGGTCAGAATATTAGATCTTTTAGGTCTTTGACCTTTCATGCTTCCTCTTGTGCACTATTTCCTAATAGCCATTTTTGCCAGCAAAACCGAGTCCTTTGCTGTGGGCCTGTGGAACCCTTGGGAAATTATGTAAATTAGATCCAAACTGGATTTGACCAGATAGACCCTGCTGTGATGATTGGGCAGGTCAGCGACGAAATGAAGGATCATGACGAATGGAGAACACTTGCTAGGGGTGCCACCTTGACTCCAAATGTGCCTGCTCCAGTGCCTTCCCCAGCTTCTGGGGCACAAGGAGCAAGTGCCATCTCCTCGTAGGTGGTCAGCTGCTGCAGGAGGACTGGCCTTGTCCTGCTCTCAGTCACTGCCTATGACTGTGGCCATTCTTGACCTGTAAACGAGCACGTTGATAAATGTTAGTTTGTGAATGAATGATGGACACAGCACCCCTATACATTGAGCACTTCCCTTGTTTGCCCAAACCACCCTCAATAATTTGCTTGTTGCTCTTCCTGCCAATTCTCTTATCTGAATGACCTCCGAAGAGCTCTGTGCGTGTCAATGTGCCATTCTACTTATGTACAGTGAATGTGTGTAGCGCCATACAATGTGGAAACTTAGCAGCTGTTTACGCAGAAAGTCCAGCAAATGGATAGTTACATTGGAGCGATGCCTTTATGAAGGACGAATATACGTGTATGCTTCAGTGAGTACACTGACCTTGGCACTTCTTCTGATGCCACAGAATCTGACCTGGAATACAGCATTGACATGTTGTGCTGTCTCCTCTCAAGCAGCTTGAGCCTCTTTTTCTCAGGAGGAGGCCTTCTGCCTTGAAAGGGAAATCCACCTTGGCTTCACATTCCTCATTAGCACTCTCAAAACACTGGGATTGATGCTTGCATTGTCTCCATGGACATCTGCTCAATTACTCTAACCAGTGTGCGACAGTTCCAAGAGTCCACAGAAATTAAGTCTGCGCATGCCCATGAAGTATGCAGCCCTTCAAAATGTGCTGCTTGGCCCAATTGTCCTATTGGCAGGAAAAGTCAATGAAGTCCGATGCCATGTGCACATTTTCCTTGTGCAGGAAGCACATTTTAATGATGGGCCGAAGCCAAACAGAAGATTTGGCCATGCAGGGGTGCGCATGCACACCGCTAATATTCGTGGACTTGTAAAATTCGGGCCATTGTGTACCTTTGGAAAATAAGGAGTGCTTTCCTTTATTTCCTTTTTAGACAATTCACTTTTTAAAACTTCTGTTTATTTAAAGTAATTGAATAGTTATAATAATTTTAAGTTCTACAGTCCAAAATTATAAAATCTAATTTTGTCTTCATACACCCAAATATTTTTGAACGTTCACTTCATAATTTTACTTTTCATTATTGGCCACAGTTTTTCTCTTGCCTTGTACTGTACTAGTATCTTTAGCATGATGCAAACTGCGAACAGTTGCACTTGCACACCAAGTTGTTTTCTTTTCCAGCATTATGAACAGGAAAAAAAAATATTGTTCTTGGTACTTTTCCTTAAATTTATATCTCAACACATATGGTTGGAACCAAGTGCTGTTTGAATTCTTCTGCAGCGTGTCTTGCACAATGATGGGCTTTGCTGTCCCAGTCAGCCTCCACTGATTTAGTGATATTTCATAGTACTGATGCTAGAAAGGAGAAAGTGGAAGTCTTGCTGATAGCAAATTATTTACCTCGTTTCTGGGCACAAGTCCCATTTGCACTGGCACAACTGGTATTTGCAACTGTGTTGGAAAATGTTTTAAAACATTGCCTTGTACCATAACAAATATGAAATGTGATAAGTAGCACTTTTTTTTAACAGGCCAAGCTTGGGAACAGTTCGGTCAGTCCCAATGTGGGCCACCTTGTACTTAAGTACCTGTGCCCAGCAATGAAAAATATTTTTCAAGATGGTTTGAAGGCATACATTCTGGATATGATCGTAGGACAAAGGAAAAATCTACCATGGACTGTGATTGAGGCTTCCACTCAGCTTGGTATGACACATCACTTTGAGCAATCGCGATATAAGGTCTTAATTCACTCAGTGCTCAGATTACAGGTTGCAATTTAGGTAGGACTTCCAACAATATTGAATAAGGCCTTGATGAAGACTGGTAGTTTAGGCAACCAGCAGTCTTGTATTCTCTTTGGGGAACAACACAAATTGGTAGCTCTGAAGCTGATAAATTAATGGAATAATAACCATTACTCAGCTTTAAACTTAGGGTAAAATTAAATCTTGTAAGGTTCCTAATTTTCAATTGTAACAGCAACCCAATAGAGCTCAAACTTTTGGGAGTAGACCCCATCAAAAAATTATATTCTCTCATGGTTGGCTAGCTATGGAATTCTGATAAGTCTGTTTTATAAAAAAAAAATACCTGCAAAACGAACAGTCATTCTTGCTCTATTCCTTGACTGCTGTTCTCTCTTCATTTTCTCTTTTTTCCCTTTCCCCTCCCCCTTTCATTTCTCTTCACTTCACCTTCCATCCTTCCCCCTTTGCCCACCCTTCCCTTTCCTCTTCGCACCCCCTTTTCCCCTCTACCCCTTATTTTCCTCTTTTACCTCCCTCTTTTCCCTAACTTCCCATTTCCCTTTCCCCATCTTCCCTGCCTTTCTCTCCCCCTTTCCCGCTCTTCTGAGGATGTTGGAATTGTGGATGGCTGCACAGGTGAAATGCAATTCAGAGCTCCTTAGTAGTGGGATCTTATTTAACCTTGTGGAGTGATGCAAATGGAGATGCATTACACAATTCTATGCACTCCATTTCTATTTGGCATGAAGTGGTCCATAAATAAATTAACATGCAAATGTAATTTTAAAATGTCGCTACTGCACTTCTGTCCTGTTATATTGTTATTACTATATATGCATTAGGAGATAACTTCACACAATGTGGGCCTGGTTAAAGAAGTCACTTTTTCCCTAGTCAGAGAGCAGCCACTTGATTCTAAGAAGCAGCACTGATTCTGTTGGAAGCCTATGCTGAGATCTACAAATTTAGTTTTTAAATATATTTGCAAGGTGATTAGGTGGAAAAGGTGGGTTAATACACTGTCCTTTCACCTATGACAGTCTCCTCTCTCAGCTGAATACCTAAGGTTCCTATGTGAAATGTGTGTGGGCTCTCACAATGCAGTTCTTAGTGTTTGTGGATCCATGGCTCTTCCCAAATGATATGTACAAATTAACAGTCATAAGGAGGCCATAACCGTGGCTGGTGTGGAAAATGGGAAAATTCATACAAGGTAGTAGGGGTTTTCCTGAGGTTAGGGTCAAGGCCAATTTGGCTAGCAATTTCTCCATGTGTTACATTCACCCACTGGAAAAATTATAGTGAGTACGTGGCCCCGATATTTATTTGGAGCCCGGAAGAGAGCAGGGGGAGATTTTCAGACGGGTAACCCAGAAATAAGGGTTTCTCGCACTTGGCAGGATGTCTTTCAAATTTTTTGAACCGGTTTCCCGCCTGACAGCCAGTCTGATTGACAGTCTGTCGGGCTGGAGAGCAGCCAAGGAGCGGATGTCAGGTAAGTCCGACATCGCCGGGGGTTGGGTGGCGGCGGTGTAAGCTTGTTGGGCCTGGGGGAGACACTCCTGCTCCTCCTGATCCACAAGCAGTGCAGTCAAGGCACTTCCCTCAAGGATCCGACCCTCCTCGCCTCCTTTTACCTGCTGGGATGGGAATCCTGACCACCATACGTTAAAAGTAAAAATTCAGTTAAAATGGAGGCATGCAGCCTCCCTAAAAGATTTTAATGACCGGCCCACCTCCTGAAAGCAGTTGGTCGCCCGCCCTCCGACCCGCCTCCGTTAAAACCGGAACTGGGTTTGTTGGGGTGTGGTTTGAGAATTTTAAATTTTTATCTTCTCACCCACCCCCAACCCACCCGTCCTTGGGGGTTAAAACTCCTCCCCATACATGACATGGCTTTCTGTCTTGAAGCCAGCTAGCTATCCATTCTGCTACTTGTCCTGTCTCCACATGCTCTACCCTTATTCATTAATCTATTATGTGGTACCTTATTGAAGGCCTTTTAGAAATCTAGATATATTACATCTATTACATTACCCTTGTCTACTTTACTCTATATAGGGACGGACGATGTCATGTAGATGGAAGTAATTGGTCTTTGTGTTGGAGAGGATGTGGGTCAAAGCTCAGTTGACATTCGAATAAGATGCTGAGGTTGCGAATAATCTGGTTTAACCTGAGACAGTGGCTTGGGAGGGGGATGAAATTGGTGGCAAGTGTTTTGAGTTTGTGCCAAGGGTCAAAGACAGTTTGTTTACGAGTGAGCATTCTGGAGAGAAATGGATAGAGGGGGAATTTATTCATCAGCCTAGTCCGATAAGGTAATGGTGGATAGAGTAATTGACATGGGAAGGAAGTTGATGAGGTTATCTCCCAGGGCGGAAACGTAGGCGAGAGATGAGGATGGGACCTTTGAGGTTGCTGTTCATAAGGAGGTAGTAATGGGTGCTCCAATTTGGAGATACACAAAGGGTAACTGTGGGCTTACTGAAGGGGGATTTATGTCTTGGATGTGGATCTCTGGATTACGCCCAGTGCCACATGCTAGTGAGAGTAGAAATAAGAAGATATGGCAAGTTAATGCGTGGCTAGAGACTTGGGGCTAGATTTTGTCTTGGGGTCGGGTTGGGGTCGTGTCATCCGCATTTCGTGTTTCCCCCCGACTCCAGATTAATGTGGATGAATGATGCAATTTTCACTTAATTGGGCAATTGAGTTCCAGCATGTGAGAACCCATGAACTAATTAGTGGTTTCAGTCTGAAAGTCGCCTCTGATGATGTCATCATTGCTGACTGCCTGGTCTGAGAGACTGTCTGCCTGGATGCAAGATGTGGGGGGAGGAAAGGAGAGAGAGAGAGAGAGAGAGAGTTGCATCCAAGTCCTCACACCAAATGCCATGCAGTCTCTGAACACATTCAATGCAGCAGCATCAGAGGCGACTTTCACACCACCTAATACTAGTACTACCTTCATCACATCTCTGTTGTAATAGTGGACCTGCAGCCGATAGTCAGCTATCCACTTGTGCTCCCGCCAGGTTTCACTGGAGTGTTTCACACCAGGCGTGCTTCACGTCAGAAAAGGGTTAAACTAGCTAAAACGTTTGAAAATCGCATTACAGAGCCAATTTAGAGCTTGTTAAGGGCTTTAATGGCCTCTCCCGCCTTTTGGAGGCGGGACGAAGTCGGGAACCCCGCGACTGATTTTTGTCAAAATTGCATGGAGGCGGGATGGGGTCGGGACCCCCGACCCCGCAAATTTAACCCCCCACACGCCTCCAAACCCGACTCCATGGGCCATTCAAAATCCAGCCCATAGTGCAGGAGGTAGGGCTTCAGATTGCTGGGACATTGGAACCAGTTCTGTGGCAGGAGGGACCTGTTCAAGATGGATGGGTTGCACCTGAACAGAGCTCGGACCAATATCCTTGCGGGCAGGTTAACTGGTGCTGTGAGAGTGGGTTTAAACTAATTCGCCAGAGAGTTGGGCACCAGGATGTAGTGTTAAAAAGTAGAAACAAGGTGCACAGAGGACTGGGAAAGACAGTTAGAGTTAGAAATAATACAGAATTAGGTGGGATAATAGAAAATACAAAAAGGTCTAAGTTAGGTTTGGAGTGCATGTGTGTAAATGCACAGTGTGGTTAATAAGGTTGGTGAGCTGCAGGCGCAAATAGCCGCGTGGGAATATGATGCAGTGGCGATAACTGAGAACTGGCTCAAAAAAGGGGCGGATTGAATGTTTAATATTCCTGGGTACAAGCTATTCAGGAAGGATAGGGAAGGGAAAAAAGGAGCGGTAGCAGTTTTGATTAAGGAAAATATTACAGTGCTAGAATGAAAGAATGTCCTTGAGGGATCAAAGACAGAATCTATTTGGTTGGAGTTGAGAAACATAAAGGAGCTATTACACTACTTGGTGTATATTATTGGTCACCAAATAGTGGGAAGGAGATGGAGGAGCAGATTTGCAAAGAAATTGCTGAAAGGTGCAAGAACTATGGAGTAGTGATAATGGGAGACTTTAACTACCACAATATTGAATGGGGCAGTGGTTGTGTTAAGGGCAGAGAAGGGGAGGAATTTCTGAAGTGTGTTCAGAAGAATTTTCTTGATCAGTATGCTTCCTGCCCAACAAGGAAGGCGGCATTGCTGGATCTAGTCCTGGGGAATGAAGTGGGTCAAGTAGAAAATGTCACAGTTGGAGAGCATCTCTGGAATAGAGTCACAGTGTCATTATGGCACAGAAGGAGGCCATTCGGCCCATCGAGTCCATGTAGAGCAATCCAGTCAGTCCTATTCCCCCACTCTATCCCCGTAGCCCTACAAGTTTATTTCCCTCAAGTGCCTATCCAATTTCCTTTTGAAATCATTGATCGTCTCCGCTTCCACCACCCTCGTCGGCAGCGAGTTCCAGGTCATTACCACTCGCTGTGTAAAAAAGTTCTTCCTCACATTCCCCCCTGTATCTCTTGCCCAAAACCTTAAATCTGTGTCCCCGAGTCCTTGTACCATCAGCTAATGGGAACAGCCTTTCTCTGTCTACCTTATCCAAACCCGTCATAATCTTGTACACCTCTATCAAATCTCCCCTCAACCTCCTTTGCTCCATGGAGAACAACCCCAGCTTCTCCAGCCTAACCTTGTAGCTAAAAACCCTCATCCGTGGAACCATTCTGGTAAATCTCCTCTGCACCCTCTCAGGGACCTTCACATCCTTCCTAAATTGTGGTTACCAGAACTGGACGCAATACTCCAGTTGTAGCCTAACCAGAACTTTATAAAGGTTCAGCATAACTTCCCTGCTTTTGTACTCAATACCTCTATTTATGAAGCCCAAGATCCCATATGCTTTGCTAACTACTTTCTCAATATGTCCTGCCACCTTCAAAGACCTATGCACATGAACCCCCAGGTCCCTCTGTCCCTGCACACTCTTTAGAACTGTGCTATTAAGTCTATATTGCCTCTCCCTATCCCTTCTGCCAAAATGCATCACCTCACACTTCTCTGTATTAAATTCCATCTGCCACTTGTCTGCACATTCTGCTAGCCTATCTATGTCCTGTTGCAGTTGATTGGTATCCTCCTCACTGTTTGCCACACCTCCAAGTTTGGTATCATCGGCAAATTTTGAAATTTTACTCTGTATTCCAATATCCAGGTCATTTATATATCTCAAAAAAAGCAGTGGTCCTAGCACTGACCCTTGGGGAACTCCACTGTCTACCATCCTTCGGTCTGAAAAACAACCATTTACCACGACTCGCTGTTTTCTGCCCTTAAGCCAATTTCTTATCCAAGCTGACACTGACCCTCCTATTCCATGAGCCTCGATTTTGTTAACCAGCTTTCTATGTGGTACTTTGTCAAACGCTTTCTTAAAATCCACATAGACAACATCCACTGCATTCCCTTCATCAACTTCTGTTACTTCATCAAAAAATTCAATTAGATTAGTCAAACACGATCTGCCTTTTACAAATCTGTGCTGGCTCTCCTTAATTAACTTAAACCTCTCCAAGTGCCTGTTAATTTTTTCCTTTATTATTGTTTCTAAAACCTTACCCACCACTGATGTTAAACGGACACAAGTAACCTCCCAGAGATGTCGGGGGACATAGGGTCTAATGAGAGGGAGGAATTGAATGAAATCAGTATTTGTAGGGAAATGGTGTTAGGGAAATTGATGGGATTGAAGGCCGATAAATCCCCAGGGCCTGATAATCTACATCCTAGGGTACTTAAGGAAGTGGCCCTAGAAATAGTAGATGCATTGCTGGTCATCTTCCAAAATTCTATAGACTCTGGAACAGTTCCCATGGATTGGAGGATAGCTAATGTAACCCCACTATTTAAAAAGGTGGTAGAGAGAAAACAGGGAATTATAGACCGGTAAGTCTGACATCGGTAGTGGGGAAAATGCTAGAGTCCATTATAAAAGATGTAATAGCAGAGCACTTGGAAAACAGTGACAGGATCGGACAAAGTCAACATGAATTTACAAAAGGTAAATCATGCTTGACTAATCTACTGGAATTTTTTGAGGATGTAACTGGTAGAATAGATAAGGGAGAACCAGTGGATGTGGTGTATTTGGACTTTCAGAAGGCTTTCGATAAGGTCCCGCATAAGAGATTAGCGTGCAAAGTTAAAGCACACGGGATTGGGGGTAAGGTACTGTCTTGGATAGAGAACTGGTTGGCAGATAGGAAGCATAGAAACATAGAATCTAGGAGCAGGAGTAGGCCATTCGGCCCGTCGAGCCTGCTCCACCATTCAATACGATCATGGCTGATCATCCAAATCCAGTACCCTGTCCCTGCTTTAATCCCCACAGTACACATATCCCACCCTACCCCCGTAACCCCACGTATTTAATTCCCCCTAACATATCCCATCCTATCCCCATAACCCCACATATTTAATACCCCCCTAACACTAAGGGTCAATTTATCATAGCCAAATCAACCTAATCCGCACATTTTTGGACTGTGGGAGGAAACCGGAGCACCCGGAGGAAACCCACGCAGACACGGGGAGAATGTGCAAACTCCACACAGACAGTCACCCGAGGTCAGATTCGAACCCGGGTCCCTGGCGCTGTGAGACACCAGTGCTAACCACTATGCCACCGTGTTGCAAAGAGTTGGAATAAACGGGTCTTTTTCCGAATGGCAGGCAGTGACTAGTGGGGTACCGCAGGGATTGATGCTAGGACCCCAGCTATTCACAATATATATTAATGATCTAGACGAGGGAACTAGATGTAATATCTCCAAGTCTGCAGATGACACAAAGCTGGGTGGGCGTGTGTGCTGTGAGGAGGATGCAGAGAAACTCCAGTATAATAATGCGGGAGAAAATTAACAGCCACTTGGGCAAGCATGAACTAATAAAGGAGAGCCAGCACGGATTTGTTAAGGGCAAACCTTGTTTGACTAACTTGATTGAGTTTTTTGGTAAGGTAACAGAGAGGGTGGATGAGGGCAGTACATTTGTATATGGACTTTCAGAAGGTGTTTGATAAAAGTACCACATACTAGGCGCGGTAGCAAAATTGAAGCCCATGGGATAAAAGGGGCAGTAGCAGCATGGATACAAAATTGGCCAAGGAAAAGAAAACCGAGATTGTGGAGAATGGCTGTTTTTCGGACTGGAGGGAGGTACACCGTGGCATTCCCCAAGGTTCAGTAGTAGAATCACTGCTATTTTTGATATACATTGATGACTTGGACTTGGGGGGTACAAGGCACAATTTCAAAATTTGCAGACGACATAAAACTTGAAAGTGTAGTAAACAGTGAGGAAGATAGTGATAGACTTCAAGAGGACATCGACAGGCTTGTGGAATGGGTGGACACATGACAGATGTAATTCAACGCAGAGAAGTGTGAGGTGATACATTTTGGTAGGAAAAATGAGGGAGAGACCATACACACAGTACAATTTTAAAGGGGGTGCAGGAACAGAGAGACCTGGGGGTGTTTGTGCACAAATCTTTGAAGGTGGCAGGATAGGTTAACAAAGCAGCTAATAAAGCAAATGGGATCCTGGGCTTTATAAATAGACATGATGTGGAGACTTCACCTGACGAAGGAGCAGCGCTCCGAAAGCTTGTGATTTCAAATAAAGCTGTTGGACTATAACCTGGTGTTGTGCGACTTCTCACATTTATAAATAGAGGCATAGAGTACAAAAGCCAGGAAGTTATGCTAAACCTGTATAAAATACTAGTTTGGCCCCAGCTGGAGTATTGTGTCCCATTCTGGGCACCACACTTTAGGAAGGACGTGAAGGCTTTGGAGAGAGTTCAGAAGAGATTTACCGGAATGGTTCCAGTGATGAGGGAATACAGTTTCATGGATAGAGTGGAGAAGCTGGGGTTGTTCTCCTTAGAGCAGAGAAGGCTAAGAGGAGATTTGATAGAGGTGTTTAATATCATGAAGGATTTAGATAGAGTAAATAAAGAGAAACTGTTTCCAATGGCTGAAGGGTCGATAACGAGAGGGCACAGATTTAAGGTGATTGGCAAAAGAACCAGAGGCGAAATGAGGAAAAACTTTTTCATGCAACGAGTGGTTAGGATTTAGAATGCACTGCCTAATAGATTGGTGGATACAGATTCAATAGAAGCCTTCCAGAGGGAATTGGATAAATACTTGAAGGAGAAAAATTTGTAGGGATATGGGGAAAGAGTCGGGGAGTGGGACTAACTGGATTGCTCTTCGAAAGAGCCGGCAGAGACTTGATGGGTCTTACGGCCTCCTGTGCTATTCTATGAGTCTGTGAAACTAATTTCATAGGGAACACTTAACAAATGTCAAAGAAGAGAGACTGAGATTGCTTCAGCCCAATCTTGGCACTATTTAATTCAATCCAAAGTCCCAGAGGTGAAAGGGCAATGTTCTAACCCAGTGCACCATCCAGTTCCATCGAGAAATTCCTGATAACAGCTCATCTTTCAAATAAAATGTGTTCTTTCATTGTTGTTTTGATACTTCATCTTTTTTTCCTCTTCAGGTCCTTCTACCAAGGCACTTAACAATCTTTATTGCAAGATAAGTCACAACTCCGAGTTAACGAGCCACAGCACAAGATTTAACGCATTCATCTTTGGCCTTCTGAAGTAAGTTATTACTAATTGTCAGAACTTGGAAACAAAATTAGTTGCATTAACGGTGTTCAAAATGAAGACAAGAATTTTCATGGGGTGTATTTTAAGACCATTGGTAACTTCAGTTGAATAGAACTTTTCTACAGAATTTTGTTGAATCCTCAATTTTTAAATGGTTATTTAAAGTATCAACAGGCCAGATAAAATTTTCCAGTAAATCTTATTCTTGTAACCCACGCTTAGATTTGACTAATTTTTACATATTTCACGTGGTAATCTGATTCATGCCAGCCTAACTGTAACAGTTCCCTTTTATGAGACACCCAGGTTTAGTGACAACTATCGTCATTCACGTTATCTTAAGTGAGAACTCTTTTACTTGCAGAAAAACCCATATAGGTAGGAGAAACCATTCAATAACTTTATCTTTTAAGTACTGCAAATAATGTTTAAGAATTTCAGGCTGGAATTGTGTTCGGTGAGGCGGGGTGGGGACCAAGGCGGGTGGGAAACCTGGGAGGCTGGGTTTCCCGTAGTCCCTGCCGATTTTACCGGCAGGGCCTAATTTGAATGTCAGGCCTCTGTTTCCCTCTCGCAGCCAGCTAGCCACTATGAGGCAGTGCATTCCAAAACCTAACCACTCGTTGGATTAAAAAGTTTTTCCTCGTGTCACCTCTGGTTCTTTTGCCAATCACCTTAAATCTGTGCCCTCTTGTTATTGACCCTTCAGCTTGAGAGGCTGGCTGGCTGTGGGCAGGTAGGCCTCAGTGGCGAGGGATCGGCGGGATGGTGGGTCGGCGATCGGAGGGGCTCAGCGATCGGGGGGGGTTTCAGGATCGGCAGGCGATTAGGCGGAGTGGTCTGGGATTGGCAGGCAAGCGGGGATCGGGGAAGGGGGGATCGGATATTGCGGGGAGGGGGGTGGCGGGGGGCCGGAGGATCGGGGATGGCCTCCGGAGGATCGTGGCCGGCCTCATCATTGTTGTGGGGGGAGGCCTGGGAAGGCGATCGGAGGCCTCGTTGGGGTGGGTCTCCAATCGCAGGGGGGTGGGTATGGTCAGGACCCTGGATCCAGGAGTTAGGTATAAAGCCACTTACCTCCTGGATGCAGAAGTCCCCACCTTGGTTTAACTGCCGGATTTCACGAATTGTGTGAAACCCATCCGCAGGCAGTTAAAAACAAAATGGAGGGGGAAATGGAGGCTTCCAGCCTCATTACAATATTTAAATTACGGTACCGCCCCCCTGGCAGCGGGTTAGCTGCCCGCCCTCCGGCAAAACCGGAAGTGAGCGGGTTGGAGGTGGGATCAGGTCGGGATTCACATTTATAACAATTTAACTGCCCTCACGCTCCAAACCCACCCATCTTTTGATGGGAAGATTCCAGCCTCCATCTCCATTACATAATAAAGTATGGAACGATAAAGGACAATAAAACCTGTTCCTTCTACAAACCATTTGCTTTTTGATCTGGCACGGACTGCACCCAACCCATTCAATCTCCTAAGGGAGGTGACCGACCACAGTGGAAATCTCCAAAAATTTCTCCTTGAAGGCAGTGGGTAGCCGAGGGAAAACTCAGAGGTGAATATTGAATGGCTGAAAGGGAGGAAGCAGTGCGTACCAGTCAGGGGAGCGATATCAGGCTCGAGACTTTACTCCGCTAACTCGTACTTACTGCTTCTCTTTCAGCCAATACTGAGTGAAGTACCCGGTGATCAGTACTGTTTCTAATCTACATAAACAACCTGGATTTAGAAATTGAATGCAAGTTAGTCACATTTGCAGGTAATACTAAACTGGGGCGGGGGGGCAGGGGGCAAGGAGAGGCCATTTTGCCTAATGAAGTACGAAAGGAATTACAGATTAACCTCGATAAAATTGCAAGTGGGCAGAGTTATGACATTCAGTACAGATAAATGGATGATGTTATACACTGGGGAAAAATATGGAGATCATACTGAATGAATAGTGCTAAACACCTATTGAGAGGCTGAGAGAGAACTGTGATTGTTGCTCCACAATGGCTGGATATAGTGAGGGAACACTTGCCATATTCAACCATTGCAGAATAGCAATCAACAAAGCAAACTGAATGTGGAGTTATATTGGCCCGTATTTTCCGATGACTATGGGTGTGTACGGGCTGTGTACACTCCCGTAGGGACATCGGAAATGCCAGTTTCAGGCATGCCAAGCGCATGTGCTGAAAACCGGTATTTCCGATCTGTCAAGAATGCTCTTGACAAATCGGACACCTGCCCTAGAGAAGGGCCTCTGCGGGGGGGAGAGTTCCATTTTCTGCAGAACCTCCACCCGCAGAAAACCCTTAGAAATCTTACGTCTGGTAAAAGCATGAGTTGAAAAAAGTTTTAAAAAAATTTCACTCATTTATCATTTCAAAATACTTTTTTTTTTTAAAAAGATAAGTTTATTTTAGCCCTGTAAAAAAAAAACAACTTCAATTATTTTTTTCAAAAAATTACATTTTTGTTTAAAATATTTAATTTATTGTAATTTTAACTCTTTAAAAACGTGATGGTTTTGTTAAAATTTATTTAATGTTTTACTGTGTTTTTGGGGTGATCTCCATTCATATATTTGACAGGTCTATCTGTCAAAAGTATGAAGGGAGATTCCCTTCTCCAATTGGCTGGCCTGGCCCACGTGATCCCAGGGACGCTTGCGAACTGCATGCACCTCTGGGATACGTGGGCCCTGCGCATTTTGACTTTGGAGAGGCCCAGGAGCGGAAGTGTCTGGACCTCGGGAGCCCTCGGGTAAGTTCGTAGATTTTTTTCTGATAGGAAGCCTCCTAACGGAAATTACGGGCCATTGTCAAATTGGTAGAGTTTGAAGGTATAATTCTGATCTGTATTCTGTTCTGCTCAGGCCTCTCTTGGAGTACTGGCCATTGAGACACAAGGGAAATAACCAAGCCCTGGAAGTGGCATAGAGTAGGGCCACGGGGCTGATCCCTTGTGTCAGAGGACTGAGTTTTGAGGAAAGATTTTAAACACTTGGAGGGCGAAATTTGGTTATGCCCCGTTTGGGGGCGGTAACCGAATTAGCGCCTCACATTTCCCGCCCCGGCCGCTAAATTGGGCTTACCGCCCTGGCGAGGAAGCGGAGTGCTATCTCGGTCGTTCCAGTTCCTCTCTGGGTGGGGCAGAAAGCGTGGTAGCGCTGTAGCGCTCTGCGTAGCGCTGATGCGTTTCAGCGCCCTCCCCTTCCGTTAAAAGGGAGGGCCGCTGCGCACTCTGCAGGCTGTTTGACGGCCTCCACTAGCCCACCAGGGTGGCGTGGTGCCGCAGCCTGGCACTGAGACGCGGTGCTGGACAGCGCGATGGCGGCCACAGACCACGCCAAGAGGGGCCAACCTGGAGGTTGGCCAAAATAAAAAATGTCGGCGCAGGGCACAGCCGGACCGCCCCTGTAATTAGCGCCCTGCCAGCTATCGGCTAGTGCCTCAGTAGTGCCCTGCCGAATTTCTCAGCAGGCACTATTAGCGCCCCCGCCTGGGCGCTAAGCCCTTTGTACCCCATTAGCGCCCCCGGAGGCGCTAACGGCGGGCGCAAAGGAGGCGAATTTCGCCCCCTTAGATTCCTCAAACCAGAAACCAGGTGAATGAGAGAGGGCTTTATCAAGATACTAAGTGGAAAAAGAAAAGTTAATTTGGAGCACTATTTCACATTAAACCATGGTTGTTATATAAGGGGCAGGGTGAAAAGCTAAGCTCAGGATTTATATCAAGATGTTCTTCATGTAATGACTGATTAACACCTGAAATGGTCTTCCAGGTAGGTTAGTGGAGGCAAAAAATTATAGACATTCATATGGCAGGGTAGTTTTGCATGGAGTGGAGAATGGGTGGCTGGCCCAGAGGGCATTGGAGTGATCAAGTCTAGAGATAGATTTCAGCAGCAGGTCGGCTGAGGTAGGACTGGAAGCCGGCGATGATGTGAAGTTGAAAGTAAGTGAACTTTGTGATGGAGAAGATATAGGGCTGGATTTTCATCGGGCCGTTGAGGCGGGATTGGAGGCGTGTGGGTGGTTAAAATTGCAAAAACTGGCGGGCGGGCCCAACCCCGTCTCCATCCCGCCTCCACGCAATTTTCATTAAATCGTGTCTACTGGTCCCGCCTGCAAGAGGCAGGATAGGCCGTTAAGGCCCTTAACAAGCACTAAATTGCCTCTATAATGCCATTTTGATAGGCCTTTGTGATTTTAACCCTTTTTCCACGTGAAGCACGCCTGTTCTGAAACATGACGGTGAAACCTGGCGGTAGCACAATTGGATTGCTGACTGTCAGCTGCAGCTCAACCATTAAATAGGAGATTTGATCAGCCATCATTTGCAGGTGGCAGGACTTTGCTGTCTCAGGTCTGAGGGAACTTTTAGAAGGCATAACCACAGCTGTGGAAGTTTGGAGCCTGACACCCATCTCCAGTGTGACCTCCTGGGAAACCCCTCTCACCACCTTGACTGAGCGCTTCCTCAACTGAGGCATATACCAGAAACATGGGAGCCATTTATTTCCTTCCCTTCTGGACATCAGATGAGGTCGAAGACCAGCTGCGGCACCAGCAGAACCATGAACAACAGCAGCACCAACAGCAGCAGCAACAACAGGAGCGCCAAGCTGCTGCTCTCCCACCTGAAGCTGTACAGGCCAGAAGGGGCCAGCGCATGGAAGCCCGTTGGCGCAGGAGATACCCCCCAAACAGGGTCTACATACACAGGGTCAGCTACCTCAACATGTCTGAGCAGCAGTGCCAAAGGCGACTCCGACTTTTGCGAGAGGTAGTGGGTGACATCTGCGCAATGCTGCAACAAGACCTGGAGCCCAGAGGACTAGGTGGACAACCCTTACCAGTGGCCGTCAAAGTCACCACTGCACTCAACTTTTTTGCCTCAGGGTCATTCCAGGGATCAGCAGCAGACATCAGCGGCATCTCCCAGGCGGCTGCACACACTTGCATCACGCAGGTAACCGATGCCCTCTTTGCAATCGCGCACACTCACATCCATTTCACCAAGGATCAAGCAAGGGTCACGGCGCGTGCGGTTGGATTAGCTAATCTGGCAGGCTTTCCAAGGGTGCAGGACGTCATTGACTGCACACATGTGGCCCTTAAGGCACCCCATCGCAATCCAGGTATTTTTGTCAACCGCAAGGGCTTCCACTCCCTTAACGTTCTGCTGGTGTGTGACCACAAGAAGGAAATTTTGCATGTTTGTGCCAAGTACCCTGGCAGTTGCCATGACTCCTTCATACTGCGCCAGTCTAGTGTGCCTCCGCTATTCAGTCCGCCAGACCAACTTAACGGATGGCTACTTGGAGACGAGGGCTATCCCCTGAAGACGTGGCTCATGACGCCGTTGAGGAGCCCATCCAACGAAGCTGAGGAGAGCTACAACTTCAGCCGCATGTCCACCAGGGCCATAATCGAGCAAACCATTGGTTTGCTGAAGATGCGCGTCAGATGCCTGGACAGATCAGGTGAAGCCCTGCAGTACTCAGCAGCTAGGGTCTCCAGAATCGTCGTGGTTTGCTGTGCACTTCACAACATGGCACAGCGTCATGGCTTGCAGATTCCTGAGGACCAAGTGGCTCGTTACATATCCTCCTCAGATGAGGAGGAGGAGGAGGCGGCGGAGGAGGAGAGCGAAAACGAACATCTTGCAGAGGCCCATCAACCAGCGGCAGCAGTACATGAGAACGTTGCTGCCCGGAATGCAATGAACGCACTCATCTTGGCCAGATTTGCTTAGCCTAGCCAATCAAGCACTTTTGCCTCGCAGCTTCTTACCTGAGCATCGACAATGGCCAAGAACCAGCGGATTTCTAGCAATTTGAACACCATACTGACAATTGCAAGTAATCCTAAGCCTTCAATGTGGAAGTCCCATTCGTGAAATGACACACGCCACAACTACAGCAGTAGCCATCAGATTTTTTATTTACAGTAATCATCTGATGGCTTTTTAACATAAAACATCAAAATTCACCCAAGTGGCTACCCTTGTGACTATTTGTGCACTATCTTTCTCTTACGCGTGCTCCTACGTGGTGCTTCCCCTGTGGCTTCAGCAGATGTGGAAGCCCCATGCTCACTTTCTTGCTGCTCCTGTCTCGACACCTTTGGCAGACGTCCTCTGGGGTTGCGAACCTGTGAGGGCTCGCCAACAGTCTGCTGCTCCTGCGGCTGTGCAGGGGATGAGACGCCCATCTCAGTTGGGTGAGGACTCTGGTGGGGCTCTGACCGAGGGCTTTGCAGTGGCATGGTTGTTTGAGCGCTTGGAGAGGAGCCCCCACTTCCTTGTTGTCTGCCACCAACATCCCCCTCATGGGTCAGCCCCACTTCAGAGCTAGCAAGTGGTTTGACAGCACCTTGCTGCACTTCAGGGGGGCCATGAGGACCCGTTTCTGCACTGGAAGTCCTACTCCAGAGGACTTCCATGAAGGTCTGGTTTCTATGCTCAGTAGCTGACCATCGCTCCTCAATAGATGCCCATCTATTCTGAACAATGACCATGTTTTCTACACTCTGGTGACTTAGCTCCTCCATGGCCGTAGCCATCCTTTCCACGGAGGTTGCCATCCTTTCCGTGGTGATGCGTTCATGCGCCAATGACTCCACAAAGGCTCTGCTCATGTTCGTAATGGACTCCTCCATTCGCTCCACACTCTCAACGACCCTGGAGACTAAACTTGCCAGAGACTCCTGCATCTGATCCTGGAGTTTCAGCACCGCTGATCTTATGGATGGACCCAGAGGCAGAGGGTCGACATGCAGCTGAGCCGAGCTGAGAGAGTCCTGCGCCCTCCGACTAGGACTCTCCACTGCTGTCCCTGTCTCCACTATCTGCTGATGCTCACTTGTGAGCTGTGATACACCAGGTGACAACACTATTCTATCTCGTGATGTTCCCTCCGAGGTGTGAGTGTCTGCGCTGGTGCTGGGTGCGCTGATTCCTGCTGACGCTGCGCCCTCAGAGGTTGCAGCTTCCTCTGAGGAGTCTTGAGGCTCATGCTCTTCCTCCTGGATAGTGGGGACGGGTGCTTGCGATGGTCCTGGGGGGGAGTAAAGGAAAGAGTCAGAGATGTGAGGCCAAGGTTACATGCACATTGCATATTGCAGATGATCATAAGTCCATCTGTTAGAGCTTCAGAATCATTATCAGCGACTCATGCAATGTAATTGAGAGAGATGGAAAACTATTCTGTCACCAGCTTGCTGTGATGCGCCTGTCTGTCCGTCCCCCACTTGGGAATCTTCCTCCACTCCCACCATCTCCAGGACTGCCTCCTCCCAGGTGGTGAGCTGGGCTACTGAGGGTGGCCCTCCTCCTGTCCTCACTCTTTCCCTCTTATTGTAAGCTCTCTTTTCCTGCAATGAGGGAGACAAGTGGAGTTTGAGTGAGAATGAAGGAGTGAGTGTCAAGAATCCATAGCATAGATGCTTAGAAGGAGACAAAGATGGAGTGAGGTGGCAAGACCAAGGGCCCTCCCTGTGTGTTGTAAGTTGTAATTGCATCACAGTGATAGGGAGTGTGAGGGCTGCATAGTCGAATAGTTAGGTGAATGTGACCATAGAGAGAGAGAGGGAATGGGTAAGGGTGCATGGATGTCAGTGTCAAGTGGGATGTGGAGGAAGAGATTGCTAAAGCTGAGTGCTGGTGAGGAGAGGCAATGGGGATCAGATTGAGGGTGATGGGAAATTCATACTCACTTTTCCAGTGCGCAGAAGGTCATGAAGCCTCTTCCTGCACTGAAGCCAGGTTCTGCGGGTTATTGACAAAGAGTTGACCTCCTCTGCCACCTGGATCCACACAGCCTTGGTTTGCTGAGGAGACTTCTTCCTCCCTGAAGAAGGGAAGAGCACCTCTCTGTTTGCTCTTGCTCCCTCTACTAAAGCCTGCAGGGCAACGTCAAGCGGGGTGCAGACCTAGGTCTCTGGCTGGCCATTCTTCCTGCAGGTGCCTCTAACCGGCAAGGGCAAAAGCTTGGCAGTCTGCAGAGGAAGAAAGGCTTGTTGCAGATCTTAAATGCAGCAGCAATGATGACGTCATCGGAGGCGACTTTCAGACTGGAAAAACTCACTGGCCATGGATTCCCACACGTTGGAACTCAATTGGCCAATTAGGTTAAAATGGCATCATTCTCCCACATCGATTTAGAAATGGGTGGCTAACACGAAATGCGGATTACACGACCCCAGCCCGCCCCAGTATCAAAATCCAGCCCATAGAGTCAGAAGCTCAGCTATGGGTCAAATAGAATACTGAGGCGGCAAACAGTCTGGTTCAGCCTGAAACAGTAGCCAGTTTGTGCTGGGGGCCACAGACATTGGTATTAGCTGATTCCAACTCCCAAGCGTAGTTACTCAATGAGGTAGAACCAGGCTGCACGCAACCTCAGCATCCTGTTCAAGCAAGAGCTGAGCTTCAAATCCCATATCTTATTCAGCACCAAACCAGCTGAATTTAAGTTTTGCAAGATTGCACGTCTCTGTTGTTGCTTCGCTCCTGTTGGTGTTGAAACACTGTTGACATCAACGGCCTCATTGCTGGCATCCTGATCTTCGTCCTTCATAAACTCCAATTCATCCAAAATTTCACTTCCCACACTAAACTTTGCTCGACCATCACCCTTCCTTGCTAATCTACACTTGGCTCCCTGTCCTCCAACACATCAAATTTACAATCCTCTTCCTTCTCTATAAATCCCTCCAGAGCCTGGCACCACCATCTAGTGCCCGGAAGAAAGATTTTTTTATACTTTATTCTTTCTAAAGGCTTTTGCATTCATGCCCTTGAATTCCTTGATCAGAATTTTTAAAAATTAATTAGGTCTTACATTGACATTATCCATGTGTTTTGTAATTTTAAAGACCTGGATCTTGATCCTGCTCAATTCTTATTTCTCCAGTGAAATAAATTCATGATGTGAGTCACTCGATATAACTTAGCCTCTCAAATCTTGGAATCATCCTTGTTGCTTTTCTTTGACCTACCTATATCCAAAGAATTTGCTTGAATTTGCACATGAGTTTGGCCGTATCAAATTGGCTGGGTACTTCCTCTTTGTCCTTTTTATTGTATTTTTCCCTTCAGTACCAGATATTATGAATTCTCTAGTTTGGCTTAAAATTAATTTTTATTGGTTTCAAATGATTTTTTTAGATGTTTTATCTGCTGTAGTTATATGTTGAATCATTGTATTTTTTCCACAGATTCTATGACCCTGAAATGATCGTGCCTTCGACAGCGTATGCTCAGCGTGCGCCATCATAATCCTTCTGAAAGGCCCTGGGACTTCCGGGTTTCCGCATGTGCGAAAACCCGGAACTTGCGATCTGTCAAGGTTCGCCTTGACAGATCTACTGAACCGAAAGTAAAATAATTTTCACTGGCGCAGAGTTGGGCTATTTGCCCAATAACTGCCCAGCAATTGCCCACAAAACTTACTGGTAAAAGCAGGGTTATTATAAATCTTAAATTAAACATTTAAAAATAAAAAATGAATACACAAACACTTAAAAAATTTGTTTATGCAAATATTGGCCCAGATTAAAATGTTTAAAATTCTTTTTCAAAAAATTTAATTTTTATTGTATTTGGTGTCATGAAGGGACTTTTAATTAAATTTGAAAATCAGAACATTTATATTTATTAGAATTGTGTAAATTGTTTAATTATTTGGGGATTCCATTGCATGTCATTAGGGGATTCAATTGGAAATGACTGCAATGGAATCCTCCTTTGTGATCGGAGGACCGGGCCTACGTGATCCCAGGGACACTTCCGAACTGCCTGTGCTCCTGGGACCAGTGGGCCTTTACGCAGGCGTATGCCTGGAGGCCCGGGACCCGAACTCTCCGCTGCCTGGGAACCTGGAGGTAAGTTCGGAAATGTTTCGTGGGTCGGAGGCGTACTCCGGAGGTACGCCACCGACCACAATTTGAAGGTCATTGTGACAACCCTGTTAGTCACGGTATAAATAAACTACATTCCTAGACTAAGAATTTATGAAGTGACTGCGAGAACGCGAGCGTAACGTTTTACTATACTTATGTAATTTATTTTATGTTCTTTGCAGTATCAGATCCTTGGAGTTTTGGTTTAATCACTTATATAATCATGAAGGTAAGACCAAGTTATAATTACTGTTGCTAGAATTTCTCTACTAATTAGTTTACTTGTACAACAATAACCCTCTATGAGAAATTCCTGGTGAGCCGTTACACTACTAGAAGTACGACAGGATGGGACTTCCGTCTGCTAATCACCCTTGGTGCTGACCCCATTCCATATCCCGTGGATGGAGTCATTAGCATAAAAGAGGAGGCACCCATGCCATTCATGGTTTGGAATTTCGAAGCAGCGCCTTGTTGCTCCATTGGGGTGGAGGAAAATCTCACTGGCCTAGCTGGAAAAAAAATTCATCCCATCCTCATGCTTGGTGTACTTGCCACCTTCATAATAGAATTGATCTCTCTGAAATCACTTTCCATTGGTAAATGGCGTTGTATGGCAACTATACCTGTATGATGCAGGCATACTACACTGGCCATGCAGTAGGCGAAAATGGTGGGATTTCCGATTTGGAGGTAGCACCTACCCGTTTCATACCCGTTAAAATTCTGCATCAAGGCAAGAAAGGCTCTCCACACCCCACCTTCAGGCCCAGATTGCATGATTTCCAAAAATGATAATCCAAATTAGGGGCACGGGAAACTGTGAGGAAGAATCCAGGGCTATGGTCAGGTTGGCAGAGTGGGCAGATAAATGGCAGATACAATTCAATGCAGAAAAAAGTGCAGTACAGTTTAGGAAAAGTGGAAAAGATAAATACCTTAAATGGTACGATTCTTAACAGTGTAGAATCAGATAGATCTGCAGATGCAGATGTAGAAAGGTGGGAGTATTGGTAGAAATATCCATTAAAAATTCAATAGGTGGATTGAATATTCAAGCATGAAAGTGATGTTGAATATGCACAAGACATTGAATGTGTCCTAGTTAGAGTATTGTGTGCAGTTCTGGGCATGTCATTTTCAAAAGAAGCTTAGAGCCATGGAGAGTGTAGCAAAAATTCACTAGAATTAAGCTAGGAACAGTTGTAAAGAAAAGCTTGAAAAATGGTGCTTTTTTCAGTGCAAGAGAATAATAAGTGGATCTAATAGAGGTTTTCAAAATGTTGAAATGTTTTGAGAAGGTCCACTGATTGGTGAATTTCTTACAAGGGGGCTAGACTCTTGATTATCATTGGAAGTTTTTTTTTGCAGACAACATGGAATGTTTTACCACTTATGGCTAGTGAGGCAGAAACTATGGTCTCTATTTTAACCCCCCTTCCCCCCGCCACCGACTGACAGGATCAGACGAGGGGCTAAAATATCAGAAATGCTAATTCTGCCGCATTCCTGGACAATGCAATATTAACAGCAGCAATTATCAGGGTCACTGCACCTCATGTTATAGAGGAGCGGGAGGCTCATGAATATATGTAAATTGAGGTCCTATGATGCAATTAGGACCCTGATATGATTTTAACTAGTGCAGCATGGGTTTCACGCAGGTCAGCGAGATCACTAGGCAGCATAGGGTCCTGACTGATCATTGGGCTGAATGTAAAAGGGCCACAATGTGAATAAAGCTGCGACATTCACTGGTGCTCTTTTACTTCATTGTGGGCTGTGATTCTGTGATCACTGTTTGCTTTGGCTTGCAATTTGGAGAATCGTTACAAAAAAATGGAGAAACTGATTATGGGTGCTGCTTTAGGTGGACTCTATTGGAGTGAAGAGGAAAAGGAGCAGCAGCAGCAGCAAAGGGGTGATGAAGAAGGAGCTGTAGGAAGGCCACAGAGAAGGCAGAAATGGAGGAGGCATGTGCACAGAAGGCCTTATCCACCTCACAGGGTCTACAGCCAAGAGGCTCAGCTTCCTTGACCTGTCTGAGGAGCAGTGCTTCAGAAGGCTCCGATTGTCAGGACAGGTAGGCGCGGACCTCTGCAGCCTCCTGGAAGAAGACCTCCTGCTTGCTGGCAGTGAAAGTGACCACCGCCCTCAACTTGTACACCTCTGGATCCTTCCAGGCTGCTATGGAGGACATATCAAGGGTGTCGCAGTCAGCCACCCACAAATGCATCAGGCAGGTCACAGATGCCTTATTTGCCAATTACATTTCCTTTCTAACTGATGACAGCAGTCAGAAAGAAAGAGCATTAGGGTTTGCAGCTTTGGCTGGCTTTCCACAAGTGCAGGGTGCGATAGACCTCTCCCTCTGACCAGCCAGGAGCCTTTGTGAACCACAAGCGTTTCCACTACATCAACGTGCAACTCATGTGCATCCACAAGAAGAGGTTCATGCAAGTATGTGCCCAATACCCAGCCAGCTGCCATGATACCTTCATCTTGCAGCAGTCCAATATATCCAGCCCTCCCCGCACCCCCCCCCACCCCCTCCATGTTTCGACCTGGCACCAGTGTTAGACGATTGCTTGGGGACAAGGGATTCCTCCTTCTACCATGGCTGATGATGCCTCTTCGGAACTCCACAACAGAACAGGATTAACAGCAGCCACATCACCACAAGGTGCATCATGGAGCAGGCCATTGGGTAGCTCAAATTGAGGTTCAGGTATCTTGATAGGTCAGGAGGCTCCTCGCAATACTCACCAGCCAGCGTCTCCAGAATAATCGTGGCACGCTGTGTTCTACATAACATCATTCAACAAAGAGCACTGGTGGTGCAGGAGGAAGAAGGCCTGCAGGACTCATCATCTGATGAGGAAGAAGGTGAAGAAGATGTTGAAGGATATGACGCATGGTGTGAGGAGCATCTTGTGGCTCGAGATGCATGGAATTCACTCATAGCACAGTGCTTCACCTCAAGATTTCTTAATCCTACCATTCTTATGTGACCAGACCTCCTTGGACAAACAGTCCTGCAACCTTCACTCCATTGCTTTATAATCGTCCAATTTGTCACTGTGAAAAGATCGAACCGGCTTCCACATCTATGACATAATGACAGGCAGACACAGAAATTGCCTTGAAATCAAAGGGCACACGAGAATGACAAAAATGTGAGGTTTTAATGTGCACCAGAAAACACATCTTCCCAAATCAAGTACTCAAACACCCAAATGTGAACCTTAAGTGCCTAGGCTGCTGTGTATCTTCCCTCAGACTCCTGAGATGCTTGCAGCCGACAACCTTGAATGCTAGAGCCAGTGAGGGCCCTGCTACTGACTGCTGCTCCTGGACCTCTGCCGGGGTAGTCTGGGCCAGGAGGACTTCAGACACCATGTCAGGTATTGGTTGATGGGGTAGCAAGGGAGGAGACGTGCTGACTTCTTGTGAGAGGTCTGCATATACTGTTCTACCAATTTTCCTCCCTTGAGGCAGCGGCCACATTAGTCCTGCTGATCTGCAGGAGTGCAGTGGAGGAGATGAGTGACGCCTTGGAAGCCTGCATCAACTCGATCCACCACCTTCTCTAACGTGGAGCAAACTTGGAGCCCAGTGTCTGTATTACAGTCGTTTGAACCTCCACAAAGGCTGGTAGCATTGACCCCTGCTTTGAGGGCCCGGCTGCAGTGTCCCTGGAGGTGGCCACACACTCTAAGGTAGATTGCAGATTTGAGAACCCCTGCGAAAGCACCCCACAAATGGTGAAGTTGGACTCCTCCATCCTCCCTGCCACAGTGGATAGAGTTCCTGGCAGGACTGCCAACACCTCACACATTTGTTACTGTTCCTCAAGTATTCTCCTTTTCGTGACTGGCCCCCAGAGTTTTACATCTCTATTCAGCTGAACAGAGCTTGGAGAGGATGGCTTCCTCCGGCGCCAATTCTTCTTCACTATCTTTACCACCACTTTCTGCTCCTGCTCACTTGTGCTGTGAGACTCACCCTATGCTGGCCCATCTATCAGACTAACATGCCCACTCAATGTGCCAGTTTCTGCGCTGCTCCCTGCAGTGCATGTATCGTGTGACGGTGCTTCCCCACGAGGGATAAGTTCCTCTGAGGAGCCGCCTTCCTCTGTGGGCAGGGACTTGTGCTCTTCATGTGAGGTCCCTAGAGGAAAGAAGAAAGGGTGAAGATTTAGTAACGGTAGCTAGAAAATGGAAATGTCTATATGAAGCACTTACATACTGGTTGATATGTTGAAGTAGGCTGAAGATGTGGTTGGTTGAGAGAGAGGAGTGTGTTTAAGTTGAAATTAGTCACCTCGTTCTGCAGATCCACCAACCTCTCCATCACCAATACTTGAGGGTATTACTGGTCCCGCTTATTTCAAGGGCCTCCTTCTCCGCTGGAGTCACTTCCACGGAATCTGGGGGTCCTCTGCCTGTCCTGGCACATGCCCTGAAATTCTGCACTCTCTTCTCCTGCAAAAGGGGTGGGACAGTAGTATGAGTGGCTAGTGAGGATGTGTGCTGCTTCTGGATGTAGGGCATAAGGTGGAAGGGAGAATCAGGCAGATGTCATAGGAGTGAGGATGTCATGCGTTTGCAGAAAGTGGCTGCAGTGCCAATTGGGGAGGTCTGCTGAGAGTAGGTGCAAGTCGAGCAGCTCAGTTCTGATAAGATGAGGATGGGGTTATTGGCAGCAGTGAAAGGAGGAAGCAGGAATTGCACATGTGTAAGGAGTGAGGATGAGAATTTGTGGGTGGAAATTGGTAAAAAAAACAATGATAATAGTCCCTAAATATAAAACAGTTTTATAAACTACTGTAGTATTACCATTCTCCAGCAAACTGCACTTTTTAATGTATTGAAACTTCACATATCCTGGTTCCTTACTGTGTTTTTAGGTCATAACGAAGAATAAACAGCCAAATAGCTAGCTGTGCATACAAAATTACATTTCTCATGAATAGCAAGATATTAATATTCATTCAAGAAGGTAATGAGAAAAGATTTACTTGAACTGATGTACAACAGGCTGCCAATGAACAGTTCTGCCATAAAATTTTGATATTTTTTTTCAAATATTTTGTAAAATATTCACCTCACATTTTGGAGCCATAGATTTGAATCCCAGCTGAAGACATAATCACCTTGGACTCATAATGTGTGGTGAAGTTGTCAGATTTATCATCTAGGTTCTTCATTGGGGAAGGGATCTATATATCAAACTAGCAGTCCATGTTAGTACCCTGTAATGAATCAATCTGGTTTTGCATACACTTATGTACAGGAAACTCTTTATTAACCGGCACCGACGGACCGGCGTGGTGCCGGTTAATCAAAAAGTCCGGATAATGGAGAGTTATATCTCCCAACGTACGAGAGCCCCGTACACACTGACATGCGCCTGCATTCGGAGCTCCGTCTCTCCGTGGACCGCCAGCTGACCATCTGTCATGTCCGCTGCCAACCCGGGCTGCACATTCCCCTCCCAATCTACACGCTCCGATACAAGGCAAACGCCTCGGGGTTTTTTTTAAAGTTATTTTTAAAGGAGAGATGAAGGAAAACCCCGGTTACCTACTCAAGAATTTTGCCGGTTAAGAGAGATTTCCGGTTATTTGGGTGCCGGTTAAAAGAGAGTTTCCTGTATTATTCAAGCCTGCAGAGAAACTGCTGGTATTGTTGAATTTTGGCTTATAGGGTGCCTGTGTGCATATTTATGTAGCAGCATTTTCCCCCTCCTGTGGAGTGCTTCATATTTAAATAACTAAACTACAACACTAATTGTTTCTTCTCTTTCGTTAGATATTATCGGAGTTCACTATCTGCCCACTGGTTTTCTAGCACTGTCGCACAGTGTTTGCCAGCCACTGTTTGAGGAGCTCCTTCTTTTACTGCAGCCTCTTTCGTTACTGCCCTTTGATCTAGATTTGATGTTTGAACACCATGTTATTCAAATGAATAAGGAACAACAAAAGAAGAAGGAACAGCTCAAGGTCAAGCAGGACCTCTTGCAATCCGTGCACTCCACCTTCCAGCTGATGAGAACCGATGGCAGTAATGTGAGTTTGGGACCTGGACAGAACAAGGAGGACAAATCGGAAAGAATCACACAAAGTGCAGCTACACCAAAGGGTGCAACAGCAAGAGATGCCGTATTACTGGATAAACAAGATGAAGATGTGGAGAGTGTAGAAAGAATGCGAAAGGAGAAAGTAACTGAGATGAAAAAGGACAAGCAAGCAGGATGGTGGTACCAGCTCATGCAGAGCTCGCAAGTATACATTGAAGGGTCTTCAGAAGAATCAAAGTTTGTAAAATGGGAGAAGAGAAAGAAGCAAAGTACAGCTGCTGTACCTCTACGATTAAGTATAGGTATGGAGAAAGAGTCACTTCGAGAGGGTGTTACAGAAGGAGCAGAGAATGTGTCTATATCTGAATTACAAAATTCGAACATTTGCAATGTGGTGTCCAGTCAGACTGAGTTAAATGGAGAGGCAGCAGCCACAGAACTCTTAAAGACTCAGCCTGAGTATTCTAAAAATGAAGCCAAACCTTCTTGGATGGGGAGTCCTCCAGAGTCTGTGTTACATGAACTTAAACACAGCAAGGTGAATGAAAGCATGGCTTCACATGATCATGCTGCACAACCAGAAAAAAAGCCAAACCTGGAGCATACTGAAGGCAAACAAGGAATGTGGCTGGGCCGATTGTTTGGTGCAAGTGTAAATCAAACTAGAAAGGAAGAGTCACGGCTGGTCAAATCGCAGAAAAGCAGGTGAGACTTTTGTTTTTACTTGTTCTCGGGATGTTGGCAACGCTGGCAAGGCCGCATTTATTTATTCCCTGATTGCCCTGAGAAAATGGCCTTCTCCTTGAACCGCTGCAGTCCTTGTGGTGATGGTGCTCCGAAAATGACGTTAGGTAGTGAATTCCAGGATATTGACCCAGTGACGATGAAGGAACAAAAATATATATGTCCAAGTCAGATTGGTATGTGACTTGGAGGGGAACTTGTAGATGACGGTGTTCTCACAACATTGCTACTTTTGCCCATCTCGGTGGTAGAGGTCGCAGGTGCTATTGATGTAGCCTTGGTGAGTTGCTGCAGTGCCTCCTGCAGATCGTACATGGGGGATGGAGGGGCACCAATCAAGTGAACTGCTCTGCTCTGCATGGTATTGATCTTCCTGAGTGTTGTTGTAGCTGCACCTATCCAGGCATGTAGTGAGTATTCCATCACACTCCTGACTTGAGACTTGCAGATGGTGGAGAGGCTTTAAGGGGCGCTACAAACTATTGAAAACCCCACCTTATTGCAGCCTTTCATAAAAGAATGTCACAATTTGAGATGAACTGCACATTTGTTTTCATAGGTTGTAGTAAATCTATTTTTAGTCATCAAATGAATCTAATTTTCTAGTCTGCTACAAAAATTATTTAGCACTCAAGTTTTTTTTGTACATTTTCCTTCTTTCCATTTATAGGGCTTCTGGCCACTGTTCCTCTATAACTGCTGAATTGTGAGCCAATGCTCAGTTGGAGTTGGGTTAATCTGCCCAAATTCAGAGAGATGAGATGTTCATCCCATTATTCTGGGCTGGATTGAAATCCATGTACCAGAAGTGACGAACACTGTTTAATCCTCTGTGCCACCCTCCTAATTGCCAACTTTGAATCAGATGTAACAAATGATTCAGAGTGACTAGCTTTTTAGAGTTTTCACATTCTTCCTGGTGGAGGAAGTGCTTGGCTTCTGACAGCATGGCTGAGATTCTCAACTTGGCATGTGAGGAAACACTGTAGTAAATCGGCATCCCACTGGTCTATGGCACAGCTGCTCTGAATACTGGAGTGCTGTGTCCCTGCACCATCCCCGTCAGAAATATCTGACTAGTGTCCCAGTTACTGTAAACGTGTCTCCATTTCACGTACTCTTTTCTATAAATGTTTTATGTTTGGCGCTCTGATTGAAAAATCAATGAAGGTTTTATATGGATGTACTAATAGATCTTTGTTTCAAAAAATGCACATATTTCTGTCACATCTGTCAGTGTGATTCTGTAAATTTCTAGTAAGTGAAATTTGAGAAATGGGTGACACATTTCTTCAAATTCTAGGATTTTTGCATCAAAATTTATAATTTTATTGTTATTTCCTGGCTTCAGTTACAGGATATTTGTAACCTGGTTACAAACTAGTATAGCACCATGACAGTATTTCACCAGATTTCAAATCATTTTCATAAGTGCTTGCTCCTTGTCAGATTGGACACTAGTGGAAAATGTGCTGGTGTGAAAACCTTAGTTATGAAGCTTGCCTCTGGTGAGGTACAGGTGGAATTTTCTGGCTCTAGTACAGCAATGTTTTTAAAAGCACTGACATGTTTGTTTTTTAATTAGTATTTTCCATTCCTTTTTCTCCAGATTACCTTCTGGCTGGCTAGGACTTGATAAATCAGTGTATGATCTAATGGTGCAGACAGTGGGAACTGGAAAATGGAGAGGACCTCAGCACATAGCAGAACAAATCAACCCACAGTCTGGAGGTAGTCAGCCAGAATCTCGAGAAACAAAAGCTCAGCATGAGCGGTAGTAGTATTTACATTATTTTCCTGAATCTAGGTATTTATGCATTCTGTGTATTAAATAGTTTCACTGGCTGGATTTGTTACTTAAAGTAACAAGACTAGCTTCTCTGATGTTCTGGTGGGTAAAGGCCATGTTCAGTATAGCACTAAGCCATACAAATCGGAAGGTCCCAGATTTGATGCTCAGTATGTCTTGAGTTAGCTGATTTCAATGAGAACAGTAGTTGGGATGCTTTATTTGCCCGATCTTTCATCCTAACTCAGTTCTCTAACACCAAGTATCAGCCTTGTGGCTTTTTTCTGAAGAATTGTTGCCTTTGGGAAGGAAATGAGGAAACAGTAAGAGAGAACATTGTAGGACCAAAAAGTAACAGTTTAGCTGCTTGAGTTACTGTATGTAAATTAGATGCTGGTGAGACAAAAAAAAATGTACTTGGAGTACCTGTAAAAAAAATTTAAATAATTTCAGTATATTTGTTTGTTTCACTAATAAATTTAGAGCACTTACTTTCGAATTTTGTTCTGCACCATTTTCCCCAACTTATTTTCGCACTTGTTTCCTCAGCTCATACACTATTCTCCAGCCAAGACAGGACAGACATGTGATCTGTTTTAAGGCCTCTGGCAATGCCAGTCAAACAGATTTACCAAAAGCATACCAAATTGTCCCCTCTGTCCTTTCCTTCGAGGAAGCAGTTTAGTTCCTCCCACTGACACTACGGTTGAGACCAAGAACTGGCCATGTGAGGAATTATAGGCATTGACCCTTGGTACAGCAGGTGTGCTGCACTGCAACATTATCCTTAAGATTTTTAAAGTAAAAGTTTTTGTGGGTGGGTGGGGGGATTATTAATCCCATTTTTCTGATTGATCCAAAAACATATTTGCATGCATAATCTCACAAATTCATTTAATTTTAAATGTTTCCAAAGTAACCCTATTGTTTTTAAAAGGACCAGCCTTTACAGTAGCCATAATTCTAGGTCACCAGTTATCCTAAATATTTATACTTAAAATTTTGACTCTTGTACTGTTGGCTTATTGAATCACAATAATGATGCATTTCTTGGCATCAGCATTTATAGAGGTTGTACAGTATAATGAATTGCCTGGTGATATCTGTGCACTTGACAGTATGCCTTAATTACTTTTTCTTGCTCTGTTTCATACTCTAGAATTACTGACTAGTTGTAGTTTAGGAGCAAACATTTTGTGCAGATTTCCACCTGTTTTGAGACTATGAAAGTTCAACTTCAGTGAATCATGAAGGAGGAGTGCTGACCACAATTAACTGTCTAAGACTGGGGATGCTGGTGTACCCCAACTGAGATTAGCTAACTCAGTAGAGTGAGAATCACATTGGGTCCTTCCATATGACTGATGATGCATGCTCACTGAGCAATATGGGGAGATCGTATAATAAAAAAAAAATTGTTGATAATCAAAAATATAATTGGACAGTAATTTTAGCTGAGAATCATTAACCACTATTTGAAAATCTGTTTAATTGATTAGATATAACAATATAAAGTTTAGTTAATTTGTTGATCTGTAAAATTGTCAGCTATGCTGGCATGACTTGGATTGCAGGCTGCAGGGGCCAGTGGTTCCCATCACACATAATAAAATCATAAATATAGTAATGCCAGTTGGTACTGCAATGCAGCTTGGCTGCACATAAAAACATCATAATCCTATTCCTAATGCTGAGCAATTTTTCTAATACCCTTTCCCTCCTATATTTTTCATTTTATTAACCTTCATCTGCCACTTATATTCACCATGATCTTGCTTTATATTTGTTGTGTAAAGCAACCTTTCCTTTAGCCACCTATTCAGCTTAATACTGTTGTTACATTTTCTGTTTTTACACTAAAGGTTTTCCTCAAGTACAGCATCACAGGCTATCTATGTAAATGAGCACTCTCTCCCGATGACTGAGTGCGCCTTTTACTTACCCAATATCTAGGCCAATGTAGTGAGCCCAAATGTCAAACGGAGAACCCTTATCCCTCTGTTTTGACTTGCATCATGCACTGCCATGTGCTTTCTTTAACTTCAGAAAGTAGAAGATAAATGCTAACAGGTTGTGATTTGAGCAATAAATACAAAAAGTAGATTTACAATAATTAAAGATTGTACTATTCTCAGAATATCGAAAACTGCAAAGTACTCAACAAAGACACTTTTCCATGCACTGACACTCAACATTTAAAACTGACCCTTGAGACACAGTCCCTTTTGTCTGTTTGCTGCTCCCAAGAAGTCTCTGTCTTGCCTATAAGCTTGATGCCTTCAGAATGACTAACTGGAAAGAAGTTAGCTTCAGATGGAACATTCAAAATCCTTTGAAGGTGTATCCAAACAAAGGACATTAAGAATGTCCGTCTCATAACTATATTAGGTAGTCTGCCATTCAGAGGATTCAAAGTGGCATTTGCCCATTCAAATACACCTGTCAATCAAACATGTACTTAAAAATGATATTTTGGATCTTAAGGTCTGTGAACTGAATGGCTTGTCATGAGGCCAAACTATCCTGTCCCACCTGATTGCTACTGTAGCAAGCCAATTGTTTGCAACAAAATTGTGAAACACAATGGACCAGGCAATCGACCAATGAATTACGTCCCATTTATACCCATGTAGAAGAACCCGTTTTATGTCCTGGGCTGTTGTGTATTGAAAGGGCTGATCATTTTCTGTAAATGAATCTAGATTTTTTCACCATCCATGTGCCATGATGAAAGGAAAATAAATATAATAATACACTGCAGACAAAAATGCTTCATTTTTCTCATATCCTCTTCATATTCACTGTCCTCCCTTCTGCTGGCATATCATCAGCTAAAAAGTGCAACTGTAACAGAATTTTATAACAGATCAAATTGCTTAGGAAACATTACAATTCCACAAGTGCTTCACTTGAGAAAGACACAAATATTCCTAAATGCATTGACTCTCAAATATTTGTAGAGGTCATAGTTTTTCTTGCATGGCTTTGTGATTTACTGAAAAGTTTTAAAACAAAAGTGCAGAATAGGGTGGGATAGTAGAAGGTTAACATGAAAAAGTCATTAATGTTGAGCACTGTGTTATGCGTTCAGCTTTTCAGACACATTTTTACTTTTATTCCTTCAAGAGAAGTGAAAGCACTTTGCCATCACATAGCGACCGAAAAAGGACAACTCAGCTTTAAAAAAGGTGATATTCTGAGAGTGATGTCAAAAGTGGATGCAGACTGGCTGCTGTGTGGCCTTGGTGCTGAATATGGATTAGTACCCTTTACATACGTGACTCATCCAGAAGATGAAGATTATTAATCTGAATGCTCGATAGACTGTGCAATTTTAACTGAGGTGGGTGGGGGAGGGAGAGGGAGAGAAAAAGTAAAAATTGTTGACTTCAGCAAGATTAAGTTGAGCAGAAGAAGCACTAAATTGCCAATATTTCTTTGCTTATTACTTTATTCTTCATTGAGTGTATTCAGTATGCAATTTAGAACCCCAACTAAATAGAATATATTGCTCATCAACTAATTCTCCTTATAGCATTGGTGACTATAAAGCATGCATAGCACACAAACGTTTGTTCTAATTTTCACATGCCTTTAGTAGTAAGCAGCTTTATATTGACAGACTTCCAAGTAAGCGGTACAAAACTAGTAAATATATATATATATATATGTTACAGTTTATATTATTTAATAATGTATATCAAATTTTCATTTAAAATGGTGTAAATCGCATGAATTTGTGAAGTACAAATAACAGGCAGTATTTCTGTTTGTGAAAGACAGTATTGGTGCCTTGATTGGATCTTGTAGGGCGACTTAGCTGCCTACCCTTGCACAGCCATTCTAAGAGAATGTTTAATGTTTGAGGTAGTGTAGGAAGCAATGAAAATATAACAATTTGTAGTAATACATACCTCTGGCTTGTATATATGCAGTCGAAGAAGGTACACCACATTTAGTTTTATTTCCAGACATTCTTTCAATGTGTATTGTATTATTTATTTATTTTGCATATTAATAAAAAGTGCTGAAATGATGGCTTGCGATATAGTGGGTGTATTGTAATCCTTTGCAAGAAATTCTTGGTAAGTGAACAACTTATTTACTTTAATCATTATGCTTCCATCAAAATTTAACATTTAAATTGGTCAGTGAAATTTAAAGGAGCTATCCGCAGTAATTAAAAATCATTAATATATTCAGACTTTGCTTCAATATTCTCTGTTTAAAAAAAAAATCACTTGCAGTTTTTAAAGATTCCCAGCTTTATGCAGTAAGATCTCCAAGGAGCTAGTCTATGCCTACATACATTTAGGGGGTGATTTTGCCAATGGGGACATGATGGAGGGCGGGACTGCTGCTGGTGTACCGCAGGGATCGGTGCTGGGTCCTTTGCTGTTTGTAGTGTACATTAATGATTTAGATATGAATGTAGGAGGCATGATCATTAAGTTTGCAGATGACACGAAAATTGGTGGGGTGGTAAAAAGCGAGGAGGGAAGCCTCAGGCTACAGGACGATATAGACGGGTAGGTCAGATGGGCAGAACAGTGGCAAATGGAATTTAACCCTGAAAAGTGTGAGGTGATGCATTTTGGGAGGACTAACAAGGCAAGGGAATACACAATGAATGGTAGGACCCTAGGAAGGACAGAGGATCAGAGGGACCTTGGTGTGCATGTACATAGATCCCTGAAGGCAGCAGGACAGGTAGATAAGGTGGTTAAAAAGGCATATGGGATACTTGCATTCATTAGCCGAGTCATAGAATATAAGAGCAGGGAGGTTATGATGGAGCTGTACAAAACGCTAGTTAGGCCACAGCTGGAATACCGTGTGCAGTTCTGGTCGCCACACTATAGGAAGGATGTGATTGCATTGGAGAGGGTGCAGAGGAGATTCGACAGGATGTTACCTGGGCTGCAGCGCTTCAGCTATGAAGAGAGACTGGACAGACTGAGGTTGTTTTCCTTAGAGCAGAGAAGGCTGAGGGGGGACCTGATTGAGGTGTACAAAATTGAGGGGCGTAGATAGAAAGGAACTTTTTCCCCTTAGTAGAGGGGTCAATAACCAGGGGACATAGTTTCAAGGTAAGGGGCAGGAGGTTTAGAGGGGATTTGAGGAAAAACTTTTTCACCCAGAGGGTGGTTGGAATCTGGAACTCACTGCCTGAAAGGGTGGTAGAGGCAGGAACCCTCACAACATTCAAGAAGCATTTAGATGAGCACTTGAAACGCCATAGCATACAAGGCTACGGAACAAGTGCTGGAAAATGGGATTAAAATAGACAGGGCTTGATGGCTGGCGCGGACACGATGGGCCGAAGGGCCTCTTTCTGTGCTGTATGACTCTATGCTTGTTGGGTTTTAGTCCTGCCTCCATCGACATCCGGCCAACCCACGCTATTTTCCCTTGATTGACCTTGTTAAGCCCGCCCAGCAGGTTTAGCAGGCCAATTAAGGGAAAGCCGGTGATAGAGAACGTCAGCATATGATGTTTCATTTTTGAGACACGAATTGTCATTGTTTGACAGCTTTGAGAAGCTGTCAACCACTGACATTCTCTGTTGTTTGGTGAGTCCTTGTATTCAAGACTCACCAAACCTATTTCCTGAGCAGAAATCAGATGGCTGTTGCATCGGAGAATGCAGCAGCCATTGTCATCTCTGCCGTGGAGATGCTGGAGCCTCCAGATCCCCAACGATTGAAGCCTGCAGGAAGAAACAAAGGTAAGGAAACTTTTTCTAAGACATTTCACTCACCTCACATACTTACCTCTCCACACTTGCACCCATCACTCACCTCCACAGCGCACTTTTCAAACCCTCTGACCTCCGCTGACCCTGGCGGGGTTTCCCGATGTCAGGAAGCCCGCAGTTGTGTTGGAAAAATGGGGATAATCCTCTTAACTGCCTGTTAACTACCTGTTAACAGGCAGTTAAGTGGCTGTAATCCCCTTTCCGCCTCGAGGAGATGGGTCCCAGCGCGAGTCAGGGACCCACCTCCTGGGAAGATGGCACGGAGGCGGGTTGGGGGCGGGTTCAGTACCCGCTCCCAGTTTCTGCCATTTTCCTGGCAGTCCCGCCTCCCCAGGGCTGGCAAAATCGCCCCCATAGTGTTGTAACCGATATCCTTCTATCTATATAAATATACATAGAAATCTTGCATATAGTATGCATCTGTAGTGCATCACAACTCAAAAGCGGTTGTCCCATCTTAAGGTGTCATGTTTGAAAAATGTTGGTACGGCAAAACAATTACGCTTGGTTGAAATAACCAATATGTGTTAATTGCACTGATTGGCTGAAATACTTCAGAGCACCTATTGATGTGGGATAAGCTGACCTCTACGCCTGAATTCACATTATGTGCTCCTGCCACCCGAAGCACTAATTCATAAAATCCATCCCTATAGTAATTGGAAAAGAAGTAAAATTAGTAGTAAAAAGGAGAGTGACCTGGATTTTTATAATACTTGCATTTATATTGCATAAACTCCATTTCCTAGCCACCGACTCCATCCCTCTCCCTGGGAACTGTCTGAGGCTGACCATACTATTCACAAAACCTTGGTGTCATATTTGACCCCGAGAAGAGCTTCCGACCACATATCTGCACCATCACCAAGACCACCTATTTCCACCTCTAACATCGCTTGACTCTGCCCCTGCGTCAGCTCATCTGCTGCTGAAACTCTCATCCAAGCTTTTGTTACCTCTAGACATGACTATTCCAATGCACTCCTGGCTGTCCTCCCACATTCTACCCTCTAAACTTGAGGTCATCCAAAACTCTGCTGCCCATGGCCTAACTCGCACCAAGTCCCATTCACCCATCACCCCTGTGCTCGCTGACCTACATTGGCTCCCGCTTAAGCAACATCTCGATTTTAAAATTCGCATCCTTGTTTTCAAATCCCTCCATGGCCTCGCCCCTCCCTATCTCTATAATCTCCTCCAGTCCCACAACCCTCCGAGTTATCTGCACTCCTCTAATTCTGGCCTCTTGAGCACCCCGATTTTAATTGCTCCACCATTGGTGGCTATGCTTTCAGCTGCCAAGGCCCAAAGCTTTGGAATTCCCTCCCTAAACCCCTCTTTCCTCCTTTAAGACGCTCCTTAAAACCTACCTCTTTGACCAAGCTTTTGGTCATCTGCCCTAACATCTCCTTATGTGGCCCGGTGTCCAATTTTGTTTTATAACGCTCCTTAGGACGTTTTACTACATTAAAGGCGCTATATAAATACAAGTTATGTCAAAATGTTTAAAATCGCTTCACAAAACGAACTACTTTGGAAGAGCAGTGACTGTTGTAATGTTGGTAAATGTGGTAGCAGTGTCTCACAAACAGCAAAGTTATGAATAACCAGTTAATGTTCAACTGAACTACACAGAGCCAATAGATGGGACCTCGGTTTAATGTTTCTTCTAAAGGGTGGCAGTTCCAACGATACAGCAATCCCTCAGGGTTATGTTGCATAGAGTTACATAGAATTCACAGCACAGAAACAGGCCATTTGGCCCAACTGGTCTATGCTGGTGTTTATGATGCACACGAACCTCCTCCCACCCTCTTCATAAGAACATAAAAATTAGGGGCAGGAGTAGGCCATACGACCCCTCAAGCCTGCTCCGCCATTCAATAAGATCATGGCTGATCTTCGACCTCAACTCCACTTTCCTGCCCAATCTCCATACCCCTTGATTCCCTTAGAGTCCAAAAATCCAACTATCTATTTCAGCCTTGAATATACTCAACGACTCAGCATTCACAGCCCTTTGGGGTAGAGAATTCCAAAGATTCATCTCATCCGATCAGCATTTCCTTCTATTCCTTGCTTCCTCATGTACTTATCTAGCTTCCCCTTAAATGCAGTTATGCTATTCACCTAAACCTCATGTGGTAGCAGTGTCAGCTTAGACTACGAGTTGAAACCCCGATGTGCGGGTGAATGCACAACCTTTCTGACCCAGTAATGAGCCAGGCTGACACTTTTACTATTCTTCAGGGAAAATTAGGATTTCAAAAAACGAGTTTCAGGAGTCCAAAAAGAAAAAAATCCCATAAAACAAAGTTGAAAATCCTGATAAATTTGCCTGGAAAACTCAGGAAAAAGTGAATCAGTAGCAGGAATAACTAATAAAATAAAGTGCGACAATTCTGGAAATTGTAGTTTCAGAAAAGAAATCCCATAAAATCAATAAACAGACACCAATTAAATGTTTTCCCTTCTGAGATGAAATAAGCTCATTCTAAAAGCAGCAGACAGAACTTGGAGCTTCCTTCATTCATGATGCTGAAGGAAACACCAACACGCACTGAAGAAAAGCTGAAACATCCTCTTTGATTAGGACTGACTTAGTTGATCATATTTTTTATATTTATAATGCATACAAAATTCGATATATTAGTCTCTCGTAGATCTGTAACGTTGCCGATGGTAAGTGAGTATATTCGGGAAGGGTGCTGGGTTTGTAAGGATTTATGATGGGTTGTGGAAGCTGTTACCGGGGCTGGGATGGGGAAGTGAGGAATTTGGGGAGAAAAGCAGCAAGGATTTGGGTGGATTGTTGTAGGGCAGTAAATAATAGAGGGTGAAGTATAGACCACTGAGGAAGTGAGTATTTGGAGAGGAGATTGGGATAGTGAATACTTGGAGAGGGGCACATGGGGTAGGGAAAATTCAGATCGGTGGCTGGGGCAAGTGAACATTTGAGGGATAGTAAGTAATTGTGTAGTTAGTATTAGCAGGGAGTGTAGTGGGTATGAGATGATGATGGGGAGGAGGGGGTCATTAGGTATTTGGAAGTGAATAGTTGGGAGATGAGCATTGGTGAAGGAAGTACATACTGAGGAAAAGTGAGTGAAAGCAAAATGTTTCAGTTCCACACAGGTAAAGAGGAGCAGTCTGGGATTGGGAATGGTTAAGAACATAAGAAATAGGAGCAGGAGTAGGCCATTCGGCCCCTCGAGCCTGCTCCACCATTCAATAAGATCAAATGTTTATAGTTTTACATTATAAATTATATTCCTACCTTTGCTTAATTAGCTGGCTGAAGTAGAGTGCTAGCTGAAAACAAGGAAACGTTATGGAGATGAAGTGTCCGAGGATAAGTATTACAACAGAATGGATTTATTGAAAGAGTTGTGCTACAGAATGCAAGAAAGCAAGTGAAAACATGATTCTGGCACCTGCAAATTCCACGGTCACCCAGCCTGTGAAGAGCTTCCGACCACACATTCGCAGCATCACTAAGACCGCCTATTTTCACCTCCGTAACATCTACAACCCTCCGAGATGTCTGCGCTCCCCCAATTCTGGCCTCTTGCGCATCCCTGATTTTAGTCACTCCACCATTGGTGGCCGTGCCTTCAGCTACCAAGCCTCTAAACTCTGGAATTGCCTCCCTAAACCTCTTCGCCTCTCTACCTCTCTTTCCTCCTTTAAGACGCTCCTTAAAACCTACCTGTTTGACCAAGCTTTCAGTCATCTGCCATACTAGCACATTACGTGGGTCGGTGTCAAATTTTGTTTGGTAACGCTCTGTGAAGCACCTAAGTTTTCTTAGGCTAAAGCTGCTATATAAATACAAGTTGTTGTTGTTGTACAAGAGGGATGAGTGAAAATATATTAATGCTACATCTGCACTGCTGCCCAGTACAGACTCATAGTGAGACAAGTGAGTGCTTGCTTTCACAACCTGCTTACATCATGAGAATTCAGAGCTCCAGATATGGTGCTCAGAATGATGAATAGAATGCTGCACCGTAGCCTCCAGCTACCAGGGTGGGCTTCACAGACTACAGACAATGACCATCCTCTTCAGAGTGAGACCAAGTCAGAGATGATGTTACATAGGTGACTGACTAAAAATCACTTCTCGTAGTTGCCAGGATACCAATGCTGTAACAAAAGAAGAAAATCAGTAACTCAAAGTAGCCACAAGTATAACAGGCCTTCAAACTTGGATTAAAACAGGAATAGGCTGTCGCCTTTAATGTGTATGAGAGATGAACCTTGCCACTATTTTGGTGCAAGACAGCACCTTGGTTATATTGTACTTTCATGACTGAAAATGTCAAAACTATGATTTGCCAGATGTTGAAAGCTCTGTCAGTTAGGTACACATAGGCAGCACGGTCTCACATCAAAGGGCCATGTTTCCAAGTTTTTGCTACTCATGGGTAACCATACCTACATACAGTCCCCACCACTTAAAACGTCCATGTTTAAAATGGGCAGTCGCTTGTATCAGCCAAAAGGCGATAACCACTATCCACTTGCATTAACATAAATTTCAAAGTTACAGGTTATAGCGTGTTAATTGCGCCATTTATTTCGGGCAGAAATAGCTGTGCTTACTCACCAGTTTGCACCTCGTTAAGGTGCACTGAATGTTGAAATAAAATTACCACCCCATATTGTAGCAGTAATACTAATTAAGAAGTTATATCAGCAAAGAAATCTTTGCTCATCATTTATATTTACATCATGCTCTGCAAATTAGAGTTGGCATAATTAGCACAATGCTAAATGTGCTGTATGTTTTTTAAATTATGTTGTCTGCTAACAAGCACATAACAGCGGCTTTCGAGTCAAAGTAGAAGGCCCTGGCAGCTGTGGCAACATCCACTTTAAATGTCCTTCAGGCAATACCATCTTATTAAAAGTCATGCTCACCTGCCATAAAGTCTGTCAAATTGTCAGTCATAGCAGGTCAACCCTATATAGGAAAAATTGCAAAGGCAGTCACTTTGCAGTGTTGGGCAAAACAGGCTCAAGACTGAGTTAAATTCTACCTGTGAATTCAGGTCACTCAACTACTCACCTTAGCAACAAAAAAGAGGAAGAATAACAAGATCTTTAAGTAATTTTTTTCTTGATTGTATGCCGTGTTAACTAATCTTGCAACGTAGGAACGTATTGATGAACCCACTATACAGATTCCTGTTTGAAACCCTCCACTCAACAGCACTGAAATGGCCCTGACCAAAGTCGCAAATGACATTTTTTGTGACTAAGCGAGGAACACCATCTCTCCTCATGCCCCCAACTTCCCTGCAGCCTTTGACATTATCCTCCTCCAATGCCTTTCCGCTCTTGTACAGTTCGGTGGGACTGCGTTCACTTGGTTCGGCTCTTGCGTATCCATTACGTAGCCAGAGTTTCTCTACCAATGGCTTCCGTTTTCTCTCCTGCACTGTCACCTATAGAATTCCCCAAGGATTCATCCTTGGCTCTCTCTTTGTCATCTACATGCTACACATGCAGTTATACTGCATCTGCCATGTATTTGCCCACTCATTCAACTTGTCTAGATCGCCTTGAAGCCTCTTTGCATCCTCCTCACAATTCACAATCCCTTCTAGTTTCATGTCGTCAGCAAACTTGGAATTATTACATTTGGTTCCCTCATCCAAATCATTGATAAATATTGTGAATAGCTGGGGCCCAAACACTGATCCCTACGGTACCCCACTAGTCACCGCCTGCCACCCCGAAAAAGACCCATTTATTCCTACTCCCTGTTTCCTGTCTGTTAACCAATTTTCAATCCATGCCAGTATATTACCCCCAATCCCATGTGCTTTAATTTTGCACACCAACCTCTTATGTGGGACTTTATCAAAGGCCTTCTGAAAATCCAAATACACCACATCCACTGGTTCTCTCTTATCTATTCTACCAGTTACATCCTCAAAAAACTCCAGTAGGTTTGTCAAACACGATTTCCCTTTCATAAATAAACAGTGTCCTGTTATCACATCCTTTATAATAGACTCTAGCATTTTCCCTACTACTGATGTTAGGCTAACTGGTCTGTAGTTCCCTGTTTTCTCTCTCCCTCCTTTTTTAAATAGTGGGGTTACATTTGCCACCCTCCAATCTGCAGGAACTGTTCCATAATCTGTAGAATTTTGGAAGATGATAACCAATCCATCCACTATTTCCATGGCTACCTCTTTTAGTACTCTGGGATGCAGATTATCAGGCCCTGGGGATTTATCGGCTTTCAGTCCCATTAATTTCTCCAGCACTGTTTTTTTACTAATACTAATTTCCTTTAATTCCTCCTTCTCAGTAGACCCTTGGCTCCCTAGCATTTCTGGGAAGTTATTTGTGTCCTCTTCCGTGAAGACAGAACCAAAGTATTTGTTTAATTGCTCAGCCATTTCCTTGTTCCCCGTTATAAATTCTCCCGTTTCTGACTGTAAGGGACCTACATTTGTCTTCACTAATCTTTTTCTTTTTACATACTTGTAGAAGCTTTTACAGTCTGCTTTTATGTTCCTTGCAAGTTTACTCTCATACTCTATTTTTCCCCTTTATATGACTCCTCTTTGGATCTAATACTATCCTTAATTTCTTTTGTTAGCCATGGTTGGGCCGCTTTTCCTTTTGTGTTTTTGCGCCAGAAAGGAATGTATAACTGTTGCAATTCATGCATTCGTTTCTTAAATGTTAGCCATTGCCTATCCACCGTCATACCTTTTAATGAAGCTCTCCAATCTATCATAGCCAACTCACTCCTCATACCTTCGTAGTTTCCTTTGTTTAGATTTAGGACCCTAGTTTTGGATTGGACTACTTCACTTTCCATCTTAATGAAGAATTCTATCATGTTATGGTCACTCTTCCCTAAAGGACCCCACAGAACAAGATTATTAATGAACCCTTTCTCATTGCACAATACCCAATCTAGGATAGCCTGTTCCCTCGTTGGCTCCGCAACGTACTGGTCTAAAAAACCATCTTGTACACACTCCAGGAATTCATCTTCCACAGTATTATTGCTAATTTGGTTTGGCCAGTCTATATGTAGATTAGTCACCCATGATTACTGTCGTACCCTTGTTACATGCATCTCTATTATCCTGTTTGATGCCATCCCCTACATTACCACTACTGTTTGGAGGCCTATAGACAACTCCCACCAATGTTTTATGCCCCTTGGTGCTTCTTAGCTCCACCCAGACTGATTCTACATCTTGATTTTCTGAGCCAATATCCTTTCTCACTATTGCTCTGATTTCATCCTTTACTAACAACGCCACCCCACCTCCTTTTCCTTTTTGCCTGTCCTTCCTAAATATCGAATATCCTTGGATATTCAGCTCCCAGCCTTGGTCACCCTGCAGCCATGTCTCCGTAATCGCAATTATATCGTATCCGTTTACATCTATTTGTGCTGTTAATTCATCTACCTTATTACGAATGCTTCGTGCATTCAGATACAGTGCCTTTAGGTTTGTCTTTAACATTTTTAGACATCTTAACATTTTTTGTATTATGGCTCTATTTGTTAGTGCACTCCTTTGTTTGTATACTCTGTCCCTTCCTGACACAATCTGGTTATCCTTACCCCAATCACTTTCCTGCACTGCTTCCTTGTCTTTTCTCTTTAGCATTCTAGATTTCTCCACCGGCACCCTCTCCACCACCCCCCCCGCCCGCCTGCCTTATTTAGTTTAAAGCCCTATCTACCTCCCTAGTTATTCGATTCGCTAGAACTCTGGTCCCAGCATGGTGCAGGTGTAGTCCGTCCCAACGGAACAGCTCCCTCTTTCCCCAGTACTGGTGCCAGTGCCCCACGAATCGAAACCCACTTGTCCCACACCATTCTTTGAGCCACGCATTCATCTCCCTGATCCTATTGACCCTATGCCAATTTGCTCGTGGCTTCGGTAATAATCCAGAGATTATGACCTTTGTGGTTCTGCTTTTTAATTTAGTCCCCAGCTACTCAAACTCTCTCAGCAGAACCTCTTTCTTTGTCCTACCTATGTCGTTGGTACCTATGTGGACCACGACAACTGGATCCTCCCCCTCCCACTCCAAGTTCTTCTCAAGCCCGGAGGAGATGTCCTTTACCCTGGCACCGGGTAGGCATCATAACCTTTGGGATTCACGCTCCTGGCTGCAGAGAACAGTGTCTATCCCCCTAACTATACTGTCGCCTACTACAACCACCTTGCTTTTTACTCCCCCACTTGAACGGCTTCCTGTACTACGGTGCCGTGGTCAGTTTGCTCGTTCCCCCCGCAGTCCCTGCACTTGTCCACAAGGGTTGCAAGAATCTCAAATCTATTGGACAAGTGCAGGGACTGAGGCTCCTGCAATACTACCTCCTGGATCGTCGGACCTGCCTCACTCGCAGTCACACCCTCCTGTCCCTGACCACGTGTCAATTCTAAAGTATTTAATCTAAGGGGTGTGGCTGCCTCCTGGAGCAAAAGGTCCAGGTAACTTTCTCCCTCCCTGATGTCTCGCAATGTCTGCAACTCGGACTCCAGCTCCTCAACTCTGAGCCGAATTTCCTCGAGCCGCAGACACTTACCGCAGATGTAGTCACCCTGGACAAAAATGTTCACAAGCTCCCACGTATTGCAGCAGCAACACATCTCCTGTTCTCCCATTATTTTATTTATTTTAATTAATTAATTCGTTTAGTTTTAATCAAATTATTTACCTTGTTTAGTTTATTAAATTAAGTTTAGTTTTTAAAATTTAGTTATATGTTATCTTAAAACTTAGCCCACAGTCACTACCAATCACTTACCTGTGACGTCACACTGCCGTTTTCTCTTGTTGATGCAGGTCTGCTACTGCTTTTATCCCCGCTCTCGGGCCTCGGTCTGCTCCCGCTCAGGTCCGCTGCCGCTCTGCGGGAGAAGTTAGGAAAAGCAAGCACCTCCTTCCTCCACTTCACCAAACTCCCAGTAGTTCACTCTGCATACATGCAGTCAGCTTTCGCGTGTATGCTGAGGATACCACTCTCAACCCCTCCAATTATTGTCTCTTGGATGAGCCACAATTTAGTTCAGCTAAACATTGGAAAGACCAAAGCCATTGTCTTCGGCCCCTACCACAAACTCCATGCCTCCATTCTTCTCACTAGCCACTGACTCGGGCTGAACTAGAGTGCTTGAAATCTCAGCATTATAATCAACTCAAAGCTGAGCTTCCGACTCCATATCCTCTCTATCACAAGCCATCTGCTGCTGAAATACTCAACTGTGCCTTTGTCACCTCCAGACTCGACTATTCTAATGCTCTCCTGGTCGGCCTCCATTAGTCCCCCCCTCTGTAAACTTCAGCTCATCCAAAAAGCTGAGCCTGTATCCTATTCCGCACCAAGTCCCGTTCACCGATCATATCTGTTCTTGCAGACCTACGTTGGTTTAAATTCTTTCATTGGCTTGCACCTCCCTATCTCTATAGCCCCCTCACCAAATTTTCTATTCTATCTGACTCTGGCCTTTTGGGCATCTCTCGTTCTTTGCCCTTCCATTGACGGCAATGCTTTCAGCAGCCTGTGCCCTACTCTCTCGAATTCCTATACAAACCCCCACACCTCTTCACCAACCTCTCCTCCTTTGAGACCCTCCTTAAAAGCCACTTCAAACCCCACCTTTTTGATCAAATATTTGGTCACCCTTTCTAATATCTCTTACTTTGCTGTGGCCTCCATTTTTTCCTTCTGCCTATGTCAATCAACATGGGATGTTCTTCTCCGTAAAAGGCGCTATGCAAATACAAGTTGTTTAAATGCAAGTCATTCTTAGAGTATAAGTCGGAGGTTAGAAAATAATTTCAGGCAGTTAGAATTTTTTGGATACAATTATCAAAAGATCCTCCCTGACTTGTTTTACATTTAGGTGTCAGCCTTGGCTCAGTGGTAGCACTCCTGCCTCTTAGTCAGAAGGTTGTGGGTTCAAGTTCCACTGCAGGGACTTGAGGATATAATCTAGGCTGACATTTCAGTGCAGTACTGATGGAGTGCTGCACTGTCTGAAGTGCCGCCTTTCAGATGATACATTAAACCGACGCACCTTCTGCCCCCTCAAGTGGATGTAAAAGATCCCATGACACTATTCAAAGATGAGGAGAGTTCTTCTGGTGTCCTGGCCAATATTTATCCCTCAACCAACATCACTAAAACGGATGATCTGATCTTTTGTCTCGTTGTTTGTGGGAGCTTGCTGTGCACAAATTGGCTGCTGCATTTCCCACATTAAAAGGTTGGGAACTAAATATTCCAGGATATTTGACTTTTAGAAGAGACAGGCAGAATGGAAAAGGAGGAGGGGTAGCCCTGATAATAGAGGGAATAAAGACAGAAGAGAGAAAGGATCCTGGCTCAGAAAAACAAAATGTAGAATCAGTTTGGGTGGAGCTAAGAAACAACAAGGGGCAGAAAACACGAGTGGGAGTAGTCTATAGGCCCCCTAATAGTGGTTGTAGTGTCGGGCAGAGTGTAAATCAGGAAATTAATGATGCATGTAACAAAGGTAATACAGTAATCATGGGGGATTTTAACTTTCAGATAGATTGGGCAAACCAAATTTGCAGAAATAATGCAGAGGAAGAGTTCATTGAATGCATTCAAGATAGTTTTCTATATCAGTATGTCAAGGAGACAGGGTTAATTAATAACCTTGTAGTAAAGGAGCCTCTGGGGAGAGTGATCATAATATGATAGAATTTTATGTTGAATTTGAGTCTGATTTAGTAAAGTCCGAAACTAGGGTCCTAAATATGAGCAAAGCAAACTACGTAGGCATGAGAGGCAAGTTGGCTAAGTTAGATTGGGAAATTAGATTAAAAGATATGATAGTAGAAAAGCAATGGCAAACATTTAAAGAAATAATTCATAATTTGCAACGAATATACATTCCCTTAAGGAATAAAAACACCACGGGAAAAATGGTCCAACCGTGGGTAACAAGAGAAAATAAGGTAGTATTAGATTAAAGGAAGAGGCTTATAATGTTGCCAAAAATAGTAAGCTTGAGAATTGGGAGGATTTTAGAATTCAGCAAAGGAGGACCAAGAAATTGAAAATAGAATGAGAGTAAACTAGCGAGAGACATAAAAACAGACTGGAAAAGATTAGCAAAAGTAAATGTAGGTCCCTTACAGGCTGAGACAGGAGAAATTATAATGGGGAATAGGAAATGGCAGAGAAATTAAACAAATACTTTGTGTCTGTCTTCACGGAAGAAGACGCAAAAATCCTCCCAGAAATAGTGGCGAACCAAGGCTCTAGCGAGAATGAGGAACTGAAAGAAATTAGTATTAGTAAAAAAAAAATAGTACTGGAGAAATTAATGGGTCTGAAAGCCAATAAATCCCCTGGACCTAATTGAAGGGATAATTACTAGTCCTAGCCCCTTTAGGGCTACCCCAGATCAGGCGTATTCCTCAGACGTTCACTTTCAACTAAAGTTTGAGGTAGCCGAATCCTAAAGATGCTTAATTGGGTCTAAAGGTCCGGACTATCTCTCCCAAAAGGAAAGGAACAACCTGAAAATGTTACCATCCTCCAGATAGCACTTTTAATAAATTTAGCTAGACTGTAACGTTCCGGAAATTATGAGGGTCCAGAAAACTCCCCCAGAATTCTGCAACTTCTCAGCAAAGAGTGTATAGAAATTGAGTTTGTGAGTTTGATACAGAAGTCTTATGTGAGACAATTCTAAAAATATATAGATTTATTAAAGAACCGACATGTAATTTACAGTTGGTGAGTCAATCGCAACATTAACAGTTCCAAAAAGAGAAAGCTTATAATTCTATTATCAGAGAACCTTATTCTCAAATCTTAACTTCGTTACAGTTTTACAGTTCTTAGTTTTCTACAGGATATCCACCAAAATCAAATACAGTACCTTTGATCCCCGAGGTACAAAGAGTTGGAGACTTACAGAGCCGCCTCTGAAGCCGAGAATCGCTTTGCCCCTTTAAAGCGAGTCTAATATCCCATTTGAGAGTTCAATATTATGCCCTTTTCCAGTGGTATTTCCTTTAAGGTTTTCTGCTGATGTAAGCTAAATGGGGGAGAAATTCAGTATCGCCCCATTTGGGGCACAATTATCGGCCGGGCGCAAAGATTAGCGCCTGGCGCTAATTATCGCCACCGACTGCAAACTTGACTTTTAGCGCCCCTGGAGGTGATTGCAGCGCTAAATCAGGTGCTTCACACCTGTCTTAAGGCGCAAAGGCCGAGGAGCGAGGCGCTACCTCAGAGCGCTGGCGAAGCTCATGTAATGTCAGTCAGCAATGGAACACACACACAATGGCACGGGCCAGTTCTTAAAGGGGATGGTTAATCTTGCTTTCCATCCACATCCTGCTCATTGCAGCCTTGAATCTCGGCCTGGAGAGACTTGCACATCAAATCTGCTGGAAAGAACAATGGAGAGTACCAGGCAAAGAGCTCAGAGTGCAGCCCCCACAGTCTCTTCTAAATCGATACAAGGAATGGCAAATCAAAATGAACCTGCAAAGTGCTGCTCAGTACCCAAAACTCCTTCACACAACGTTGAATCTCTCCAGAAGTCTCTCTCTCTCTCTCTCTCAGAATGCGTAGTTCAAAAATGGCACCAACAATAAAAGGCAGGAAGCGGTCACCTTTAAATAGCGCTCCCCCTTTCCCTTCATGACTGGAGAACGCTCCCCTCAACCTGTCGTTGCTAGCGTCAGGCGGTAAGGCAGGGGGCGCCACTCAATATCCGCTCCGGGGCGATACCGGGGCATTGCGCACACGACTGACGTCACGATCTGCCGGCGCAGGAGATCGTGGCGGTAGTGTTTAGCGCCGCCGCAAAATGTCTAGTTAATTTCGCGAGCGGCGCAAACTTCGCCGCGCCTGGGCGCTAGATGCTTTGCGCCCCATTAGCGCCCTCTTAAGGCGCTAACGGGAGGCGCAACCAACTGAATTTTTCCCCCATTATCTCTTGTCATTTTTCTGCTGACCCCTGCAATTCTTACAGTCACCTCAGCTGGTAGTATTACAGAATTATGTCTCTTCTCTAGGTGTTCGAAGTTTACCTTAAAAAACGGTGTAACAGCAGGTGCATTTTACTTGATGTCATTTTTACGAAGGCAGATGTTTGTGCTTCTTTACGAAGTGTAAATTAGAACACCTTAACCAGGGTGAACCATTGTCTTGTTCCAAAGGTCAGTCTGTCGGGAGCCTTTAACCTTCTGTTTCAATAAGGTTATTGATTCAGTGTCAACAACTATCTTATCTCAATAGCCAGAATGCTATCACAGCTTTTTCATAGTTAGGTTTCTAGATATCCAGACCCAGTTTGTCATGTTTTAATAAGGCCAGAATTCTTTCATAGAATGGTATATTTTTCTGAATAGGTTATATGGCTTATTCCTTCACATGATGACCTACATTCTAGGGTTTTAAAAGAGGTGGCTATAGAGATAGTGGATGCATTGGTTGTCATCTTCCAAAATTTCATAGATTCTGGAACAGTTCCCGCAGATTGGAAGGTAGCAAATGTAACCCCACTATTTAAGAAAGGAGGGGGAGAGAAAACAGTGAACTACAGACCAGTTAGCCTGACATCAGCCGTAGGGAAAATGCTAGAATCTGTTATTAAGGATGTGGTAACAGGGCACTTAGAAAATAATAATAGGATTAGGCAGAGTGAACACGGATTTATGAAAGGGAAATCATGTATGACGAATCTGTTAAAAGTTTTTTGAGGTTGTAACTAGCAGAATAGATAAGGGGGAACCAATGGATGTGGTATATTTGGATTTTCAGAAGGTATTCGATAAGGTGCCACACAAGAGGTCATTAAACAAAATTAGGGCTCATGGGATTGGGGTTAATATACTGGCATGGATTGAGGATAGGTTAATGGACAGAAAACAGAGAGCAGGAATAAACAGGTAATTTTTGGGTTGACAGGCTAGTGGGGTACCACAAGGATCAGTGCTTGGGCCTCAACTATTCACAATCTATATCAATGATTTGGATGAGGGGACCAAATGTAATATATCCAAGTTTGCTGATGATACAAAACTAGGTGGGAATGTAAGTTGTGAGGAGGATGCAAAGAGGCTTCAAGGGGATATAGACAGGCTAAGTGAGTGGGCAAGAACATGGCAAATGGAATATAATGTGGAGAAATGTGAAGTTACCCACATTGGTAGGAAAAATAGAAAAGCAGAGTATTTTTTAAATGGTGAGAGATTGGGAAATGTTGGTGTTCAGAGGGACCTGGGTGTCCTTGTACACAAATCACTGAAAGTTAACATGTAGGTGCAGCAAGCATTTAGGAAAGCAAATGGTATGTTGGCCTTTATTAGAAGAGGATTTGAGTATAAGAGTCTTACTTCAATTATAAAGGGCCCTGGTGAGACCACACCTGGAGTATTGTGTACAGTTTTGGTCTGCTTACCTAAGGAAGGACATACTTGCCATAGAGGGAATGCAACGAAGGTTCACCAGACAGATTCCTGGGATGGGGGGGGGAGGGAATTGTCCTATGAGGAGAGATTGAGTAGACTAGGCCTATATTCTCTGGAGTTTAGAAGAATGAGAGGTGATCTCAATGAAACATACAAAATTCTTACAGGGCTTGACAGGGTAGATGCAGGGAGGATGTTTCCCTTGGCTGGGTAGTGTAGAACCAGGGGTCACAGTCTCAGAATAAGGGGTCGGCCATTTAGGACTGACATGAGGAGAAATTTCTTCACTCAGGTGGTGAATCTTTGGAATTCTCTACCCCAGAGGGCTGTGGAGGCTCAGAAATTGAGTATATTCAAGACAGAGATCGCTAGATTTTTGGATATTAAGGGAATCAAGAGATATGGGGATAGTGTAGGAAAGTGGAGTTGAGGTAGAAGATCAGCCATGATCTTATTGAATGGCGGAGCAGGCTCGAGGGGCCGAATTGCCTACTCCTGCTCCTATTTCTTATATTCTTATTATTACACTTCAAAATTACTTAATTGGCTGTGAAGCGCTTTGGGAGGTCCTGAAAGGCACTATACAAACAACAACAACTTGTATTTATATAGCGCCTTTAACGTAGTAAAACATCCCAAGGCGCTTCACAGGAATATTATAAGACGAAAAAATGAGACCGAGCCACATAAGGAGAAATTAGGGCAGGTGACCAAAAGCTTGGTGAAAGAGGTAGGTCTTAAGGAGCATCTTAAAGGAGATAAGAAAAGTAGAGAGGCGGAGAGTTTTAGGCAGGGAATTCCAGAGCTTAGGGCCTAGGCAACAGAAGGCACGGCCACCAATGGTTGAGCGATTATAATCAGGGATGCTCAAGAGAGCAGAATTAGAGGAGCGCAGATATCTCGGGGTTGTGGGGTTGAAGGAGATTACAGAGATAGGGAGGGACGAGGCCATGGAGGGATTTGAAAACAAGGATCAGAATTTTGAAATCGAGGCGCTGCTTAACCGGGAGCCAATGTAGGTCAGCGAGCACAAGGGTGATGGGTGAACGGGACTTGGTGCAAGTTAGGACATGGGCATCTAAGTTTTGGATTACCTCAAGTTTACGTAGGGTAGAATGTGGGAGGCCAGCCAGGATTGCGTTGGAATAGTCAAGTCTAGAGGTAACAAAGGCATGGATGAGGATTTCAGCAGCGGATGAGCTGAGGCAAGGACAGAGACAGGCAATGTTACGGAGGTGGAAATAGGCGGTCTTAGTTATGCTGCGGACATGTGGTTGGAAGCTCATTTCAGGGTCAAATATGACACGAAGGTTGCGAACAGTGTGGTTCAGCCTCAGGCAGATATAAGGGAAAGGGATGGAGTCAGTGGCTAGGGAACGGAGTTTGTGGCGGTGACTGGAAACAATGGCTTCGGTCTTCCCAATATTAGTATGTATTATAAATGGCTGTCGAAGCCGAGTCAATTACAAGGGGATTAGATAATCAGAGAGTAGCAAAGTAGGATTAGAGTGGATAGCTCCAAGGTTGAACTCGCACAGCTGCAATTGTCCAACTGCTGTCCTGATCTGAAATATTTATGATTACGAACATACAAAAAAAAGTCCAGCGAGTCGGTCTTATACTGTTATGGCGCAACTGAGCATCATGATGATCAACACCCCCACCCACCAAAATCTACATAATCTCCTTATTGAGGGTGAGTGGGCCTTGGTGCAGGACAGGATTCAGGCAGCAGAGTTGTGGTCGAGCTGAATTTTACAGAGGGTGTCAGATGGGAGACTTGCCGGGAGAGAGCATTGTAATAGTCTACTCTGGAGGTGACAAAGACGTTTGCCTGCAGGTGGGGTGAGGCCAAAAACTGAGAAATTCGTCTTTGAGCCCAAAGGCGATCTTAACGAGTTCAAGGAGACCACAATGACCTCGTCATTATCCTCAAATGTTAGTGTGACTCAGACCTAAAGCTACCAGCATGAGAGAAATGCAACAAAAGCAAAATACTGTGAATGCTGGAAATCTAAAATAAAAACACAAAATGCTGAAAACTCTCAGCAGGTCAGGCAAGCATCTGTGGAGAGAGGAACAGAGTTAAGGTTTCAGGTCAATGACCTTGTATCAGAACTGACCAGAAATGTGATTAGGTCGGGGCTACATACATTGCAAACCAAGAGGAACTGCAACCGCCACTACGTTTGGGTGAGGCGGCAGTGAAAACCTGCCGACTGTGGCGATGGAGGCTCTCCGCAGATCACCTGCTCGCTCAGGGCACGTCTGACGTGTCGCACACTCGGATCATGTGCTGATGACGGCTGCCACTTCCGCTTGTTCTCTCAGTCCCGCGCCGCACCAACCAAACGAGGATTGGTGGCGTTTCCTCAAATCCCGCCCCCTACCGTGAAGCTCTCTGATTGGCTGATGCTCGGCATGAAGCGGCCCTAACGGGATGACGTCAGGCTAACGAGCTTGCTGAGTGGCCGGCGCCCCGTCAGTCAATGCAGATGACCAAAGCAGGTTAGTTTCAGTACCGGTGTGTTGCATCAGCTCAGTGGGTGACAAGCGCAAGCGATGGAGACCGAGAAAGTGGCCGAGCGGTTGGAGGCCATGAATGTGGGCGATCAGGTGAGTGTGGGCTCGGCCGGCGGTCCTCCGACTCCTGTGTCCCTATCGCTGGACCGAGCACTTCCCCCCGGGATTGCCTGCTCCGCCCTGCCCTGTGCTTCCCAGTGCGGGGACATTTGCTGTCAGCTCTCCAGTTTATAAATGAAACGTTATTTTCAGTGAACTCTCGAAACATTTGAGCTGTAGCAGCGATAAATTCAGGATCATTGATATTATCCGCCCCTTGGCCGCCAGGTTTCTGCTCATTACAGCTCTGATGATGCCACCTTCCATACCAGTGCTTCCGACATGTCTTCCTTTTTCCTCAACCGAGGATTCCCCTCTACCGTGGTCGACACGGCCCTCGACCGTGTCCGTTCTATCTCCCGCACTTCTGCCCTCACCCCTGCCCCTCCCTCCCGGAACCACGATAGGGTTCCCCTTGTCCTCACCTTTCACCCCACCAGCCTCCACATTCAATGGATCATCCTCCGCCATTTCCGCCACCTCCAGCGTGATCCCACCACCAAACACATCTTCCCCTCACCTCCCCTTTCAGCATTCCGCAGGGACCGCTCCCTCCGCGACACCCTAGTCCACTCCTCTACCACCCCCAGCACCCCTTCCCCTTCGCCCGGCACCTTCCCGTGCACGCGCAGGAGATGCAACACATGCCCTTACACCTCCCCTCTTCCCACTGTCCAGGGCCCCAAACACCCCTTCCAGGTGAAACAGCGATTTACTTGTACTTCCTGCAATTTAGTATACTGTATTCGCTGCTCACGATGTGGTCTCCTCTACATTGGGGAGACCAAACGCAGATTGGGTGACCGCTTTGCAGAACACCTCCGTTCAGTCCGTAAGGGGGACCCCGAGCTCCCGGTGGCCTGTCACTTTAATTCACCGCTTCACTCCCACTCTGACCTCACCGTCCTCGGCCTATTACACTGTTCCACGGAAGCGCAGCGTAAGCTCGAGGAACAGCACCTCATCTTTCGTTTAGGCACGCTACAGCCCTCTGGACTCAATATCGAGTTCAACAATTTTAGATCATAACCTCAGCTCCAATCACATTTATATTTTATTTTTTCCACCCTTTTATTTGCCCCCCCCCCACCTTTTTTTTCCTCCTAGAAGCTGGCAGCTGTCCTTCATTCTGCCAGTGGATTTCACACTTCTTTCAGCCTTAATCTGTCACATTAACACCACCTCTAGCCTTGCATATCTCTTAATGTCTCTTAATGTCTCTTCATCTCCCCCTTTGTTCTTTTATCCCCTCCCCCTTTTCCCAGCTTTACTCTGGCCTTAAATCTATTTGATTTCCGGCTCTTCACAGTTCTGACGAAAGGTCATCGACCTGAAACGTTAACTCTCTTTCTCTCTCCACGGATGCTGCCTGGCCTGCTGAGTTTTTCCAGCGTTTTCTGTTGTTATTTCAGATTTCCAGCATCCGCAGTATTTTGCTATCGACATAGTCAGAGTCATTGAGTCATAACGGTACAGAAGGAGGCCATTCGGCCCATCGAGTCTGTGCCGGCTCTCTGTCGAGCACTCTGGCTGTTTGGACGAGGATTGTCGGTCAGCAACAAGTACAGATCTGGTGCATCGGTGATACTGATCGTAACGAAGTTTCAATACTTTAATGGGTGATAGTCTGGGGACAGTTGTTTCATTTTCCAGTTTGCTCTTCCTTCTGTATCCTTGCTGTGATACCGTCCCGCAGATGCAAACCGCCCCCTCGTACATCATTGTGGAAGCTTTGCTAGGGAGTGGTGACTGTTTATTCACCTGTGTGACACATCACAGCTGATCCCAACATGTGTATTCTTTCAGCAAGGCTCTCTGAATATGGTTCAGGAGTGGTTTTCCTCTTTTTATCCCAGGCATACTGAGGAATTGTAGTGAGGACCTCTGCACTAGCTGGGATTAGGATTGCCAACTCTAGTTGGAGGCAGTCTTTGAGGTAACGTCTGCAAATGTTATTGCATTCACCTTGTAAAGGTTGGGAGCCCTGTTGTTGAGTACCTTTGTTCGTGGTTTCGTGCCAGCAGTTGTTGTACGAGAAGTTCTGAGAACTCGTGAGCAGATGATGAATGGAAACTCAAGGTGAGGGAGTTATTCGCAGGGGTAAACTAGAGGCACTTTGGTTCCACCATTGACTAAGTTATTAAACTAAGGCTGTACGTACCTGCTCTGATGGCTCAGACAAACATTATCTGGTAGCATCTGACCAGCAGAAAACTCTCTCAGGCCAACGTTCCTCTGGCCACAATCGCATATATACCAAAGAAGCTAATGTAACACCCTTATTTAAAAAGGGCAGTAGACAGAAGGCTGGAAACTATAGACTGGTTAGCCTAACATCTGTGGTAGGTAAAATTTTGAAGTCCATTATTAAGGAGACAGTAACGGGACATTTGGATAATCATAGGGAGGTATTGCTTCAGTTGTACAAGGTATTGGTGAGACCGCACCTGGAATACTGCATACAGTTTTGGTGTCCATACTTAAGAAAAGACATACTTGCTCTCGAGTCAGTACAAAGAAGGTTCACTCGGTTAATCCCGGGGATGAGGGGATGGACATAATGAGGAGAGGTTGGGGAGATTGGGACTATACTCATTGGAGTTCAGAAGAATGAGAGGCGATCTTATTGAAACATATAAGATTGTGAAGGGGTTGGATCGGGTGGATGCGGGGAGGATGTTCCCGATGATGGGTGAAACTAGAACTAGGGGGCATAGTCTTAGAATAACGGGCTGCTCTTTCAAAACTAAGATGAGAAGGAACTACTTCACTCAGAGGGTGGTAGGTCCATGGAATATGCTGCCCCAAAAAGCTGTAGAAGCTATATCATTACATAAATTTAAAACAGAAATAGACAGTTTCCTAGAAGTAAAGGGAATTAAGGGTTACGGGGAGCGGGCAGGAATTTGGACATGAGTCTAGGTTTGGATCGGTCATGGCCCTGTGGGTAGCGTAGCGGGCCCAGGGGCCATGTAGCCTGATCCTGCTCCTATTTCGTGTGTCCAATTCTGTTAGGTTCAGGAGATGGTTCTGTGATAGTAGATTGGCGGTTAGGATCAGATCAGCCATGATCTTATTGAATGGCGGAGCAGGCTCGAGGGGCCAATTGGCCTACTCCTCCTCCTATTTCTTATGTTCTTAAGTCACTGCACTTCAAAGTAACTCGTCGCATTTGAAGTGTTTTGAGACATGCAATGGATACAGTAAGGCGCTATATAAATGCAAAGGTTTATTTATTTTAAAATTATTCTGAAGCTAGTTCTTTCACTAAAAGTATGAAAATAGACTGAAATTGTACAAATAATGAATAGTTATACTGGTAACACTCAGATTCCCCTCATAATTAACAGTAATACAACTAACTGATGATGTAAGGATTTCAGGGTACTCACCCTTCTATCCTAGTTTTGCAATGGATTCGGACCTGACACCAATAGGTTACAATTAGTCTTTTATTTGTCACACAGCAGAGATCAACACGACAACAGTATCTCAAACAGTAGTTTACAGTACCAAATGGTTTTATATTACCACCCGGTCACTGGACAGAGTTTGCGTGGGTCGCCTCCCTCTCCTCTCCTAGCCAGGAAGGTGTTAGGCTGAAGCCAACATGTATTCACCTTTCGCAGTCTGTAGTCGATTCAGGGTATTCTCCATCTCCGTCGAATGCTTAAGAAGCCCCACTTTTATAATCCTTTTCCTTGACCACCTAACCTTATTCAACCACTCACTAGTTGCCCTAGGGTCTCCATTTCACCTATTCGTCTTTGCACGTATCTTCCCCCCCCCCCAATATCTTGTCTGACACCTTCAGTCTCAGTGTCTCTTTCTGTTCCTTCTCGACCCGTGTATGGCATAGACTTCGCAAGACATAGCTATTTTTGGTTATTGATTAAAACCTGTGGCCTGCTTTTTGCAAAACGTATTCGTTTTTGCACACAGCTTAGCTTTGCAAAATAAGGATGTAGAAGCGTTTGACCCAATGCTTTTATCTCTGCACAAACCTGATTTAATCTCGTACCCCATTTCTACAGCAACATAGCTGCGCTTTGCATGGTCTTAAAAATCCATAAAGCTTATATTTTCTGCGTTAACCCTGTACATTCTTACAATGTAACTGGTAGTAATAGGTGTAACACTCTGATATCCTACCTGTAACTAGTAATCCTATAACTTGCTGATATTCACCCTGATACTACAGCCAGAAGCCTCCTGTACTGCATAATGTATTTTTCAAATTTTGATTATTTTTTTCTGTGCTTTCAGCTTAAAGTTATGTCCGCGAAACATAAAGAAGGAAGTAAGAAGAAAACTGTTAAAGAAGGTGGCGATACAAAGAGAACAGAGGTGAGAATTATTTGTATTTACCTTTTGTACAGAACAAAAACTATGGTACAATGCAGCTGTTGGTAATAATAATGGTTATTGACAATATTTTTAGTTTCTGATGCAGATTAACAAGAGCTGGTCTGAAATTCTTTGGAATTTAATTCTTTTGTTTATATTATGTTGGGTGTGCACACACTGCACCACATGCCACAAAGTGATCATCCTCCCTTTATTGCATCAGTCTATTTTCATACTTTTAGTGAAAGAACTAGCTTCAGAATAATTTTAAAATAAATAAACCTTTGCATTTATATAGCGCCTTACTGTATCCATTGCATGTCTCAAAACACTTCAAATGCGACGAGTTACTTTGAAGTGCAGTGACTTCTTTGGTATATATGTGATTGTGGCAGCTGTTTTGCGTGCAACATTCCATAAACAGGAATGGGATAAGCAACCGGTTAATCTTGTTAATCAAGGAGCCAGAGAGAGCTTCCTGCCATTCAGATGCTCCCAGATAATGTTTGCCTGAGCCATCAGAGCAGGCATGTACAGCTTTAGTTTAATAACTTAGTTGAAGGATGGCACTTCGCAACAATGTAGTACACTCATTATCGTAGTTGTCAACCTAGATTATATGCTGAACTAGTGGAAGGGGGCTTAAAGTCACAATTTTCTGACCTGTAACATTTTTACCCACTGATGCAAACTGGGACTTGAGCTTAAATAGGAGAGTGAATAGAAGAGTAAGACTGAACAACAGTGTTCATTATCTACTCTGGCTATTAACACATTTGCTTAACGCTGAGAATCCTGAATTAGGAAATAAAGCAAAATTATTGGTGAGAAATTTTGTGCTGAATGATCATGCAGTAAGTGGGTACTACAAACTTTAAAAAATAGTAATATATTTGACTCTTCCTGTTTGTTCAGCACTTAATTCCTGTGTCACGATTGACTACACTAGTTTACTAAGGAGGTGGATGCTGACAAAATATCGGTAGAAGTGGAAAAGGTAGAAGCAATGGAAGGGGTGAAAACTGATAGACAGGATATACTGGAAAGGCTGGGTATGCTTAGAGTGGACAAGTCGCCTGGTCCAGATGGCTTGCATCCCAGGTTGCTAAGGGAATTGGGATAGGAGATAGTGGAAGGGCTGGCCATCATTTTCCAATCTTCCCTAGATGCGGGGGAGGTGCCTGAGGATTGGAAAGTGGCAAATGTGACACCATTGTTCAAGAAAGGGTGCAAGGACAATTCTAGTAACTACAGACTGGTCAGTTTAACATCAGTGGTGGGTAAAGTTTTAGAAACAATAATCAAGGAAAAAATTAACGGGCACTTGGAGAGGTTTAAGCTAATTAAGGAGAGCCAACATGGGTTTGTAAAAGGCAGATCATGTTTGACTAATCTAATTAAATTTTTTGATGAAGTAACAGAGGATTGATGAAGGGAATGCAATGGATGTTGTCTACATGGATTTTCGGAAGGTGTTTTGACAAAGTACCACATAGAAGGCTGGTTAACAAAATTGAGTCTCATGGAATAGGTGGGTCAGTGGCAGCTTGGATAAGGAATTGGCTTAAGGACAAAAAATAGCGAGTTGTGGTAAATGGCTGTTTTTCAGACTGGAGGATGGTAGACGGTGGTGGTCCCCAAGGGTGAGTGCTGGGGCCACTGCTTTTTTTGATATATCTATCTATATCTATCTCTCTCTCTATCTCTCTCTCTATCTCTTTATTCCTGGATATTGGAATACAGTAGAATTTCTAAATTTGTCAATTACACCAAACTTGGGGGTGTGGCAAACAGTGATGATCTCATTCGACTGGAACAGGACATAGAAAGGCTAGCAGAATGGGCAGACAAGTGGCAGGTGGAATTCAATACAGAGAAGTGTGAGGTGATGCATTTTGGCAGAAGGAACAGGGAGAGGCAATATATACTTAATGGCACAGTTTTAAAGAGTGTGCAGGGATAGAGGGACCTGGGAGTTAATGTGCATCGGTCCCTGAAGGTGACAGGACATATTGAGAGAGTGGTTAGCAAAGCATATGGGATCTTGGGCTTCATAAATAGAGGCATTGAGTACAAAAGTAGAGAAGTTGTGCTGAACCTTTAGAAAGCGCTGGTTAGGCCACTACTGGAGTATTGCATCCAGTTCTGGTCACCACACTTTAGGAAGGATGTGAAGGCCCTTGAGAGGGTGCAGAGGAGATTTACCAGAATGGTTCCAGGGATGGGGGATCTTGGCTACAAGGACAGGTTGGAGAAGCTGGATTTGTTTTCATTAGAGCAAAGGAGGTTGAGGGATGATTTGATAGAGGTGTATAAGATTATGACGGGTTTGGATAGGCTAGACGGGGAAAGGCTGTTCCCACTAGTTGATGGTACAAGGACTAGGGGACACAGATTTAAGGCTTTGGGCAAGAGATACAGGGGGATGTGAGGAAAAACTTTTTTACGCAGCGAGTGGTGATGACCTGGAATTCGCTGCCGACGGAAGTGGTGGAAGCGGAGACACTCAATGTTTTCAAGGGGAGACTGGATAGGCACTTGAGAGAAATAAACTTGCGGGGGAATGGGACTGACTGGATTGCTCTACAGAGCGCCGGCATGGACTCAATGGGCCAAATGGCCTCCTTCTATGCCGTTATGACTTCTGTTGCACCTCAGTGTTTAAAAAAGGACTTCCATTTGTATAGTGCTATTCACATTCTCAGAATGTCCCAAAGTGCTTCACAGCGTTATTTTCTGAAGTGTAGCTACTATTGTTTTGTACGGGTAAACCGCAATGAGATGAATAACTAGTTAACCTTTTGAGTGGTATTGGTTGAAGGATGGATGTTGGCTAGGACATTAGGCGAGCTCGCTGCTCTTTTTCAAAAAAGTAAGTGTCGTGGAATCTCTTGCATCCACTTAAACTAAGGCCCATCCACCTGTTTAACATCTCATCTGAAAGATGCATCTGACAATGCAGTACTCCCTCTGTACTTCACGTGAAGTGTCTACACTCAAGTCCTGGAGTGGAACTTGAACCCCAACCTCTCTAGCAAACTGAGCTGAGAGGCCTGACACTTTACATTTAAGCTGTAACGTTTGTATACTTACTATTGCACTTGGCTTTCAGTCCTGCTAAAGAAGGTGGCACTGTGATGCTGCAAGAATAGACTGAGGCTGCAGTCCTCGTCTATGTACCAACAATGAGGGTGCCAGATGCAGGAGTCAAACACTTGCAACTTTATTAAGGGTTACATGAGCATATTCACAGACAACACCCAAGGTGGTGCTTTGCTGTAGCAGATCACATGTTAGTTGTTGTGCTCAACATTCTAGACCTCTCTTCTGTTTTAGCTTCTAACCTCACAGTACAATTTCACCATTTTTATAGCTCTCTGACTACATTACTTCATCACCAGCTTGTACCAGTCTTTGAGGAAATTCCTGGCTCTCTAAACAACTGTCATGGTCCCAGGGCCTAGCAGGCTGGTTTTTAGTTAAGCAAAACATGGAATGTATCTATCGTGACTACACTACAGATAAGTTAGTCTCTAAGCATGTATGAATTTGTGAGAAAGTTCAGAAATAAATGTGATCTGGTTATTGTTTAACTTCAATAAGGCTGTTTGTGACCTCTGCCATTTTGAGCCACGCTCTACAGGCCCGTAGCCTTGGGGCTAATACAAAATGGATTCCTTACCTGCTCTCGATCTCTTAACAGTGCTATGCTTCATCTATCTCAACAAATGAATGTACCATAAAGAAGAGTACAAATGCCTGCTTGTTTCTGATTGAGGTGGTATTGGAAGGCTACTGGCAAAATTACGTAATTTTCACTTTTCTACCTCCTCCCTTTAGTTGGATCCATGGCCGGCTTATATCAATGAACGTCTTGAACTGTACAACAAACTCAAAGCAGAAAGTGACTCTATTTTAGCAGAACGTGCTTTGAAAGAGAGCAAACAAATAACAATTACTCTACCAGATGGAAAACAAGTACAGGGAGACTCCTGGAAAAGCACCCCTTACCAGATTGCCTGTGGAATTAGGTAGGGTACTTGCGTCTGTACTGAATGTTTCTTTTATTACTATATTGCAGTAGAACCAGTAAAGATCTCCATTTAAAGAAGAAAGAGCTGTGGAAAGAATACAGAGAAGATATACTAGAATGAGAAGGAAAAGTTGAAGATGGGTGTACAAAATTGTGGCTTTTCTCACTGAAATGGAGAGGGTTAAGAGATCTAAGATCTATGGAATGCATTACTACAATTGGCTATTGAGGCAAAGACAAGAACATTGTTTAAAAACAAATTTGAAAAGGAAGAATATAAAATGATGCAGCAAAGGGGCAGGCTAGGCTAATGATTTAGCTGGCCTGAATAGTCTCCTGTACTGTGAATTCTAATTTGATATGTAAATTTATTGTGGCTAAAACTCTCTTCAAATTTCTTCCACCTGATTTAGTATACAAGTTTATTAATGGAGATTCAATTTGGTTATGTGCCTATTTCTTGGAATGTAGAAGATGAACGAATCAAATGGCTTCTTAAAGTACTTCAAATGTTTTTATCCATCATTTTTCCCCTTAACCAGCCACCTGCACGTAGGTAAAAAATTATACAATTTATGATGCTACTAATGATGGACTTTCAGAAGGCTTTCGATAAGGTCCCGCATAAGAGATTAGCGTGCAAAGTTAAAGCACATGGGATTGGGGGTAAGGTACTGACTTGGATAGAGAACTGGTTGGCAGACAGGAAGCAAAGAGTTGGAATAAACGGGTCTTTTTCCGAGTGGCAGGCAGTGACTAGTGGGGTAGTGCAGGGATCGGTGCTAGGACCCCAGCTATTCACAATATATATTAATGATCTAGACGAGGGAACTAGATGTAATATCTCCAAGTTTGCAGATGACACAAAGCTGGGTGGGCGTGTGTGCTGTGAGGAGGATGCAGAGAAACTCCAGTATGATTTGGACAGGTTGGGTGATTGGGCAGATGCATGGCAGATGCAGTATAATGTGGATAAATGCGAGGTTATCCACTTTGGTGGCAAAAACAGGAAGACAGATTATTATCTGAACGGCAATAGATTGGGAAAAGGGGAAGTGCAACGAGACCTGGGTGTCCTTGTGCATCAGTCGCTGAAGGTAAGCATGCAGGTGCAGCAAGCGGTTAAGAAGGCAAATGGTATGTTGGCCTTCATAGCAAGAGGATTCGAGTACAGGAGCAAGGCTGTCTTGCTGCAGTTGTACAGGGCCTTGGTGAGACCACACCTTGAGTATTGTGTGCAGTTTTGGTCGCCTTATCTGAGGAAGGATGTTCTTGCCATGGAGGGAGTGTAGCGAAAATTCACCAGACTGATACCTGGGATGGCAGGAATGACGTATGAAGAGAGATTGGGTCGATTAGGCTTATATTCGCTAGAGTTTAGAAGAATGAGAGGGGATCTCATTGAAACTTATAAAATTCTAACAGGACTAGACAGACTAGATGCAGGAAGGATGTTCCCGATGGCGGGGGAGTCCAGAACCAGGGGTCACAGTCTAAAGATAAGGGGTAAGCCATTTAGGACTGAGATGAGGAGGAATTTCTTCACCCAGAGAGTGGTGAACCTGTGGAATTCTCTACCACAGAAGGCAGTTGAGGCCAATTCATTAAATATATTCAAGAAGGAGTTAGATATATTTCTTAAGGCTAAAGGGATCAAGGGATATGGGGAGAAAGCAGGGACAGGGTACTGAATTTGGATGATCAGCCATGATCTCATTAAATGGCGGAACAGGCTCGAGGGGCCGAATGGCCTACTCCTGCTCCTATCTTCTATGTTTCTATATTGCTAATCGTTGCTGCTTAGCTTGCCATTAAAATTCCATTGGAAATATGCATATTGGGTTTCGCCCCTGAGGCCCAACCTCTGTCAGGGACCTGGGTATTAGTTTACCTGGCCATGCTGACCTGCTGTGACCTGTACTCTGCCATTTAGCTCCTCTCCCTACACCTCCTGATGGTGTACTTGACTGTCCTGTTCCTGGCTATCAGAGCCACTGTTGAACTGGTTAGTTGCCTCATTTTTATTTGTGGGAATGTTGTTGGCATAGATAATCAGTACATTTCAAAAGGTAATTCATTGTGTGAAGACGTTTCCATATGGAAGGCACTATACTGATGCAAGTATTTTTACTTAATTTAAAGAGAATACTTACTCTTGTATACCATTTTATTTTGTCTGTGTGTGTGTTTAATCCAGTCAGGGTTTAGCTGACAATGTGGTTGTTGCTAAAGTAAATGGAGTGGTTTGGGACCTGGATCGACCACTGGAAGGAGACTGCAGTCTAGCATTGCTCAAGTTTGATGATGAGGACGCTCAGGCTGTAAGTAATGTGTGTTTACAACTATGCTGAAACATCAATGATCAGCCATAATCGACAGGTTTTCCCCTTGGCGAATAAGCAAAATTGTCAACTAATTAGGTTATAGGTTACTGCCAATAAAAGTTAAAACCCAGATCTCTGGCCTTACCTGAAGTAGCAATGCAACACTTAAAGAATGCCAACAAAAGGCACAACTCCGCCATACCTGAATCCCTAACCTGACTGACCCAAGAGATTTTGTGCAGCAGGCTTTATTTTGTATGGTTCTACAAAACGTGTTACTCAGCATGAACCAAAGCAACCCAATTCTAGCCCTGACTTGAAGTGTGCACAAAATCTTTACTCGGTTTACTTGAATATGTACTTGAAGTACCGTAACCTGCAAGGCTGCGGACCAAGAGCTAGAAAGTGGAATTAGGCTGGATAGCTCTTTTTTTGGCCGGCACAGACACGATGGGCTGAATGGCCTCCTTCTATGCCGTAAATTTCTATAATTGTAGTTGTAGTCCAACAATTGAAAGACCTAATTGGCCGGATTTTGTGGTCAGCGGCGAACGACTGGCGCGAGCCGTTCATTACACTTACACTTGACCACACACTTTCTATGGGATTTTTGCACTGGAATTTACGGTAAATTCAACAGCCAAAATGGCGCGATGCCCGCTGCAAGGGATCTGAGATCTGTGAACAGGAGAAGCAACTGTGCATCTCCCTAACCAATCAGATTGAAGAATAGTTAATGAGCAGTGCAGAGTCTCAACCAGCAAGTGTCAGTTAGAATATAGATAGATGTCTGTCATTGCACAATATTTGTTTTATTCCTATGAAGAACTTTTTTTTGTGTGCTAGGTGTATTGGCATTCTAGTGCCCACATATTGGGAGAGGCCATGGAACGAGTCTTTGGAGGGTGTCTCTGCTATGGACCACCAATTGAAAATGGATTTTATTATGACATGTTCTTGGAAGATGAGTATGTTTCAGTTAATAATCTATTTTATTCATGGTTTTTAGTTCTGATTATCTGTTCAATAGTAAATAAGATTATGATTTTAATTTTTACAAAAATCTTTTTACAACAGCGGTGTCTCCAGCAATGATTTTCCAGCTCTAGAAAATCTATGTAAGCGTATTATGAAGATAAGCAACCATTTGAGAGACTTGAAATAAAGAAAGAGACTCTTCTGGCGATGTTCAAGGTACACTGTCTTTTTTTTACCCTTTTCTGGTAATTTATACCATGATAGAGGTTAGACTGGCAGTCTGTTTCCATGCTTCTGCTCATTGTGTTTTGAATTAGCTGGTTGGAAGTGCACAAGCAGTTTAGTGCATGATGTCCTGATCAGCGGATGCTTTAAAGAATAGGATAAGGCAGTGTTCATTGGAATCTCCCCATTCCACTATGGAATAAAGAATTAAGTTTTATCTTTTTTTAAAGGAAGTGCCACAAACCTTACTGACCAGAGTCACCAACACCTCTGATGCTTCTGAGCTGAAGCATGAGATGGTGATGTTTTCTTGTTCAACCCCAGCTTCCATGCCCCATTCTAGTGAAATTAGAGGTATTTCTAGGAACTAAGGCTGTTTTGAAGAAATGGCGTTCTTCATCTCAAACTTTAGGATAACGACCTGCCTCTTCACAGGAGGCCAGCCATTGAATGGTGAGTTTATATTAAAAAAAAACTTCAGGCACTTCTTAAATTTGTGATGCCTAATTTTCCAATAGGTATTTGAGGGTTAATGATTACATAGGAACAGTAGACCAGATTTCAATTTCATTTAAAGGAGTTTAATCCAGAGAAATTTTTCCCAATTAGTTTTGCGCCTGCAACAGCTGAATAAATGAGCACACTTGTGCCCTGTAAAATAGATACATGACTTGGGAAAGTTGCTTTACCAAAAAATAAACTGCCGTTTTCTTGTCTGACAACATGAGCACAATGTGGAAAATAGGTTATGTAGCCTAAAATTGCTCTCTATTTTTGATTTAGCTGCCACTCCTCAATGTATATCCTGTGCTGATCCTAATTCATACCACACTCCTACTCGGAATGCGGGCGTCACTGCACAGGCTGGCATTTGACCATTCCTAGTTGACCTGAGTGTGTATTTTTAATACATGGAGTGGCTTGCTAGGTCACTTCAGAGAGTGGTTAAGAGTCAACCATGTTGGTGTGGGACTGGTCACATATAGGCCAGGTAAGGAAGGCGGGTTTCCTTCCCTAAAGGACATTAGTGAATCAGTAGGGTTTTTATGACAATCTGCCAGCCTCATGGTCACTTTTTACTGATGCCGCTTTTTTAAAAATTCCTGTTTTTAAAAAAACAAACTGAAATCAAATTCTCAAACTGCTATTATGGGAATTGAACTCCTAGACTCTGGATCTATTAGTCCAGTAACACAGCCCTACATTACTACATGCCGGCAGTGGACTCGTTTATTTGGGGGTCGATTTTGAAATAACCACTTCCATGGGGCAGGTGGTGTGCGGAGGGAGTCCAATGGAAACGGTCCAAGACCCGAACCATTTTCACGGTGCGCTACCAGTTGAAGAGACTCTGAAATCCAGCAGCTATTCTGCAGAGCCCAGCTGGTCTAAGTTTGGAGGATGGGAGCAGGAGGCAGTGGCAATCATGAGGGGGGCTTGTGCATAGTGGGAAGGGTGGATTTTTGTGGAGCAATCATTTTTATATTTAAAAAAAAGAACCTTTTTCTTACCAGTTATTGAGCGCTGGTTAGGCCACTATACACCAAGTATGGGTGGGGCAAGAAGATAGAGTGTGCACAGCGCACTCTTCACTCGTTGGTATTTCAAAATTGATCAGGGTCTTAGTCATGTCATAGGGCCCTGATTTGCATGGATTAACAAGGCTCCCATCTATTTCTGGCAGGAGATTGATCCACCCATATCATGGCAGTGACGGACATAGACAGGAATGGGGCAATAAATGTTGCACTACCATTTTCATGCTCTACTGTCCCATTCCCGCCTGATGTGTGGGAGGATGTTAATAGACCCCGTTGTCTTCTGATACTTGTACATATTTCCCAAGGATAATTAAGAGATCAGAAGGAGTCCGTCTGAGAAATAATCTTAATACATTCACCACTGTGTCCAAACAAAATTAAGTTATTTAATAGGAATTTTTGACATTTTGGAACTGATCCTGGTTTTCACTAATTCAAGAGGATGTAGATATTGAAGCAGGAGTTAGATGTTCATTCTCTAGTTTTTACTTGGACTTGTCGCTGATTATATTCCACTTCATTTCTTTTCTTTTAATTTTTAGTATAACAAATTCAAGTGTAGGATTCTGAATGAGAAGGTGAATACTCCAACTACAACAGTGTATAGGTAAGGAGCAGAGCTACTGTGGTGATTTGGGAGGTTTTGTTTGGGAATATTAAGGTAGCTTTGAATAAATTTATTCATAAAGCACGTCACTTTCTGATGCAAAGAATGCAATTTTTTTAGTACAAGGTATATAAAAGAAAATAGTAAACATCAATATTAAGAGATGCTGATCTGGTGACACAGATGATAATGAGAAATGAGTGATGCAGTGATTTGACAATGACATTTCAACTCTGAGGCCATCGTTCAAGTTCAGTCCAGGCTCATTTGAATGTATCCTACCTGCAGGCTGTAAATGTCCTACATGAAGTGAGGTTTGGCTCACAGCATAAAACATGACTTGTCAATAAAATGTCAATCTCACTCAGAGGTCATAGGATACATGGTGTTGGAAATGGAAAATTGTCACACTGGTCTGTCTAATGTTTGTATGCCTGACCTGTGGGTGCTTAATGCCGATTAAAATGGAAAGTGCTGTAAGATCTTAATGATCTGAGCTCTTGGACAAGACACCAATAGGCAGTAGCCAGTATGTTTGAGCAATAGATCAAGATTTATTAAGCTTGCAGCGTAATCAATACTTAACAAAAGGCGATAGTTTTAACGAGTAGCTCGCAGCCCTTGGTGTCTCGAACCTCTCGGACACAGATGACATCGTCTTAAGTCTGTTCCTTTGTTCTCGCAGTAAGTCTGTGTAAAGTTGTTCTTTAAGTATCGATGTTTTAACCCTTTTCTTATCAAAAGTTAGTTTGGCCAGTGTCCATATATGGTCTTTAACAAAATCACCTTTTTTAATTGGTTCTAATGGTCAAAATACCATTGTCACTCAGACTAAGGTAGCATTCCCGCCTTTCCAGTATTTTTCCGTCAACCCTATCCTGCTGTCTTGTTATCTTGTTTATAGTTTTTCACCCCATTGGAATTTACCATATCTCTCATTTCCTGCCTCCTTGGTACAAGGCCTTTGTACCAAGGGCCCATATCAGCGCTGTTTCACTAGTCTGGAGGTATCCAGACTATCTCACTTTAATCTACCAGATAAATACCTTATCTCCATGATCTCTCTCATTTATATCTCATTTATATCCTTATACAGGGTACTAATTTTTAAATATCTTTGCAATTAGTTTTGTTGAACAAATTCTAATTTCTACTTGGCATCATAATATGTTATTTAGCAATTTAACCTTCACTCGCAGCCTGTGGCTGTTTGTTATCAAAACTTAGTCAAAACTGCTTTCGACTGTCTTTGCAGCTGCATTTTGAACAAGTCTTAGCTTTTTAGTTACCCAGGAGTAATTATGGGTAATATTATTTGGTCAATGGCTACACTTGAATTTATATGTATATGATTCTCGTCTTCTAAATATCAGCCTTTCGTACAGTGCTTTTATTCTGCAATAATTGGTGAGCGCGTATTTCAAATTTAAAGTCATTCAAATTTTTAGCCACAGCACTCCCATTGTATGACTAACATTTAGGCAATTAATCAGCTGGGCTGTGTATATTCTCATCTGTTGCCTGAATGTAGAAGTGTGTACTTTATTTTAGTAGCATATGTATTTCCAGTACTGGGAATGAACTGAGTATTTTATTCCTTGGTTTCAGGTGTGGACCACTGATTGACTTGTGTAGAGGACCTCATGTCAGACACACTGGAAAAATAAAGGCCTTGAAAATTCACAAAGTAAGTGCTTTATACCCCATTGCAGAGAACTGGGGATGTTCCCATTTCCAAAAAAAGTCACTCTGCCTCTTTGTGGAAAATTCTATTAAAACAGGCAAAAATGTTCACTTTAAAAAAAAAACTTTATTTCAATTTAGCCTTGCCATTTGACTTGAATAGCTCTGATTATTTCTGTTACTATGTTGAGCAGAAGTGATATTGTTAATCTAATTTGAAATTGCAGTTTTCTTCTTTGTTTTTAAACTCCAGTCATTTGATCTTTTTGTTGACAGAATTCCTCCACTTACTGGGAAGGAAAGGCTGATATGGAGACACTGCAGAGGATTTATGGAATTTCTTTTCCAGATTCGAAAATGTTGAAAGAATGGGAAAAATTCCAGGAAGAAGCCAAAAACCGAGACCATAGAAAACTGGGGCGGGTTAGTCTTAAACAATAAATTTAATAAATCATCTTGGCTACTAAATGTATTGAAAAAAATATTCAGCTTAATGTAAAGCCAGTTACTTGGATCCCTTCTATGGAGAACTGTTCTCTTTATTCACAAATCCTATTAAAAGTGTGCAAAATGTTCTATAATGTGACTTGCAGGTGCCCAAGATGTCATTAACCCAACTCTTCATCTGTTTGTGGTTGAGAAGAGGGTGTAAAGCAGGCTTTTTCAGCTCTTTGGGGCAGCACAGGGAATTCTGCTAACTCTACATCTATGCATTTAATGTTTCTAATTTGTTTATCCACTAGGGATAACTCTGTTGTGATATTGTCTAAAAGTTTGAAATGGTTCTTGTAAACCAATGGTTTGTTATTGGAATGCAGAATAATCTATCCTTTAGAAAATATTTCCTGTTAACTAGGCTGTAACTGGAGTGGAAAATTCTTAAATATAAAACTGCTTTTACCCTTTAACAATGTGTTTTAAAACCACTACAATAAATGTGGCCAGATTGTTTACATTTTTTAGCTGATGCTTTTAAAAAAAAAAAAATCTGAATTTTTACTTCCAGGAGCAAGAATTGTTTTTCTTCCATGAACTCAGCCCAGGAAGCTGTTTCTTTTTGCCTAAAGGAGCTTACATCTACAATGAACTCATTGAATTCATTCAGGTATGAGTTGTTTATTCAAGTTTTTAATTCAGATTTATGTATCTAAACTAATTTAATTAATTTCCTGTGAAAGATTTGCAAAATTCTTGGATTTAAAGAAAGAAATTGGGGAGAGAGAACCATGGGCTTTTTATAGCATATGGTGGAGGGGGTGGAGGAAGAGCCATGAGGAAATGTAGTGGGTGAAGGCAACTTAACTCCTGTATTAGTTCATCTGCCACCATGTGGGTACTTCAGGCTGCTGGATATCAATGTCATCCCTTCATGATAGAAAATTCACGGTTAATATATAGAAAGCCATCTTCAAACAAGTTTGCAGGGAAAAGGAGTTTAATATGTTGTCTCATTCTACCAGGGAGGTGTGCAGTATAACCCATCAGTGACGAGATTCTGAGCAAATTACACTGTGATTTATGAATGTAATAAAAATGTGTCCTATTTATTTAGTAAACTTTTTGTTTTATATTTTTAAAGTTTTTGATTTTTGGTGTTGGAAAAGAGCAAGTGATTCCAGATAATGCTGGCATATCACAGTGATTATATAGGTGTGATGGTGATCTCTACATTTTCTGGAATAAGTCCTTTTATCTCCTCTGTCCCTAGGAGCAAAATGATACTTTGACAAAGACCCTTGATGAAATGCTTGTAAATTTTCCATTGTCTTTCTTTCCAAAGTTTATCTGATTTATCGGTATCAGCTTGTTTTACTGAAAAAACTGATCCTTTGTCTGATTTTAGTTGTCCCATCTCCTTGAGCTCTCCCTTGGTTGAGAGGATAGGCAAATAATTCTCTCCCATTTTGCTCTTAGCAGTTGAATATCTATGAGCCGTTATGACTCTATGAACACTAAGGTGAGCAAAAGCTCTTCTGCATGACATCCTCCCTGTTGAAAAGTGTCCAGTTTCCACTGGTGCCTCTGTTGTAGGTCTTCTGACAGCAAAATTTACTATGCCACTTGAGCGGTTTTGGGTACAAATGCATATTGTAATCAATGTAAATTTATAACTCCAGAAGGTCACTGATGCATTCTTTCTGTGTTTTTTTTAAGAGCGAGTACAAGAACAGGGGCTTTACAGAGGTGATCACTCCCAACATTTACAACAGCAAACTGTGGCAAACTTCAGGACACTGGCAGCACTACAGTGAGAACATGTTCTGTTTCGAGGTGGAGAAGGAGATCTTTGCCTTAAAACCTATGAATTGCCCAGGTCATTGGTATGTGATTAAATTCTTGAAACCTCAAACATTTCAGTTTTCCTTCACTTTAAGTGCCTTCCTGAGCCTCTTCCGCTCTCGGTCTGTGATTATATTAATTAATTATAGGGTAATGGGAGGTAAATGAATACGATTTGATTGGGATTACAGAAACATGGCTCCAGGGTGGCCAAGGCTGGAAACTCAACATCCAGGGTTATTCAATATTTAGGAACGATAGGCAAAAAAGAAAGGGAGGTGGGGTAGCATTGCTGGTTAAAGAGGGGATTAACACAATTGAAAGGAAGGATATTGGCTCTGATGATGCGGAATCTGTATGGGTAGAACTGAGAAATAACAAGGGGCAGAAAACGTTAGTGGGAGTGGTATATAGACCTCCAAACAGTAATACGGAGGTTGGGGACGGCATTAAAAGGGAAATTAGAGAAGCATGCAGTAAGGGCACAGCAGTCATCATGGGTGACTTTAATTTACATATAGATTGGGCTAACCAAATTAGTAAAAATACTGTGGAGGAGGAATTCATAGAATGTTTACGGGATGGTTTTCTGGAACAATATGTCGAGGAACCAACCAGAGATCAGGCCATCTTAGACTGGGTATTATGTAACGAGAAAGGATTAATTAGCAATCTTGTTGTACGAGGCCCCTTGGGTCAGAGTGATCATAATATGATAGAATTCTTCATTAGGATGGAGAGTAAAGTAGTTGAATCAGAGACTAGGGTCCTGAATTTAAATAAAGGAAACTACGATGGTATGAGGCGCGAATTGGGTAGGATTGATTGGGGAATGTCACTCAAGGGGTTGACGGTGGATAGGCAATGGCAAACATAGAAACATAGAATCTAGGAGCAGGAGTAGGCCATTCGGCCCGTCGAGCCTGCTCCACCATTCAATACGATCATGGCTGATCATTCAAATCCAGTACCCTGTCCCTGCTTTAATCCCCACATTACACATATCCCACCCTACCCCCGTAACCCCACGTATTTAATTCCCCCTAACGTATCCCATCCTATCCCCATAACCCCACATATTTAATCCCCCCCTAACACTAAGGGTCAATTTATCATAGCCAAATCAACCTAACCCGCACATTTTTGGACTGTGGGAGGAAACCGGAGCACCCGGAGGAAACCCACGCAGACACGGGGAGAATGTGCAAACTCCACACAGACAGTTACCCGAGGTCAGATTCGAACCCGGGTCCCTGGCGCTGTGAGGCACCAGTGCTAACCACTATGCCACCGTGTTGCCCACATTCAAAGACTGCATGGATGAACTACAGAATTTGTTCATCCCAGTGTGGCATAAGAATAAAACAAAAAGGGTGACTCAACCGGGGCTAACAAGGGAAATTAGGGATAGCATAAGATCCAAGGAGAGGGCATATAAATTGGCCAGAAAAAGCAGTAACCCTGAGGATTAGGAGCAGTTTAGGATTCAACAAAGGAGGACAAAGGGATTAATTAAGAAGGGGAAAATAGAATATGAAAGTAAGCTTGCTGGGAACATAAAAACTGACTGTAAGAGCTTTTATAGATATGTGAAGAGAAAAAGATTAGTGAAATCAAGTGTAGGTCCCTTGCAGTCAGAAGCGGGGGAAGTTATAATGGGGAACAAAGAAATGGCAGACCAATTAAATGCATATTTTGGTTCTGTCTTCACAAAGGAGGACACAAATAATCTCCCAGAGATGTTGGAGAACATACGGTCTGATGAAAGGGAGGAACTGAAAGAAATCAGTATTTGCAGGGAAATGGTGTTAGGGAAATTGAAGGGATTGAAGGCCGATAAATCCCCAGGGCCTGATAATCTACATCCTAGGGTACTTAAGGAAGTGGCCCTAGAAATAGTAGATGCATTGCTGATCATCTTCCAACATTCGATGGAATCTGGAACTGTACCCATGGATTGGAGGGTAGCTAATGTTACCCCACTATTCAAAAAGGGTGGTAGAGAGAAAGCGGGGAATTACAGACCAGTAAGCCTGACATCGGTATTGGGGAAAATGCTAGAGTCCATTATAAAGGATGTAATAGCTGAGCACTTGAAAAACAGTGACAGGATCGGACAAAGTCAACATGGATTTACAAAAGGTAAATCGTGCTTGACTAATCTACTGGAATTTTTTGAGGATGTAACTGGGAAAATAGATAAGGGAGAACCAGTAGATGTGGTGTATTTGGACTTTCAAAAGGCTTTCGATAAGGTCCCGCATAAGAGATTAGCGTGTAAAGTTAAGGCACATGGGATTGGGGGCAAGGTATTGACTTGGATAGAGAACTGGTTGGCGGACAGAAAGCAGAGAGTAGGAATTAATGGGTCTTTTTCCGAGTGACGAGCAGTGACTAGTGGGGTACCGCAGGGATCGGTCCTTGGACCCCAGCTATTCACAATATACATTAATGATCTAGATAAGGGAACTAAATGTAATATCTCCAAGTTTGCAGATGACACAAAGCTGGGTGGGAGTGTGTGCTGCGAGGAGGATACCGAGAAACTCCAGGATGATTTGGACAGGTTGGGTGAGTGGGCAGAAGCGTGGTAGATGCAATATAACGTGGATAAGTGCGAGGTTATCCACTTTGGTGTCAAAAACAGAAAGGCAGACTATTATCTGAATGGCAATAGATTGGGAGGAGGGGAAGTGCAACGAGACCTGGGTGTCCTTGTGCACCAGTCGCTGAAAGTAAGCATGCAGGTGCAGCAGGCGGTGAAGAAGGCAAATGGTATGTTGGCCTTCATAGCGAAAGGGTTTGAGTATAGGAACAGGGATGTCCTGCTGCAGTTGTACAGGGCCTTGGTGAGACCACACCTTGAGTATTGTGTGCAGTTTTGGTCACCTTATCTGAGGAAGGATGTTCTTGCCATGGAAGGAGTTCAGCGAAGATTCACAAGGCTGATACCTGGGATGGCAGGAATGACATATGAGGAGAGATTGGGTCGATTGGGCTTATACTCGCTGGAGTATAGAAGAATGAGGGGATCTCATCGAAACATATAAAATTCTGACAGGTCTGGACAAACTAGATGCAGGAAGAATGTTCCCGATGGTCGGAGAGTCCAGAACCAGGGGTCATAATCTAAGGATAACGGGTAAGCCATTTAGGACTGAGATGAGGAAGAATTTCTTCACCCAGAGAGTGGTGAACCTGTGGAATTCTCTACCACAGAAGGTAGTTGAGGCCAAGTCATTAAATATATTCAAGAATGAGTTAGATATATTTCTTAAAGCTAAAGGTATCAAGGGATATGGGGAGAAGGCAGGCACAGGGTACTGAGTTTGGATGATCAGCCATGATCTCATCGAATGACGGAGCAGGCTCGATGGCCGAATGGCCTACTCCTGCTCCTATCTTCTATGTTTCTAAGCTCACCATGTAAACCTAGCATGCAGCAGACTGACAGAGGCACTGTCAGCACCTCTTAAAGGGACACACACATCTTTCAGTGGTTAGTGGTTATGGTACTGGACGAGCAACCGAGAAGTCAAATCCCACCATGATGGTCTAGTAAGTTGTGGGCTAACACCAGGAAAAATGACCATGAAAGCTGATGAATTGTCACAAAAAAAGAGCTGGTTCGCTAATGTCCTTCAGCAAAGGGAACTTGTCACCCTTACTCAGTTTGGCCTACGTATGATTTGAATCTCTCACTACCTTGGTTGACTCTTAATGCTCTCAGGGTAACTGAGGATAGGCAATAAATATTGCCTTGCCAGTGTCGTCCACAACCTAACCAGGTTTTTTTTTTAAATTAAGCAATTCAGATACAAAAGGTCTTAAAGAACAGCCCGGTCTCTCCAATTTTACCGCCCTTTTAAGGCAGTGCTTTCTTACAATGGTGTAGTTCCATGGTGTAATTATGCATGGCTTCACAGTGCTACTGAAGACACACTTAAATGTGGAGATAAGTGCGTCCTAGTGCTTGGGAAGTTTTTTAGCTTGCATAATTTTCCACCCCTTCCAAAAATCATGTATTTTTCATTCTGATTTCTTCACCCAGCATTTGTGGGAGAGGAGAGAAGAACCAGCTCGGAGTATTTAGAGACCACTTTAAAACAAAAAAAAAGATTTGGCTATTAAGCCCATGCACCATGGTCGGAGATGAGGACCTATTCTAACAAGAGCTGAAATGGCTCCAAGCTGTTTTTGGAGTTTGCCAAATTTAGAGTACAAAGTAAATATTTTTTGTCTTTTTTAAAAGATAGATTAATATGCAAATTAAATACCAGACTTTCAATGTGCACTGACTCACCCTATTGGTGATTACTGGTTCACTGCTCTTCCTCTCTGTAATGTTGCCTAGTTTTGTCTGCCTTGCTACCTTCCTGCCTGTTTTGAAAACAGCCTCCAAACCCATTGCTTTGACTCTGCCTTTGGTCCCCCACCCTAAAGCTCTCCATTTTTGCACTCCGCAGTTTTTTTTTAAACTGTAGAAATTCTGTAAGGTAGAGACCATTTGGCCTATTGTGATAGTGCCAGTTCTCCCAAAGGATCTAGTTATCCTAATCCCTTCCCATTTCCCTGTACTACTTAATATTTGGTCTTCGGGGGTTTTACTGTGCACTGACTAGTTTCCTGATCAATTTTGATGTGTTTGAGTCTGGGTGCTGCTTCACTTAGTATATTGATACAACTTTATGGAATTTTAACTACGTTGAGCGTGAAATTGTTTTTTTTTAAATGTAAGATGTTTTCATAATTTCTCCATATTTCAGCCTCATGTTTGACCATCGGCCACGGTCCTGGCGGGAGCTGCCAATGCGGTATGCTGACTTTGGAGTGCTTCATCGTAACGAGCTATCTGGAGCACTGACGGGCCTGACTCGGGTCCGCAGGTTCCAGCAGGATGACGCCCACATTTTCTGTACCATGGAACAGGTATATTGTGATTCAATCTTCTTGTTCAGGTTTTACACATGCTGTTCTGTTGCTCAGGATTGTTGAAATGTATGTAGTGTGATTCTGGTCACTTCTTGGCAAGTTTTGTTTTTACTTAAAAAAATCTGTGTCAAAGCCAATAGTGCAGGGCGCCAGCAGGGTTGAAGAAAAGATGGGATTAGATAAATCAAGAATAAGTGGTTAGATGATACCAAGCTTGGGTTTTAAAGACCCTTGGATTACAGGAGGAAGGAAAGAATGAGATGAAGAGTTAAGTATTTGATCCACTTGCTTTGGAGCTTGGAGCAATGATTTGTTGAAGAGAAGTTTGTCCAAGAGCATCGCAGTGCAGTGAGTGTTGATTTCAACAGTGAACCCTCAGGAGGAGGAAGCATCTGTAGCACAGTGAATTTGGAGCCTCAAAGGAGAGAGAGGAAAGTAGTATTGATAGGTGAGAGAGGGGCCACCATTGGGAGAGATGATATTCTGTTTTTAAAAAAAAAAAATAATACGGCAAAGTGGGTGTGAATTTGGGTGTGTCTGAGGTCGTTCCTGCTCCCACAACTTGGGATTGTTGAGTTTCTGTGGAAGTGAATGCCCACACTTTTACAGAAATGTGTTATTTTTAAATAAAAACTGAAACACTGTGAATGTACTAATGTTCTCAATACTTTAATTGTATCAATAGTCTAGCAGACAAGTATCTTCTCCCACTCTCCCCTGCCATAGTTCTAACACCAACATGGGTAGTTTGTGTTTTTAGTAATAGAACACATGGTATGTTACTGTTATCTGCTCTGTATTCATAAACTATTGTTCATCCAAGAATTCTGGAAAAAAAGTGTTTTTAAAAAAATGTATTGTTTGACTTTTTTGACAAGATTGAAGCAGAAATTAAAGGTTGCCTGGACTTCCTGCGTGCTGTCTATCATGTTTTTGGATTTACTTTTAAACTTGAGCTTTCTACTCGCCCGGAGAAGTTTCTTGGTGATATTGAAGTGTGGAACACAGCTGAGAAGGTCAGTAATTGCACTCTGCACATTTAGCTGATGCTGTATTTTATTGTGAATTTTTAATCAGACCAGTAATTGTATAACCCTTTTCCCCCAGCAACTTGCAAATAGCCTGAATGAGTTTGGTGAGAAGTGGACCTTGAATCCTGGTGATGGTGCTTTTTATGGGCCGAAGGTAACTTAAATTAGTGTAATAATACTAGAAACATTTAATATGACAACCAAAATATTTCTAACTTTTTAAAAAATTCTTACAGATTGACATAAAAATCAAAGATGCTATTGGTAGATATCATCAGTGTGCTACAATTCAGTTGGATTTCCAGTTGCCAATCAGATTTAACTTGACCTATGTGAGGTAAGCCTCCTAAAATGAAGAGCACATCAAGCAGGGAATATGTTCATGTTTGAGTTGTTCAGTTGCTAAATTTATTTTTTTAAATCACTATTCTCTTCCCATTTAAAGAGTAAATTTCTTGTGCTCGAGGGTAATCTAGAGAAAATGAAATGTATTATGGTAAGATTTCGGTAATCATGAAACTAAGTTATAGAGCCTGATTATATTAGTACTGTAATCTCAATGTTAACAAATGCTCAGGAAGTTTGGCATCAAACCTTTATCTTTTCACAAGCTAATGCCAAAAGGAGTGTCTGATTTTCTTGACCAGAAAATGGAGGAAATCAGCTGCAAGAAAATATGTGCTTTTTGGTGTCAAACATTAAGTAAAATCATTGTCATCAAAAGCTTTGGTTTTAGCAAGTGAAATGTTTTGAAAGGATTGAAACAATATTCCAATAGTTTATACTTACAACTATATTCACAAAGTAAGATGCTGAAAGGAGTTGATGTGCACCAGTGTCTCAGCACTTCCTTGCCCCCCCTTTCCCCCAGAGGAACTTCATTCAGCCAACTGTATGTGATGCAGGTGAATGAAGGTACATTCTACGTTGATGCTACATGCTGGCTAATTCCAATTTTGGAATTCATTTTTCAGGAGCAATTTTGGTGTTTACTGAGGTTTAACGCTAAAATAGAAAGTTTATTTATAAATATCCTTTTCAGGTTTTTTCCCCCAAAATAACTTTATCTTTATAGCTTATCATCCTATACTGATGGCCACTGTCTGCACTGTTCCATAATGCTATATCTGTGGGTCAAAACATCCTCTGTTGTGTGTGCATGTGTTTCTTGCGCCCTCAGAGCACTCTGGCATCATGGCATGCTTCATCTAGCAACCTGTATAAGAACCTCTGAAACCCCTAGACAGTAATAATTGTCGATTCCTTTCATAAATTTATAGTGCTAAAATAATCATGAGTCAATTGCTTGTCTTGGTTTACAGTTTATATAGCATATTTAATGATTTCTCCTCTCCCCTTACTAAATAAGACTTTTTTTAAAGTAAGATTCACAGCTGCAGTTAATGTTAAATACAGGAAGTACTGACCTGGTTCTACTTTATTTCACAGTCACGATGGTGGTGACCAGAATAGGCCTGTTATCATTCACCGTGCCATCCTAGGTTCTGTGGAACGAATGATTGCAATTTTGACTGAGAACTATGGTGGCAAATGGTAATATAGAATTCCATTTTCTGTGTGTTTAGTTAGATTTTATTAAGACTTGTGGATTACATAAGTATTGCTAAATTATACATAATTTTCAAAAACCTGTTGTACAAATACTGTTTATTCATACTAAGTATTCTTTTAAAGTATAATATACATATGCACTGTGTGTATATATTGTATGTATTTTCATGTATGTATTATACTTCAAAAGAATGCCCTCAGTATATATCCCATTTTTATATAATAAGCCATCCCATTTCTTCCTCCTAAGAGATCCAGTAACCACAAATGAGTTTTTTTTAAAAGCAAAATGTTGATATTTTCTGAATCAGTTGTTGTGTGTGGGGGCGATGGGGTAATGCTGTGAGTCCAACGTCTCAGAAGCTCCCAATTGAAGAACCACCTGCTGTCAGAAACTGATCTGCCAGTGGGGAATAAAAATCGTATGTTACAGCTGGCACGCAGTGAGCTGCTAGACACTACACTCCCAGCGACTGTGCGCTCTTTCCAGTTGGGACCTGCGTTAAGGATCCACTGTACCTCGGATCTCAACTGGAGGGTGAGACCAGTGCTATTGGAAGTAGGAAGTGTGTGTCAGTCTTCTAATCTGTTATTGAGGAAGCTGGCAGCACTTTCAACTGTTCCTGTCGCTGGGTTACTTGAGGTAAGCACTCGATCACTGAGTAAGTGCTCACCTCACTCAGCTGTGGCTCTGTGATGTGAGCAGGAGGGAACGTTGTTGTCTGGGTTTGATCAGACAAGCTTGAAACAACCCAAAACAGTCATTGAAGAGGGTCACACAGCGATGCTGTGGCCATGCAGGTTAATACCCCTGCCTACCCAATAGACTACCCACTCCAGAGTCCTGATGGTGCTGCTTGCAATCAACAGCCTGAATCCCACTGTTGCTGCCTTACTATGTCATTGCATTGACAAACGGAGGGGTAAAAAACAACAGAGTAAGAAAAAGGGAAAGTGAAGAGCAGTAAGTTTTTTAATTTATAAAAAGCAGGATGAGAAAGAGAAGTGACGGAGGTGGAAATGATATGGTCTAACCACTGCAAAAAGCAGAAAATAGATTTGGAGTTAGATGTCGCATTTAATCATAAAGGGCACTGTTCGGGTTTTTGTGGGGGGGATAAAAGATTCAATCGCAAAATGAGATGCCCCAAACATCAGAGAAAATCTGTTACTATAAATAAAGTTCCTAATTAAAAATATACAGGATCATGGAATGTGATCCATAAACACCATTGCATTTCCTAGAAGCTCATTTAATAAAAATGGAACTTTGACATATTTAGTTATTGTAAACCAGTGGCTGTGGTCATGATTTTTCTTGACTCAAAAGTTAACTGGCACATTGATCTAGCCCACTGCTCTAAAAGATTGCATGCTCCTGGTTGTGATGTGCAGAATAGCAGGGTATGGCTACAGTGAGTTCCTGATTTTGTCTGAACTGTGGGCAAATTTTTGAGTTCTTCCTCCCCAGGGATGGAGAATTAGAATTGACTTGCACCAGCCTTGTTAAGTGGCATTGGTAGATGCCTGTGAGCACATAACATGTGCACTCAAGTAATGGTGTACGGTGCTGCAATTATCTGAAATATGCTGCAATTTCTACTTTGCAGGCCTTTCTGGCTGTCCCCACGTCAAGTTATGGTTGTACCTGTGGGACCTACGTGTGAGGAATATGCACAAAAGGTAAAGTCTTGGAAACTACTACCGTCATATATTTCCCATATTGTGAAGCAGATGTGTGAATGTGTTGCAGAATATTCAGAGCTGTTTTGGAGGGGTCATATGGTTGAATGTAATACAAAAAATAATTAAATTTTGGGTAGAACATTGCAGTAGATGAGTTTGTGTGGTAAAATAAAGCAGTAGTACTCTGTGTAGGATGCAGGTTCGTGATTGTAATTCCTTGTATGATTTTCTATCTTTGGCGTGTTCTTGGAGCAAGTGATTAGAACTCTGGGTACCTCTTGTAATGGAGAGAAATCCAGAGTTGTTGAACCCAAGTTGGGCTCATGTGGCTGGCTCAAGGGGATATGGAACAGAAACTGGGAACTAGTTAGCGGCTTTCAATTTTGGCTGGGGGTTGGTATGTGGAGTAACGACAGAGTGGTAGGAAAATTATTTTCCATTTTTGTTTTTAAAAAAGTGTACATCTGGAGTAAAAGGACGTGAGCTCCAAATTTTCCTTGGTATGAGATTTTTAACTGATTACATTTTTGTACTGCACATGGTTTACTAGGCACATTAAAGTACCAATTTCAAAAGTATCTTAGTTTTAAAAAATAAATCTCAATGTCTTTTTTTGGAATACTGAAGCAGTATTGCAACGCAACTTAAATATAACAACCACAGTTGTTTCATTGTGTGAATGCTGTAAATAAAAATAACTCTCTGGTATGATACTTCCATTCTCTCATTCCAAGCTCTATAGTTATATTTTTTGATTTTTATCTGCGTATAAAAACAGTTCAGTGTTCGGTAATTAATCAATTCCTGGCGGAAGATGGAACTGCTTGCTACTGTTGGTTGAAAAGGCTCAGAATCAAAGACCAAGCTTCTAAGAACATAAGAAATAGGAGAAGGAGTGGGCCATACGGCCCCTCGAGCCTGCTCCGCCATTCAATAAGATCATGGCTGAACTTCTACATCAACTCCACTTTCCCACCCGGTCCCCATGCTCCATAGTGCCCAAAAATCTATCGATCTCCGTCTTGAATATACTTATCGACTGAGCATCCACAGCCTTCTGGGGCAGAGAATTCCAAAGATTCACAACCTTCTAAGTGAAGAAATTTCTCCTCATCTCAGTCCTAAATGGCTGGTCCTTTATCCTGAGACTATGACCCCTAGTTTTAGACACTCCAGCCAGGGGAAACAACCTCTCCAGCATTTACCCTGTCAATCCCCTTCAGAATCTTGTATGTTTCAATGAGATCACCTCTCATTCTTCTAAACTCCAGAGAGTATAGACCCATTCTACACAATCTCTCATGGGACAATCCTCTCATCCCAGGAATCAATTTAGTGAACCTTTATTGCACCCCCTCTATGGCAAGTATATCCTTCCTTAGATAAGGAAACCAAAACTGTACACAATACTCCAGGTGTGGTCTCACCAAAGCCCTGTATAATTGCAGCAAGACAAGACAAACAGGCGCTGACTACCTCTTCAAAGTATTTCATGGCTGCTGAGGCAAACGGAAACCTCCAGCCAGAGCGGAAGATTGGGAACAGTTTAAGATAGAGCAAAGGAGGGCAAAGGGCTTAATCAAGAAGGGCAAAATAGCTTACGAAAGCAAGCTGGCGGAAAATATAAAAACTAACTCCAAAAGCTTTTATAAGTATATCAAGAGGAAAAGACTGGTGAAAACCAAAGTTGGTCCATTGCAGTCAGATACGGGGGAATATATAATGGGAAATAAGGAAATGGCAGACCAACTAAATGCATACTTTGGGTCAGTCTTTACGAAGGAAGACACAAAAAACCTCCCTGGGATATCGGGAAAAATAGGGACATTGGCAAAGGAGGAACTGACGCAAATCAATATCTCTAAGGATATGGTGTTAAGGAAGCTAAAGGGATTGAAGGCGGACAAATCCCCAGGGCCTGATAACATGCATCCTAGGGTACTGAAGGAGGTGGCCCTAGAGATAGCGGATGCACTAAACATGATTTTTCAGAATTCATTAGACTCGGGAACAGTGCCCATGGATTGGAGGGTAGCTAACGTTACCCCACTATTCAAAAAGGGGGGTAGGGAAAAAGCAGGTAATTACAGACCTGTAAGCCTTACATCAGTTGTGGGCAAAATGCTGGAGTCCATCATTAAGGATGAAATAGCCGAGCACTTAGCAAATGGGGACAGGATAGGACAGAGTCAACATGGATTTACAAAGGGTAAATCGTGCTTGACTAATCTATTGGAATTTTTTGAGGGAGTAACTGGTAAAATAGATGGGGGAGAGCCAGTAGATGTGGTGTACCTGGACTTCCAAAAGGCCTTCGATAAGGTCCCACATAAAAGATTAGCATGGAAAATTGAAGCTCATGGGATAAAGGGGAAAGTATTGACGTGGATAGAGAACTGGCTGTCAGATAGAAAACAGAGAGTTGGAATAAACGGCTCATTTTCTGAATGGCAGGCAGTAACAAGTGGGGTACCACAGGGATCTGTCCTGGGTCCCCAGCTGTTCACAATTTATATTAATGACCTGGATCAGGGAGTCGAATGCAGCATTTCCAAATTTGCAGACGACACTAAACTAGGAGGGGGGGTGGGCTCAGAGGAGACGACCAGGAAGCTCCAGAGCGATTTGGACAGACTGGGTGATTGGGCGGATAAATGGCAGATGCACTATAATGTGGACAAGTGCGAAGTTATCCACCTTGGGTGCAGGAACGGGAGGGCAAATTATTATTTAAATGGCAATAAATTGGGAGAGGGGGAAGTACAGAGAGACCTGGGTGTTCTTGTACACCAGTCACTGAAGGCGAGCATGCAGGTGCAACAGGCGGTCAAGAAGGCAAACGGTATGCTGGCCTTCATAGCAAAAGGGTTGGAATACAGGAACAGGGATACCTTGCTGCAGCTGTACAGGGCACTGGTGAGACCACACCTCGAGTACTGTGTACAGTTTTGGTCGCCTCATCTGAGGAAAGATGTTCTTGCCATGGAGGGGGTGCAGCGGCGATTCACCAGGCTGATACCAGGAATGGCGGGATTGACCTATGAGGAGAGACTATGTAGTTTAGGGATGTACACACTGGAGTTTAGAAGATTGAGAGGGGACCTCATAGAAGTGTATAAAATTCTGAAAGGTCTAGACAGACTAGATGCAGAAGGAATGTTTCCCTTGGCGGGTGAGAACAGAACTAGAGGACATAATTTAAGGATAAGGGCTAAACCATTTAGGACAGAAATGAGGGGGAATTTCTTCACTCAGAGAGTGGTGAACCTGTGGAACTCATTGCCACAGAGGGCAGTGTACGCCAGCTCATTAAATATATTTAAGAGGGAATTAGATATATTTCTACAGGCAAAACGGGTTAAGGGTTACGGAGAGAAGGCGGGGACGGGATACTGAATTGAAGGATCAGCCATGATCTCATTAAATGGCGGAGCAGGCTCGAAGGGCCGGATGGCCTACTCCTGCTCCTATCTTCTATGTATCTATATGTATCTATGAAAGGTGTTTTACTGTGTGCGTACCTGAAATGATAATGAACTTGTGCTTGAAATGTCCTTTGAGCTCATTCGCAGTTGCTGTAACCGTGCCTCCGCTGCCTTTTGCGCCTGCTGGTCTGCTTTACTCTGCTGTGACCTTCCAGTAAATGCTCAGTATCGGCACTTTTTAAGTGCTGTTGCAGCCTTTCTGATGGGAAACTCAACGAACAAAATTTTACATTTTTTTTTTAAAGTTTATTCAATCAGATTTTTTAACGTTTGAAAGGATGTTGAGAAGAGGATTGTGGGTTTAGAGATATTTAACATCACTGTTAGATTTTTTTTTTCTGGGCTGTTTGGGGAAGAAAATGAACATTTAACAGGTGGTTTGGAAGTCCGCGATAGAATGATACATGAACTCCAGGTGGAGCAGGCTTGATGAGTCTTTTCACTCTGGATTTTCTCGGGTACAAGAGAAGTTTTCCATTTGCAATTCTTATAAGGTAATCAATTTGCACCAAATTTGGGTGGGTGTGATAGCAAATGATTACATTGATTTTATTCCACTGGGAGGAAATAAAGCATTTGGAAAGTCATAGCCATTCAAGGATTTTGGTTCTTTAAAAAATTTAATTTCTAGAAGCCTTTTCAGTAATGGTGTTTCTTTATAAATTCATATGACTAGGTTCAACAGCAGTTTCATGATGCTGGGTTAATGAGTGATGTTGACCTTGACCAAGGATGCACGCTGAACAAGAAGATCCGAAACGCACAACTTGCCCAGTATAACTTTATCCTTGGTAAGCTTTGTTAAGCTTGTCTCAATGTGTTTGCTGAGGAGGAGGAGGGAGGGGATGAAAGAAATGCAAAAATATTTTTTGTTCACTTTAGACAGTGTCATATTCTGTTTGATATGGAATTAAGCTTTTTTTTGCTTGTTGGTCAACACCACTAATATTAGGTATGGAACTGTGTTACCCTAATAGTCTAGTGGGTAATGTCACTGCCTGTTAGACTGTGCTATATAGTCCAAAAGATTCCAGGTATGATTACTGGTTTTATTGATTTCAGCCAGGGCAGCAATTACAGTGCTACAATTAGTCTTGTTGTCTGATCACTGTCCAGTGATTCCTGCTGGAAAATGTGTAGGTGTGGAGATTAGATGTAGCCTGGATCAGGCTTGGCTGCAATTTGTTGTGACATAAAGGTTACAGTAGCATAGTGGTCATGTTACTGGACTAGTAATCTTAGAGTCCTGGATGAATAATTCAGAGAATGAGAGTTCAAATCCTACCATTGCAGTTTGGGAATTTGAATTCAGTTTTTTTTTTAACGAAAACTGGTATCAGTAAAATAAAAATTGACTAAGGCTATTGAATTGTCATTAAAAACTGGTTCACTAATGCCCTTTAAGGAAGTAAACCGGTTGTCCTTTCCAGGTCTGGCCTATATTAGAATTCGCTACAGGGTTCTTGGGGAGATGGGACATGTGCTATGCGAGCCCCGAGCCTGTATTTTTAATAGCTCACTGCACCCTGGGGTGGTTCCTGTAGACTGGAAGGAGGCTAATGTAGTCCCCATCTTTAAAAAAAAAAAGTTGACAAGATGGACAATAGGCCCATTAGTTTGACGTCAGTAATCGGAAGGATGCTTGAGCGAATCATTAGGGATGCAATAGATGAGCACTTGGATAGAGGGGACATATTAGGGACACCCAATATGGCTTCATAAAAAGGTCATAGCTTAGAAATCACATTGTATTTTTTGAAGAAGTTACGAAGATGATGGATGAGTGAAGCCCAGTAGACATTGTCTACACAGACTTCCAAAAAGCTTTTGCTAAGGTACCGCACAAGAGGCTTCTCTATACGATTGAAGCCTCTGATCTTAGTGGTAATATATTGGGCTGGATTTTGATACTGGGGCGGGTTGGGGGTCGTGTCATCTGCATTTCGTGTTATCCACCCGACTGCAATTGGATGTGGGAGATTGATGCAATTTTCACCTAATTGGGCAATTGAGTTCCAGCATGTGGGAACCCATGAACGAATTAGTCGTTTCAGTCTGAAAGTCACCTCTGATGATGTCATCATTGCTGCTGCATTGAAGGTCTTCAGAGACAGCCTGGCCTTTGCTGTGAGTGGAGACAGAGAGAGACAGAGAGAGAGACTTTTTTGCATCCAGGTCCTCTCGCAGCAAAGGCCAGGCAGTCTCTGAAGACATTCAATGCAGCAGCATCAGAGGCAACTTTCAGACCTAATACTACTACTACCTTCATCACATCTCCGTTGTAATAGTGGACCTGCTGATAGTCAGCTATCCACTTGTGCTCCCGCCAGGTTTCACTGGCGTGTTTCACATCAGGCGTGCTTCACGTCGGAAAATGGTTAAACTAGCTAAAACGTTTCAAAATGGCATTACAGAGCCAATTTAAGGCTTTAATGGCCTCTCCCGCCTCTTGGAGGCGGGACGGAGTCGGGAACACCGCACACTATTTTATCAAAATTGCATGGAGGCGGGATCAGGTCCGCCCGCCACTTTTCGCAATTTTAACCCCCCACACGCCTCCAAACCCGCCTCCACGGCCCTATGAAAATCCAGCCCTTTGAGTTGGATTAAGAACTGGCTGGCAGGACGTAGGCAAAAAGTAGATCTAGATGGATTTAGATCTGTTTTGCGACCGGTCACTAGTGGTGTCCCTTAGGGATCGTTGCTCTTTACTATTTTTATTAATGATCTGGATGTAGGTGTTGGGGGACACGATCTGCAAATTTGAAAATGATACTAAGATCTGTGCGAGTATTAAGACTGTAGACGATACTCAACTCCTTCAGGCGGATCTTGATGTGTTGGGAGATTGGGCTCATTACTGGCAAATGATGTATAACTTAGATAAGTGCAGTGCTATGCATGTGGGCAGGGCAAATGCTCAACATTCATACACCCTTCAGGGAAAAGCATTAAAGAAGGTGGAGGGGGATATTCGCATTCTAATGAATACATCTCTAAAGGTACGTGAGCAATGCCGTGAAGCGATAGCTAGTTAAAGCAAATAGGGTGTTGGGTGCATTCATAAGACAATTGAGTGTAAGCCGAGGCATACTATTTTGTGCTTGGTCAGGCCTCACTTGGGATACTGTGTCCAGTTTTGGTCTCCTCACATGGTGGGCGATATTGAGGCTTTGGAATGGGTACAGAGGAGGGCTACTGGACTAATTCCCAGTATAAAACATCTTGGTTATCAAGATAGGCTAAAAGAGTTGGGACTCTATGCTTTAGAGAAACGTAGACTTGGTGATCTGATTGAGGTTTAGAAGATAATGGAGGGAATAGATTGTGTTCCAGTTGCCAGGTTGTTCCAATTAAATAGGTTAGAAAAGACTTTGGGATGGTGTCACAATTTTAAGTTGTATAAGGCTAGATCTAGGTTAGATGTCAGGAGGTGGTTCTTTTCCCAGAGAATAGTGAATCTCTGGAACAGGCTGCCGTCTCATGCAGTGAATGCTGATTCGCTGAATTCTTTCAGGCGAGAGCTGGACCTGTTTCTGGTTGGGTCTGATATCACCTCTTACAAAAGGTCAGGAATTCAGGGCCGGAGTGATTTCCTGCACTAGTTTCGATCACCTAGATGGGTCAGAGATAATTTCCCAGGTTTTTTTCCCCCCCCAAATTGGCCTGGGTTGTTGTGTTTTTTTGCCTCTCTCAGGCGCTCAGGTGGTTTTGGGTGGGGTGGAGTGTATATATTGTGATACACAAGGTATCGCAATTGTATGGGACAGGCTGGATGGACCAGAGGGTCTTTACCTGTCTGTCATTGTTCGTATATGTGATTCTAGTCTTCCATCAATGTGGTTGATTCTTAACTGCCCTCTAAAGTGACGTAACTAAGGATGGGCATAGAAGCATAGAAGATAGGAGCAGGAGTAGGCCATTTGGCCCCTCGAGCCTGCTCCGCCATTTAATGAGATCATGGCTGATCATCCAAATTCAGTACCCGGTCCCTGCTTTCTCCCCATATCCCTTGATCCCTTTAGCCTTAAGAAATATATCTTTCTCCTTCTTGAATCTATTTAATGAATTGGCCTCAACTGCCTTCTGTGGTAGAGAATTCCACAGGTTCACCACTCTCTGGGTGAAGAAATTCCTCCTCATCTCAGTCCTAAATGGCTTACCCCTTACCCTTAGACTGTGACCCCTGGTTCTGGACTCCCCCGCCATCGGGAACATCCTTCCTGCATCTAGTCTGTCTAGCCCTGTTAGAATTTTAGAAACATAGAAACATAGAATCTAGGAGCAGGAGTAGGCCATTCGGCCCGTCGAGCCTGCTCCGCCATTCAATACGATCATGGCTGATCATCCAAATCCAGTACCCTGTCCCTGCTTTAATCCCCACAGTACACATATCCCACCCTACCCCCGTAACCCCACGTATTTAATTCCCCCTAACATATCCCATCCTACCCCCATAACCCCACATATTTAATCCCCCCTAACACTAAGGGTCAATTTATCATAGCCAAATCAACCTAACCCACACATTTTTTGGACTGTGGGAGGAAACCGGAGCACCCGGAGGAAACCCACGCAGACACGGGGAGAATGTGCAAACTCCACACAGACAGTCACCCGAGGTCAGATTCGAACCCGGGTCTCTGGCGCTGTGAGGCACCAGTGCTAACCACTATGCCACCGTGTTCAATGAGATCCCCTCTCATTCTTCTAAACTCTAGCGAATATAAGCCTAATCGACCCAATCTCTCTTCATACGTCATTCCTGCCATCCCAGGTATCAGTCTGGTAAATCTTCGCTGCACTCCCTCCATGGCAAGAACATCCTTCCTCAGATAAGGTGACCAAAACTGCACACAATACTCAAGGTGTGGTCTCACCAAGGCCTTGTACAACTGCAGCAAGACATCCTTGCTCCTGTACTCGAATCCTCTTGCTATGAAGGCCAACATACCATTTGCCGCCTTAACCGCCTGCTGCACCTGCATGCTTACCTTCAGCGACTGGTGCACAAGGACTCCCAGATCTCATTGCACTTCCCCTTTTCCCAATCTATTGCCGTTCAGATAATAATCTGTCTTCCTGTTTTTTGCCACCAAAGTGGATAACCTCGCATTTATCCACATTGGGCAGATGCATGGCAGATGCAGTATAATCACCCAACCTGTCCAAATCATACTGGAGTTTCTCTGCATTCTCCTCACAGCACACACGCCCACCCAGCTTTGTGTCGTCTGCAAATTTAGAGATATTACATCTAGTTCCCTCGTCTAGATCATTAATATATATTGTGAATAGCTGGGGTCCTAGCACCGATCCCTGCGGTACCCCACTAGTCACTGCCTGCCACTCGGAAAAAGACCAGTTTATTCCAACTCTTTGGTTCCTGTCTGCCAACCAGTTCTCTATCCAAATCAGTACCTTACCCCCAATCCCATGTGCTTTAACTTTGCACGCTAATCTCTTATGCGGGACCTTATCGAAAGCCTTCTGAAAGTTCAAATACACCACATCCACTGGTTCTCCCTTATCTATTCTACCAGTTACATCCTCAAAAAATTCCAGTAGATTAGTCAGGCATGATTTACCTTTTGTAAATCCATGTTGACTTTGTCCGATCCTGTCACTGTTTTCCAAGTGCTCTGCTATTACATCTTTTATAATGGACTCTAGCATTTTGCCCACTACCGATGTCAGGCTTACCAGTCTATAATTCCCCGTTTTTTCTCTACCACCTTTTTTAAATAGTGGGGTTGCATTAGCTACCCTCCAATCCATGGGAACTGTTCCAGAGTCTATAGAATTTTGGAAGATGACCAGCAATGCATCTACTATTTCTAGGGCCACTTCCTTAAGTACCCTAGGATGTAGATTATCAGGCCCTGGGGATTTATCGGCCTTCAATCCCGTCAATTTCCCTAACACCATTTCCCTACAAAGACTGATTTCATTCAATTCCTCCCTCTCATTAGACCCTATGTTCCCCGACATCTCTGGGAGGTTATTTGTGTCCTCCTTTGTGAAGACAAAACCAAAGTATGTATTTAATTGGTCTGCCATTTCTTTGTTCCCCATTATAAATTCCCCTGATTCTGACTGCAAGGGACCTACGCTTGACTTCACCAATCTTTTTCTTTTCACATATCTATAGAAGCTTTTACAGTCAGTTTTTATGTTCCCTGCAAGCTTACACTCATATTCTATTTTCCCCCTCTTAATTAATCCCTTTGTCCTCCTTTGCTGAATCCTAAACTGCTCCCAATCCTCAGGTTTGCTGCTTTTTCTGGCCAATTTATATGTCCTCTCCTTGGATCTTATGCTATCACTAATTTCCCTTGTTAGCCACGGTTGAGTCACCTTTTTTGTTTTAATTTTATGCCAAACAGGGATGAACAAATTCTGTAGTTCATCCATGCGATCTTTAAATGTTTGCCATTGCCTATCCACCGTCAACCCTTTAAGTAACATTCCCCAATCCATCCTAGCCAACTCGCGCCTCATACCATCGTAGTTTCCTTTATTTAAATTCAGAACCCTAGTCTCTCAGTCAACTACACTACAATGCCTTGCCAGTGATGCCCACATCCTGAGAATAGAAAAAAAGTTTTATACCAATTATGATCATTAATGAGCTATCAAACAATGGCCTATTTAAATCAAAAGGCACTTGTGCAAAGCTGAGGGTGCAATATTTTCAGCATTTAAATTAGATGAAACCATACCCTAAAACAGAAAATAGTTAAAAGTGCTCAACACAATTAGTATGAATTGGGGGATTGTAGTGAGAGCACTACATTATGTTTCTTCAGTAGTGATTAAAGTAATAAATATGCTTTCCATAAGTAAATACACCAACGTGCCATGCCACAGTGCAAATCAGCATTCTAACTTCAGCCATGCCAGGAGGAGGTTAGGTACTACCCTGCTGGGAAGAGGAAGAAAAGCAGAGAGCCATTCTCATACGTCACCTAGTTTGTATTAACATTTCTGACTAATTCCAAAGCACATCACCTTGCATTCATTTAATGCTATTTAATTTTTTGTAGGACTCTTTTTAACCAATTTTGTTTTACCTTGAATTAATAGCCAGAATGTACTGAAAATGTGGTGTTACATTTGCAGTGGTTGGTGAAAAAGAGAAGAACAGTGAAACAGTCAATGTACGTACAAGAGACAACAAGGTGCATGGAGAACGTACAATATCTGAAACCATCGAGAGGCTTTTGCAGCACAAACAGTCCAGAAGTAAACATGCTGAAGAGGAGTTCTGAGAAGTTTCTTTTTTTATCCTGCAATATAATGTGGAGCTAAACATGATTTTTTATTGGGGAAGGGAAATAATTCCATTCTGAAAATCTAATAATGGCATTTCCAAGCAGCAATCAGAAAGTTCCTGTCTGCACAAACAACAGTCACTAATGTGAGTTGAAGGTTGAGAAATTAAAGCTGTTTCAATTTATGTATAATGGCAACTTCTTGCATGAAAACTTGAAAGTACATCTTCAAAAACTGTATATGTAGTTTTCTTCACTTTCTCTAATCTAATTCATTTATCTGTGTATTTTTAACAAATATCTTGTGATTCACGACTATAAGAGTAGGAACAAAGACGGACGCCCAATAAAATGAATTTCTCTCAACATCGATCTTTACATTTGTTGTAAGATGTGTTGTAAAAAAAAATGGGATCAGTTTGTATTGCACTAGTCAAGATTATTGAATTCTCCCCCTTATCAATTATGAAGAGATTTTATCAATGTCATCTGAATTCGTATTCTATTCAGGTGAAGTTCATCGCTTCAGAGAAAAAAAAGTCAGCCTGTTGCTATTGAGCTACTTTTAGGTTTTATTTTCAAATGTTTAAAAACCAAAAGGCTACTTTTTTTTATCTCGAACAGCAAAAACTATTGCTTTCCCCACTGGAGTGCTTCATCCCCAGGAACCAAATTTTACTTTAATTTACTAAGTTTCCTTTAAATTTTGTTTAAGTTTTGATGAACCTTTATAAAACACTGGTTCGGCCTCAACAGAAGTATTGTGTCCAATTCTGGGCACTGCACTTTAGGAAGGATGTGAAGACCTTCAAGAGGGTGCAGAAAAGATTTACGAGAATGATTCCGGGGATGAGGGACTTCAGTTACGTGGATAGACTGGAGAAGCTGGAGTTCTCCTTCGAGCAGAGAAGGTTGAGAGGAGATTTGATAGAGGTGCTCAAAATCATGAGGGGTCTCGACAAGAGTAGATAGAGAGAAACTGTTCCCATTGGCGGAAGGGTCGAAAACCAGAGGACACAGATTTAAGGTGATTGGCAGAAGAACCAAAGGCAACATGAGGAAAAACCTTTTTACACAGCGAGTGGTTAGGATCTGGAATGCTCTGCCTGAAAGGGTGGTGGAGGCAGATTCGATTGTGGCTTTCAAAAGGGAATTGGATAAGTACCTGAAGGGGAACAGGTGGGGGAGTGGGACTAGCTGAAATGCTCTTGCAGAGAGCTGGCACGGGCCGAAGGGCCTCATTCTCTGCTGTAACCATTCTGATTCTGTTTGTTTTATTGGTTGTGCCCCTTTAAAAGGGGGCACATGCTATCTCTTAATTGGTGCTGGCACCAGCCATCAATTACTGAAATTAAGCAAGAGGTTGCTTTCCCCAACTTGTAAGTCATCAGGTGGTGCCAGGCAACATCCTGGTTTCAGCCCTTGCTCTGGTCTACAGATCAGCAAGTGACAATTGTACTGGTGCCATCATTCTTGCCTTGAACCCATGAGATTTGTAACCTCTGCATCCAATAGGAAATACCTAAATATAAGGGAGAAAAGTATTGGAGGTGCTGTCTGAAACAACTGTAGGCTAGATTTTCCTCCTTGGCGATTCACATCCTGTAGTGGGAGTTGCACCCCCACCCCTCCACCAAATTTACACATTGACCAGAAACTTAACTGGACCAGCCACATAAATACTGTGGCAACAAGAGCAGGTCAGAGGCTGGGTACTCTGCAGCGAGTGTCTCACCTCCTGACTCCCCCAAAGCCTTTCCACTATCGACAAGGCACAAGTCAGGAATGTGATGGAATACTCTCCACTTGCCTGGATGAGTGCAGCTCCAACAACACTCAAGAAGCTCAATGGCATCTAGGACAAAGCAACCCGCTTGATTGGCACCCCATCCACCACCTTAAACATTCACTCCATCCACCACCAGCGTACCGTGGCTGCAGTGTGTACCATCTACAAGATGCACTGCAGCAACTCGCCAAGACTTCTTCGGCAGCACCCCCCAAACCAGTGACCTCTACCACCTAGAAGGACAAGGGCACCAGGCCCATGGGTACACCATCACCTCCAAGTTCCCCTCAAGTTACACACCATCCTGACCTGGAAATATATCGCCGTTCATCGTCGCTGGGTCAAAATCCTGGAACTCCCTCCCTAACAGCACTATGGGAGTACCTTCACCACACTGACTGCAGCGGTTCAACAAGGTGGCTCACCACCACTCAAGGGCAATTAGGGATGGGCAATAAATGCTGGCCTTGCCAGCGATGCCCACATCCCAGAAACTAATAAAAAAAGGTAACAGTACTAATCTGTAACAATGCACTGTAATCAACATGCTTTTCATTACCAGTCACTTTGCCCTCCCTCACTTAAGCATCCTGTGTATTTCCCTGAAATATACACACGGGAACTACAAAAACCTTCAATTCCTCTCCCTGCAACTGTTACTTCACTCGCAGACAAATTAATTTGCTAATTTCCTGAACCCGTTCTCATCCTCATTGAGCAATGCATTCTCACCCTGCATTGCAATCCATATGATGATTTAGATTAAGGTGGGGGGAATGTACAATAAAGAGGCGAAACTTTTCAAAATAATTCAGGGTGCATGAGTTGCAACTACTGGTTGCTGAGATCGGGAGGGGCGCGATCAGGAAGAAATTTAACCACATATAATTTTAGGGGCGGGAGAAACACTGGCATTTCGAGATCACATGGCAAATTGACCTTACAGTGAATTGTTTCTTTTCCTGTATTAAAGTTCAGTGACAATCTGAGAGCGGGAGCTATCTACCCGGCTTCCAAAGGTCAGTGTAACTTGGCAGGGTCGCTGAGTTTTTTAAAAAACAGATTTGGGCTGATTTTGTTGGACTCTGTACCGTGTTGCATCATTTCTTGTAATGCAGTAAGAAAAACACATTGCTGTTGATCAGATCAGCCTAAAATATATTCAGACAGCCCACATCCAGATTTAAGTAAAATTAAACTTTTCGATTTAATTTACGATTTTAAAACGTATTCCGTTGGGGCTTCATTATTGCAATGAATATATAAATTCTGTGCCTTTGGCGTGCAGAACATAGTTGAAAATACGCCCTTAACTGCACTGACTAAAACAAATAAATACACAACAGGTCTTTGTGTGAACAAGGAATGAGTCCGCACGGTTCAGAACTTATCCTTTGTATTTACTCAACCAATTTTTATTAATATATAAACGAATACAAAGCCGTGTAAGGTGAAAACCAACAAGATCGTCATGTCGTAGTTTTGGAAAACAATAAATGCAGCTGTTTTAATGAGGCAACGAACCGATCCTGCTTTTTCAATAAAAGTTTTTTTCTAAATAGCGAAAAGCTGCCGTCAAACCTAATTTGCGGGTGAAGTGTCATTAATGGAGAAAGAAAATTAAGACACAGTCGTTAACCACAACTTAAGCCACGCGACAAGTTGTTGCAATGATTTCCCCGGGCGCCGGGATCTGGGCGCAGTTCCATCTCCACAACCCCACCTTCGGCGCGAGAGATTCCATGGAGCGAGAGTGGGAGCGCCTGACGCCTGGCGGTGGGAGTGTCTAATTACTGAGGGTGGGAGTGTCTGATTACTGAGGGTGCGAGTGTCTGATTACTGAGGGTGGGAGTGTCTGATTACTGAGGGTGGGCGTGTCTGATTACTGAGGGTGGGACTGTCTGATTACTGGGGGTGGGACTGTCTGATTACTGGGGATGGGAGTGTCTGATTACTGGGGATGGGAGTGTCTGATTACTGAGGATAGGAGTGTCTGATTACTGGGGATGGGAGTGTCTGATTACTGGGGGTGGGACTGTCTGATTACTGAGGGTGGGAGTGTATGATTACTGAGGGTGGGACTGTCTGATTACTGAGGGTGGGAGTGTCTGATTACTGGGGATGGGAGTGTCTGATTACTGAGGATGGGAGTGTCTGATTACTGGGGATGGGAGTGTCTGATTACTGGGGATGGGAGTGTCTGATTACTGGGGATGGGAGTGTCTGATGACTGAGGATGGGAGTGTCTGATTACTGGGGATGGGAGTGTCTGATTACTGGGGATGGGAGTGTCTGATTACTGAGGATAGGAGTGTCTGATTACTGGGGATGGGAGTGTCTGATTACTGAGGGTGAGAGTGTCTGATTACTGGGGATGGGAGTGTCTGATTACTGGGGATGGGAGTGTCTGATTACTGAGGGTGGGAGTGTCTGATTACTGAGGATGGGAGTGTCTGATTACTGGGGATGGGAGTGTCTGATTACTGGGGATGAGAGTGTCTGATTACTGGGGATGGGAGTGTCTGATTACTGGGGATGAGAGTGTCTGATTACTGAGGGTGGGAGTGTCTGATTACTGGGGATGGGAGTGTCTGATTACTGAGGGTGAGAGTGTCTAATTACTGAGGGTGGGAGTGTCTGATTACTGGGGATGGGAGTGTCTGATTACTGAGGGTGAGAGTGTCTAATTACTGAGGGTGGGAGTGTCTGATTACTGGGGATGGGAGTGTCTGATTACTGAGGGTGGGAGTGTCTGATTACTGAGGGTGGGAGTGTCTGATTACTGGGGATGGGAGTGGCTGATTACTGAGGGTGGGAGTGTCTGATTACTGGGGATGGGAGTGGCTGATTACTGAGGGTGGGAGTGTCTGATTACTGAGGGTGGGAGTGTCTGATTACTGGGGATGGGAGTGGCTGATTACTGAGGGTGGGAGTGTCTGATTACTGGGGATGGGAGTGTCTGATTACTGGGGATGGGAGTGGCTGATTACTGAGGGTGGGAGTGTCTGATTACTGGGGATGGGAGTGGCTGATTACTGAGGGTGGGAGTGTCTGATTACTGGGGATGGGAGTGGCTGATTACTGAGGGTGAGAGTGTCTGATTACTGGGGATGAGAGTGTCTGATTACTGGGGATGAGAGTGTCTAATTACTGAGGGGGGGAGTGTCTGATTACTGAGGGTGGGAGTGTCTGATTACTGAGGGTGGGAGTGTCTGATTACTGGGGATGGGAGTGTCTGATTACTGGGGATGGGAGTGGCTGATTACACAGGATTGGAGTGTCTAATTACTGAGGGGGGGAGTGTCTGATTACTGAGGGTGGGAGTGTCTGATTACTGAGGGTGGGAGTGTCTGATTACTGGGGATGGGAGTGTCTGATTACTGGGGATGAGAGTGTCTGATTACTGAGGGTGAGAGTGTCTGATTACTGGGGATGGGAGTGTCTGATTACTGGGGATGAGAGTGTCTGATTACTGAGGGTGAGAGTGTCTGATTACTGGGGATGGGAGTGTCTGATTACTGGGGATGAGAGTGTCTGATTACTGAGCGTGAGAGTGTCTGATTACTGGGGATGAGAGTGTCTGATTACTGGGGATGAGAGTGTCTGATTACTGAGGGTGGGAGTGTCTGATTACTGAGGGCGGGAGTGTCTGATTACTGGGGGTGAGAGTGTCTGATTACTGGGGATGGGAGTGTCTGGTTACTGGGGATGAGCGTGTGTGATTACTGGGGATGAGAGTGTCTGATTACTGGGGATGGGAGTGTCTGATTACTGGGGATGAGAGTGTGTGATTACTGGGGATGAGAGTGTCTGATTACTGAGGGTGGGAGTGTCTGATTACTGAGGGTGAGAGTGTCTGATTACTGGGGATGGGAGTGTCTGATTACTGGGGATGGGAGTGTCTGATTACTGGGGATGGGAGTGTCTGATTACTGGGGATGGGAGTGTCTAATTACTGAGGGTGGGAGTGTCTGATTACTGGGGGTGGGAGTGTCTGATTACACAGGATTGGAGTGTCTAATTACTGAGGGTGGGAGTGTCTGATTACTGAGGGGGGAGTGTCTGATTACTGAGGGTGGGAGTGTCTGATTACTGGGGATGGGAGTGTCTGATTACTGAGGGTGGGAGTGTCTGATTACTGAGGGTGGGAGTGTCTGATTACTGGGGATGGGAGTGTCTGATTACTGGGGATGAGAGTGTGTGATTACTGGGGATGAGAGTGTCTGATTACTGAGGGTGGGAGTGTCTGATTACTGAGGGTGAGAGTGTCTGATTACTGGGGATGAGAGTGTCTGATTACTGGGGATGAGAGTGTCTGATTACTGAGGATGAGAGTGTCTGATTACTGGGGATGAGAGTGTCTGATTACTGGGGATGAGAGTGTCTGATTACTGAGGGTGGGAGTGTCTGATTACTGGGGGTGAGAGTGTCTGATTACTGGGGATGAGAGTGTGTGATTACTGAGGATGGGAGTGTCTGATTACTGAGGATGAGAGTGTCTGATTACTGGGGATGAGAGTGTCTGATTACTGGGGATGAGAGTGTCTGATTACTGAGGGTGGGAGTGTCTGATTACTGGGGGTGGGAGTGTCTGATTACTGGGGATGGGAGTGTCTGATTACTGAGGGTGGGAGTGTCTGATTACTGGGGATGGGAGTGTCTGATTACTGAGGGTGGGAGTGTCTGATTACTGAGGGTGGAAGTGTCTGATTACTGGGGATGGGAGTGTCTGATTACTGAGGATGGGAGTGTCTGATTACTGAGGGTGGGAGTGTCTGATTACTGGGGATGGGAGTGTCTGATTACTGGGGATGAGAGTGTCTGATTACTGAGGGTGGGAGTGTCTGATTACTGAGGGTGGGAGTGTCTGATTACTGAGGGTGGGAGTGTCTGATTACTGAGGATGGGAGTGTCTGATTACTGAGGGTGAGAGTGTCTGATTACTGAGGGTGAGACTGTCTGATTACTGGGGGTGAGAGTGTCTGATTACTGGGGGTGAGAGTGTCTGATTACTGGGGGTGAGAGTGTCTGATTACTGGGGGTGAGAGTGTCTGATTACTGGGGGTGAGAGTGTCTGATTACTCAGCGTGGGAGTGTCTGATTACTGGAGGTGGGAGTGTCTGATTACTGAGGGTGGGAGTGTCTGATTACTGGGGATGAGAGTGTCTGATTACTGGGGATGAGAGTGTCTGATTACTGAGGGTGAGAGTGTCTGATTACTGGGGATGAGAGTGTCTGATTACTGGGGATGAGAGTGTCTGATTACTGAGGGTGAGAGTGTCTGATTACTGAGGGTGGGAGTGTCTGATTACTGAGGGTGGGACTGTCTGATTACTGAGGGTGGGAGTGTCTGATTACTGAGGGTGGGATTGTCTGATTACTGGGGATGGGAGTGTCTGATTACTGGGGATGGGAGTGTCTGATTACTGGGGATGAGAGTGTCTGATTACTGGGGATGAGAGTGTCTGATTACTGAGGGTGGGAGTGTCTGATTACTGGGGTGAGAGTGTCTGATTACTGAGGGCGGGAGTGTCTGAATACTGGGGGTGAGAGTGTCTGATTACTTGGGATGAGAGTGTCTGATTACTGGGGATGAGAGTGTCTGATTACTGGGGGTGAGAGTGCCTGATTACTGAGGATGGGAGTGTGTGATTACTGAGGATGAGACTGTCTGATTACTGGGGGTGAGAGTGTCTGATTGCTGAGGGTGGGAGTGTCTGATTACTGAGGGTGGGACTGTCTGATTACTGAGCGTGAGAGTGTCTGATTACTGGGGATGAGAGTGTCTGAATACTGGGGGTTAGAGTGTCTGATTACTGAGGGTGGGAGTGTCTGATTACTGAGGGTGGGACTGTCTGATTACTGAGCGTGAGAGTGTCTGATTACTGGGGGTGAGAGTGTCTGATTACTGAGGGTGGGAGTGTCTGATTACTGAGGGTGGGACTGTCTGATTACTGAGCGGGAGAGTGTCTGATTACTGGGGATGAGAGTGTCTGATTACTGGGGATGGGAGTGTCTGATTAATGGGGATGGGAGTGTCTGATTACTGGTGGTGAGAGTGTCTGATTACTGGGTGTGAGAGTGTCTGATTACTGGGGGTGAGAGTGTCTGATTGCTGAGGGTGGGAGTGTCTGATTACTGAGGGTGGCACTGTCTGATTACTGAGCGTGAAAGTGTCTGATTACTGGGGATGAGAGTGTCTGATTACTGAGGGTGGGAGTGTCTGATTACTGAGGGTGAGAGTGTCTGATTACTGGGGATGAGAGTGTCTGATTACTGGGGGTGAGAGTGTCTGATTACTGAAGGTGGGAGTGTCTGATTACTGGGGATGAGAGTGTCTGATTACTGGGGATGAGAGTGTCTGATTACTGAAGGTGGGAGTGTCTGATTACTGGGGATGAGAGTGTCTGATTACTGGGGATGGGAGTGTCTGATTACTGGGGATGGGAGTGTCTGATTACTGAGGATAGGAGTGTCTGATTACTGGGGATGGGACTGTCTGATTACTGGGGATGGGAGTGTCTGATTACTGGGGATGGGAGTGTCTGATTACTGAGGATAGGAGTGTCTGATTACTGGGGATGGGAGTGTCTGATTACTGGGGGTGGGACTGTCTGATTACTGAGGGTGGGAGTGTATGATTACTGAGGGTGGGACTGTCTGATTACTGAGGGTGGGAGTGTCTGATTACTGGGGATGGGAGTGTCTGATTACTGAGGATGGGAGTGTCTGATTACTGGGGATGGGAGTGTCTGATTACTGGGGATGGGAGTGTCTGATTACTGGGGATGGGAGTGTCTGATGACTGAGGATGGGAGTGTCTGATTACTGGGGATGGGAGTGTCTGATTACTGGGGATGGGAGTGTCTGATTACTGAGGATAGGAGTGTCTGATTACTGGGGATGGGAGTGTCTGATTACTGAGGGTGAGAGTGTCTGATTACTGGGGATGGGAGTGTCTGATTACTGGGGATGGGAGTGTCTGATTACTGAGGGTGGGAGTGTCTGATTACTGAGGATAGGAGTGTCTGATTACTGGGGATGGAGTGTCTGATTACTGGGGATGAGAGTGTCTGATTACTGGGGATGGGAGTGTCTGATTACTGGGGATGAGAGTGTCTGATTACTGAGGGTGGGAGTGTCTGATTACTGGGGATGGGAGTCTCTGATTACTGAGGGTGAGAGTGTCTAATTACTGAGGGTGGGAGTGTCTGATTACTGGGGATGGGAGTGTCTGATTACTGAGGGTGAGAGTGTCTAATTACTGAGGGTGGGAGTGTCTGATTACTGGGGATGGGAGTGTCTGATTACTGAGGGTGGGAGTGTCTGATTACTGAGGGTGGGAGTGTCTGATTACTGGGGATGGGAGTGTCTGATTACTGGGGATGGGAGTGTCTGATTACTGGGGATGGGAGTGTCTGATTACTGGGGATGGGAGTGTCTGATTACTGGGGATGGGAGTGGCTGATTACTGAGGGTGGGAGTGTCTGATTACTGGGGATGGGAGTGGCTGATTGCTGAGGGTGGGAGTGTCTGATTACTGAGGGTGGGAGTGTCTGATTACTGGGGATGGGAGTGGCTGATTACTGAGGGTGGGAGTGTCTGATTACTGGGGATGGGAGTGTCTGATTACTGGGGATGGGAGTGGCTGATTACTGAGGGTGGGAGTGTCTGATTACTGGGGATGGGAGTGGCTGATTACTGAGGGTGGGAGTGTCTGATTACTGGGGATGGGAGTGGCTGATTACTGAGGGTGAGAGTGTCTGATTACTGGGGATGAGAGTGTCTGATTACTGGGGATGAGAGTGTCTAATTACTGAGGGGGGGAGTGTCTGATTACTGAGGGTGGGAGTGTCTGATTACTGAGGGTGGGAGTGTCTGATTACTGGGGATGGGAGTGTCTGATTACTGGGGATGGGAGTGGCTGATTACACAGGATTGGAGTGTCTAATTACTGAGGGGGGGAGTGTCTGATTACTGAGGGTGGGAGTGTCTGATTACTGAGGGTGGGAGTGTCTGATTACTGGGGATGGGAGTGTCTGATTACTGGGGATGAGAGTGTCTGATTACTGAGGGTGAGAGTGTCTGATTACTGGGGATGGGAGTGTCTGATTACTGGGGATGAGAGTGTCTGATTACTGAGGGTGAGAGTGTCTGATTACTGGGGATGGGAGTGTCTGATTACTGGGGATGAGAGTGTCTGATTACTGAGCGTGAGAGTGTCTGATTACTGGGGATGAGAGTGTCTGATTACTGGGGATGAGAGTGTCTGATTACTGAGGGTGGGAGTGTCTGATTACTGAGGGCGGGAGTGTCTGATTACTGGGGGTGAGAGTGTCTGATTACTGGGGATGGGAGTGTCTGGTTACTGGGGATGAGCGTGTGTGATTACTGGGGATGAGAGTGTCTGATTACTGGGGATGGGAGTGTCTGATTACTGGGGATGAGAGTGTGTGATTACTGGGGATGAGAGTGTCTGATTACTGAGGGTGGGAGTGTCTGATTACTGAGGGTGAGAGTGTCTGATTACTGGGGATGGGAGTGTCTGATTACTGGGGATGGGAGTGTCTGATTACTGGGGATGGGAGTGTCTGATTACTGGGGATGGGAGTGTCTAATTACTGAGGGTGGGAGTGTCTGATTACTGGGGGTGGGAGTGTCTGATTACACAGGATTGGAGTGTCTAATTACTGAGGGTGGGAGTGTCTGATTACTGAGGGGGGGAGTGTCTGATTACTGAGGGTGGGAGTGTCTGATTACTGGGGGTGAGAGTGTCTGATTACTGGGGATGGGAGTGTCTGATTACTGAGGGTGGGAGTGTCTGATTACTGAGGGTGGGAGTGTCTGATTACTGGGGATGGGAGTGTCTGATTACTGGGGATGAGAGTGTGTGATTACTGGGGATGAGAGTGTCTGATTACTGAGGGTGGGAGTGTCTGATTACTGAGGGTGAGAGTGTCTGATTACTGGGGATGAGAGTGTCTGATTACTGGGGATGAGAGTGTCTGATTACTGAGGATGAGAGTGTCTGATTACTGGGGATGAGAGTGTCTGATTACTGGGGATGAGAGTGTCTGATTACTGAGGGTGGGAGTGTCTGATTACTGGGGGTGAGAGTGTCTGATTACTGGGGATGAGAGTGTGTGATTACTGAGGATGGGAGTGTCTGATTACTGAGGATGAGAGTGTCTGATTACTGGGGATGAGAGTGTCTGATTACTGGGGATGAGAGTGTCTGATTACTGAGGGTGGGAGTGTCTGATTACTGGGGGTGGGAGTGTCTGATTACTGGGGATGGGAGTGTCTGATTACTGAGGGTGGGAGTGTCTGATTACTGGGGATGGGAGTGTCTGATTACTGAGGGTGGGAGTGTCTGATTACTGAGGGTGGAAGTGTCTGATTACTGGGGATGGGAGTGTCTGATTACTGAGGATGGGAGTGTCTGATTACTGAGGGTGGGAGTGTCTGATTACTGGGGATGGGAGTGTCTGATTACTGAGGGTGGGAGTGTCTGATTACTGGGGATGGGAGTGTCTGATTACTGGGGATGAGAGTGTCTGATTACTGAGGGTGGGAGTGTCTGATTACTGAGGGTGGGAGTGTCTGATTACTGAGGGTGGGAGTGTCTGACTACTGAGGATGGGAGTGTCTGATTACTGAGGGTGAGAGTGTCTGATTACTGAGGGTGAGACTGTCTGATTACTGGGGGTGAGAGTGTCTGATTACTGGGGGTGAGAGTGTCTGATTACTGGGGGTGAGAGTGTCTGATTACTGGGGGTGAGAGTGTCTGATTACTGGGGGTGAGAGTGTCTGATTACTCAGCGTGGGAGTGTCTGATTACTGGAGGTGGGAGTGTCTGATTACTGAGGGTGGGAGTGTCTGATTACTGGGGATGAGAGTGTCTGATTACTGGGGATGAGAGTGTCTGATTACTGAGGGTGAGAGTGTCTGATTACTGGGGATGAGAGTGTCTGATTACTGGGATGAGAGTGTCTGATTACTGAGGGTGAGAGTGTCTGATTACTGAGTGTGGGAGTGTCTGATTACTGAGGGTGGGACTGTCTGATTACTGAGGGTGGGAGTGTCTGATTACTGAGGGTGGGATTGTCTGATTACTGGGGATGGGAGTGTCTGATTACTGGGGATGGGAGTGTCTGATTACTGGGGATGAGAGTGTCTGATTACTGGGGATGAGAGTGTCTGATTACTGAGGGTGGGAGTGTCTGATTACTGGGGTGAGAGTGTCTGATTACTGAGGGCGGGAGTGTCTGAATACTGGGGGTGAGAGTGTCTGATTACTTGGGATGAGAGTGTCTGATTACTGGGGATGAGAGTGTCTGATTACTGGGGGTGAGAGTGCCTGATTACTGAGGATGGGAGTGTGTGATTACTGAGGATGAGACTGTCTGATTACTGGGGGTGAGAGTGTCTGATTGCTGAGGGTGGGAGTGTCTGATTACTGAGGGTGGGACTGTCTGATTACTGAGCGTGAGAGTGTCTGATTACTGGGGATGAGAGTGTCTGAATACTGGGGGTTAGAGTGTCTGATTACTGAGGGTGGGAGTGTCTGATTACTGAGGGTGGGACTGTCTGATTACTGAGCGTGAGAGTGTCTGATTACTGGGGGTGAGAGTGTCTGATTACTGAGGGTGGGAGTGTCTGATTACTGAGGGTGGGACTGTCTGATTACTGAGCGGGAGAGTGTCTGATTACTGGGGATGAGAGTGTCTGATTACTGGGGATGGGAGTGTCTGATTAATGGGGATGGGAGTGTCTGATTACTGGTGGTGAGAGTGTCTGATTACTGGGTGTGAGAGTGTCTGATTACTGGGGGTGAGAGTGTCTGATTGCTGAGGGTGGGAGTGTCTGATTACTGAGGGTGGCACTGTCTGATTACTGAGCGTGAAAGTGTCTGATTACTGGGGATGAGAGTGTCTGATTACTGAGGGTGGGAGTGTCTGATTACTGAGGGTGAGAGTGTCTGATTACTGGGGATGAGAGTGTCTGATTACTGGGGGTGAGAGTGTCTGATTACTGAAGGTGGGAGTGTCTGATTACTGGGGATGAGAGTGTCTGATTACTGGGGATGAGAGTGTCTGATTACTGAAGGTGGGAGTGTCTGATTACTGGGGATGAGAGTGTCTGATTACTGGGGATGAGAGTGTCTGATTACTGGGGATGAGAGTGTCTGATTACTGAGGGTGAGAGTGTCTGATTACTGAGGGCGGGAGTGTCTGATTACTGGGGATGGGAGTGTCTGATTACTGGGGATGGGAGTGTCTGATTACTGGGGATGAGAGTGTCTGATTACTGGGGATGAGAGTGTCTGATTACTGAGGGTGGGAGTGTCTGATTACTGGGGATTGTAGTGTCTGATTACTGAGGGTGAGAGTGTCTGATTACTGGGGATGAGAGTGTCTGATTACTGAGGGTGGAAGTGTCTGATTACTGGGGGTGAGAGTGTCTGATTACTGAGGGCGGGAGTGTCTGAATACTGGGGGTGAGAGTGTCTGATTACTTGGGATGAGAGTGTCTGATTACTGGGGGTGAGAGTGTCTGATTACTGAGGATGGGAGTGTGTGATTACTGAGGATGAGACTGTCTGATTACTGGGGGTGAGAGTGTCTGATTACTGGGGTGGGAGTGTCTGATTACTGAGGGTGGGACTGTCTGATTACTGAGCGTGAGAGTGTCTGATTACTGGGGATGGGAGTGTCTGATTACTGGGGTGGGAGTGTCTGATTACTGAGGGTGGGACTGTCTGATTACTGAGCGTGAGAGTGTCTGATTACTGGGGATGAGAGTGTCTGATTACTGAGGGTGGAAGTGTCTGATTACTGGGGGTGAGAGTGTCTGATTACTGAGGGTGGGAGTGTCTGATTACTGGGGATGGGAGTGTCTGATTACTGAGGGTGGGAGTGTCTGATTACTGAGGGTGGAAGTGTCTGATTACTGGGGATGGGAGTGTCTGATTACTGAGGATGGGAGTGTCTGATTACTGAGGGTGGGAGTGTCTGATTACTGGGGATGGGAGTGTCTGATTACTGAGGGTGGGAGTGTCTGATTACTGGGGATGGGAGTGTCTGATTACTGGGGATGAGAGTGTCTGATTACTGAGGGTGGGAGTGTCTGATTACTGAGGGTGGGAGTGTCTGATTACTGAGGGTGGGAGTGTCTGACTACTGAGGATGGGAGTGTCTGATTACTGAGGGTGAGAGTGTCTGATTACTGAGGGTGAGACTGTCTGATTACTGAGCGTGAGAGTGTCTGATTACTGGGGGTGAGAGTGTCTGATTACTGGGGGTGGGAGTGTCTGATTACTGGGGGTGAGAGTGTCTGATTACTGGGGGTGAGAGTGTCTGATTACTGAGCGTGGGAGTGTCTGATTACTGGAGGTGGGAGTGTCTGATTACTGAGGGTGGGAGTGTCTGATTACTGGGGATGAGAGTGTCTGATTACTGGGGATGAGAGTGTCTGATTACTGAGGGTGAGAGTGTCTGATTACTGGGGATGAGAGTGTCTGATTACTGGGGATGAGAGTGTCTGATTACTGAGGGTGAGAGTGTCTGATTAATGAGTGTGGGAGTGTCTGATTACTGAGGGTGGGACTGTCTGATTACTGAGGGTGGGAGTGTCTGATTACTGAGGGTGGGATTGTCTGATTACTCGGGATGGGAGTGTCTGATTACTGGGGATGGGAGTGTCTGATTACTGGGGATGAGAGTGTCTGATTACTGGGGATGAGAGTGTCTGATTACTGAGGGTGGGAGTGTCTGATTACTGGGGTGAGAGTGTCTGATTACTGAGGGCGGGAGTGTCTGAATACTGGGGGTGAGAGTGTCTGATTACTTGGGATGAGAGTGTCTGATTACTGGGGATGAGAGTGTCTGATTACTGGGGGTGAGAGTGCCTGATTACTGAGGATGGGAGTGTGTGATTACTGAGGATGAGACTGTCTGATTACTGGGGGTGAGAGTGTCTGATTGCTGAGGGTGGGAGTGTCTGATTACTGAGGGTGGGACTGTCTGATTACTGAGCGTGAGAGTGTCTGATTACTGGGGATGAGAGTGTCTGAATACTGGGGGTTAGAGTGTCTGATTACTGAGGGTGGGAGTGTCTGATTACTGAGGGTGGGACTGTCTGATTACTGAGCGTGAGAGTGTCTGATTACTGGGGGTGAGAGTGTCTGATTACTGAGGGTGGGAGTGTCTGATTACTGAGGGTGGGACTGTCTGATTACTGAGCGGGAGAGTGTCTGATTACTGGGGATGAGAGTGTCTGATTACTGGGGATGGGAGTGTCTGATTAATGGGGATGGGAGTGTCTGATTACTGGTGGTGAGAGTGTCTGATTACTGGGTGTGAGAGTGTCTGATTACTGGGGGTGAGAGTGTCTGATTGCTGAGGGTGGGAGTGTCTGATTACTGAGGGTGGCACTGTCTGATTACTGAGCGTGAAAGTGTCTGATTACTGGGGATGAGAGTGTCTGATTACTGAGGGTGGGAGTGTCTGATTACTGAGGGTGAGAGTGTCTGATTACTGGGGATGAGAGTGTCTGATTACTGGGGGTGAGAGTGTCTGATTACTGAAGGTGGGAGTGTCTGATTACTGGGGATGAGAGTGTCTGATTACTGGGGATGAGAGTGTCTGATTACTGAAGGTGGGAGTGTCTGATTACTGGGGATGAGAGTGTCTGATTACTGGGGATGAGAGTGTCTGATTACTGGGGATGAGAGTGTCTGATTACTGAGGGTGAGAGTGTCTGATTACTGAGGGCGGGAGTGTCTGATTACTGGGGATGGGAGTGTCTGATTACTGGGGATGGGAGTGTCTGATTACTGGGGATGAGAGTGTCTGATTACTGGGGATGAGAGTGTCTGATTACTGAGGGTGGGAGTGTCTGATTACTGGGGATTGTAGTGTCTGATTACTGAGGGTGAGAGTGTCTGATTACTGGGGATGAGAGTGTCTGATTACTGAGGGTGGAAGTGTCTGATTACTGGGGGTGAGAGTGTCTGATTACTGAGGGCGGGAGTGTCTGAATACTGGGGGTGAGAGTGTCTGATTACTTGGGATGAGAGTGTCTGATTACTGGGGGTGAGAGTGTCTGATTACTGAGGATGGGAGTGTGTGATTACTGAGGATGAGACTGTCTGATTACTGGGGGTGAGAGTGTCTGATTACTGGGGTGGGAGTGTCTGATTACTGAGGGTGGGACTGTCTGATTACTGAGCGTGAGAGTGTCTGATTACTGGGGATGGGAGTGTCTGATTACTGGGGTGGGAGTGTCTGATTACTGAGGGTGGGACTGTCTGATTACTGAGCGTGAGAGTGTCTGATTACTGGGGATGAGAGTGTCTGATTACTGAGGGTGGAAGTGTCTGATTACTGGGGGTGAGAGTGTCTGATTACTGGGGATGAGAGTGTCTGAATACTGGGGGTGAGAGTGTCTGATTACTGAGGGTGGGAGTGTCTGATTACTGAGGGTGGGAGTGTCTGATTACTGAGGGTGGGACTGTCTGATTACTGAGGGTGGGAGTGTCTGATTACTGAGGGTGGGAGTGTCTGATTACTGGGGGTTAGAGTGTCTGATTACTGAGGGTGGGAGTGTCTGATTACTGAGCGTGAGAGTGTCTGATTACTGGGGGTGAGAGTGTCTGATTACTGGGGTGAGAGTGTCTGATTACTGAGGGTGGGACTGTCTGATTACTGAGCGTGAGAGTGTCTGATTACTGGGGGTGAGAGTGTCTGATTACTGAGGGTGGGAGTGTCTGATTACTGAGGGTGGGACTGTCTGATTACTGAGCGGGAGAGTGTCTGATTACTGGGGATGAGAGTGTCTGATTACTGGGGATGGGAGTGTCTGATTAATGGGGATGGGAGTGTCTGATTACTGGTGGTGAGAGTGTCTGATTACTGGGTGTGAGAGTGTCTGATTACTGGGGGTGAGAGTGTCTGATTGCTGAGGGTGGCACTGTCTGATTACTGAGCGTGAAAGTGTCTGATTACTGGGGATGAGAGTGTCTGATTACTGAGGGTGGGAGTGTCTGATTACTGAGGGTGAGAATGTCTGATTACTGGGGATGAGAGTGTCTGATTACTGGGGGTGAGAGTGTCTGATTACTGAAGGTGGGAGTGTCTGATTACTGGGGATGGGAGTGTCTGATTACTGGGGATGAAGAGTGTCTGATTACTGAGGGTGAGAGTGTCTGATTACTGGGGATGAGAGTGTCTGATTACTGAGGGTGGGAGTGTCTGATTACTGGGGGTGGGAGTGTCTGATTACTGAAGGTGGGAGTGTCTGATTACTGGGGATGGGAGTGTCTGATTACTGGGGATGAAGAGTGTCTGATTACTGAGGGTGAGAATGTCTGATTACTGGGGATGAGAGTGTCTGATTACTGAGGGTGGGAGTGTCTGATTACTGGGGATGGGAGTGTCTGATTACTGAGGGGGGGGTGTCTGATTACTGAGGATGGGAGTGTCTGATTACTGGGGATGGGAGTGTCTGATTACTGGGGATGAGAGTGTCTGATTGCTGAGGGTGGGAGTGTCTGACTACTGAGGATGGGAGTGTCTGATTACTGAGGGTGAGAGTGTCTGATTACTGAGGGTGGAAGTGTCTGATTACTGGGGGTGAGAGTGTCTGATTACTGGGGATGAGAGTGTCTGATTACTGGGGGAGGGAGAGTCTGATTACTGAGGGTGGGAGTGTCTGATTACTGGGATGAGAGTGTCTGATTACTGGGGATGAGAGTGTCTGATTACTGAGGGTGGGAGTGTCTGATTACTGGGATGAGAGTGTCTGATTACTGGGGATGAGAGTGTCTGATTACTGAGGGTGGGAGTGTCTGATTACTGGGGATGAGAGTGTCTGATTAATGGGGATGAGAGTGTCTGATTACTGGGGGTGAGAGTGTCTGATTACTGAGGGTGGGAGTGTCTGATTACTGAGGATGAGACTGTCTGATTACTGAGGGTGGGAGTGTCTGATTACTGGGGGTGAGAGTGTCTGATTACTGAGGGCGGGAGTGTCTGATTACTGGGGGTGAGAGTGTCTGATTACTGGGGATGAGAGTGTCTGATTTATGGGGGTGAGAGTGTCTGATTACTGAGGGTGGGAGTGTCTGATTACTGAGGGTGGGAGTGTCTGATTACTGGGGGTGAGAGTGTCTGATTACTGAAGGTGGGAGTGTCTGATTACTGGGGATGAGAGTGTCTGATTACTGGGGATGAGAGTGTCTGATTACTGAAGGTGGGAGTGTCTGATTACTGGGGATGAGAGTGTCTGATTACTGGGGATGAGAGTGTCTGATTACTGGGGATGAGAGTGTCTGATTACTGAGGGTGAGAGTGTCTGATTACTGAGGGCGGGAGTGTCTGATTACTGGGGATGGGAGTGTCTGATTACTGGGGATGGGAGTGTCTGATTACTGGGGATGAGAGTGTCTGATTACTGGGGATGAGAGTGTCTGATTACTGAGGGTGGGAGTGTCTGATTACTGGGGATTGTAGTGTCTGATTACTGAGGGTGAGAGTGTCTGATTACTGGGGATGAGAGTGTCTGATTACTGAGGGTGGAAGTGTCTGATTACTGGGGGTGAGAGTGTCTGATTACTGAGGGCGGGAGTGTCTGAATACTGGGGGTGAGAGTGTCTGATTACTTGGGATGAGAGTGTCTGATTACTGGGGGTGAGAGTGTCTGATTACTGAGGATGGGAGTGTGTGATTACTGAGGATGAGACTGTCTGATTACTGGGGGTGAGAGTGTCTGATTACTGGGGTGGGAGTGTCTGATTACTGAGGGTGGGACTGTCTGATTACTGAGCGTGAGAGTGTCTGATTACTGGGGATGGGAGTGTCTGATTACTGGGGTGGGAGTGTCTGATTACTGAGGGTGGGACTGTCTGATTACTGAGCGTGAGAGTGTCTGATTACTGGGGATGAGAGTGTCTGATTACTGAGGGTGGAAGTGTCTGATTACTGGGGGTGAGAGTGTCTGATTACTGAGGGTGGGAGTGTCTGATTACTGGGGATGGGAGTGTCTGATTACTGAGGGTGGGAGTGTCTGATTACTGAGGGTGGAAGTGTCTGATTACTGGGGATGGGAGTGTCTGATTACTGAGGATGGGAGTGTCTGATTACTGAGGGTGGGAGTGTCTGATTACTGGGGATGGGAGTGTCTGATTACTGAGGGTGGGAGTGTCTGATTACTGGGGATGGGAGTGTCTGATTACTGGGGATGAGAGTGTCTGATTACTGAGGGTGGGAGTGTCTGATTACTGAGGGTGGGAGTGTCTGATTACTGAGGGTGGGAGTGTCTGACTACTGAGGATGGGAGTGTCTGATTACTGAGGGTGAGAGTGTCTGATTACTGAGGGTGAGACTGTCTGATTACTGGGGGTGAGAGTGTCTGATTACTGGGGGTGAGAGTGTCTGATTACTGGGGGTGAGAGTGTCTGATTACTGGGGGTGAGAGTGTCTGATTACTGGGGGTGAGAGTGTCTGATTACTCAGCGTGGGAGTGTCTGATTACTGGAGGTGGGAGTGTCTGATTACTGAGGGTGGGAGTGTCTGATTACTGGGGATGAGAGTGTCTGATTACTGGGGATGAGAGTGTCTGATTACTGAGGGTGAGAGTGTCTGATTACTGGGGATGAGAGTGTCTGATTACTGGGGATGAGAGTGTCTGATTACTGAGGGTGAGAGTGTCTGATTAATGAGTGTGGGAGTGTCTGATTACTGAGGGTGGGACTGTCTGATTACTGAGGGTGGGAGTGTCTGATTACTGAGGGTGGGATTGTCTGATTACTCGGGATGGGAGTGTCTGATTACTGGGGATGGGAGTGTCTGATTACTGGGGATGAGAGTGTCTGATTACTGGGGATGAGAGTGTCTGATTACTGAGGGTGGGAGTGTCTGATTACTGGGGTGAGAGTGTCTGATTACTGAGGGCGGGAGTGTCTGAATACTGGGGGTGAGAGTGTCTGATTACTTGGGATGAGAGTGTCTGATTACTGGGGATGAGAGTGTCTGATTACTGGGGGTGAGAGTGCCTGATTACTGAGGATGGGAGTGTGTGATTACTGAGGATGAGACTGTCTGATTACTGGGGGTGAGAGTGTCTGATTGCTGAGGGTGGGAGTGTCTGATTACTGAGGGTGGGACTGTCTGATTACTGAGCGTGAGAGTGTCTGATTACTGGGGATGAGAGTGTCTGAATACTGGGGGTTAGAGTGTCTGATTACTGAGGGTGGGAGTGTCTGATTACTGAGGGTGGGACTGTCTGATTACTGAGCGTGAGAGTGTCTGATTACTGGGGGTGAGAGTGTCTGATTACTGAGGGTGGGAGTGTCTGATTACTGAGGGTGGGACTGTCTGATTACTGAGCGGGAGAGTGTCTGATTACTGGGGATGAGAGTGTCTGATTACTGGGGATGGGAGTGTCTGATTAATGGGGATGGGAGTGTCTGATTACTGGTGGTGAGAGTGTCTGATTACTGGGTGTGAGAGTGTCTGATTACTGGGGGTGAGAGTGTCTGATTGCTGAGGGTGGGAGTGTCTGATTACTGAGGGTGGCACTGTCTGATTACTGAGCGTGAAAGTGTCTGATTACTGGGGATGAGAGTGTCTGATTACTGAGGGTGGGAGTGTCTGATTACTGAGGGTGAGAGTGTCTGATTACTGGGGATGAGAGTGTCTGATTACTGGGGGTGAGAGTGTCTGATTACTGAAGGTGGGAGTGTCTGATTACTGGGGATGAGAGTGTCTGATTACTGGGGATGAGAGTGTCTGATTACTGAAGGTGGGAGTGTCTGATTACTGGGGATGAGAGTGTCTGATTACTGGGGATGAGAGTGTCTGATTACTGGGGATGAGAGTGTCTGATTACTGAGGGTGAGAGTGTCTGATTACTGAGGGCGGGAGTGTCTGATTACTGGGGATGGGAGTGTCTGATTACTGGGGATGGGAGTGTCTGATTACTGGGGATGAGAGTGTCTGATTACTGGGGATGAGAGTGTCTGATTACTGAGGGTGGGAGTGTCTGATTACTGGGGATTGTAGTGTCTGATTACTGAGGGTGAGAGTGTCTGATTACTGGGGATGAGAGTGTCTGATTACTGAGGGTGGAAGTGTCTGATTACTGGGGGTGAGAGTGTCTGATTACTGAGGGCGGGAGTGTCTGAATACTGGGGGTGAGAGTGTCTGATTACTTGGGATGAGAGTGTCTGATTACTGGGGGTGAGAGTGTCTGATTACTGAGGATGGGAGTGTGTGATTACTGAGGATGAGACTGTCTGATTACTGGGGGTGAGAGTGTCTGATTACTGGGGTGGGAGTGTCTGATTACTGAGGGTGGGACTGTCTGATTACTGAGCGTGAGAGTGTCTGATTACTGGGGATGGGAGTGTCTGATTACTGGGGTGGGAGTGTCTGATTACTGAGGGTGGGACTGTCTGATTACTGAGCGTGAGAGTGTCTGATTACTGGGGATGAGAGTGTCTGATTACTGAGGGTGGAAGTGTCTGATTACTGGGGGTGAGAGTGTCTGATTACTGGGGATGAGAGTGTCTGAATACTGGGGGTGAGAGTGTCTGATTACTGAGGGTGGGAGTGTCTGATTACTGAGGGTGGGAGTGTCTGATTACTGAGGGTGGGACTGTCTGATTACTGAGGGTGGGAGTGTCTGATTACTGAGGGTGGGAGTGTCTGATTACTGGGGGTTAGAGTGTCTGATTACTGAGGGTGGGAGTGTCTGATTACTGAGCGTGAGAGTGTCTGATTACTGGGGGTGAGAGTGTCTGATTACTGGGGTGAGAGTGTCTGATTACTGAGGGTGGGACTGTCTGATTACTGAGCGTGAGAGTGTCTGATTACTGGGGGTGAGAGTGTCTGATTACTGAGGGTGGGAGTGTCTGATTACTGAGGGTGGGACTGTCTGATTACTGAGCGGGAGAGTGTCTGATTACTGGGGATGAGAGTGTCTGATTACTGGGATGGGAGTGTCTGATTAATGGGGATGGGAGTGTCTGATTACTGGTGGTGAGAGTGTCTGATTACTGGGTGTGAGAGTGTCTGATTACTGGGGGTGAGAGTGTCTGATTGCTGAGGGTGGCACTGTCTGATTACTGAGCGTGAAAGTGTCTGATTACTGGGGATGAGAGTGTCTGATTACTGAGGGTGGGAGTGTCTGATTACTGAGGGTGAGAATGTCTGATTACTGGGGATGAGAGTGTCTGATTACTGGGGGTGAGAGTGTCTGATTACTGAAGGTGGGAGTGTCTGATTACTGGGGATGGGAGTGTCTGATTACTGGGGATGAAGAGTGTCTGATTACTGAGGGTGAGAGTGTCTGATTACTGGGGATGAGAGTGTCTGATTACTGAGGGTGGGAGTGTCTGATTACTGGGGGTGGGAGTGTCTGATTACTGAAGGTGGGAGTGTCTGATTACTGGGGATGGGAGTGTCTGATTACTGGGGATGAAGAGTGTCTGATTACTGAGGGTGAGAATGTCTGATTACTGGGGATGAGAGTGTCTGATTACTGAGGGTGGGAGTGTCTGATTACTGGGGATGGGAGTGTCTGATTACTGAGGGGGGGGTGTCTGATTACTGAGGATGGGAGTGTCTGATTACTGGGGATGGGAGTGTCTGATTACTGGGGATGAGAGTGTCTGATTGCTGAGGGTGGGAGTGTCTGACTACTGAGGATGGGAGTGTCTGATTACTGAGGGTGAGAGTGTCTGATTACTGAGGGTGGAAGTGTCTGATTACTGGGGGTGAGAGTGTCTGATTACTGGGGATGAGAGTGTCTGATTACTGGGGGAGGGAGAGTCTGATTACTGAGGGTGGGAGTGTCTGATTACTGGGATGAGAGTGTCTGATTACTGGGGATGAGAGTGTCTGATTACTGAGGGTGGGAGTGTCTGATTACTGGGATGAGAGTGTCTGATTACTGGGGATGAGAGTGTCTGATTACTGAGGGTGGGAGTGTCTGATTACTGGGGATGAGAGTGTCTGATTAATGGGGATGAGAGTGTCTGATTACTGGGGGTGAGAGTGTCTGATTACTGAGGGTGGGAGTGTCTGATTACTGAGGATGAGACTGTCTGATTACTGAGGGTGGGAGTGTCTGATTACTGGGGGTGAGAGTGTCTGATTACTGAGGGCGGGAGTGTCTGATTACTGGGGGTGAGAGTGTCTGATTACTGGGGATGAGAGTGTCTGATTTATGGGGGTGAGAGTGTCTGATTACTGAGGGTGGGAGTGTCTGATTACTGAGGATGAGACTGTCTGATTACTGGGGGTGAGAGTGTCTGATTACTGGGGATGAGAGTGTCTGATTTATGGGGGTGAGAGTGTCTGATTACTGAGGGTGGGAGTGTCTGATTACTGAGGATGAGACTGTCTGATTACTGGGGGTGAGAGTGTCTGATTACTGGGGATGAGAGTGTCTGTTTACTGGGGATGAGAGTGTCTGATTTTTGGGGGTGAGAGTGTCTGATTACTGAGGGTGGGAGTGTCTGATTACTGAGGATGAGACTGTCTGATTACTGGGGTGAGAGTGTCTGATTGCTGAGGGTGGGAGTGTCTGATTACTGAGGGTGGGAGTGTCTGATTACTGAGGATGAGACTGTCTGATTACTGGGGGTGAGAGTGTCTGATTGCTGAGGGTGGGAGTGTCTGATTACTGAGGGTGGGAGTGTCTGATTACTGAGGATGAGACTGTCTGATTACTGGGGGTTAGAGTGTCTGATTACTGAGGGTGGGAGTGTCTGATTACTGAGGGTGGGACTGTCTGATTACTGAGCGTGAGAGTGTCTGATTACTGGGGGTGAGAGTGTCTGATTACTGAGGGTGGGAGTGTCTGATTACTGAGGATGAGACTGTCTGATTACTGGGGGTGAGAGTGTCTGATTGCTGAGGGTGGGAGTGTCTGATTACTGAGGGTGGGAGTGTCTGATTACTGAGGATGAGACTGTCTGATTACTGGGGGTGAGAGTGTCTGATTGCTGAGGGTGGGAGTGTCTGATTACTGAGGGTGGGACTGTCTGATTACTGAGCGGGAGAGTGTCTGATTACTGGGGATGAGAGTGTCTGATTACTGGCGATGAGAGTTTCTGATTACTGAGGGTGGGAGTGTCTGATTACTGGGGGTGAGAGTGTCTGATTACTGAGGGTGGGAGTGTCTGATTACTGAGGGTGAGAGTGTCTGATTACTGGGGATGAGAGTTTCTGATTACTGAGGGTGGGAGTGTCTGATTACTGAGGGTGAGAGTGTCTGATTACTGGGGATGAGAGTGTCTGATTACTGAGGGTGGGACTGTCTGATTACTGAGGGTGGGACTGTCTGATTACTGAGGGTGGGACTGTCTGATTACTGGGGATGAGAGTGTCTGATTATTGAGGGTGGGAGTGTCTGATTACTGGGGATGAGAGTGTCTGATTACTGCGGATGAGAGTGTCTGATTACTGGGGGTGGGAGTGTCTGATTACTGGGGATGAGAGTGTCTGATTACTGCGGATGAGAGTGTCTGATTACTGGGGGTGGGAGTGTCTGATTACTGAAGGTGGGAGTGTCTGATTACTGGGGATGGCAGTGTCAGGTTACTGGGGATGAAGAGTGTCTGATTACTGAGGGTGAGAATGTCTGATTACTGGGGATGAGAGTGTCTGATTACTGAGGGTGGGAGTGTCTGATTACTGGGGATGGGAGTGTGATTACTGAGGGTGGGAGTGTCTGATTACTGGGGATGAGAGTGTCTGATTACTGAGGGTGGGGGTGTCTGATTACTGAGGATGGGAGTGTCTGATTACTGGGGATGGGAGTGTCTGATTACTGGGGATGAGAGGGTCTGATTACTGGGGATGAGAGTGTCTGATTACTGAGGGTGGGAGTGTCTGATTACTGAGGGTGGGAGTGTCTGATTACTGGGATGAGAGTGTCTGATTACTGGGGATGAGAGTGTCTGATTACTGAGGGTGGGAGTGTCTGATTACTGGGATGAGAGTGTCTGATTACTGGGGATGAGAGTGTCTGATTACTGAGGGTGGGAGTGTCTGATTACTGGGGATGAGAGTGTCTGATTAATGGGGATGAGAGTGTCTGATTACTGGGGGTGAGAGTGTCTGATTACTGAGGGTGGGAGTGTCTGATTACTGAGGATGAGACTGTCTGATTACTGAGGGTGGGAGTGTCTGATTACTGGGGGTGAGAGTGTCTGATTACTGAGGGCGGGAGTGTCTGATTACTGGGGGTGAGAGTGTCTGATTACTGGGGATGAGAGTGTCTGATTTATGGGGGTGAGAGTGTCTGATTACTGAGGGTGGGAGTGTCTGATTACTGAGGATGAGACTGTCTGATTACTGGGGGTGAGAGTGTCTGATTACTGGGGATGAGAGTGTCTGATTTATGGGGGTGAGAGTGTCTGATTACTGAGGGTGGGAGTGTCTGATTACTGAGGATGAGACTGTCTGATTACTGGGGGTGAGAGTGTCTGATTACTGGGGATGAGAGTGTCTGTTTACTGGGGATGAGAGTGTCTGATTTTTGGGGGTGAGAGTGTCTGATTACTGAGGGTGGGAGTGTCTGATTACTGAGGATGAGACTGTCTGATTACTGGGGGTGAGAGTGTCTGATTGCTGAGGGTGGGAGTGTCTGATTACTGAGGGTGGGAGTGTCTGATTACTGAGGATGAGACTGTCTGATTACTGGGGGTTAGAGTGTCTGATTACTGAGGGTGGGAGTGTCTGATTACTGAGGGTGGGACTGTCTGATTACTGAGCGTGAGAGTGTCTGATTACTGGGGGTGAGAGTGTCTGATTACTGAGGGTGGGAGTGTCTGATTACTGAGGGTGGGACTGTCTGATTACTGAGCGGGAGAGTGTCTGATTACTGGGGATGAGAGTGTCTGATTACTGGCGATGAGAGTTTCTGATTACTGAGGGTGGGAGTGTCTGATTACTGGGGGTGAGAGTGTCTGATTACTGAGGGTGGGAGTGTCTGATTACTGAGGGTGAGAGTGTCTGATTACTGGGGATGAGAGTTTCTGATTACTGAGGGTGGGAGTGTCTGATTACTGAGGGTGAGAGTGTCTGATTACTGGGGATGAGAGTGTCTGATTACTGGGGGTGGGAGTGTCTGATTACTGAAGGTGGGAGTGTCTGATTACTGGGGATGGCAGTGTCAGATTACTGGGGATGAGAGTGTCTGATTACTGAGGGTGAGAGTATCTGATTACTGGGGATGAGAGGGTCTGATTACTGGGGATGGCAGTGTCAGATTACTGGGGGTGAGAGTGTCTGATTACTGAGGGTGGGAGTGTCTGATTACTGAGGATGAGACTGTCTGATTACTGAGGGTGGGAGTGTCTGATTACTGGGGGTGAGAGTGTCTGATTACTGAGGGCGGGAGTGTCTGATTACTGGGGGTGAGAGTGTCTGATTACTTGGGATGAGAGTGTCTGATTACTGGGGATGAGAGTGTCTGATTTATGGGGGTGAGAGTGTCTGATTACTGAGGGTGGGAGTGTCTGATTACTGAGGATGAGACTGTCTGATTACTGGGGGTGAGAGTGTCTGATTGCTGAGGGTGGGAGTGTCTGATTACTGAGGGTGGGACTGTCTGATTACTGAGCGTGAGAGTGTCTGATTACTGGGGATGAGAGTGTCTGAATACTGGGGGTGAGAGTGTCTGATTACTGAGGGTGGGAGTGTCTGATTACTGAGGATGAGACTGTCTGATTACTGGGGGTTAGAGTGTCTGATTACTGAGGGTGGGAGTGTCTGATTACTGAGGGTGGGACTGTCTGATTACTGAGCGTGAGAGTGTCTGATTACTGGGGGTGAGAGTGTCTGATTACTGAGGGTGGGACTGTCTGATTACTGAGCGGGAGAGTGTCTGATTACTGGGGATGAGAGTGCCTGATTACTGGGGATGGGAGTGTCTGATTACTGGGGATGGGAGTGTCTGATTACTGGTGGTGAGAGTGTCTGATTACTGGGGGTGAGAGTGTCTGATTACTGAGCGTGGGAGTGTCTGATTACTGGGGGTGAGAGTGTCTGATTACTGAGGGTGGGAGTGTCTGATTACTGACGGTGAGAGTGTCTGATTACTGGGGATGAGAGTGTCTGATTACTGAGGGTGGGAGTGTCTGATTACTGAAGGTGAGAGTGTCTGATTACTGGGGATGAGAGTGTCTGATTATTGAGGGTGGGAGTGTCTGATTACTGAGGGTGGGAGTGGCTGATTACTGAGGGTGATAGTGTCTGATTACTGGGGGTGAGAGTGTCTGATTACTAGGGATGAGAGTGTCTGATTACTGAGGGTGGGAGTGTCTGATTACTGAAGGTGGGAGTGTCTGATTACTGAGGGTGGGAGTGTCTGATTACTGAGGGTGGGAGTGTCTGATTACTGGGGATGAGAGTGTCTGATTACTGGGGGTGGGAGTGTCTGATTACTGAAGGTGGGAGTGTCTGATTACTGGGGATGGCAGTGTCAGATTACTGGGGATGAGAGTGTCTGATTACTGGGGGTGGGAGTGTCTGATTACTGAAGGTGGGTGTGTCAGATTACTGGGGATGAGAGTGTCTGATTACTGAGGGTGAGAGTATCTGATTACTGGGGATGAGAGTGTCAGATTACTGGGGGTGAGAGTGGCTGATTACTGAGGGTGGGAGTGTCTGATTACTGAGGATGAGACTGTCTGATTGCTGGGGGTTAGAGTGTCTGATTACTGAGGGTGGGAGTGTCTGATTACTGAGGGTGGGAGTGTCTGATTACTGGGGATGAGAATGTCAGATTACTGGGGATGAGAGTGTCTGATTACTGGGGCTGGGAGTGTCTGATTACTGGGGATGAGAGTGTCTGATTACTGGGGATGAGAGTGTCTGATTACTGAGGGTGGGAGTGTCTGATTACTGAGGGTGGGAGTGTCCAATTACTGGGGATGAGATTGTCTGATTACTGGGGATGAGAGTGTCTGATTACTGAGGGTGGGAGTGTCTGATTACTGAGGGTGAGAGTGTCTGATTACTGGGGATGAGAGTGTCTGATTACTGAGGGTGGGAGTGTCTGATTACTGAGGGTGGGAGTGTCTGATTACTGGGGATGAGAGTGTCTGATTACTGGGGATGAGAGTGTCTGATTACTGTGGGTGAGAGTGTCTGATTACTGAGGGTGGGAGTGTCTGATTACTGAGGATGAGACTGTCTGATTACTGGGGGTGAGAGTGTCTGATTACTGAGGGTGGGACTGTCTGATTACTGAGCGTGAGAGTGTCTGATTACTGGGGATGAGAGTGTCTGATTACTGGGGGTGGGAGTGTCTGATTACTGAGGGTGAGAGTGTCTGATTACTGAGGGTGGGAGTGTCTGATTACTGAGGGTGGGAGTGTCTGATTACTGAGGGTGGGAGTGTCTGACTACTGAGGATGAGAGTGTCTGATTACTGGGGTGAGAGTGTCTGATTGCTGAGGGTGGGAGTGTCTGATTACTGAGGGTGGGAGTGTCTGATTACTGGGGATGAGAGTGTCTGATTACTGAGGGTGGGAGTGTCTGATTACTGAGGGTGAGAGTGTCTGATTACTGAGGGCGGGAGTGTCTGATTACTGGGGGTGAGAGTGTCTGATTACTGAGGGTGAGAGTGTCTGATTACTGGGGGTGAGAGTGTCTGGTTACTGGGGGTGAGAGTGTCTGATTACTGGGGATGAGAGTGTCTGATTACTGAGGGCGTGAGTGTCTGATTACTGGGGGTGAGAGTGTCTGATTACTGAGGGTGAGAGTGTCTGATTACTGGGGGTGAGAGTGTCTGTTTACTGGGGGTGAGAGTGTCTGATTACTGGGGGTGAGAGTGTCTGATTACTGAGGGCGGGAGTGTCTGATTACTGGGGGTGAGAGTGTCTGATTACTGGGGGTTAGAGTGTCTGATTACTGAGGGTGAGAGTGTCTGGTTACTGGGGGTGAGAGTGTCTGATTACTGAGGGTGAGAGTGTCTGATTACTGAGTGTGAGAGTGTCTGATTACTGAGTGTGGGAGTGTCTGATTACTGAGGGTGGGAATGTCTGATAACTGGGGATAGGAGTGTCTGATTACTGGGGGTGAGAGTGTCTGATTACTGGGGGTGAGAGTGTCTGATTACTGAGTGTGAGAGTGTCTGATTACTGGGGGTGAGAGTGTCTGATTACTGAGTGTGGGAGTGTCTGATTACTGAGGGTGGGAGTGTCTGATTACTGAGGATGAGACTGTCTGATTACTGGGGGTTAGAGTGTCTGATTACTGAGGGTGGGAGTGTCTGATTACTGAGGGTGGGACTGTCTGATTACTGAGCGTGAGAGTGTCTGATTACTGGGGGTGAGAGTGTCTGATTACTGAGGGTGGGAGTGTCTGATTACTGAGGGTGGGACTGTCTGATTACTGAGCGGGAGAGTGTCTGATTACTGGGGATGAGAGTGTCTGATTACTGGCGATGAGAGTTTCTGATTACTGAGGGTGGGAGTGTCTGATTACTGGGGGTGAGAGTGTCTGATTACTGAGGGTGGGAGTGTCTGATTACTGAGGGTGAGAGTGTCTGATTACTGGGGATGAGAGTTTCTGATTACTGAGGGTGGGAGTGTCTGATTACTGAGGGTGAGAGTGTCTGATTACTGGGGATGAGAGTGTCTGATTACTGAGGGTGGGACTGTCTGATTACTGGGGATGAGAGTGTCTGATTATTGAGGGTGGGAGTGTCTGATTACTGGGGATGAGAGTGTCTGATTACTGCGGATGAGAGTGTCTGATTACTGGGGGTGGGAGTGTCTGATTACTGGGCATGAGAGTGTCTGATTACTGCGGATGAGAGTGTCTGATTACTGGGGGTGGGAGTGTCTGATTACTGAAGGTGGGAGTGTCTGATTACTGGGGATGGCAGTGTCAGATTACTGGGGATGAGAGTGTCTGATTACTGAGGGTGAGAGTATCTGATTACTGGGGATGAGAGGGTCTGATTACTGGGGATGGCAGTGTCAGATTACTGGGGGTGAGAGTGTCTGATTACTGAGGGTGGGAGTGTCTGATTACTGAGGATGAGACTGTCTGATTACTGAGGGTGGGAGTGTCTGATTACTGGGGGTGAGAGTGTCTGATTACTGAGGGCGGGAGTGTCTGATTACTGGGGGTGAGAGTGTCTGATTACTTGGGATGAGAGTGTCTGATTACTGGGGATGAGAGTGTCTGATTTATGGGGGTGAGAGTGTCTGATTACTGAGGGTGGGAGTGTCTGATTACTGAGGATGAGACTGTCTGATTACTGGGGGTGAGAGTGTCTGATTGCTGAGGGTGGGAGTGTCAGATTACTGAGGGTGGGAGTGTCTGATTACTGAGGGTGGGAGTGTCTGATTACTGGGGATGAGAGTGTCTGATTACTGAGGGTGGGAGTGTCTGATTACTGAGGGTGAGAGTGTCTGATTACTGAGGGCGGGAGTGTCTGATTACTGGGGGTGAGAGTGTCTGATTACTGAGGGTGAGAGTGTCTGATTACTGGGGGTGAGAGTGTCTGGTTACTGGGGGTGAGAGTGTCTGATTACTGGGGATGAGAGTGTCTGATTACTGAGGGCGTGAGTGTCTGATTACTGGGGGTGAGAGTGTCTGATTACTGAGGGTGAGAGTGTCTGATTACTGGGGGTGAGAGTGTCTGGTTACTGGGGGTGAGAGTGTCTGATTACTGGGGGTGAGAGTGTCTGATTACTGAGGGCGGGAGTGTCTGATTACTGGGGGTGAGAGTGTCTGATTACTGGGGGTTAGAGTGTCTGATTACTGAGGGTGAGAGTGTCTGGTTACTGGGGGTGAGAGTGTCTGATTACTGAGGGTGAGAGTGTCTGATTACTGAGTGTGAGAGTGTCTGATTACTGAGTGTGGGAGTGTCTGATTACTGAGGGTGGGAATGTCTGATAACTGGGGATAGGAGTGTCTGATTACTGGGGGTGAGAGTGTCTGATTACTGGGGGTGAGAGTGTCTGATTACTGAGTGTGAGAGTGTCTGATTACTGGGGGTGAGAGTGTCTGATTACTGAGTGTGGGAGTGTCTGATTACTGAGGGTGGGAGTGTCTGATTACTGAGGATGAGACTGTCTGATTACTGGGGGTTAGAGTGTCTGATTACTGAGGGTGGGAGTGTCTGATTACTGAGGGTGGGACTGTCTGATTACTGAGCGTGAGAGTGTCTGATTACTGGGGGTGAGAGTGTCTGATTACTGAGGGTGGGAGTGTCTGATTACTGAGGGTGGGACTGTCTGATTACTGAGCGGGAGAGTGTCTGATTACTGGGGATGAGAGTGTCTGATTACTGGCGATGAGAGTTTCTGATTACTGAGGGTGGGAGTGTCTGATTACTGGGGGTGAGAGTGTCTGATTACTGAGGGTGGGAGTGTCTGATTACTGAGGGTGAGAGTGTCTGATTACTGGGGATGAGAGTTTCTGATTACTGAGGGTGGGAGTGTCTGATTACTGAGGGTGAGAGTGTCTGATTACTGGGGATGAGAGTGTCTGATTACTGAGGGTGGGACTGTCTGATTACTGGGGATGAGAGTGTCTGATTATTGAGGGTGGGAGTGTCTGATTACTGGGGATGAGAGTGTCTGATTACTGCGGATGAGAGTGTCTGATTACTGGGGTGGGAGTGTCTGATTACTGGGCATGAGAGTGTCTGATTACTGCGGATGAGAGTGTCTGATTACTGGGGGTGGGAGTGTCTGATTACTGAAGGTGGGAGTGTCTGATTACTGGGGATGGCAGTGTCAGATTACTGGGGATGAGAGTGTCTGATTACTGAGGGTGAGAGTATCTGATTACTGGGGATGAGAGGGTCTGATTACTGGGATGGCAGTGTCAGATTACTGGGGGTGAGAGTGTCTGATTACTGAGGGTGGGAGTGTCTGATTACTGAGGATGAGACTGTCTGATTACTGAGGGTGGGAGTGTCTGATTACTGGGGGTGAGAGTGTCTGATTACTGAGGGCGGGAGTGTCTGATTACTGGGGGTGAGAGTGTCTGATTACTTGGGATGAGAGTGTCTGATTACTGGGGATGAGAGTGTCTGATTTATGGGGGTGAGAGTGTCTGATTACTGAGGGTGGGAGTGTCTGATTACTGAGGATGAGACTGTCTGATTACTGGGGGTGAGAGTGTCTGATTGCTGAGGGTGGGAGTGTCAGATTACTGAGGGTGGGACTGTCTGATTACTGAGCGTGAGAGTGTCTGATTACTGGGGATGAGAGTGTCTGAATACTGGGGGTGAGAGTGTCTGATTACTGAGGGTGGGAGTGTCTGATTACTGAGGATGAGACTGTCTGATTACTGGGGGTTAGAGTGTCTGATTACTGAGGGTGGGAGTGTCTGATTACTGAGGGTGGGACTGTCTGATTACTGAGCGTGAGAGTGTCTGATTACTGGGGGTGAGAGTGTCTGATTACTGAGGGTGGGACTGTCTGATTACTGAGCGGGAGAGTGTCTGATTACTGGGGATGAGAGTGCCTGATTACTGGGGATGGGAGTGTCTGATTACTGGGATGGGAGTGTCTGATTACTGGTGGTGAGAGTGTCTGATTACTGGGGGTGAGAGTGTCTGATTACTGCGCGTGGCAGTGTCTAATTATTGGGGGTGAGAGTGTCTGATTACTGAGGGTGGGAGTGTCTGATTACTGACGGTGAGAGTGTCTGATTACTGGGGATGAGAGTGTCTGATTACTGAGGGTGGGAGTGTCTGATTACTGAAGGTGAGAGTGTCTGATTACTGGGGATGAGAGTGTCTGATTATTGAGGGTGGGAGTGTCTGATTACTGAGGGTGGGAGTGGCTGATTACTGAGGGTGAGAGTGTCTGATTACTGGGGGTGAGAGTGTCTGATTACTAGGGATGAGAGTGTCTGATTACTGAGGGTGGGAGTGTCTGATTACTGAGGGTGGGAGTGTCTGATTACTGGGGATGAGAGTGTCTGATTACTGGGGGTGGGAGTGTCTGATTACTGAAGGTGGGAGTGTCTGATTACTGGGATGGCAGTGTCAGATTACTGGGGATGAGAGTGTCTGATTACTGGGGGTGGGAGTGTCTGATTACTGAAGGTGGGAGTGTCAGATTACTGGGGATGAGAGTGTCTGATTACTGAGGGTGAGAGTATCTGATTACTGGGGATGAGAGTGTCAGATTACTGGGGGTGAGAGTGTCTGATTACTGAGGGTGGGAGTGTCTGATTACTGAGGGTGGGAGTGTCTGATTACTGAGGGTGGGAGTGTCTGATTACTGAGGATGAGACTGTCTGATTGCTGGGGGTTAGAGTGTCTGATTACTGAGGGTGGGAGTGTCTGATTACTGAGGGTGGGAGTGTCTGATTACTGGGGATGAGAATGTCTGATTACTGGGGATGAGAGTGTCTGATTACTGGGGATGGGAGTGTCTGATTACTGGGGATGAGAGTGTCTGATTACTGGGGATGAGAGTGTCTGATTACTGAGGGTGGGAGTGTCTGATTACTGAGGGTGGGAGTGTCTGATTACTGAGGGTGGGAGTGTCTGATTACTGGGGATGAGAGTGTCTGATTACTGGGGATGAGAGTGTCTGATTACTGAGGGTGGGAGTGTCTGATTACTGAGGGTGAGAGTGTCTGATTACTGGGGATGAGAGTGTCTGATTACTGAGGGTGGGAGTGTCTGATTACTGAGGGTGGGAGTGTCTGATTACTGGGGGTGAGAGTGTCTGATTACTGAGGGTGGGAGTGTCTGATTACTGAGGGTGGGAGTGTCTGATTACTGGGGATGAGAGTGTCTGATTACTGGGGATGAGAGTGTCTGATTACTGGGGGTGAGAGTGTCTGATTACTGAGGGTGGGAGTGTCTGATTACTGAGGATGAGACTGTCTGATTACTGGGGGTGAGAGTGTCTGATTACTGAGGGTGGGACTGTCTGATTACTGAGCGTGAGAGTGTCTGATTACTGGGGATGAGAGTGTCTGATTACTGGGGGTGGGAGTGTCTGATTACTGAGGGTGAGAGTGTCTGATTACTGAGGGTGGGAGTGTCTGATTACTGAGGGTGGGAGTGTCTGATTACTGAGGGTGGGAGTGTCTGACTACTGAGGATGAGAGTGTCTGATTACTGGGGTGAGAGTGTCTGATTGCTGAGGGTGGGAGTGTCTGATTACTGAGGGTGGGAGTGTCTGATTACTGGGGATGAGAGTGTCTGATTACTGAGGGTGGGAGTGTCTGATTACTGAGGGTGAGAGTGTCTGATTACTGAGGGCGGGAGTGTCTGATTACTGGGGGTGAGAGTGTCTGATTACTGGGGATGGGAGTGTCTGATTACTGAGGGTGAGAGTGTCTGATTACTGAGGGCGGGAGTGTCTGATTACTGGGGGTGAGAGTGTCTGATTACTGGGGGTGAGAGTGTCTGATTACTGGGGATGAGAGTGTCTGATTACTGAGGGTGAGAGTGTCTGATTACTGGGGATGAGAGTGTCTGATTACTGGGGGTGAGAGTGTCTGATTACTGGGGGTGAGAGTGTCTGATTACTGGGGGTGAGAGTGTCTGATTACTGGGGGTGAGAGTGTCTGATTACTGGGGATGAGAGTGTCTGGTTACTGGGGGTGAGAGTGTCTGATTACTGGGGGTGAGAGTGTCTGATTACTGGGGGTGAGAGTGTCTGATTACTGGGGATGAGAGTGTGTGATTACTGGGGATGGGAGTGTCTGATTACTGAGGGTGAGAGTGTCTGATTACTGGGGGTGAGAGTGTCTGATTACTGGGGATGAGAGTGTCTGGTTACTGGGGGTGAGAGTGTCTGATTACTGGGGATGAGAGTGTCTGATTACTGGGGGTGAGAGTGTCTGATTACTGGGGATGAGAGTGTCTGGTTACTGGGGATGAGAGTGTCTGATTACTGGGGGTGAGAGTGTCTGATTACTGAGGGCGTGAGTGTCTGATTACTGGGGGTGAGAGTGTCTGATTACTGAGGGTGAGAGTGTCTGATTACTGGGGATGAGAGTGTCTGGTTACTGGGGATGAGAGTGTCTGGTTACTGGGGATGAGAGTGTCTGATTACTGGGGGTGAGAGTGTCTGATTACTGAGGGCGTGAGTGTCTGATTACTGGGGATGAGAGTGTCTGGTTACTGGGGATGAGAGTGTCTGATTACTGGGGGTGAGAGTGTCTGATTACTGGGGGTGAGAGTGTCTGATTACTGAGGGTGAGAGTGTCTGATTACTGAGGGTGGGAGTGTCTGATTACTGAGGGTGGGAGTGTCTGATTACTGGGGTGAGAGTGTCTGATTACTGGGGATGAGAGTGTCTGATTACTGAGGGTGGGAGTGTCTGATTACTGAGGGTGGGAGTGTCTGGTTACTGGGGGTGAGAGTGTCTGATTACTGAGGGTGAGAGTGTCTGATTACTGAGGGTGAGAGTGTCTGATTACTGGGGGTGAGAGTGTCTGATTACTGAGTGTGGGAGTGTCTGATTACTGAGGGTGAGAGTGTCTGATTACTGGGGATGAGAGTGTCTGATTACTGAGTGTGGGAGTGTCTGATTACTGAGGGTGGGAATGTCTGATTACTGAGGGTGGGAATGTCTGATTACTGGGGATAGGAGTGTCTGATTACTGAGGGTGAGAGTGTCTGATTACTGAGTGTGGGAGTGTCTGATTACTGAGGGTGAGAGTGTCTGATTACTGAGTGTGGGAGTGTCTGATTACTGAGGGTGGGAATGTCTGATTACTGGGGATAGGAGTGTCTGATTACTGAGGGTGAGAGTGTCTGATTACTGAGTGTGGGAGTGTCTGATTACTGAGGGTGGGAATGTCTGATTACTGGGGATAGGAGTGTCTGATTACTGGGGGTGAGAGTGTCTGATTACTGAGGGTGAGAGTGTCTGATTACTGAGTGTGGGAGTGTCTGATTACTGAGGGTGGGAGTGTCTGATTACTGGGGTGGGAGTGTCTGATTACTGGGGGTGAGAGTGTCTGATTACTGGGGGTGAGAGTGTCTGATTACTGGGGATGAGAGTGTCTGGTTACTGGGGGTGAGAGTGTCTGATTACTGGGTGTGAGAGTGTCTGATTACTGAGGGTGAGAGTGTCTGATTACTGGGTGTGAGAGTGTCTGATTACTGAGGGTGAGAGTGTCTGGTTACTGGGGATGAGAGTGTCTGATTACTGGGTGTGAGAGTGTCTGATTACTGAGGGTGAGAGTGTCTGATTACTGGGTGTGAGAGTGTCTGATTACTGAGGGCGAGAGTGTCTGATTACTGAGGGTGGGAGTGTCTGATTACTGAGGATGAGACTGTCTGATTACTGGGGGTGTGAGTGTCTGATTGCTGAGGGATGGGAGTGTCTGATTACTGAGGGTGGGACTGTCTGATTACTGAGCGTGAGAGTGTCTGATTACTGAGGATGAGAGTGTCTGATTACTGGGGGTGAGAGTGTCTGATTACTGAGGGTGGGAGTGTCTGATTAATGAGGATGAGACTGTCTGATTACTGGGGGTTAGAGTGTCTGATTACTGAGGCTGGGAGTGTCTGATTACTGAGGGTGGGACTGTCTGATTACTGAGGGTGGGACTGTCTGATTACTGGGGGTGAGAGTGTCTGATTGCTGAGGGTGGGAGTGTCTGATTACTGAGGGTGGGACTGTCTGATTACTGAGGGTGAGAGTGTCTGATTACTGAGGGTGAGAGTGTCTGATTACTGGGGATGAGAGTGTCTGATTACTGGGGATGGGAGTGTCTGATTACTGGGGATGAGAGTGTCTGATTACTGAGTGTGGGAGTGTCTGATTACTGGGGATGGGAGTGTCTGTTTACTGGGGATGGGAGTGTCTGATTACTGAGGGTGAGAGTGTCTGATTACTGGGGATGGGCGCAGTTCTTCAATCCACACTTTTGAAACTTAGAAAGATAGTTTCAGCCGCACTGTGGAGGTGGATTGTGCACTTTGGAATATGCAGCATCGCAGTCACGTTAAATTACCTGCACAAAGGAGTCAGAGACCCGGTTCCATAAAAAGTCCATGTCCCTTTTTATGTAGGAATACATAGGATATACGGCACAGAAACTGGCCATTCAGCGAAACCAGTCCATGCCAGTGTTTATGCTTCAGTTGAGCCTCCTCCCATCTTTCCTCATCTAATTCTATCAGCATAACCCTCTATTTCCTTCTACTTCATATTTTTGTCCAACCTCCCCTTAAATGCATCTATACTGTTCGCTTCAACCACTCCCTGTGGTAGCGAGTTCCACATTCTCTCCACTCTTTGGGTAAAGAAGTTTCTTCTGAATTACCTATTGGATTTATTGGGAACTATCTTATATTGATGACCTCTAGTTATGCTCTTCCCCACAAGTGGAAACATTCTCTCTGTATCCACTCTATCAAAACCTTTCATAATTTTATCGACCTCTATTAGGTCATCCCTCAGCCTTCTTTTTTCAAGAGAAAAGAGACCCAGCCTGTTCATCCTTTCCTGATATGTATACCCTCCCATTTCTGGTATCATCCTTGTAAATCTTCTCTGCACCCTCTCCAGTGCCTCTATATCATTTTTACAATATGGCGACCAGAACTGTACGCAGTACTCTAAGTGTGGTCTAACCAAGGTTCGATACAGATTTAGCATAACTTCCCTACTTTTCAATTCTATCCCTCTAGAAATAAACCCTAGTGCTTGGTTTGCATGTTTAATATCCTTGCTAACCTGTGGTGCAACTTTTAGTGATTTGTGTATTTGTACTCCGAGATCCCTTTGTTCCTCTACCCCACCTAGACTCCCACCCTCCAAGTGATAAGTGACCTCCCTATTCTTCCTACCAAAATGTAATACCTCACATTTGTCTGTTGAACTTCATTTGCTAATTATTTGCCCATTCTGCAAGTTTATTAATGTCCTCCTGTAATTTTTTACAGTCCTCCTCAGTATTGACTATCCCCCCAATTTGGTATCCTCCGCAAATTTAGAAATTGTGATTTTTGATTCCAAAGTCTAAATCGTTAATGTATATTGTGAACAGCAGTGGTCCCAGCACTGATCCTTGTGGAACACCACTACTCACCTTCTGCCTCTTTGAATAGCTACCCTTTACTCCCACTCTCTGCTTTCTGTCTTGAAGCCAGCTAGCAATCCATTCTGCTACTTGTCCCCTGACTCAGCATTCTCTGACGTTATTCATTAGTCTACTGCATTACTCTCTCTGTTACTGCTTCAAAAAATTCAATAAGGTTGGTCAAGCAGGACTTTCCCTTTTGAAATCCATGTTGACTATTCATTATTATATTTTTGGTTTCTAGATATTCTTCTATTTTCTCATTTAGTAGGGATTCCATTATTTTTCCTACCACCGATGTTAAGCTAACTGGTCTATAATTCCCTGGACATGTTCTATCCCCCTTCTTAAATATAGGTATTACGTTAGCTATCCGCCAGCCCTCTGGCACTACACCTTTTTCTAACGAATTATTAAGTATGTGTAGTAATGCCTCTGCTATCTCTTCCCTAGATTCTTTTAAAATGCATGGATGCAATCCATCCGGACCAGGGGTTTTATCCTCTTTGAATTTGATGAGTTTATGTAATATATCCCCTTTTTTTATTTACATGCATTTATCTCATTACTTATCTCATCATCCAATGTCATGTTCAGCTGTTATATCTCCCTGGTAAATACTGAAGCGAAATAATGATTTAATGGCCCGTATTTTCCGATCGTAGGCCTCCTGCGGGCGGAGGCCTGCGATCTGGAAAATTCTACGCCCTTACCTGAGGGCTCCTGGGACGCACACGCTTCCGCTCCTTGGCCTCTCCACACTGCCGGTGCGCAGGGCCCACGTATCCCAGAGGCGCATGTAGTTCGCAGCATCCCTGGGATCACGTGGGCCACAGGGAGCCAATCACAGACGGGAATCTCCCTTCATACACTTGACAGGAAGACCTGTCAAATATATGAATGGAGATCACCCCAAAAACATAGTAAAACTTTAAATAAATTTAAAAAAAAATCACATTGTTAAAATGACTTGAAATTACAATAAATTAAGGGGGAAAAATTCAGTTGGTTGCGCCTCCCGTTAGCGCCTTAAGAGGGCGCTAATGGGACGCAAAGCAACTAGTGCCCGGGCGCGGCGATGTTTGCGCCGCTCGCGAAATTAACTAGACATTTTGCGGCGGCGCTAAACACTACCGCCACGATCTCCTGCGCCGGCAGATCGTGACGTAATTCGAGTGCGCAATGCTCCGGTAGCGCCCCGGAGTGGATATTGAGTGGCGCCCCCTGCCTTACCGCCTGCCGCTAGCAACGACAGGTTGAGGGGAACGTTTTGCAGTCAGGAAGGGACTGGGGGAGCGCTATTTAAAGGCGACCGCTTCCTGCCTTTTTTTGTTGGTGACATTTTTGAACCACGCATTCTGAGAGAGAGAGAGGGACTTCTGGAGAGATTCAACGCTGTGTGAAGGAGTTTTGGGTACTGAGCAGCACTTTGCAGGTTCATTTTGATTTGCCCTTCCTTGTATCGATTTAGAAGAGACTGTGGGGGTTGCACTCTGAGCTCTTTCCCTGGTTGTGTCTATTGTTCTTTCCAGCAGATTTGATGTACAGGTCTCTCCAGGCCGAGATTCAAGGCTGCAATGAGCAGGATGTGGATGGAAAGCAAGATCAACCCTCCCCTTTAAGAACTGGCCAGCGCCATTGTGTCTGTGTTCCATTGCTGACTGACATCACATGAGCTTCGCCAGCGCTCTGAGTTAGCGTCTCGCTCCTCGGCCTTTGCGCCTTAAGACAGATGTGTAGCGCCTGATTTAGCGCTCCAATCAGCTCCAGGGGCGATAAAAGTCAAGTTTGCAGTCGGAGGCGATAATTAGCGCCAGGCGCTAATCTTTGTGCCCGGCCGATAATTGCACCCCAAACGGGGCGATACTGAATTTTTTCCCCTAAGTATTTGAAACAACTATGTAATTTTTTGAAAAAAATAATTAAAGTTTTTTATGGGGCTAAAAATAAACTTACCTTTTTTTAAAGTATTTTTAAATGATGTCAGTGAAATTTTTTTTTTTACTTTTTTCAACTCTTATCCTGGTAAAAGCAGGCCTTACACCTGGTTTTACCAGGTGTAAGAATTGTAAGGGTTTTCTGCGGGCGGAGGGTCTACAAAATGTGGAACTATCCGCCCGCAGAGGCCCTTCTCCAGAGCAGCCGGAGGATCTGTCAAGACCATTCTTGACAGATCGGAGATGCCGGTTTTCAGCGCATGTGCTGTGCATGCCTGAAACCGGCATTTCCGATGTCCCTACGGGTGGGTACACAGCGTGTACTCACCCGTAGGGATCGGAATATCTGGGCCAATATTTCTGCCATCTCTCTATCGTTACCTGTGGCATTGTCCTGTCCATCCCTTAATGGCCCTATTCCCATCCCAACCTTCCTTTTTTTATTGATGTTTCTGAAAATATTTTACTATTTTGTTTTATGTTCCTTGATAATTTAATTTCCTAGTTCTTCTTTGCCTTCCTAATTGTTTTTTTGACTTCTCTCCTAATTCCTTCATATTGTCTCTTATCATGCACTCCTCTGCTGTCTATGTACTTAATGTATACCTCTTTCCTAACCCTCAATTGTTTCCTTATGTCTTTATTCATCCATGGTGTCTCATTAGTTTTTAGTTTGATCTTTCCTTTTAGTGGATTATATTTTTCCTGCACTTTGTTGAAAACTGCTTTAAATGTTTCCCATTGTCGTTCTACATTGTTGTTTGACAATATTGTTGCCTTTTTATCTTCCCAAGTTCTATTCTCAGCCCCTCAAAATCAGCTTTTCTCCAATCTATTGACTTGGTTTTTGTCATTCTTATGTCCTTCTCTATTGTCATCTTAAAGCTTATTATATTATGGTCACTATTGCCTATATGTTCCCCTACTTTTACTTCTCTTATCTGCTCTGGCTCATTCTCTACAACTAGATCCAATAGCTAATCCTCCCTTGTTGGGCTTTTTACATATTGGGTTAGAAAGGAGTCCTGTAGACATTGGGCCAGAAATTCGGCTCTCCGGCTTCCCGCGGGTGCAAGGATCGTGCGCGTACTTTCCTACCGCGCCTGCCGTTGTGCTTCAGGGCCCGCGTGGAATTCGGCTCCTGGGCCTGCTGCAGCTGCCGGTGCACAGTGCTTGCGTATCCCAGGGGCGCAGTTAGTTCGAAGCATCCCCTGGGATCACGTGGGCCATGGAGAGCCAATCGGAGCAGGGAATCTCCATTCATAGATTTTGACAGGAAGACCTGTCAAATCTATGAATAGAGATCACCCCCCAAAACCTAACTAAAACTTCAAATAAATTTAAAAAAAATCACATTTTTAAAATAACTATAAATTACATAAATTAACTACTTTAAACAAAAATAAAAAATTTTGAAAAAATTAATTATACTTTTTAACGGTGCTAAAAATAAACTTACCTTTCTTTAAAGTATGTAAAAACGATAAACATGTTGAATAAATGTTTAAATTGTATTTAATTCACCACTTACCTTGTTAAAAGCAGGCCTTGCGCCTCCTTTTTTCCTGCGCAGCTTCTCCGTACTTACCCTCACGGAGAAACCTGAAAAAAACCCCGAAGTTCGCTGCGTGCGCACTGCCTCTCCGGCGCACGCGGTTCACCCTCGAACCCCTTCTTTCACGAGACCGGAAGTTCCGGTTTCCCGTGCACGTGCTGAGTTTGGGTAAGTGTGAGTTCGGGTGAGTGGCGTGTAGGGTGCTCTTTTCAAACTTTAACTCTGGGTTGTAGTTAATAAGGCCTTTCTGGTGCAGAGTGACTGTTGGTAAACCATTTAACTGGTGTAATTTAGAGGGATTAATTTAATTTAAATCCAATTAATTAGAGGGGATACCAGCAGCTATAATCGGGCAGAGAGTGTCCATAACTAACAATAAAAAATTTAATTAATTACATAGAATGGAGCAGGTGATGTGTTACTGTTGCGAGATGTGGGAGCCGGTGGACCCCATTGAGGCTCACGGTGATTACATCTGTGACAAGTGTCTGCTGCTACAGGAACTCCAGCTCCGTGTTGATGAGCTGGAGTCTGAGCTTCAGACACTGCGACACATCAGGGAGGGGGAGAAGTACCTGGACTCTGTGTTTCAGGAGGTGGTCACACCTATGAAGTTAATTAATTCAGATGTAGCCCATGGTCAGGGACAGGACGGTGTGACTACGAGTGAGGCAGGTACGGGGATCCAGGAGGTAGTGTTGGAGGAGCCGCAGCCCTTGCTCTTGTCCAACAGGTTCGAGGTTCTTACTCCCTGTGGGGACGGGAGCAGGGACTGCAGGGAGGATGAGCAACCTGGCCACAGCACCGTGGAACGGGGGGCCATTCAAGAGGGGGGAGTAAATAGAAATGTTGTAGTGGTAGGGGATAGTATTATTAGGGGGATAGATAGAGTTCTCTGCAGCCGAGAGCGAGAGTCCCGTAGGCTGTGTTGCCTGCCCGGTGCCAGGGTTAAGGACATCTCCTCTGGGCTGGAAAGAAACTTGCAGTGGGAGGGGTTGGATCCAGTTGTCGTGGTCCATGTTGGTACAAACGACGTAGATAGGACAAGGAAGCCGGTTCTGTTAAAGGAGTATGAGCAGCTAGGGGTCAAATTAAAAAACAGAACCTCAAGGGTAATAATCTCTGGATTATTACCTGAGCCACGAGCGAATTTGGCTAGGACAAATAAAATTAGAGAGTTAAATGAGTGGCTCAAAGACTGGTGTGGGAGAAATGGGTTTTGCTTCCTGGGACACTGGCACCAGTACTGGGGCAGGAGGGAGCTGTTCCGTTGGGACGGGCTTCACTTGGCCAGTGCTGGGACTAGAGTCCTGGCGGATCATATAACTAGGGCTGTAGAGAGGGCTTTAAACTAACTAGTGGGGGGGGGAGGTTCCTAGAGAGCAAATAATAAAAATGACAACAGAGAAGGTCATAGACTTAGGTAGCAGTGGGGAAATTAAAAACCAGAGTGTGTCAGGAAGGGGCAGAAGGTATGGAGTAAAAGGTAAAGTAATAAAAAGGGCAAAAGCAGGAACTAAGTGTCACAAAACATATTTGAAAGTTCTCTATCTGAATGCACGTAGCATTCGTAACAAAATAGACGAGTTAATGGCACAAATAACTACATATGGGTATGATCTTGTGGCCATTACAGAAACATGGCTGGAGGGTGACAATGCCTGGGAATTAAACATACCAGGTTATTTAACGATCAGGAAGGACAGGCAGGAAGGAAGGGGAGGTGGGGTGGCTATTTTAATAAAGGAAGGAATCACTGTAATACAGAGAAATGATATTGGGTCAAAAGATCAGGATAATGAAACAGTTTGGGTGGAGATAAGGAATAATAAGGGGAAAAAAACACTAGTGGGCGTAGTCTATAGGCCTCCGAACAGTTGCAACTCTGTTGGACGGAGTATCAATCAGGAAATAGTTGAGGCTTGTAATAAGGGAACATCTATAATTATGGGGGATTTTAACTATCATATTAATTGGACAAATCAAATTGGGCAGGGCTGCCTTGAGGATGAGTTCATTGAGTGTATTAGGGATGGGTTTCTTGAGCAGTATGTAACTGAACCGACCAGGGGGCAAGCAACCTTAGATCTGGTCCTGTGTAATGAGACAGGATTAATTAAAAATGTCCTAGTAAAGGATCCCCTTGGAATGAGTGACCATAACATGGTTGAATTCCATATTCAATTAGAGGGTGAGAAGGTTGGATCTCAAACAAGCGTGCTAAGCTTGAATAAAGGAGACTATGAAGGTATGCGAGCGGAATTTAGTGGATTGGGAAAATAGATTAAAGGGTAAGACGATACATGATCAGTGGTGTACATTTAAGGAGTTATTTTACAACTTCCAAAAAAAATATATTCCACTGAGAAGAAAAGGGTGTAAAAGAAAAGACAGTCATCCGTGGCTAAGTAAAGAAATTAAGGATAGTATTCGACTAAAAACAAGGGCTTATAAGGTAGCCAAATCTAGTGGGAGGATAGAGGATTGGGAAAACTTTAAAAGACAGCAAAAAATAACAAAAAGATTGATTAAGAAAAGGAAGATAGATTAGGAAAGTAAATTAGCAAAAAATATCAAAACAGATAGTAAGAGTTTTTATAGTTATATAAAAAGAAAAAGGGTGGCTAAAGTAAATGTTGGTCCCTTAGAGGATGAGACCGGGAAATTACTGGTGGGAAATATGGAGATGGCAAATACACTGAATGAATATTTTGTATCAGTCTTTACAGTAGAGGACACTAAGAATATCCCAACACTGGACAAACAGGGGGCTATAAGGGGGGAGGAGCTAAACACGATCAAAATCACTAAGGAAGTGGTACTCGGTAAAATAATGGGACTCAAGGCGGATAAATCACCTGGACCTGATGGCTTACATCCTAGGGTCTTGAGGGAAGTGGCGGTAGGGATTGTGGATGCATTGGTAATAATTTTCCAAAACTCCCTGGACTCAGCAAAGATCCCAGCAGACTGGAAAACTGCTAATGTAACACCCTTATTTAAAAAGGGCAGTAGACAGAAGGCTGGAAACTATAGACCGGTCAGCCTAACATCTGTGGTAGGTAAAATTTTGGAGTCCATTATTAAGGAGACAGTAACGGGACATTTGGATAATCATAATTTAATAGGACAAAGTCAGCATGGTTTTTTGAAGGGGAAGTTATGTTTGACAAATTTGCTGGAGTTTTTTGAGGAAGTAACACACAGGGTGGATAAAGGGGAACCAGTGGATGTGGTGTATTTAGACTTCCAAAAGGCATTTGACAAGGTGCCACACAAAAGATTATTGCTTAAGATAAAAAATCACGGGATTGGGGGTAATATTCTGGCATGGATAGAGGATTGGCTATCTAACAGAAGGCAGAGAGTTGGGATAAATGGTTCATTCTCAGACTGGCAATCAGTAACTAGTGGTGTTCCGCAGGGGTCAGTGCTGGGTCCCCAACTCTTTACAATCTATATTAACGATTTGGAGGAGGGGACCGAGTGTAACATATCAAAGTTTGCAGATGATACTAAGATGGGAGGAAAGTAGTGAGTGAGGAGGACATAAAAAATCTGCAAGGGGACATAGACAGGCTAAGTAAGTGGGCAGAGATTTGGCAGATGGAATACAATACTGGAAAGTGTGAGGTTATGCACTTTGGCAAGAAAAATAGTAGAGCAAATTATTATCTAAATGGCAAGAAACTGGAAAGTATTGAAGTACAAAGGGATCTGGGAGTCCTAGTGCACGAAACTCAAAAGGTTAGTATGCAGGTGCAGCAAGTGATTAAGAAGGCCAATGGAATGTTGGCTTTCATTGCTAAGGGGATAGAATATAAAAATAGGGAGGTATTGCTTCAGTTGTACAAGGTATTGGTGAGACCGCACCTGGAATACTGCATACAGTTTTGGTGTCCATACTTAAGAAAAGACATACTTGCTCTCGAGTCAGTACAAAGAAGGTTCACTCGGTTAATCCCGGGGATGAGGGGATGGACATATGAGGAGAGGTTGGTGTCGAAGTTTACATACCGAGTAGAACACATAAAATCGTGTCAAAGAAGGCTTTTTAATAAAGTTTACTTGTTACAAGGGAAGGTTCTGACACAGTCAAGTTGCTATGTCAGAATGCTTCGAATCCTACAAGATTTGAACATACTTTATACAAAAAAAGAACACAGAACAGGCCATTTGACATAACATTAAACATCCTGAGTAATGAAGCACAAACTTGTAAGTTATTGCATAGGTTTTCGTTATAATAACGAGCAGAAATTCCTTAAAGATCAGATAACCCGATCTTCCTTATGAGACCCCTTTGTTCAATGTTCACTCTCCAATCTGTGGGCCGATGGCTCACCCCATCTCATCCTGAGCTGGTCAGAACTAATTGATGCTTTATTTTGCTAAGCTTTTCTTAGATAAGGAATTCCGAGTTGTCTCTATCCTTGTAGCTAATTAGAATGATTTACTTATGGTGACTCCTACTGTCAGCCATTTTGAATTTCCTTTTTAAATTACTTACTTTAGAGAGGCCATTTTATTTGTGTCTTAAAAGTAAACTGCACTTCCACATTTTCCCCTTTTGTCCTTTCTAGGACAACATAGCTTTCTCCTAACGGTCCTTATACTAACTTAAAATCTAGTCAAGGATACCGACTTCTTTTCTGTTTGTAACCATCCCCGGGCCCCGGGATATACCTGTATTGATGGTTGACCTTATCTAAGATCGTCTTTCTTCTCTGTCTATTCTTGGTGTTTGGGTGTATGTTCTTGTAGGGGTTTTAGTTGTGTTTTGGTGACTGTGGCGTACTTTTGTGGTTCATTAGTCTGCTGTTCTCTAACTTTTCCTGCAGCTTATACTAGCCTGCAGTTCGGGTGTTGCTATACACCCTCTAAGGAGATAGGGTACAGCAGTTCATAGAGGAGTTCTAAGTCATGGCCCACACAGTTTATGCCTAACCTGTGGGGTTCTCCTAGGGGACTGCAGCTTATAGAGGAGGACTGATTCATGACCCACACAGTTTATACCTGACCTGTGGGGTTCTCCAAAGCACAAGTGCTTCTACGTGAGCCTCCAGAGTGCGGACCAAGTGGTATACAAGGTCGACGTCACTGGCAGTTGAAAGGAGTCCTCTCTCTTTCCCTAGCCTGCAGATCCCATTTGGGTGGAAGAATATTTTTACCGAAAGTGGGGAGCATGCACAATGTGTATATATGTATATGTCAGTATTCAATCGTTTAGTCCCATTCCATGGTCTGTTATTAGTCAAATTCATCAAACTGGTAGTATTGAACCACCAGCTTTCCATGGAACTCCCTGCCCCGTACGTAATAAACTTTTGTATGCAACGACTTTTCCCCATATTAACTCTGTTCCCTTTAGTCTGTCCTAGATCGCGTTCCCAGCATATATCCCCGATCGGTCGGCCCTTTCCCGATGTATTGGTAAGGGCTAGAAAAGGAGGTACTTTCGTATAATCATACGTCGGCTTGTACCATCCCTTAAAATTTTCTAACGAATATCCTCCCCCCTTAAACTCGTTTCTTAGGCTAGACCACTTTTGTTCCCATTTAATTCCGAAGGTGGATAGGGTGGTATTTTTCTGTTTTGTATGATTTTTATTAATTATCCATTCTGCCATATCTGTGAGGTTCAAGGGTATCGGTCGCAGAGGTATTCCTCCTTTCACATGGGTAGGAATATGGCTACATACCCAACAGGCGTTTATCCCACTTTTTTTGGCATACTTATATGACATATACAAAAAAGTGTTCATATGTAATTCTCGTTTCTTTCGGGGTTCTTTTCTTCTCCCTTGGCAGGCTATACATATCAGTCCGATTAGTAGGTAAAACGTAAATAACAGCTTCATTATTTAAGTCTTTTCAAATTCAAATTCAACTGTCCTTTCCGGTGTTCCAATTCTGCCCCGCCTGGGGTATCCTCTGTTTCTTCTATCTTCCTGATTTCAAGCAACATTACAGTTTAACATTTAATCAACAAATCATGGACTTAAAAGATTCTCCAGATCTCTCTTTTACTCATATCCATCTTGTGGATAATTCTTACTAAACATGATTTCTCCTTAGCCCTCAATTGTCCCAATTCAGATTCCGGGTAACTCTCCACTTCAACTTCAATTTCAATCCTTCTAACAGGTACCAGTGTGTTTAACTCTATTCTGATTGTTTCATTAATTAGATAGTTTCTCGATGGAGTATGTGTCAATGCTTTAAAAGTTGTCTCGCTCTCCTGAGCCACATTAACCATTTCATGTCTTGCTGTTGTCCAGTAACTGAGCATGTCTGAGACCCGTTCTTCAGTGCAGATTCACCATACATTCCCAGATGGTAATCGCTTCATACGTAACAAATCACATTTGCACACTCATACCGGTATCTCAATATCATGCCACATGTGCCTTTCTCGGGCTTTCAGGTATCTTATCAAAAGACTGTCTTTGTTCATCTTCCTCTGCATGGTCCCGATATCTTGGATAGTGGCCAGGCTATCAAATTCAGTTTTCTTAAAAGTTCATTATAGGCAGGGACACAAATGTCTCCAAGAGAAAGCTATCAATTTACTATTCTTAACTGCACTTTCCTGACTTTCACTAGCAAGTTTTTAAAATTCCCATTCAGCAGTGTAATTTCTCCTGTTTCAATTTTATACATCCTATTAATTACCATTCATATCTCATTCATGAGCCCTGGAGTAACTTTACTGTCCAGTACAATATTTAAGATTGAAAACATAGATCAAACATTCTCACTAGGTCCAAGTTACTAACACTTTTTATTTATCATTATTTTAGAGGATCTTTTATTTTCCCAAAAGTAACCCAAAATATATCTAGTGCCTGAGTCTATATTGTTATTACAAAATTATCCCAAAATCCAAACAGCAGTACTGTTGAACTGATTGACAAAACCTATGTTCAATTTCATTTCTATTAATTTATCTTCCATTTCCAATTTCAGAAACAAATGATTTCCAGGCTAGGTGGTTTATACAGTGTTTTAACATTAGAGACAGAAGTGCTGCAATTAGTTTACAAGGTAACTTCCATATAACAAAAGAAAGAAGAGAATCCATTGTGACTCTGCTTAGAGCCCAAGGGGTTAATTTATCAAATCATAATTTTCCTTCTGTCACTGTGGGGAAATATTAACTTAAAATTAATAATGTCCAATATCTTTAAATGTCACACCGAAGTTATTGCTTGATGAACTTAATCAGCTGTCAGTGGAAAGGGTTAACTCCTTTGCAGGTTTTTTTTTAAGAAGGTGGAGCAAAACATTATCAGGCGCACGCAATTGCGTCACTTTAGTAAATTTAAAAAAAACTTTCCCGATCCAAAAAAAGCAGTTGTGTTTTCACACTTTAACTGAACACGAACAGAACAGATAAAACAAAACAAAATAGCACATGCTTGCAGAACTAGTAAATTACATCATATTTCTTATTGTCCTTTCTTCAGATGTCTTTCCAAAATACTGTAAAAACATTGAATTTAAACAAATCAAATCAGAGTGCTTTGGAAGATTTCACCATAGCAACCGCAACTCCAAGGTTAAATCTTAGACCGAAACTTAATCTTTTGTTAAACAAACTTTTTTTTTTTTTTTTTTGTTTTTTTTTTTTGTTCTTCTTCTCAGTTTTTACACACCAGCTTAACTTAAATTGTAATTCAAATTATTATTTATTTATTTCTATTTTTTTTTTTCTGGCACAATGCTTTCCCTGCAAAGTCTGATATAAAATTCCTGTCTATCCCTGACAGTAAAGGCAAATTTCCTTGTGATTCCTCTGCCAATGGTATGGACCAGAACCCGTTCTGTATCCAAGACTGTAAATATTTCAAAATCTGGTTTCAGACCATTAAATATCTTATTCAATGCGGTCTACACAAATTTACACCAACCAGAATTTCACCGTGCACAATGAAAGTCTGGTTTTTAATAGGTTAATTAACCTCAATAATTCCAATTCAATCCAGATCAATTTTTGTTTTTTTAAACTAACCAGTGTCAGTTGGAAAAGAAAGAACACATCGTCACATTAACACAGAAACAATTACCATGCCTTGTAAACATTCAAATTAATTGTCATTTTCTTTCCAGGCACATTGGCAACTGTGACTTCAAGGCTGAAGCTTATACCTCTTTTGTAAAACAATTAACAAACTTAAAACAACACACTTGAGTATCATTCAAGACAAGTCTTCAAAGAGTCAAAAACAGCTTTTAGCTCTCTGTACAAAAGAATGGGTGGAGCTAAAACATAAACAAACTGACAGACACTTTTTTTTTAGGCAGAGTAAATAATACTGTAACTTAACAAACTTAAACATTCACACAATCAGGAATTTTTTTTTTTCACACTTTTCACACAACTGAGTTCCCAGTATTCCTTTTAAGATTCCTTTCACTCAACAAATCTTGTATATTAGCTTTTTATCTCGGCACAGACATTAATAACTTCCATGCCGGTAAAACTTTTCTCAGCAGCTTTTCCTGGCTTTCCAAATCCCTTCCTTTTTTTTTTGAGTTTCAGATTTCAATTCTGGTCCGCCGGTGTTGCAGAAGCTGCTTGCTCCATTAAGAGGGAAACTTTATTCTTTTGGTCCCTATTTGTCTAACTTCATTTTGTTTAACCAATTTACTCAGGGTCTTTTCTCTTATTTTTAATGTCAGATCTACTGGCTTGTATACTACGGTCCTTACGCCTTTCTGCTTCCTTTTTCCAGTCTGAAAAGGCTGACCAATTTATTGACTTTTTACCTCTTCTTTGTGGGTCTCTATTTGCGAGACAGTCCTCTAGACATGTAATTCTTCTATTCTTAGTAAAGTTTTAATTATACTAGGCATTCTTCTTCTAAATCGCAAGTTTCACCCTTTACCACCTTACGATTATTATTAACCCTTCGGAGCTCCACAAGTGACAAACAATAACAAGAATTAACAACAATAAAGATAATGATAAGTAACGCGAAAGCCCAAACAGGCAAACAAATCAAGTAATCAGACATTAATCTTATACTTTAAACTAAACAAATAGTCAATTCTCAGCCTGCGTTGAACGCCCCTACAAACTGAGTCCTTAACATTTAACTTATGCTTTATACGTAACTTATATTCTAAGTGAAGGTTTCTCTCTAAACCTTTCTGCCGCGAGACTCTTTTCCCCGGCTCAAGGGACCCTCCCTTGATACTGCAGTTTTAACCTTTTAGCGCTTTTTCACAACCTGGTACCTTTAGTCCGGGACGCAACCCTGCCGACTCTCTTTCTTGCCTTCTTTGCCCGATTAGTTTTGAGACTTGAGCCGTCAGAATTCCTCTCCTTTTAACGTTAAAATAAAAGAAGCAAAAGTTACAAGATTCAACTCAATTCTAAAACATCATCATCGCCGTGCTGCTTGTCGGAAGAAACAGACTTACACTAATTCAGCATCTAGTGAGAAATCCTTTTAGGTGATAAAACATCACTTTTGGCCAGTTAGGATTTGCCACTAGAAATTCATAGTGTCCTTTGTCCGTGACTTACCGAGAGGTAGCAAGCGATCTCGGTGGGACCTCCAAGAAACTGTCGAAGTTTACATACCGAGTAGAACACATAAAATCGTGTCAAAGAAGGCTTTTTAATAAAGTTTACTTGTTACAAGGGAAGGTTCTGACACAGTCAAGTTGCTATGTCAGAATGCTTCGAATCCTACAAGATTTGAACATACTTTATACAAAAAAAGAACACAGAACAGGCCATTTGACATAACATTAAACATCCTGAGTAATGAAGCACAAACTTGTAAGTTATTGCATAGGTTTTCGTTATAATAACGAGCAGAAATTCCTTAAAGATCAGATAACCCGATCTTCCTTATGAGACCCCTTTGTTCAATGTTCACTCTCCAATCCATGGGCCGATGGCTCACCCCATCTCATCCTGAGCTGGTCAGAACTAATTGATGCTTTATTTTGCTAAGCTTTTCTTAGATAAGGAATTCCGAGTTGTCTCTATCCTTGTAGCTAATTAGAATGATTTACTTATGGTGACTCCTACTGTCAGCCATTTTGAATTTCCTTTTTAAATTACTTACTTTAGAGAGGCCATTTTATTTGTGTCTTAAAAGTAAACTGCACTTCCACATTGGGTAGATTGGGACTCTACTCATTGGAGTTCAGAAGAATGAGAGGCGATCTTATTGAAACATATAAGATTGTGAAGGGGTTGGATCGGGTGGATGCGGGGAGGATGATCCCGATGATGGGTGAAACTAGAACTAGGGGGCATAGTCTTAGAATAAGGGGCTGCTCTTTCAAAACTGAGATGAGAAGGAACTACTTCACTCAGAGGGTGGTAGGTCCATGGAATATGCTGCCCCAAAAAGCTGTAGAAGCTACATCATTACATAAATTTAAAACAGAAATAGACAGTTTCCTAGAAGTAAAGGGCATTAAGGGTTACGGGGAGCGGGCAGGAATTTGGACATGAGTCTAGGTTCGGATCGGTCATGGCCCTGTGGGTAGCGCAGCGGGCCCAGGGGCCGTGTAGCCTGATCCTGCTCCTATTTCGTGTGTCCAATTCTGTTAGGTTCAGGAGATGGTTCTGTGATAGTAGATTGGCGGTTAGGATCAGATCAGCCATGATCTTATTGAATGGCGGAGCAGGCTCGAGGGGCCAATTGGCCTACTCCTGCTCCTATTTCTTATGTTCTTATGAAACCAGCACTTCCGGTGGCCCTACGGGTGAGTACACAGCGCGTACTCACCCGTGGAGACCCGAATTTCTGCCCCAGTGTAGGAACTCCATTCCCTTATTCCCTTTACCTACCTCTTCTGTCCAATTAATATCGGGGTAGTTGAAATCCCCCATGATTATTATTCTATGTTTTTTACTCATTTCCCTAATTTGTCTGTATAGTTCTTCCTCCACCTCCCTTCTACGATTAGGTGGTCTCTAGACTAGGCCTATTAGTGTGATTGATCCTTTATTATCTTTTATCTCTATCCATATGGATTCTATTTTTGCCTTGCTGATATCTCTGTCCCTTTTTTCTACTGCCATTGTGTTATCCATAATAAGTACAGCTACTCCACTTCCCCTTTTCCCCTCTATATCTTTTCTAAATATGTTATACCCTGCAATGTTTAATTCCCAGTCCTGATTTTTCTGTAGCCATGTCTGGTTCCTCCTAACGCATGATTGCCTCCAGCTCCCCTATTTTATTTCGGACACTGTGTGCATTGCTGTACAGACAGTTTAACTCATTTTTAATAGGATTTCCTCTCACTTTATGTTTAACCATCTTTTTAGACTCCTGTTCTATAACTCTATTTGCTCCTTTGCCGTCAATATCCCCCCCTTACTTTATTCTTTCCTTTGCTCACTTTTCCTGTTTTGTTTATATTTAGGCTGCTTACGTTTCTTGTCGATCCCTCCCCCCTTCTTACTATTTTAAAGCCCTTGCCACCTCCCTATTTACAACAACAACAACTTGTATTTAGCGTAATTTAGCATAGTAAAATGTCCCAAGGCGCTGCACAGGAGAATTTTAAGACAAAAAATTTGACACCGATCCACATAAGGATAAATTAAGGCAGGTGACCAAAAGCTTGGTTTTAAGGAGCGTCTTAAAGGAGGAAAGAGAGGTAGCGAGGCGGACAGGTTTGGGCAGGATTCCAGAGCTTAGGGCCTAGGCAACAGAAGGCACGGCCACCAAAGGTTGAGCGATTATAATCAGGGATGCTCAAGAGGGCAGAATTAGAGGAACGCAGATATCTTGGGGGGTTGTGGGGCTGAAGGAGATTACAGAGATAGGAAGGGGCGAGGCCATGGACGGATTTCAAAACGAGGATGAGAATTTTGAAATCGAGGCGCTGCTTAACCGGGAGCCAATGTAGGTCAGCGAGCACAGGGGTGATGGGCAAACGGAACTTGGTGCGAGTTAGGACACGGGCAGCCGAGTTTTGTATGACCTCAAGTTCACGTAGGGTAGAATGTGGGAGGCCAGCCAGGAGTGTGTTGGAATAGTCAAGTCTAGAGGTAACAAAGGCATGGATGAGGGTTTCAGCAGCGGATGAGCTGAGGCAAGGGTGGAGATGGGCGATGCTACGGAGGTGGAAGTAGGCGGTCTTAGTTATGATGCGGATATGGAAGTAGGCGGTCTTAGTTATGATGCGGATATGTGGTCGGAAGCTCATTTCAGGGTCAAATCTGACACCAAGGTTGTGAACAGTGTGGTTCAGCCTCAGACAGATGTTAGGGAGAGGTCTGGAGTCAGTGGCTAGGGAACGGAGTTTGTGGCGGTGACCGAAAACAATGGCTTCGGTCTTCCCAATATTTAATTGGAGAAAATGTTTGCTCATCCAGAACTGTATGTCGAACAAGCAGTCTGACAATTTAGATACCGTGGAGGGGTCGAGAGAAGAGGTGGTGAGGTAGAGCTGGGTGTCGTCAGCATACATGTGGAAACTGACGCTGTGTTTTTGGATGATGTCATCAAGGGGCAACATGTAAATGAGAAATAGGAGGGGGCCAAGGATAGATCCTTGGGGGACACCAAAGGTAATGATGCGGAAGCGGGAGGAGAAGCCTTTGCAGGTGATTCTCTGGTTACCCTTTCCGCTAGGACACGGGTCCCATCCCGGTTCAGGTGGAGCCCATCCCATTGGTATAGCTCCTTCCTGTCCCAGAACTGGTGCTAGTGTCCCATGAAAAGGAACCCCTCTTTCTCACACCAGCCCTTTAGCCACGCGTTCATTCTCCTAATCTGTCTGCTTCTATGCTTATTTGCACGTGGTTCAGGCAATAACCCAGAGATTATTACCCTCACCTTTCCAAGTTCCTCTCCAGCTATATCCCTTACCCTGGCACCGGTTAGGCAACACACCCTTCGTGATTCTCGTTCATGGCTGCAGGGAACGCTATCTATCCTCCTAATTATAGAGTTCCCTATCACTACCACATTTCTATTTTGCTCTTCCCCTCCTTGGACAGCCTTCTGAGCCACGGTGCCTTGGTCTGCATTGTGGCTGTCCTCCCTGCAGTCTTTCTCCTTGTCCTCACAGGTAGCGAGTACATCGTACCTCTTGGACAAGACCAGTGTCTGTGGGACCTCCTCCTCAACCTCTCCTAAATCCCCGCTACCCGGCTCCCTAACAGTCACACCCTCCCCTTCCTGAACCTGTGCTTTCCTCTGGGGTGTGACTGCATTGTGGATAAAACTGTCCAGAAATTCCTCCCCCTCCCTTATGTGTCGGAGTGTCTCCAACTCGCACTCCAGCTCAATGACTGTGAGCTGGAGAGATTCGAGATGGAGACATCTCCTGCAGACGTGTTTGCTCGGGACAGTCTCGCCGTCCACAAACTCTCACATACTGCAGTCCAGACACACAACCTGCCCTGCCATATCTTAGTCTAGCCTTATTTTATTTATTTAATTAGTTAAAGTCTTTATTCAGCGATCATTTATAATCGCGTCAACTACAAGAGAAATGCAGGGAACAGCACCAATCGCTGTACATGGCCTTCTTTGACCTCACAAAGGCCTTAGACACTGTCAAACATGAGGGATTATGGAGCGTCCTCTTCAAATTCAGCTGCCCTCAAAAGTTTGTCACCATCCTCCTCCTGCTTCACAACGACATGCAAGCCGTGATCCTGACCAACGGATCCACCACAGACCCAATTCACGTACGGACCGGGGTCAAGCAAGGCTGTTACATCGCACCAACGCTCTTCTCGATCTTCCTGGCTGCAATGCTCCATCTCACCCTCAGTAAGCTCCCCGCTGGAGTGGAGCTAATCTACAGAACAAGCGGGAAACTGTTCAACCTCCGTCGCCTCCAGTCCAGAACCTAGGTCGTCCCATCCTCTGTCATCGAATTACAGTTTGCAGATGACGCTTGCGTCTGCGCACACTCTGAGGTCGAACTCCAAACCATCGTCAACACCTTCACTGAAGCGTACGAGAGCATGGGCCTTACACTAAACATCCGTAAGACAACGGTCCTCTACCAACCTGCCCCCGCCACACAGTACTGCTCCCCGATTATCAAAATCCATGACGAGGCCTTGGACAACGTGGACCACTTTCCATACCTCGGGAGCCTACTGTCAACAAGGGCAGATGTCGATGACGAAGTCCAACACCGCCTTCAGTTTGCCAGTGCAGCCTTCGGTCGCCTGAGGAAGAAAGTGTTTGAAGACCAGGACCTCAAACCCAGCACCAAGCTCATAGTCTACAGAACCGTAGTGATACTCACCCTCCTGTATGCTTCAGAGACATGGACCATGTACAGCAGTCACCTCAAAGCACTGGAGAGGTACCACCAACGCTGCCTCCGCAAGATCCTGCAAATCCATTGGCAGGATAGGCGCACCAACGTCAGTGCTCTTTCTCAGGCCAACATCCCCAGCATCAAAGCTTTGACCACGCTCGATCAGCTCCGATGGACGGGCCACATCGTCCGCATGCCTGATACGAGACTCCCAAAGCAAGCGCTCTTCTCGGAGCTCCGACACGGCAAGAGAGCCCCAGGTGGGCAGAGGAAACGCTTCAAGGACACCCTCAAAGCCTCCTTGAAAAAGTGCAACATCCCCACGGACACCTGGGAATCCCTGGCCCAAGACCGCACAAAGAGGAGGAGAAGCATCCGGGAAGGCGCCGAATACGTCGAGTCTCTTCGCCGGGAGCAAGCGGAAGCCAAGCGCAATCAGCGGAAGGAGCGCACGTCAACCCAAGCACCCCACCCACCCGCCCCTTCAACCACCATCTGCCCCACCTGTGACAGAGACTGTAGGTCCCGCTTTGGACTCATCAGTCACCTGAGAACTCATTTTTAGTGTGGAAGCAAGTCATCCTCGGTTCCGAGGGACTGCCTAAGAAGAAGAAGAAGATTTATAATTATATTAAGTTTTATTCATACATCGTTAGAAAGTTTGTCTAGATCCAGTAATTATTTTGCGTATTAGCTGCTATAAAATCATTAGATGCTCTCACTCCACAGCTATGAAATGGATGGTGTCACGATGGCATTGCTAGAGCAATACTGTCCCCATTGAAAATTGCAAGCCATGACCTCTGTGCAGCTGTCAATTTCAGAATGTCTAACATTTCGCTGCTTGGTTCAATCCCATGTAGCACACAACTCTGTTCTTTATGACACTCCAAACTTGATTAATCTATTTTGGGTAGGTGTTTTTCAACTGAGTTGAAGTTAGACAGCAAAATAGTAGACTCATCACTTTCAATGTCAGAATTGTATAGAATATACAGCACAGAAAGAGGCCATTCGGCCCAACTAGTCTGTGCTGGTGTTTAGACTCCACATGAGTCTCCTCTCATTCCATCTACCTTATCTCAGCCTTTCAGCATATCTTTCTATTCCCTTTTCTCTCATTCTGCCTCTGCCATTCCCCTTCTTTCCTCTAGCCCACCAGGCCAAACTTCCTCTTAGGTTCCCCCTCTGCCCCAGCCCTGAATTTGCATCTTTCACCAGTTTCTCTCCGATCTCCCCTCACGATCTCGCCGCGCTCATCTTGTCCATGAGTCCCACTTCCTGCTCCCTCGACCTTATTCCCACTAAACTGCTGACCACCCAACTTCCTTTTCTGGCTCCCATGTCAACTGACATTGTTACCGGTTCTCTCTCCTCAGGTACTGTGCCCCCCCCAAATCTGCTGTCATCACCCCTGTCAAAAATCCAACCCTTGACCCCTTCGTCCTTGCAAACTACCGCCCCATCTCCAACATCCCTTTCTTCTCTAAAGTCCTTGAATGTCGCCTCCCAAATCCGTGCCCATCTTTCCCGCAACTCCATGTTTGAATCCCTCCAATCAGGTTTCCGCCCCTGCCACAGTTCCGAAACGGCTCTCATCAAAGTCACAAATGAAATCCTTTGTGACTGTGACAAAGGTAAACTATCCCTCCTTGTCCTTCTCAACTTGTCTGCAGCCTTTGACACGGTTGACCACTCCAACCTCCTCCAACGCCTCTCCACCGTCGCCCAACTGGGTGGGACTGCACTCGCCTGGTTCCATTCTTATCTATCTAATCGTAGCCAGAGAATCACCTGCAATGGCTTCTCTTCTCGCTCCCGCATCGTTACCTCTGGTGTCCCCCAAGGATCTATCTACATGCTGCTCCTTGGCGACATCATCCGAAAATACAGAGTCAGTTTCCACATGTACGCTGATGACACCCAGCTCTACATAAGAACATAAGAAATAGGAGCAGGATTGGGCCATTTGGCCCTTCAAGCCTGCTCCGCCATTGAATAAGATCGTGGCTGATCTTCTACCTCATCTCCACTTTCCTGCACTATCCCCATATCCCTTGATTCCCTTATCGATCTCTGTCTTGAATATACTCAATGACTGAGCCTCCACAGCCCTCTGCGGTAGAGAATTCCAAAGATTGGACAAGGAAACCTCCTGCTGATTACCACCTACCGCCCTCCCTCAGCTGATGAATCAGTACTCCTCCATGTTGAACACCACTTGAAAGAAGCACTGAGAGTAGCAAGGGCACAGAATGTACTCTGGGTGGGGGACTTCAATGTCCATCACTAAGAGTGGCTCGGTAGCACCACTACAGACCGAGCTGGCCGAGTCCTGAAGGACATAACTGCCAGTCTGGGCTTGCGACAGGTGGTGAGAGAACCAACATGAGGGAAAAACCTACTTGACCTCGTCCTCACCGATCTACCTGTCGCAGATACATCTGTCCATGACAGCATTGGTAGCAGTGACCATCGCACAGTCATTGTGGAGATGAAGTCCCGTCTTCACACTAAGGACACCCTCCATCATGTTGTGTGGCACTACCACCGTGCTAAATGAGATAGATTCAGAACAGATCTAGCAGCTCAAAACTGGGCATCCATAAGGCACTGTGGGCCATCGGCAGCAGCAGAATTGTATTCCACCACAATCTGTAACCTCATGGCCCGGCATATCCCTCGCTCTACCATTGCCATCAAGCCTGGGGACCAACCCTGGTTCAATAAGGAGTGTAGAAGAGCATGCCAGGAGCAGCACCAGGCATACCTAAAAATGCGGTGCCAACCTGGGGACGCTGCAACACAGGACTACATGCATGCTAAAAAGCGGAAGCAGCATGCTATAGACAGAGCTAAGCGATCCCACAATCAACGGATCAGATCAAAGCTCTGCAGTCCTGCCACATCCAGTCGTGAATGATGGTGGACCATTAAACAACTAACGGGAGGAGGAGGCTCCATGAAAATCCCCATCCTCAATTATGGTGGAGCCCAGCACGTGAGTGCAAAAGACAAAGCTGAAGCATTTGCAACCATCTTCAGCCAGAAGTGCCGAGTGGATGATCCATATCGGCCTTCTCCTGAGGTCCCCACCACCACCACCACAGAAGCCAGTCTTCAGATAATTTGATTCACTCCACGTGATATCAAGAAATGGCTGAGCGCACTGGATACAGCAACGGCTATGTGCCCCGACAACATCCCGGCTGTCCTGCTGAAGACTTGTGCTCCAGAACTAGCCTCACCTCTAGCCAAGCTGTTCCAGTACAGCTATAACACTGGCATCTATCCGACAATGTGGTAAACAGCCCAGGTATGTCCCTGTCCACAAAAAGCAGGACAAATCCAATCCGGCCAATTACCACCCCATCAGTCTACTCTCAATCATCAGCAAAGTGATGGAAGGTGTCGTCGACAGTGCTATCAAGCAGTACTTACTCAACAATAACCTGCTCACTGATGCCCAGTTTGGGTTCCGCCAAGACCACTTGGCTCCAGACCTTGGTCCAAATTCTTGGCTGAATTCCAGAGGTGAGGTGAGAGTGACTGCCCTTGACATCAAGGCAGCATTTGACTGAGTGTAGCATCAAGGAGCCCTAGTAAAACTGAAGTCAATGGGAATTGGGGGGAAAACTCTCCACTGGCTGGAGTCATACCTAGCACAAAGGAAGATGGTTGTGGTGGTTGGAGATCAATCATCACAGCCCCAGGACATTGCTGCAGGAGTTCCTCAGAGCAGTGTCCTAGGCCCAACCATCTTCAGCTGCTTCACCAATGACCTTCCTTCCATCATAAGGTCAGAAGTGGGGATGTTCGCTGATGACTGTACAGTGTTCAGTGCAATTCGCAACTCCTCAGATAATGAAGCAGTCCATGCCCGCGTGCAGCAAGACCTGGACGACATTCAGGCTTGGGTTGATAAGTGGCAGGTAACATTCGTGCCACACAAGTGCCAGGCAATGACTAATTCCAACAAGGGAGAGTCTAACCACCACCCCTTGACATTCAACGGCATTACCATCACCGAATCCCCCACCATCAATTTCCTGGGGGTCACCATGACCAGAAACTTAACTGGACCAGCCACATAAATACTGTGGCAACAAGAGCAGGTCAGAGGCTGGGTATTCTGCAGCAAGTGTCTCACCTCCTGACTCCCCAAAGCTTTCCACCATCTACATGGCACAAGTCAGGAGTGTAATGGAATACTCTCCTCTTGCCTGGATGAGTGCAGCTCCAACAACACTCAAGAAGCTCGACACCATCCAAGACAAAGCAGTCCGCTTGATTGGCACCCCATCCACCACCTTAAACATTTACTCCCTCCACCACCGGCGTACCGTAGCTGCAGTGTGTACCATCTACAAGATGCACTGCAGCAACTCGCCAAGGCTTCTTCGGCAGCACCTCCCAAACCCGCAACCTCTACACCTAGAAGGACAAGGACAGCAGACGCATGGGAACACCATCACTTCCAAGTTCCCCTCCAAGTCACACACCATCCTAACTGGAAATATATCGGCATTCCTTCATCGTCGCTGGGTCAAAATCCTGGAACTCCCTCCCTAACAGCACTGTAGGAGTACCTTCACCACATGGACTGCAGTGGTTCAAGAAGGCAGCTCACCACCACCACCTTCTCAAGGGCAATTAGCGATGGGCAATAAATGCAGGCCTTCCCAGCGATGCCCACATCTGATGAAGGAATAAAAATTAGATTCATCAGCCTCTGAGTGAAGAAATTTCTCCTCATCTCAGTCCTAAATGGCCGACCTCTTATTCTGAGAGTGTGACACCTGGTTCTAGACTCCCCAGCCAGGGGAAACATCCTCCAAGCATCTACCCTGTCAAGCCCTGGAAGAATTTTGTATGTTTCAATGAGATCACCTCTCATTCTTCTAAACTCCAGAGAATATAGGCCTAGTCTACTCAATCTCTCCTCATAAGACAATCTCCCCTCCCAGGAACCAGTCTGGTGAACCATCGTTGCACTCCTTCTATGGCAAGTATATCCTTCCTTAGGTAAGGAGACCAAAACTGTACACAATACTCCAGGTGTGGTCTCACCAGGGCCCTGTATAATTGCAGTAAGACGTCTTTACACTTATACTCAAATCCTCTTGTAATAAAGGCCAACATACCATTTACTTTCCTAATTGCTTGCTGAACCTGCATGTTAACTTTCAGTGATTTGTGTACAAGGACACCCAGGTCCCTCTGAACACCAACATTTCCCAATCTCTCACCATTTAAAAATACTCTGATTTTCTATTTTTCCTACCAAAGTGGATAACTTCACATTTCTTCACATTATATTCCATTTGCCATGCCATGTTCTTTCCCACTCACTTAGCCTGTCTATATCCCCTTGAAGCCTCCTTGCATCCTCCTCACAACTTACATTCCCACCTAGCTTTGTATCACCAGCAAACTTGGATATATTACATTTGGTCCCCTCATCCAAATCATTGATGTAGATTGTGAATAGCTGAGGCCCAAGCACTGTTCCTTGCGGTACCCCACTAGTTACAGCCTGCCAACCCGAAAATGACCCGTTTATTCCTACTCTCTGTTTTATGTCTGTTAACCAATCCTCAATCCATGCTAGTATATTACCCCCAATCCCATGAGTCCTAATTTTGTTTGATAACCTCTTGTGTGGCACCTTATCGAATTCCTTCTGAAAATCCAAATACACCACATCTCTTGGTCCCCCCTTATCTATTCTGCTAATTACAACCTCAAAAAACTCTTAACAGATTTGTCAAACACGATTTCCCTTTCATAAATCCGTGTTGACTCTGCCCAATCCTATTATTATTTTCTAAGTGCCCTTTTACCACGTCCTTGATAATAGATTCTAGCATTTTCCCTACTACTGATGTCAGGCTAACTGGTCTGTAGTTCACTGTTTTCTCTATCCCTCCTTTCTTAAATAGTGGGGTTACATTTGCTACATTCCAATCCACAGGAGCCGTTCTAGAATCTATGGAATTTTGGAAAATGACAACCAATGCATCCACTATCTCTATAGCCACCTCCTTTCAAAACCCTAGGATGTAGGGCAACAGGTCCAGGGGATTTATTGGCTTTCAGTCCCATTAATTTCTCCAGTACTATTTTTTTACTAATACTAATTTCTTTCAGTTCCTCATTCTCGCTAGACCCTTGGTTCTCCACTATTTCCGGGAAGTTTTTTGTGTCTTCTTCCGTGAAGAAAGACACAAATTATTTGTTTAATTTCTCTGACATTTCCTTATTCCCCATTATAATTTCTCCTGTCTCAGCCTGTAAGGGACCCACAGTTAATTTTGCTAATGTTTTCCTTTTTACATACCTATAGAAGCTTCTACAGTCTGTTTTTATGTCTCTGGCTAGTTTACTCTCATATTCTATTTTCCCTTTCTTTATCAATTTCTTGGTCCTCCGTTGCTGAATTCTAAATCCTGAGGCTTACTACTCTTTTTGGCAACATTATAAGCCTCTTCCTTTGATCGAATACTATCATTAACTTCTCTTGTTAGCCACGGTTGGACCACTTTTCCTGTGGGGTTTTTGTGCCTTAAAGGAATGTATATTTGTCGTAAATTATGTATTAATTCTTTAAATGCTAGCTATTGCTTGTCTACCGTCATACCTTTTAATGTCGTTTCCCAATCTACCGTAGCCAACTCGCCCCACATACCTATGTAGTTTGCTTTGTTTAGATTTAAGACCCTAGTTTCGGATTTAACTAAATCACTTTCAGACTCAATATAAAATTCTATCATATTATGGTTACTCTTCCCTAAAGACCCCTTACTACAATGTTATTAATTAACCCTTTCTGGTTGCACAATACTAGATCTAAAATAGCCTGTTCCGTAGTTGGTTCCTCAACATACTGATCTAGAAAATTATCTTGCATACATTCCATGAATTCGTCCTCCACACTATTACTGCAAATTTGGTTTGCCCAGTCTATATGTAGATTGAAGTCCCCCATGATTACAGTATTACCCTTGTTACATGCACCTCTAATTTCCTGATTTATACTCTGCCCTACATTGCAACTACTATTTGGGGGCCTATAAACAACTCACACCATTGTTTTCTGCCCCTTGCTGTTTCTTAGCTCCACCCAAACGGATTCTACTTCTTGATTTTCGGAGCTAAGATCCTTTCTCTCTACTATCTTTATCCCATCCTTTATTATCAGGGCTACCCCTCCTCCTTTTCTATTTTGCCTATCTCTTCCAAAAGTTAAGTATCCTGGAATATTTAGTTCCCAACCTTGACCACTTTGCAACCACGTCTCCATTATGGCTATTAGATCAAACCTGTTAATTTCTATCTGCGCTATTAATTCATCTATTTTCTTACGAATGCTTCGCGCATTCAGATATAGTGCCTTTAGCTTTGACTTATTTCTATTTTTCCCTGATGTCACCTTAGTCACTGATGCTTTATTACCTTTGTTACTCTCTCTGTCCCTTCCTGACCCACTCTACATATTTTTACCCTAACCCTACCCTGCTCTAGAGCCTTGACATTTCTCTCGCTGCTTTTAATTTTACTCTTTTCTGAATCCTCCCACCACTTCTCTCGACCCCTCTATGGTCTCTAAAGTTTTAGACTGCTTGTCCGACATCCAGTTCTGCATGAGCAGAAATTTTCTCCAATTAAGTATTGGGAAGACCGAAGCCATTGTTTTCGGTCTCCGCCACAAACTCCATTCCCTAGACACCGACTCCATCCCTCTCCCTAACATCTGTCTGAGGCTGAACCACACTGTCGCAACCTTGGTGTCATATTTGACCCTGAAATGAGCTTCCGACCACATATCCGCGGCATAACTAAGACCGCCTATTTCCACCACTGTAACATCGCCCGTCTCCGCCCTTGCCTCAGCTCATCCGCTGCTGAAACCCTCATCCATGCCTTTGTTACCTCTAGACTTGACTATTCCAACGCACTCCTGGCTGGCCTCCCACATTCTACCCTACGCAAACTTGAGGTCCTCCAAAACTCGACTGCCCGTGTCCTAACTCGCACCAAGTTCCATTCACCCATCACCCCTGGGCTTGCTGACCTACATTGGCTCCCAGTTAAGCAATGCCTCGATTTCAAAATTCTCATCCTTGTTTTCTACTCACTCCATGGCCTCGCCCCTCCCTATCTCTGTAATCTTCTTCAGCCCCACAACTCCCCGAGATATCTGCGCTCCTCTAATCCTGCTCTCTTGAGCATCCCTAAATATAATCGCTCTACCATTGGTGGCTGTGCCTTCTGTTGCCTCGGCCCTCAGCTCCGGAATTCCCTGCCTAAACCTCTCCGCCTCTCTACCTCTCTTTCCTCCTTTAAGACGCTCCTTAAAACCTACCTGTTTGACCAAACATTTGGTCATCTGCCTAGTTTCTCCTTATGTGGCTCGGTGTTAATTTTTTTTGTCTTATAACACTCCTGTGAAGCGCCTTGGGACGCTTTACTACATTAAAGGCGCTATATAAATACAAGTTGTTATTGTTGTACCTACTCGTCTCGTTTCCTTTTGAAAGCATCTAAGCTATTTGCCTCAACCACTTCCTGTGGTAGCGAGTTCCACATTTTAACCACTCTCTGAGTAAAGCAATTTCTCCTTATTTTCCTATTGGATTTATTAGTAACTATCTTGAGAAGTTTGCTGGGGCCCATGGAGGACATGGGGGCTGGGAATAGGACCCCGTGAGAAGATCGCGGGCTGTGGAGGACATCGGGAGAGCATTGGATGGCGGGGCGGGGTGTCTGTTCCGATCGCTGGGGAGGTTAACAGGTTTCCCTGTGGGGCCGGGGAGGAAGCACTACTGTTCCTCCTGGCCCACAAACAGTGCTGGGAAAGCACTTACCTCTTCCATGCAGCAGTCCTTGGCTCCCTTTAGCTGCCTGGTTACCCGAGGCCTGGAAAACCCGGACGGCCAGTGTTCAAGCTGGAAGAGAGATAAAATCTGAGGCATGCAATATTTAAATATTACAATATTTAAATGAGCGACCCACCTCCTGGGAGCGGTTTGGTTGCCTGCCCCCATCCCGCCTCCGTTAAAACCGGAAGTGGGCGGGTTCGAGGCGGGTTGGGTTCGGGTTTGAAATTTTTTATATTTTTACTTCCCACCCAACCCAAACCCACCTGTTTTTGGGGGTTAAAATTCCACAGATTATTTCAGTCTTTTTGTTACTGCCATTTGCACATTTTTTATCTTCCTTGTATCCCTCACCGTCTACATACCTCTAACCCTTAATAGCCCCACTTACGTCTGTGTTCATCCAAGGAAAAACATTCGTTCCGCCCAAGTCATTTACAACTGCACTTTCTAAATCCCAGCTGCCTTCCATTTACCATGATTGTTCTGCAGCCGTCGATCTACTCAACTGCTCCCTCCTGTCCATCTTTGAAGCCCTTGTCTCCAGCAAAACCTTTACTCTCAGATTAATTAATTGGTGCAAACAGCAAACTATCAGTGGAAGTTATTTAAATATGAGGTGGTTATATATACATATTAAAAAGAAATTGACGAGAGACATTAAATATGAAAACAAGAAAGTGATGTTAATGAGATTGAATGCACATTGCTATCGAGTACGCAGAGTGCCACTTCAAAGACAGATGACTTAACTGTTAGATGGACTGCTTACATCGAGTTACATCATCGCGTTTCATCGAGTTTACAGAACAGAAACAGGCCATTCGGCCCAACTGGTTTATGCCGGCGTTTATGCTCCACTCAAGCCTCCTCCCACCCCTCTTCATCTAAACTTATCAACATACCCTTCTATTCCTTTCTCCCTCATGTGCTGAACGGTATTAAACAGTAAGAATTTTAATCTGCCATAGCCCTTTTTGGACTCTTTCCAATTGTCTGAAGCTGACACCGTATTGGTAACAGTAGTGGTTTTTATTTGATATACGTATTACAGTATTTGAGCAGCAGTTTATAAGGGACAGTTGAGAATTACATTACTCCGTTGATCCTTGGGTAGAAGTTATGACATCCTGTTCTACGTTCCCTCTTCAGTTCGCCCTCGTTCGCCCTCCAGGTGCTCGCTGTTGAATCTTCTACACTGAGCGTTTTTCCAAGCCCCCTGGTTATACCCCACAAACAGGAACTTGCAAGGTTAATGGCCCCTCTTGCAGACCTTGAAACTAACGGCCTTACTGACTACTAATTTAATTAGAGGAATGAATGTAACCGTAGCATATCAAAGCTAAGAGTTTAAAATTAGTCTACCAAGGCCCAATATTATAAACTAATCAGAGTGGTTGTAGATTGGACAAAGGAATAAACAGCATACTCGTTAGACTGGAAATGCCTATTATCAACTGTAGCAGTTTAAGGTGATTCCGCTGTTACATGCAAAGGCTGCAATTTTTAATTCTTTCGGACCAGTTTCCCCAAATACCTTTTAAACCCATATGTCTTTACACTGCCTCACCTTTTAGCCTCTAGCATGATTTGCTGTATACATTACTAGTGGAGCACTTGGCATTCTTCATGAAGGGAATACCTTGAAATCTGACTGTTGTTTTGTGATCTTTCTGTGCATGGCAGGAGGACGGTGAGGATTGAAGAGCTGGCAGTGGCATTGGTTTCTCCTCAGAATGGCAAGCCTTCTACGAACAGTGGTCACCAGCTGCTCCAGTCCTCTCTTCAGCACTGTGGTACCAGTGAAATGGAAGGTGGTGAGGACCCATTGCTTACGGCAATTTAGAAGTCACCAGGCCCTCTGGTGCCAGAAGCCAGGTACAGGAAAGACAACTTACAGAAGCAGTCACTTTTATCATTTTGTTTTTGGAAGTAATGTATAAATATGCAAATTATCTTAATGTACCGAGTGGACATATTTTTCTCTTTGATAATTTCTGAAATCCTGTAAAGTGTTTGTATTTTAATACCGTGACTTTGTCATATGCAGTGAAATGTAGTTTATTTTACTTGTACAGTTGGAAGCCATTTATTGGAACAGCATATATCTGAACTGACCAATTAAATGGCTGGAGCTTTCAGCTTGCCCTGCACATATAATTATCTAATTGTACTGCTATCCAATCTACCATGGTGTTGCCCACGGTGATTCTAAGGATGCAGTCTGTTACCCACATGTAGACAATGTCTTGTTGGAGTTGACAATTTTGTTGTTCCGTCTGACCCAAACCTGGCCTTTCTCGTGCGTGGTGCTCCCTGTTGCCTCACAGTCTTAAATGTCAGCCAACCTGTAAGCAGAAACATTCTAAAATGATAGAAATAATGAAATATGTGACCTAAAATAAGGGATAAATGAAATATTCAAATGATGATTAATATGACTTCAGTAAAAATATTGCAATATTGTATTGAATAAAATATGGAAATGGCAAACTGTTTATAGAAAGGATCAGTCATCTAATGTAACTAACATATTTAAATTACAATTTTTAAAATTAATTGTAATGTAAATTAAGGTGAATATATTTCTGAATTAAAAATAAAATCATTACATTTTTTAATTTATTCAGTGAATAATATTAACTTAACATTTTTAAATAATTTGCTATAGATGATTGAATGAATATGAATTAAAAAGTTTAAAATTATCATTAGATAAATAATGATAAAATGAAATATTTATTAATGAGGAACCAGATGGGAGAAGGCAAGAGGGCAGAAGAGAGTTCCTTGGAGGATCGAGTAGAATCTCCCAGGAGGGGGCAGTCAGGGGTCAGGGCTCAATCCTGGGGGAAAAAATCTATAAAAAGTGACAAAAAAAGCTTTAAAAAATCAATTGGAGAGTGGAAAGGGATATTTAAAATTGAATTACTGACTGGATGAGAGGCCAAACGCCTAGGAGGAAGGACTGTGAAAGTCCGAGGTTGGAAGGTGCTTGAGGCTGGATTCAGAGCTGGGGGTGGGGGGGGGGGGGCGGGGGCTGGGAGGCCTTATGTTGGGTAAATTTTAAAAATAAAATTGTAATTATTATTTAATAACAATGAAACCTATTTTTATGTAATGCAGTCAGGGAGACTGCAAAGTTGGTTTTGTCCTCAAGCTGTGAAGCCTCTGAACCTGCCCAGATAATAGATTTGAGGAATTGAAGGTTTTGCAGCTCCATCTAGTGGTAGAACTTTGCTGCTTCCAGTATGGCCGGGGGTGAGAGGAGTCGGCGCTCACGCTCATTTACTAATGGGAGATCCTATGCAGGAGCCACCAAGAGGCATGACAGAATGGTGATGTTCAAATGAGTGTGTGGAATACGTAGCAAATTATATATATTGTAGATACATGTATCAATTTGTGTGCTGTCTTAATGTTTAATTCACATTAATCAAGAAAGACTGAACAGGCTGGGGCACTTTTCTCTACAAAAGAGAAGGCTGAGGGGTGACCTCATAGAGGTCTTTCAGATAATGAAAAGGTTTGATAGGGTAAGCATAGAGAAAATGGTTGCCATATTATAAAAAGGAGAGGGTGCAGAGAAGATTTACAAGGATGATACCAGAAATGCGAGGGTATACATATCAGGAAAGGATGAACAGGCTGGGTCTCTTTTCTCTTGAAAAGAGAAGGATGAGGGGTGACCTAATAGAGGTCTTTAAAATTATGAAAGGTTTTTATAGCGTAGATACAGAGAGAGTGTTTCCATCAATATAAGATAGTCACCAAGAAATCAAATAGGGAATTCAGAAGAAACCCAAAGAGTGGTGAGAATGTGGAACTCGCTACCACAGGGAGTGGTTGAAGCGAATAGTATAGATGCATTTAAGGGGAGGCTAGAGAAGCATATGAGGGAGAAGGGAATAGAGGGTTATGCTGATAGAGTTAGATGAAGAAAGTGGCAAATGGAATTTAACCCTGAAAAGTGTGAGGTGATGCATTTTGGGAGGACTAACAAGACAAGGGAATACACAATGAATGGTAGGATCCTAGGAAGGACAGAGAAGGTCCCTGAAGGCAGCAGGACAGGTAGATAAGGTGGTTAAAAAGGCATATGGGATACTTGCATTCATTAGCCGAGGCATAGAATATAAGAGCAGGGAGGTTATGATGGAGCTGTGCAAAATGCTAGTTAGGCCACAGCTGGAATACTGTGTGAAGTTTTGGTCGCCACACTATAGGAAGGATGTGATTGCATTGGAGAGGGTGCAGAGGAGATTCACCAGGATGTTACCTGGGCTGGAGCGTTTCAGCTATGAAGAGAGACTGGACAGGCTGGGGGTGTTTTCCTTAGAGCAGAGAAGGCTGAGGGGGGACCTGATTGAGGTGTACAAAATTATGAGGGGCATAGATAGGGTAGATAGAAAGGAACTTTTCCCCTTAGTAGAGGGGTCAATAACCAGGGGGCATAGTTTCAAGGTAAGGGGCAGGAGGTTTAGAGGGGATTTGAGGAAAAACTTTTTCACCCAGAGGGTGGTTGGAATCTGGAACTCACTGCCTGAAAGGGTGGTAGAGGCAGGAACCCTCACAACATTCAAGAAGCATTTAGATGAGCACCTGAAACACCATAGCATACAAGGCTACGGACCAAGTGCTGGAAAATGGGATTAGAATAGATAGGGCTTGATGGCCGGCGCAGACACGATGGGCCGAAGGGCCTCTTTCTGTGCTGTATAACTCTATGACTCAATGGGCTCGATTTTGCCAGGCCCAAGGAGGCGGGATTGGAGGCGTGTGAGGTGGTAAAATCACAAAAAAAGGCGGGCGGGCCCGATCCTGCCTCCATCCCGCCTCCGAGCAATTTTCCCACATGCGTGTTTTCTGACCCCGTTTCCATCCCGCCTCCAAGAGGCGGGATAGGCCCTTAAGGCCCTTAACAACCACTTAATTGCCTCTATAATCCCATTTTGAGAGGCCTTTCTGATTTTAACACTTTTCCCACGTGCTGCACGCCTCCTCTGGAACACGCCAGTGAATCCTGGTGGCCTCACAATGGACTGCTTACTAACAGCTGCAGCTCCACCATTAAAAAGGAGTTTTCAACAATCATCATTTGCAGCTGGCAGAACTTTGTTGTCTCAGGTCTGGGGGAACTTTTAGCAGGCCTACTCATTGTTCTGGAAGTTTGGAGCCTGACACCCATCTCCAGTGTGACCTCCTGGGAAACCTCTCTCCCCACATTGACTGAGCGCTTCCTCAACTGAGGTATATACCAGAAGAATGGGAACCATTTATTTCCTTTCCTCCTGGACATCAGATTCGGACGAAGACCAGCCGCGGCAGCAGCAGAACCCTGAACAACTGCAGCACCAACTGCAGGAGCAACAGCAGGAGCTCCAAGCTGCTGCTCACCCACCTGAAGCTGCACAGGCCAGAAGGCGCCAGCGCATGGAAGCATGTCGGCGCAGGAGATACCCCCAAAACAGGGTCTACAGACAGAGGATCAGCTACCTCAACATGACTGAGCAGCAGTGCCAAAGGAGGCTCCGACTTTTGCGAGAGGTAGTGGGTGACATCTGCGCAATGCTGCAGCAAGAGCTGGAGCCCAGGGGAGCAGGTGGACACCCCTTACCAGTGGCCGTCAAAGTCACCACCGCACTCAACTTTTTTGCTTCAGGCTCATTCCAGGGATCAGCAGCAGACATCAGCGGCGTCTTCCAGGCGGCCGCACACACTTGCATCACACAGGTAACCGATGCCCTCTTTGCCATCGCTCATAATTACATCAATTTCTCCAAGGATCAAGCCAGTGTAACTGCGCATGCAGTTGGGTTTGACAATCTGGCAGGCTTTCCAAGGGTGCAGGGCGTCGTTGACTGCACACATGTGGCCCTTAAGGCACCCCATCACAATCCAGGTATTTTTGTCAACCGCAAGGGCTTCCACTCCCTCAACGTACAGCTGATGTGTGACCACAAGAAGGAAATTTTACATGTTTGCGCCAAGTACCCTGGCAGTTGCCATGACTCCTTCATCCTGCACCAGTCTAGTGTGCCTCCGCTCTTCAGTCCGCCAGACCAACTTTTCGGATGGCTACTTGGAGACAAGGGCTATCCCTTGAAGACGTGGCTAATGACGGCGTTGAGGAGCCCATCCAATGAAGCTGAGGAGCACTACAGCTCCAGCCACATTTCCACCAGATCCATAATCGAACAAACCATCGGCTTGCTGAAGATGCGCTTCAGATGCTTTGATAGATCAGGTGGAGCCCTGCAGTACTCAGCAGCCAGGGTCTCCAGAATGGTCGTGGTCTGCTGTGCACTTCACAACATCGTGGCTTGCAGATGCCTGAGGAACAAGTGGCTCATCACATAGCCTCCTCAGATGAGGATGAGGAGGAGGAGAGCGACAACGAACAGCTTGCAGAGGTGCATCAACCAGCGGCAGCAGCATGCGAGCACATTGCTGCCCAGGATGCAAGGGACGCATTCATCTTGGCCAGATTTGCTTAGCCTAGACAATCAAGCACTTTTGCCTCGCAGCTTCTTACCAGACCATCGACAATGGCTAAGAACCTGCGGATTCCTATCACTATGACCACCATACTGACAATTGCAAGTCACCCTAAGCCCTCAATGTGGAAGTCCCATTTGCAAAATGACACACGCCACAACTTCAACAGTTTTACATCAGCATTTTTTATCACAACAAGCAACTGATGGCATTTCAAAAGTAAACACAACATGACACCCAAGTGACTACCCTTGTGCATTATCTTCCTCTTACGCGTGCTCCTACATGGTGCTTCCCCTGTGGCTTCAGCAGATGTGGAGGCCCCTTGCTCACTTTCTTGCTGCTCCTGCCTCGACACCTTTGGCGGGCATCCTCTAGGGTTGCGAGCCTGTGAGGGCTCGGCAACAGTCTGCTGCTCCTGCGGCTGTGCAGGGGTTGAGACGCCGATCTCAGTTAGGTGGGGACTTTGGTGGGGCTCTGACCGAGGGCTCTGCAGTGGCATGGTCGTGTGAGCGCTTGGAGAGGAGCTCCCACTTCCTTGTTGTCTGCCACCAACATCCCTCTCATGGGTCAGCCCCACTTCAGACCTAGCAAGTGGCTGGACAGCACCTTGCTGCACTGCAGGGGGGCCATGAGGACCCGTTTCTGCACTGGAAGTCCTACTCCAGAGGACTTGCATGAAGGTCTGGTTTGTTTGCTCAATAGCTGACCATCGCTCCTCAATAGATGCCAGTCTATTCTGAACAATGACCATGTTTTCAGGACCTTGGCGACTAAGCTCTTCCATGGCCGTAGTCATCCTCTCCTCTACGGTAGCCATCCTTTCCACGGAGGGTGCCATTCTTTCCGTGGTGATGCGTCCATGTGCCAACGCCTCTGACATGAATCTTGTCATTCATATGGAAATGACTTATGAAATAATACTGGGCGGTCTGCTGGTGGCACTGTCCAGGGAGAGTATAAATACTCGGGCATGGGCCCAGCTTGCTCAGGACATTCTTTAACAGGAACTAGTGAAGGACACAACTCGATCTCCATGTTGAAAAACAGTTGATTAAAGCTTTGTTTAACGCTTAGACCAAGTGCCTAGTAGTTTTCTTACGTCAGCCTCCACAAAGGCTCTGCTCATGTTCACGCTGGACTCCTCCATTCGCTCCACACTCGCAGCGACCCTGGAGACAAAACCTGCCAGAGACTCCTGCACCTGTTCCTGGAGTTCCAGCACCGCTCTTCTTCTGGATGGACCCGGAGGCACAGGGTCGACATGCAGCCGAGTCGAGCTGGCAGAGTTCTGCGCCCTCCAACGAGGACTCTCCACTGCTGTCCCTGTCTCCACCATCTGCTGATGCTCACTTGTGAGCTGTGATACACCAGGTGACAACACTACACTATCTCGCGCAGTTCCCACCGAGGTGTGAGTGTCTGCGCTGGTGCTGGCTGAATTCTGCTGACGCTACGCCTTCAAAGGTTGCAGCTTCCTCTGAGGAGTCTTGAAGCTCAGGCTCTTCCTCTTGGACAGTGGGGACGGGGGCTGTCGATGGTCCTGTGGGGGAGTAAAGGAAAGAGTTGGAGATGTGAGGTAAAGTTTGTATGCGCATTGAATTGTGCAGATGATCATAAGTCAATCTGTTAGACCTTCAGAATCATTATCAGTTACTCATGCAATGTCAATGAGAGAGATGCAAAACTGTTCTGTCACCAGCTTGCTGTGATGCGCCGTCTGTCCGTCCCCCACTTGCGAATCGTCCTCCACTCCCACAATCTCCAGGGCCGCCTCCTCCGCAGTGGTGAGCTGGGCTACTGAGGGTGGCCCTCCTCCTGTCCTCACCCTCTCCCTCTTATTGTGGGCTCTCTTTTCCTGCAATGAGGGACACAAGTGGAGTTTGAGTGAAAATGAAGGAGTGAGTGTAGAGATTCCATAGCATAGATGCTTAGAAGGAGACAAAGATGGAGTGAGGTGCCAAGACCAAGGGCCCTCCCTGTGTGTTGTAAGCTGTTGTCATAGCATCACAGCGATAGGGAGTGTGAGGGCTGCATAGTCGAATAGTTAAGTGAATGTGAACATACAGAGAGAGGGAATGGGTAAGGGTGCAGGGATGTCAGTGTCAAGTGGGACGTGGAGGAAGAAATTGGCAAAGCTGAGTGCTGGTGAGGAGAGGCGATGGGGATCAGATTGAGGGTGATGGGAAAGTCGTACTCACTTTTCCTGTGCGGAGAAGGTCATGAAACCTCTTCCTGCACTGCAGCCAGGTTCTGCGGCACATAGAAATTGAGTTGACCTCCTGGGCCACTTACATCCACACAGCTTTAGTCTGCTGGGGAGGCTTTTTCCTCCCTGAGGAAGGGAAGAGCACCTCCTTATTTAATCTTGCTCCCTCCACCAGAGCTTGCAGGGCGGCGTCATCGAACCGTGGAGCACACTTTGGCCTACTGCTGGACATATTTGCTGAATGAAGCGATCACAACAATGGGCATAAAGTTTGCCGTCTCCAGAAGAAGCAAGCCTGCTTGCAGGCCTTAAATCCAGCAGCACTGATGACGTCATCGGAGGCGACTTTCAGGATGGAAAGACTCATTGGGCCAGGGGTTCCCACACGCTGGAAATCAAGTGCCCAATTAGGGGAAAATCGCACTTTTTTCCCACTTCACATCGGAGTCGAGTTCCTGACATGAAAACCACCTGACACGCCCCAGCCCGACCCCAATGGCAAAATCGCGCCCCATGACTCTAAAGACGGGAGGAGGCTCCAGTGGAGCATAAATGCCAGCATGGACTGGTTGGGCCGAATGGCCTGTTTCTGTGCCGTATATCCTGTGTAATCCTGTGTAATATGTTTCCAGTTGTGGGGGAGTCCAAAACTGGAGGTCAGAAATATAAGATAGTCACAAATAAATCCAATAGGGAATTCAGGAGAAACTTCTTTACCCAATGAGTGGTAAGAATGTGGAATACATAGATACATAGATACATAGAAGATAGGAGCAGGAGTAGGCCATCCGGCCCTTCGAGCCTGCTCCGCCATTTAATGAGATCATGGCTGATCCTTCAATTCAGTATCCCGTCCCCGCCTTCTCTCCGTAACCCTTAACCCCTTTTGCCTGTAGAAATATATCTAATTCCCTCTTAAATATATTTAATGAGCTGGCGTACACTGCCCTCTGTGGCAATGAGTTCCACAGGTTCACCACTCTCTGAGTGAAGAAATTCCCCCTCATTTCTGTCCTAAATGGTTTAGCCCTTATCCTTAAATTATGTCCTCTAGTTCTGTTCTCACCCGCCAAGGGAAACATTCCTTCTGCATCTAATCTGTCTAGACCTGTCAGAATTTTATACACTTCTATGAGGTCCCCTCTCAATCTTCTAAACTCCAGTGTGTACATCCCTAAACTACATAGTCTCTCCTCATAGGTCAATCCCGCCATTCCTGGTATCAGCCTGGTGAATCGCCGCTGCACCCCCTCCATGGCAAGAACATCTTTCCTCAGATGAGGCGACCAAAACTGTACACAGTACTCGAGGTGTGGTCTCACCAGTGCCCTGTACAGCTGCAGCAAGGTATCCCTGTTCCTGTATTCCAACCCTTTTGCTATGAAGGCCAGCATACCGTTTGCCTTCTTGACCGCCTGTTGCACCTGCATGCTCGCCTTCAGTGACTGGTGTACAAGAACACCCAGGTCTCTCTGTACTTCCCCCTCTCCCAATTTATTGCCATTTAAATAATAATTTGCCCTCCCGTTCCTGCACCCAAGGTGGATAACTTCGCACTTGTCCACATTATAGTGCATCTGCCATTTATCCGCCCAATCACCCAGTCTGTCCAAATCGCTCTGGAGCTTCCTGGTCTCCTCCTCTGAGCCCACCCCCCCTCCTAGTTTAGTGTCGTCTGCAAATTTGGAAATGCTGCATTCGACTCCCTGATCCAGGTCATTAATATAAATTGTGAACAGCTGGGGACCCAGGACAGATCCCTGTGGTACCCCACTTGTTACTGCCTGCCATTCAGAAAATGAGCCGTTTATTCCAACTCTCTGTTTTCTATCTGACAGCCAGTTCTCTATCCACGTCAATACTTTCCCCTTTATCCCATGAGCTTCAATTTTCCATGCTAATCTTTTATGTGGGACCTTATCGAAGGCCTTTTGGAAGTCCAGGTACACCACATCTACTGGCTCTCCCCCATCTATTTTACCAGTTACTCCCTCAAAAAATTCCAATAGATTAGTCAAGCACGATTTACCCTTTGTAAATCCATGTTGACTCTGTCCTATCCTGTCCCCATTTGCTAAGTGCTCGGCTATTTCATCCTTAATGATGGACTCCAGCATTTTGCCCACAACTGATGTAAGGCTTACAGGTCTGTAATTACCTGCTTTTTCCCTACCCCCCTTTTTGAATAGTGGGGTAACGTTAGCTACCCTCCAATCCATGGGCACTGTTCCCGAGTCTAATGAATTCTGAAAAATCATGCTTAGTGCATCCGCTATCTCTAGGGCCACCTCCTTCAGTACCCTAGGATGCATGTTATCAGGCCCTGGGGATTTGTCCGCCTTCAATCCCTTTAGCTTCCTTAACACCATATCCTTAGAGATATTGATTTGCGTCAGTTCCTCCTTTGCCAATGTCCCTATTTTTCCCGATATCCCAGGGAGGTTTTTTGTGTCTTCCTTCGTAAAGAATTACCCAAAGTATGCATTTAGTTGGTCTGCCATTTCCTTATTTCCCATTATATATTCCCCCGTATCTGACTGCAATGGACCAACTTTGGTTTTCACCAGTCTTTTCCTCTTGATATACTTATAAAAGCTTTTGGAGTTAGTTTTTATATTTTCCGCCAGCTTGCTTTCGTAAGCTATTTTGCCCTTCTTGATTAAGCCCTTTGCCCTCCTTTGCTCTATCTTAAACTGTTCCCAATCTTCCGCTCTGGCGCGTTTTTTGGCTATTTTATACGCCCTATCTTTGGATTTTATGCTGTCTCTAATTTCCCCTGTTATCCACGGTTGAGTCACCTTTTTAGATTTCCTTTTATGCCAGATTGGTATAAACAATTTTTGCAATTTTGTCATTCTATCTTTAAATGCTTGCCATTGTTTATCTACCTCCAGTCCTCCCAGGAACGTTGTCCAATCAGACCTACTCAGTTCCCGTCTAATGGCATCATAATTCCCCTTGTTTAAATTCAGGACCTGAGTCTCTGAGTCAATTTCTTCGCTCTCCATTTCGAGTGAGAAATCGATCATGTTATGATCGCTCTGACCCAAGGGTCCCCGTACAACAAGATTACTAATTAGTCCCTTCTCATTGCACAGTACCCAGTCCAATATAGCCTGTTCCCGAGTTGGTTCCTCGACATATTGATCCAGATAACCATCCCTTAAACACTCAAGGAATTCCTCCTCCTCATTATTTTTACTGATTAGGCTAGTCCAATCTATATGTAAGTTAAAGTCACCTATGATGACAGCTGTGCTCTTATTGCACGCTTCTCTAAGAATGCGCTACCATAAGGAGTAGTTGAGGCAAATAGCATAATTGCATTTAAGGGGAAGCTAGATAAGCACATGAGAGAGAAAGAAATAGAGGACATGCTGATAGGGTTAAATGAAGTAGGGCACGAGGAGGCTCGTGTGGAGCGTAAACGCCGGCATGGACCAGTTGGGACGAATGGCCTGTTCCTGTGCTGCACACTCGATTTAACTCAATGTAAGAACTATTCAAATTATTCACTTATATTAATAAGGCATTCCCTGACTGTTCAGATAAACACATTGCTATAATTTGAAGTTATTAAGTGGCAAATTAAGTTCTAAAAATATTTTTATATGTATTTGCATATTTGTACTCAATTTCTATGTGCCGCAGAACCTGGCTGCAGTGCAGGAAGAGGTTTCATGACCTTCTCCGCACAGGAAAAAGGAAGCGTATGTAAGGATGAGAAAACAAGGTTCAGTTGGGTCGATTGAGGGGTACAAGGTAGCAAGGAATGAGCTAAAAAAAGAGCTTAGGAGAGCTAGGAGGGGGCATGAGAAGTCCTTGGCGGGTCGGATCAAGAAAAACCCCAAGGCCTTTTACTCTTATGTGAGAAATAAAAAGAATGACCAGGGTGAGGGTAGGGCCGGTCAAGGACAGTAGTGGGAACTTGTGCATGGAGTCAGAAGAGATAGGAGAGGTGATGAATGAATACTTTTCGTCAGTGTTCACCGAGGAGAGGGGCCATGTTCTTGAGGATGAGAGTGTGATAAAGGTGGATAGGCTGGAGGTGGTAGATGTTCTGAGGGAAGATGTTTTAGCAATTTTGAAGAACCTGAGGGTCGATAAGTCCCCTGGGCCAGATGGGATATATCCTAGGATTCTTTGGGAGGCAAGGGAGGAGATTGCAGAGCCTCTGGCTTTGATCTTTGGGTCCTCACTGTCCACGGGAATGGTGCCAGAGGACTGGAGAGTGGCGAATGTTGTTCCTCTCTTTAAGAAAGGAAATAGGAATGACCCTGGTAATTATAGGCCGGTTAGTCTTACTTCGGTGGTTGGTAAGATAATGGAAAAGGTCCTGAGGGATAGGATTTATGACCATTTGGAAAGGGGCAACTTAATCAGGGATAGTCAACACGGATTCGTGAAGGGTAAGTCTTGCCTAACAAATTTGATTGAATTCTTTGAGGAGGTAACTAAGTGTGTAGATGAAGGTAGAGCAGTTGATGTCGTATACATGGATTTTAGTAAGGCGTTTGATAAGGTTCCCCATGGTCGTCTCATGAAGAAAGTAAGGAGTTGTGGGATAGAGGGAAATTTGGCCGATTGGATAAGTAACTGGCTATCTCATAGAAGGCAGAGGGTGGTGGTGGATGGAACATTTTCGGACTGGAGACCAGTTACCAGCGGTGTGCCACAGGGGTCGGTGCTGGGTCCTCTGCTGTTTGTGATTTTTATCAATGACTTGGAGGAGGGGACTGAAGGGTGGATCAGTAAATTTGCTGATGACACCAAGATTGGTGGAGTAGTGGATGAGGTGGAGGGCTGTTGTAGGCTGCAAAGAGACATTGATAGGATGCAGAGCTGGGCCGAAAAATGGCAGATGGAATTTAACCCTGATAAGTGCGAGGTGATTCATTTTGGTAGGGCAAATTTGAATAAGGATTACAGGGTCAACGGCAGGGTTCTGAGGAACGTGGAGGAGCAGAGGGATCTGGGGGTTCATATCCACAGATCTCTGAAGGTTGCCACTCAAGTGGATAGAGCAGTAAAGAAGGCCTATGGTGTGTTGGCGTTTATTAACAGAGGGTTTGAGTTTAAGAACCGTGAGGTTATACTGCAACTGTACAGGACCTTGGTGAGACCACATTTGGAATATTGTGTGCAGTTCTGGTCACCTCACTATAGGAAGGACGTGGAAGCATTGGAAAGAGTGCAAAGGAGATTTACCAGGATGCTGCCTGGTTTGGGGGGGAGGTCTTATGAGGAAAGATTGAGGGAGTTGGGGCTTTTCTCTTTAGAGCGGAGGAGGATGAGAGGCGACTTAATAGAGGTTTATAAGATGATGAGGGGGATAGATAGAGTGGATGTTCAGAGACTATTTCCTCGGGTAGAGGCAGCTGTTACAAGGGGGCATAACTATAAGGTGCATGGGGGGAGATATAGAAGGGATGTCCGAGGTAGATTCTTTACTCAGAGAGTGGTTGGGGTGTGGAATGGACTGCCTGCTGTGATAGTGGAGTCGGACACTTTAGGAACTTTCAAGCGGTTATTGGATAAGCACATGGAGCACACCAGAGTGATAGGGAGTGTGATAGCTTGATCTTGGTCTCGGACAATGCTCGGCACAACATCGAGGGCCGAAGGGCCTGTACTGTTCTATGTTTTCTAATGTTTTAGTGTAAATCACGGTGTATGCTGATAGTTAAGAATCTATCAAAGGAAAATAAAGCAATGTAGCAAGCCTTTTTGAAACTAATTACATAGAATTACATTGAACATACAGCACAGAAACAGGCCATTCGGCCCAACTCATCTGTGCTGGTGTTTATACTCCACACGAGTCTCCTCCCATTCCATCTACCTCATCTCAGCCTTTCAGTATATCTATTCCTTTTTCCCTCATGTACGTGTCTAGTTTCTTTTTGAAAGCATCTAAGCTATTTGCCTCAACCACTTCCTGTGGTTGCGAGTTCCACATTCTAGCCACTCCCTGAGTAAAGCAATTTCTCCTTATTTCCCTATTGGATTTATTAGTAACTATCTTGTTTTGGATTCTCCCACAAGTGCAAACATTCTCTCCACATCTACTCTGTCCAACCCATTCATAATTTTAAAGACCTCTATCAGGTCACATCTAACTCTTCTCTTACAATAGTGATTTCACTTCAAAAGTACTTCATTGGCTGGAAAGCGCTTTGGGATGTCCTGAGGTTGTGAAAGGCGCTATATAAATGCAAGTCTTTCTTTTCTTTATCACAACCTGTTAAATCTTTCCTGATAGCTGTCATCTCTTAGTTCTGGTACCATCCTTGTAAATGTTTTTTGCACTTTCTCCAGTGCTTCTGTGTCCTTTTTATAGTATGGAGACCAGAACTGTGCACAGTACTCTCTTAGTGCGGCCTGACCAGGGTCCTATACAAGTTTAATATAATTTCACTATTTTTGAATTCTATACCCCTAGAAATAAATCCCAGAGCTTTGTCAGCATTTTTAATTGCTTTGCTGACCTGCGATGCTGCTTTTAATGATTTGTTCACCTGTATCCCTAGATTCCTTTGCTCTTCTATCTCATTAAGTATCTTATTTTCTATGGTGTAGGTGATCGTAGAATCATAGAGTAGTACAGTACATCGAGTTTGCGCCAGCTCTTTCGAGAAGCAATCCAGTTAGTCCCACTTCCCAGCTCTTTCCCCATATCCCTGAAATTTTTTTGCTTCAAGTATTTATCCAATTCCATTTGAAGGCGACTATTGAATCTGTATCCACCACCCGATCAGGCAGTGCATTCCAAATCCTAACCACTCGTTGCTTAAAAAAGTTTTTCCTCATGTCGCCTCTGGTTCTTTTGCCAATCACCTTAAATCTGTGCCCTCTGGTTATCGACCCTTCAGCCATTGGAAACAGTTTCTCTTAATTTACTCTATCTAAACCCTTCATGGTTTTAAACACCTCTATCAAATCTCCTCTTAGCCTTCTCTGCTCCCAGGAGAACATCCCCAGCTTCTCCAGTCTATCCACGTAACTGTAATCTCTCATCCCTGGAACCATAGTAAATATAGTAAATCTCTTCTCTACTCTTTCCAAAGCCTTCACGTCCTTCCTAAAATGTGGTGCCCAGAATAGGACACAATACTCCAGCTGGGGCCGAACTAATATTTTATACAGGTTTAGCACAACTTTTTATTCTAGGATCCCATATGCTTTATTAACTGCTTTGTTAACCTATCCTGTCACCTTCAAAGATTTGTGCACAAACATCCCCAGGTCTCTCTGTTCTTGCACCACCTTTAACATTGTACCATTTAGCACGTATTGTCTCTCCTAATTCTTCCTACCAAAATGTATCACCTCACACTTTTCTGCATTGAATTTTATCTGCCATGTGTCTGCCCATTCCACCTGCCTGTCTATGTCCTCTTGAAGTCTATTACTATCTTCCTCACCATTTGCTACACTTCCAAGTCTCATGCCATCTGCAAATTTTCGAAATTGAGCCCTGTACCCCCAAGTCCAAGTCATTAATGTATATCAAAAACAGCAGTGGTCATAGTATTGAACCCTGGGGAGCACAACTGTATACCTCCCTCCAGTTCGGAAAATGGCCATTCATCACAACTTTTCTATCCCTTAGCCAATTTTGTATCCATGCTGCTACTGCCCCTTTTGAGGAAAGATTGGATAGGCTGGGTTTGTTTTCTTTGGAATAGAGGAGGCTGAGGGGAGACCTTATTGAGGTGTATAAAATTATGAGGGGCCTAGATAGAGTGGATAGGAAGGACCTATTTCCCTTAGCATAGGGGTCAACAACCAGCAGGCATAGATTTAAAATAATTGGTAGGAGGTTTAGAGGAGATTTGAGGGGAAATTTCTTCACCCAGAGGGTGGTGGGGGTCTGGAATTCACTGCCTGAAAGGGTGGTAGAGGCAGGAACCCTCACCACATTTAAAAATTGCTTGGATGTACAATTGAAGTGCCGTAACCTACAGGGCTACGGACCAAGTGCTGGAAAGTGGAATTAGGCTGGATAGCTCTTTGTCGGCCGGCGCGGACACGATGGGCCGAAATGGCCTCCTTCTGTGCTGTAAATTTCTATGATTCTATAAGTCCCCTCTCCCGGCATAAAGAGCGTCTGTCACCTCTCTTATGCAGCAGTGGAGGGCGAATTGGGAGATGTTACTGATATCGCCTGTTCCAGCCAGGAAGGATCCTGTTGCGAGGAAATTCAGAGCCACGGTCACCTTCACAGCCGCTGGCAGCAGTGTCCTTGCCCTGGTGTGACGTTGCAGGTCTGGTTGCAAGAGGTTTAATCTACATATAGACTGGGCAAACCAAATTTGCAGTAATAGTGTGGAGGACAAATTCAGGGAATGTATGCAAGATAGTTTTCTAGATCAGTATGTTGAGGAACCAACTAAGGAACAGGCTATTTTAGATCTAGTATTGTGCAATGAGAAAGGGTTAATTAATAACCTTGTAGTAAAGGGGCCTTTAGGGAAGAGTAACCATAATATGATAGAATTTTATATTGAGCCTGAAAGTGATTTAGTTAAATCCGAAACTAGGGTCTTAAATCTAAACAAAGCAAACTACATAGGTATGTGGGGCGAGTTAGCTACGGTAGATTGGGAAACTACATTAAAATGTATGATGGTAGACAAGCAATGGCTAGCATTTAAAGAATTAATACATAATTTACAACAAATATACATTCCTTTAAAGCACAAAACCCCACAGGAAAAGTGGTCCAACCGTGGCTAACAAGAAAAGTTAAAGATAGTATTAGATCAAAGGAAGAGGCTTATAATGTTGCCAAAAAAAGTAGTAAACCTGAGGATTGGGAGGATTTTAGAATTCAGCAAAGGAGGACCAAGAAATTGATAAAGAAAGGGAAAATAGAATGAGCGTAAACTAGCAAGAGACATAAAAACAGACTGTAAAAGCTTCTATAGGTATGTAAAAAGAAAATGATTGGTGAAAGTAAATGTGGGTCCCTTACAGGCTGAGACAGGAGAAATTATAATAGGGAATAAGGAAATGGCAGAGAAATTAAACAAATACTTTATGTCTGTCTTTACGGAAGAAGACGCAAAAAACTTCACGAAAATAGTGGAGAACCAAGGGTCTAGCAAGAATAAGGAACTGAAAGAAATTCGTATTAGTAAAAAAATAGTACTGGAGAAATTAATGGGACTGAAAGCCGATAAATCCCCTGGACCTGATGGCCTACATACTAGGGTTTTGAAAGAGGTGGCTATAGAGATAGTGGAGGCTTTGGTTGTCATTTTTCAAAATTCCATAGATTCTAGAATGGTTCTCACGGATTGGAAGGTAGCAAATGTAACCCCACTATATAAGAAAGGAGGGAAAGAGAAAACGGGGGACTACAGACCAGTTAGCTTGACATCAGTAGTAGGGAAAATGCTAGAATCTATTATTAAGGACGTAAAATAATACAGTAATAGGATTGGGCAGAGTCAACACGGATTTATGAAAGGGAAATTGTGTTTGACGAATCTGTTAGAGTTTTTTGAGGTTGTAACTAGCAGAATAGATAAGGTGGAACCAGTGGATGTGGTGTATTTGGATTTTCAGAAGGCATTCGATAAGGTGCCATACAAGAGGTTATTAAACAAAATTAGGGCTCATGGGATTGGGGGTAATATACGAGCAAGGATTGAGGATTGGTTAACGGACAGAAAACAGAGAGTAGGAATAAACGGGTCATTTTCGGGTTTGCAGGCTGTAACTAGTTGGGTTGGGCCTCAGCTATTCACAATCTATATCAATGATTTGGATGAGAGGACCAAATGTAATATATCCAAGTTTTTTTTAAATTTGTTTATGGGATGTGGGCATTGCTGGCAAGGCCAGCATTTATTGCCCATCCCTAATTCCCCATAGAACGTGATGGTCACAGAATCACAGAATCCCCACAGTGCAGATAGAGCCCATTTCGGCCCATCGATCCTGCACCGACACATATCCCTCCCTATCCCCGTAACCCCACGTATTTAATCCCCCTAACACTAAGGGTCAATTTATCATAGCCAAATCAACCTAACCCGCACATCTTTGGACTGCGGGAGGAAACCGGAGCACCCGGAGGAAACCCACGCAGACACGGGGAGAATGTGCAAACTCCACACAGACAGTCATCCGAGGCCGGATTCGAACCCGGGTCCCTGGCGCTGTGAGGCAACAGTGCTAACCACTATGCCACCATGGTGAGCCGCCTTCTTGAACCTCTGCAGTCTGTGTGGTGAAGGTACTCCCACAGTGCTGTTAGGTAGGAGGATCCAGGATTTTGACCCAGCGACGATGAAGGATCGGCGATATACTTCTAAGTCAGGATGCTGTGTGACTTGGAGGGGAACTTGGAGGTGGTGGTGTTCCCATGCGTCTGCTGCCCTTGTCCTTCTAGGTGGAAGAGGTCGCAGGTTTGGGAGGTGCTGCCGAAGAAGCCTTGGCGAGTTGCTGCAGTGCATCTTGTAGATGGTACACACTGCAGCCACGGTACGTCAGTGGTGGAGGGAGTGAATGCTTAAGGTGGTGGATGGGGTGCCAATCAAGCGGGCTGCTTTGTCCTGGATGGTGTCGAGCTTCTTGAGTGTTGTTGGAGCGGCACACATCCAGGCAAGTGGAGAGTATTCCATCACACTCCTGACTTGTGCCTTGTAGATGGTGGAAAGGCTTTGGGGAGTCAGGAGGTGAGACACTCGCCGCAGAATACCTAGCCTCTGACCTGCTTTTGTTGCCACAGTATGTGGCTGGTCCAGTTAAGTTTCTGGTCAATGGTGACCCCCAGGATGTTGATGGTGGGGGATTTGGCGATGGTAATGCCATTGAATGTCAAGGGGCAGTGGTTAGACTCTCGCATGTTGGACATAGTCATTGCCTGGCACTTCTGTGGCGCGAATGTTACCTGCCACTTATCAGCCCAAGCCTGAACGTCGTCCAGGTCTTGTTGCATGCGGGCATGGACTGCTTCATTATCTGAGGAGTTATGAATGGCACTGAACACTGTAATCATCAGCGAACATCCCCATTTCTGACCTTATGTTGGAGGGAAGGTCATTGATGAAGCAGCTGAAGATGGTTGGACCTAGGACACTGCCCTGAGGAACTCTAGCAGCGATGTCCTGGGGCTGTGATGATTGACCTTTATGACCTTTGCTGATGATACAAAGCTGGGTGGGAATGTAAGTAGTGAGAAGGAAGCAAAGAGGCTTCAAGGGGATATAGACAAGCTAAGTGAGTGGGCAAGAACATGGCAAATGGAATATTATGTGAAGTTATCCACTTTGGTCGGAAAAATAGAAAAGCAGAGTATTTTTTAAATGTTGAGAGATTACAAAATGTTGGTGTTCAGAGGGACCTGGGTGTCCTTGTACACGAATCACTGAAAGTTAACATGCAGGTACAGCAAGCAATTAAGAAAGCAAATGGTATGTTGGCCTTTATTACAAGAAGATTTGAGTATAAGAGTAAAAACGTCTTACTGCAATCATATAGGGCCCTGGTGAGACCACACCTGGAGTATTGTTTACAGTTTTAGACTCCTTATCTAAGGAAGGATATACGTGCCATAGAGGGAGTGCAACGAAGGTTCACCAGACAGATTCCTGGGATGAGGGGATTGTCCTATGAGGACAGATTGAGTAGACTAGACCTATATTCTCTGGAGTTTAGAAGAACAAAATTCTTACAGGGCTTGACAAGGTAGATGCAGGGAGGATGTTTCCCCTGGCTGGGGAGTCTAGAACCAGGGGTCACAGTCTCAGAATAAGGGGTCGGCCATTTCGGACTGAGATGAGGATAAATTTCTTCTCTCAGAGGGTGGTGAATCTTTGGAATTCTCTACCCCAGAGGGCAGTGAAGGCTGTCGTTGAGTCTATTCAAGACAGAGATCGATAGATTTTTGGATATTCGGGGAATCAAGGGTTATGGGGATAGTTCAGGAAAGTGGAGTTGAGGTCATGATCTTATTGAATGGCGGAGCAGGCTCGAGGGGCCAAATGGCCTACTCTTGCTCCTATTTCTTACGTTCTTATGTGGCAGATTTCTGAGCACCTCCTGAGTAAAGCACAGACACCTCACACATTGGTCCTGGCACAGGCTGAGGCTAGAGATTTGCTCTTGGAACACCCTAGGTGGGTAAGGCTTCCTGCTGAGTGCCCTTCTCCCCCTCCTCCTCATCCCTCTGCCAGCAGCTTGTCCTCTTCTTCGTTGCCTCTGCTCCATCTCCCTGTCATGCTGCAGGCCAAGGGGGATGACAACTGGAGCCGCCATGATTGGTAGCAAGTGGTCTGACCAAAGCCCTTGATGTCAGAACTAAGGCCTTCTCCACTTGCAGCACCACTCCCTGTCACCTCACCAACTTTAAACAACTTTAGAAAGCTCCAAAAACTTCCATGAACTTACACAGAGCCAGTAGAAATTAATCAGCAACTAACCTGTAAGTAGGTGATGATCTCTTTAAATAGCGCTGGTAGGGGGTCGTTGCTGCTGCTGAATGAATATTTAGCGGTGCGAGGTTAAGACAGGGCGTTAGTTCCAGCGTTGCGGATGAAAATGGCAGTGCTGGTGTTCAGTCAGTGTTGCACACTGATTGATATCACAATGTGCCTACTCTACATACTTCTGGCACACAGGCTCCCAGCGCCAACGCTGACACCCTCACCAAGATGGCGTCCTGCGCGGCACGCATCAGATGTATGCACGCGCGGTGTGGATGCCATCTTTGTCACAAAACGGCACCCATAGTGCCGAAAAATTGGCCGCTACGGAGCCGAATTTTTCACCCCTAGACTTCAAGGGCCAGATTATCACACCCTTCCCTTAGAGATATTACTAGATGAAGACCATTTTAAAATCACATTTCCCCTTTCAATGCAAAGTCACATAAAAATACGAGAATTCTCCCATTTTGTCATACCTTTCTCTATCTTGCCTCCTCCTATAATCTTCAGTCTTTCAAAATGCAATCCTGGTATAGTTTAATCACTACTTCCTGATTTTCCTTCTCTTTTCAATATTGGTGTCCTGCATTATGGGCTTTGGTCTGGTTTTTCAATAATGATAACACTTCACATATACATCTGTGTATAAAGCTTTACTGGCAGACCAGTGATTTATTTCAGCAAGTGGTTCTGTGGACTTAGTTTCAAACCTTTATATTTCAGGATCTCTCTGTGTAACTGTTGGCTGATTTAATGGGGAGGTGACAGGATCAATCTGTGGCAATTACGTTGAGTGTCTTGTAATTATTGAGCATTTTAATTTTGCACAATTAGTGGATTCCTGCATTCAATTGGGATTTTTAAACCTCCTAGCCTCTCTATTTTCATTGTTAAGTGTCCTGATTTTTATCTTATAATATTTGTAAGAGTTTTTACCAGTAAAGTTACTGTAACAGCAAATCTTAATGGAGCTCAATAGCATCCCCTATTGGAGTTGAAGGAGTTAGATATATTTCTTAAGGCTAAAGGGATCAAGGGATATGGGGAGAAAGCAGGGACAGGGTACTAAATTTGGATGATCAGCCATGATCGCATTGAATGGCGGAGCAGGCTCGAGGGGCCGAATGGCCTACTCCTGCTCCTATCTTCTATGATTCTATGATATAGTCACTTATTATTTAGTAAAATGACATTAAAACTTTGTACCAAAATCAATATTATGGGAATATAATGGTGTATTTAAATAATAAATGCTAAATCTATCTAGGAAGAATAGTTAAATTAGCAAATAAAATGTTCTCAGTAGCAGCAACTACCCATTTCTGTTGACATGTTATAGAGGGTGATTGATTGACACGTCCTGTCATGTAATGCATACAGATTTAAGGCTTAAGTTATGCTTGTACTTCAAAAAGTCCTATGTGATAAATAATGCTCAGATTTATAATGCATGTTAACATGTTAAAACATCTCAACACGTTTCCCACAGTTAATTACTTATTTTGGAATGCAGTGGGGGTTATTTTGGTGAAAGGGTGAAAACAGGCGCTAAGTGGGTGCTGAGCTAATAAGACACACCTGTTTGAAATTCTGGTTTTAGCCTGCAATATTGGGGCTAATTGATGATTCCCATGATTTAAACGTGCCTGCAGGCGCTAAAACGAACACCTGCATGTTTAGCACTCAAGTGCTGATTAGAAGCAATTTTCATGGAGCAGTATATGTGGGCTCCACGCACCCACATCCACTGAAGGTGTGGAGTGGGCTGGCTGACACACAGCGGCAGGTCCCAGGATGGCTCAGGGACTGAGTGAGAGGGCGCACAGGTTCTCGGACACGGCACTTGAGGTCCTGGTGGAGGAGGTCCGGAGGAGGAGGCTTGTCCTGTACCCGCAGGGACGAAAGAGTCCATCTTGCCCTCCTGTCCCTCCTGTCCTTCTCTCCTGCAACTGGTGCTGCTCTGCCTGGACTCATGTCCTTCTCCCATTCCTCCTGCAGGCCAAGGGTGACCCCCTAGCAAGATGCCGATGACCAATCACTCCCTTTCTCCTGGTGACTCCAATAAGGTGTCCAGTAACGTAGAGTAGCACAGCACTGACTCTTTTCAGGTGAAGTCTTAACAAAGTGTCCCAGAAAGTCTCCTGATGTGTTTCAAAAGTCCTCTTCAAGCCTCCAACAGCAAGTGAACAGTAAAAGGTGACATACCTTTAACTAGCGCTCGAAATCCTCTGCAGTGACTTGTTTACTCCCAATCAGCTGGTCGCTGTTAGGAGTGGGCGTTAGGTCAAGTGCTAACCACCAAGATGCCTTGCAGCCTCTTTAATGAACGCTAGCAGGCAACTTAAGTGACAATCAGCTCCTTAACATCCTCTGGGTGGCCGTTCCCAGCGCAAGCTTCAACTCCTTTACTAAGGTCGCATCTTGTGCTAAACCGGCGTTTCAGCTTAAGACTGCATCTTGGCCACCTTGGAGGCTCTTTAGTGCCTAAAGTATCTGGGGAAAATCGCCCCCAGTGACTCTTTATGTAGGCAAATAACAATAAGGTTCCTTTGTGTCTTTTTGGTGGTATTGATTGAGGTAAGAATGCTGGCCACTCTCCTTCGAATGGTGCCATTGGATCTTTAAACTCCACCGGAACAGGCAGACATGACCTTAGTTTAACATCTCATCCAAAGAATACCAGTTACAACAGTACAGTTCTCTCAGTAGCGCACTGGATTATGAGATCAAGTCTGGTGTGGCACTGGAATCCGCAACCTTCTGACCCAAAGCTTGAAAACTGACTCTGATTTCTGCCTTGAGGAAGAATCGTCCTGGCCTGCAGTGTTGAGTAGTTTAATGACAGTAGTCTAAAGTAGTTTAGTTTTAAAATCAAAGTAGTTTAATGAAGAAACAATCAACCTGTCTGTGACACACTTGTGAATTTGTCTTGTTTCAGTTCATAATCTTTATATAGTCTACGTGTAATTCAAATGATCTGATTCAATACTTTTAGCACTAAATTCCCACTCGACTGTGTTATTTATGTTGCTTAATTCAAAGTGTTAGATAATTTTCAAAAAAATTGTGCAAAACACGACTAGAATTATACTGTTATTTATATTAAACCAAAAAGCAAAATACTGCAGTTACTATAAATCGTAAACAAAAACAGAACATGCTGGAACCACACAGTAGTTAATATCTGTGGAGAGAACAGACAAGCTTATGGTTTGGGTGCGGACCCTTTTTCAGATGAGACGTTAAACCGAGTCCCTGTCTGCTCTCTCAGGTGGATGTAAGAGATCCCATGGCACTATTTGAAGAAGTACAGGGAAGTTTTTCCCGGTGTCCTGGCCAATATTTATCCCTCAACCAACATCACTGAAAACAAATTATCTGGTCATTATCCAATTAGTGCTTGTGGGACCTTGCTGTGCACAAATTGACGGCCACGTTTCTCTACATTACAACAGTGGCTACACTTCAAAGACGGCTGTAAAGTGTTCTGGGACATCCCGAGGTTGTGAAAGGCGCTAGTTCGTTCTTCTTCCTTTATTGGAATTTGTAGCTTACCAGTATGTAACAATTTTAAAATGTCTTCTGACTTTCTGTTTGTTTCTTGGTTAAAAATACACAAAAGTGCCTATTATGTAAGGCCCACTTCAAAGAGAGTTGCCTGACCTCTGTTTATATAATTTGCTTAACAAATGATAGGCGCGACACAGGGCTAAAAATTTGTGTGCTTAAGCCACCTTCTTTCGGCAAAAAGTTGTGTTAAGAGGGCGGCCGCCGCTCTTTCGCCAGCTGGTGGCGGGTCCCGCGGTGTCTGCCATTTTCGAAGGCCCGGCAGCATTGCCGGTAAGAACCATCGCCCTGCAATTTAAAATGAGGGAGAAGTGACATCAGTCGGCGTGCAACGCCGACTTAACGTCACCACGGTGAACTTGGACCTTTGCGCTAAGTTCAGAGTTGTGTCCTTCATAGCGAGAGGATTCGAGTACAGGAGCAAGGAGGTCTTGCTGCAGTTGTACAGGGCCTTGGTGAGACCACACCTTGAGTATTGTGTGCAGTTTTGGTCGCCTTATCTGAGGAAGGATGTTCTTGCCATGTAGGGAGTGCAGCGAAGATTCACCAGACTGATACCTGGGATGGCAGGAATGACGTATGAAGAGAGATTGGGTCGATTGGGCTTGTATTCGCTAGAGTTTAGAAGAATGAGAGGGGATCTCATTGAAACTTATAAAATTCTAACAGGACTAGACAGACTAGATGCAGGAAGGATGTTCCCGATGGCGGGGGAGTCCAGAACCAGGGGTCACAGTCTAAGGATAAGGGGTAAGCCATTTAGGACTGAGATGAGGAGGAATTTCTTCACCCAGAGAGTGGTGAACCTGTGGAATTCTCTACCACAGAAGACAGTTGAGTCCAATTCATTAAATATATTCAAGAAGGAGTTAGATATATTTCTTAAGGCTAAGGGGATCAAGGGATATGGGGAGAAAGCAGGGACAGGGTACTGAATTTGGATGATCAGCCATGATCGCATTGAATGGCGGAGCAGGCTCGAGGGGCCGAATGGCCTACTCCTGCTCCTATCTTCTATGTTTCTATGTTTCTAAGCTCACCATGTAAACCTAGCATGCAGCAGACTGACAGAGACACTGTCAGCACCTCTTAAAGGGACACACACATCTTTCAGGTAAGTTTGCACTCAAGCTTTTGGACTGTTTTTTTTGTTGATTTTATTGAAGTAGTAGCTTGTTGCAATGCATGTTAAAAGTTTTTTCAAGTGTGTAGGGAGTGCTGCTGGACACTTGCAAGGCCTCGGATGGTAAAGGAAGGCCTCTGAGAAGACAGAAAATGCAGCAAATATTCAGCAGGTCAGGCAACATCGGTGGAGAGAGAAACAGAGTTCATGTCTCAGTTCAAGATGCTGCCTGACCTGCTGAGTATTTCCAGCATTTTATGCTGTCATTTCAGATTTACAGCATTCGCTCGCAGAGGGAAGAGGAAGACGCAGAAGAGGAGGAAACAGAAGAGGTGGAAGCAGAAGGAAGGATGCAACCCAGACAGCCCCTTTCTGGCCGGGATATCCGGGATGGAATCATCCGCCTGTGGTACAAGTGACCACAACCCCAATTCCCCTTTCAACATTTGCTCCACACCTTACCTTCCCTCTGTGACTGACCATCACAGCGTCCTCTTGGCCACAATGCTGAAATAAAAGCCACCACAAAGCAAACTTTCCAATCCAACTTTATACATCTATCCATCCAATGGGACATCAAGAAATCAACTCATCACCCTTATGCATTCTCTTAGTGACTGTCTAATGTGTGCCTTTGCCTATCCTACTGATGTCACGCAGTGCTACCCCAGTGGCTGCAGCATGGCTGGTGGAAGGCTACTGACTTTCAGTGGGGGACACTGCAAATGGCCTTGCTGGTCGACCTTGAGGAGCTGGTGGCTGAGAGTGTCAAATCGAGTGACGGTGTTTCTTCTTCTTCTTCTTCTACTTCTTCTTCACTCTCCTCTCCCTCTTCTTGGTCAACCACTGGCTGGGCAGGCTGGATTTCTTGGGTGTGTGAAATGAGAAAGGCGCAAGGGTAGAGTTGAGTTGAGGGGAGGGTGGGAAAGCAAGAGGTGCGTGCGAGAAGGAGGATAACGTACGAGGATACCAGCATCGTGTATCCTTTCAGCCCTGCCGCTGGTCAAGGGCTCAGCCATGCTCCTGCCAAGGATGGCCTGCACCGTCTCCTCCAACGAGGTGAGTTAAGGCTAGGAATGGGAGTTGTGCCTCGTGATTGGTACAGCATGTTGGTAGCTGAGTGATTGTGGGGGCGTGACGGGGGGGGGGGAAGTCGTGCATTGAGCAATGTGTGAGGCTAGTGGTGCAGTTGGTAGGAGACTTCTTTTGAAGGTCCATTCACTGACCTTGACCACTGGTCTGAGGTCATGAAGCTTCTTTGGACACTGGAGCCAGGTGGTGGGGGCGACACTGCTGGCATTGACGGCCTCAGTGATGTGATTCCACATCGTTCTTTCTGGAGGGCCTCTTGGCCCCTGTGGGTAGAGGACCTCTCTTGCCGTGTTGACCCCCCTGCACAAAGCTGGAGTGCTGCATGCGAGACCCTGGGTGCCCCTTCCCTAGCTTACTGAGCCATTTGTTTAGTGCTGAAGCACTTTTCCCATTTTTTGAGGTTCGGAAGAGAATTCAGCTTTAAGAGCTGAAGACTCCCATTTGGGATTTCCTTTTAACGTTAATTTTTTAAAAAAGGCAGTAAGGGTTGAAAACTGTGTTTTTTCACTTCTTTTTTATTTTTATTAGTTCAGAAGGCATTGCCCTTTTAATTTCCCACAATTCCTAGCGAACTCCATTGCCTCGCTTTCAGAGGCTGTTGGAACATTGAGCGCCGCTTCTGGACGGCAACTTCGACTCCCATGCCTGCATTAACGCTACCAGGAGGGCGTTACATGGTAAGTTAGCGCTGAGCTAAAACTTTTTAGCCCCCCAGTGCAATTTTTTCTCCTGTAGCGCTTCGTGCATTTTCAGCGGCCATTAATCCGAGGCTGTGGTGACACCGGCAACTCTCGTGGCGACCACAGATTTTTAGCCTAAAGTTTTTGAAAAGTAATTTTCAGGATGTGGGCATCACTAGCAATGCCGACATTTATTGGCCATCCCTTATTACCCTCAGAAGGTGGTGGTGGGCCTTCTTCTTGAACCGCTGGTAGTGGTTTGATACAACTGAGTGGCTTACGAGGCCACGTCTGAGGGCAGTTATGAGTCAACCATGTTGGTGTGGGACTGGAGTCACATATAGGCCAGAGCAGGTAAGGACAGCAGGTTTCGATCCCTAAAGGACATTACTGAACCAGATGGGTTTTTACAACAATCCGAGAACTTCATGGTCACTTTTACCGATGCCAGCTTTTTATTTACAGATTTTTTAAAACTCAATTCAAACTCTCAAACTGGTGGTATTTGAACTCACTTTGTCTGGATTACTAGTCCAGAGACACTGTCATACCCAGATAAGTAATAGTCAAATGATCAATATTAGTTGTTGCTATCAATCACTTATACATCTACGGCTTTTGTAATTGTCCCATCGGGGACAGGTTTGGTACTGTCCTGATGTTAGCTTTGATTAATCATAAACGATATCTGGCCATCTTCCTTTTGTACTGTTGGGTCAAAGGGAGGAGAGAGATGACTGGGAGTGGAGTCTTTGCTGGCCAATTACCTTCTTGCTGGTCACAGGCATGCCCTTTTCTCATGCAAAATTGTTTCATTAAGGACAGGTGATTTAAGTTGCTGAAGTACTGTAGGGAATTCTACAGGCTTTTTCGGCGCAAAATTTTTGGGTGCTACGAGTGCCCTTCGAGCTCCAAAATGGCATCCGCAGCAGCGCGCACACTTGTGCGGCAAATCGCGCCGAACGCCATATTGGTGGCATAGTGGTTTGCACTGGTGCCTCACAGCGCCAGAGACCTGGGTTCGAATCTGGCCTCGGGTGACTGTCTGTGTGGAGTTTGCACATTCTCCCCGTGTCTGCGTGGGTTTCCTCCGGGTGCTCCGGTTTCCTCCCACAGTCCAAAGATGTGCGGGTTAGGTTGATTTGGCTATGATAAATTGACCCTTAGTGTTGGGGGGATTAAATACGGGGATAGGGTGGGATATGTGTCGGTGCAGGCTCGATGGGCCGAAATGGCCTCTATCTGCACTGTGGGGATTCTGTGATTAGCGGCTCGCAGTGAACGCCCATCGGAGGTATGCAGAGCAGGCAGATCATGATGTCAATCGGCGTGTAACACTGATTTGACGCCAGTGCTACCACTTTGGAGCTTTATGTTCCAGCTAACACCCTCTCTTAACCTCGCACAGTTGAACATGCGTTCAGCAGCAGGAAGGACCCCCATCAGCGCTATTTAAAGGGATTGCCAACTACTTACAGGTTAGTTGATGGTTGATTTCTTCCGGCTGTTGCTACGATTCTACAAGTGTTTGGTGCTTTCTATAGTTGTTTCAAGTTGCAGAAGTCTACAGGGAGTGATGTGCCAGGTGCTGTAGGACTTTTTCCTGACTTCAAGGCTTCTGCACAAACCACTTGCTGCCAGACATGGGTGCACTAGTAGGAATTCCTCTTGGAGTAGAGCATGACTGGGAGAATGAACAGAGGCCACGCAGAGCAAGACAAGCTCCTGGAAGAGGGAGGAGGAGGAGGACGGCTCATAGCAGGAGGACATATCCGTCGAGGGTGTTCAGGGAGCAATTTTCCTACCTGAACCTCAGCGAAGAACAATGTGTGAGATGTCTGCGTTTCAGTAAGGACATCCTCACTGAAATCTGCCACCTGCTGCAGCCACTCAGAGCAGGGCAAGGACTGCATTGCCAGTGGCTGTGAAGGTGACCATTGTGATGAACTTTTATGCATCTGGCTCCTTCCAGGCTGGAGCTGGAGATATTTGCAACATCTCGCAGTTTGCTGTTCACAGTTGCGTAAGGGAGGTCACTGAGCCTCTCTATTCAAAGAGAGCTGACTACATGTCATTCTTGCCAGAGCAGGCAGAGTGAGCACGCAGCTTTGCTAGGATTGCAGGCTTCCCCATGATGCAGGGTGCCATTGACTGCACGCTCATTGTTTTGCGGGCACCGCATGTCAACTCTGCCATGTACCGAAACCGAAAGAGATTCCACTCCCTCAACGTCCAGCTAGTGTGTGGCCATAGGCAGTGCATCATGCAGGTCAATGCCCGGTATCCTGGCAGCGGTCAATGATTTGGACTTGGATGTAGGAAGTATGATTAAGAAGTTTGCAGATGATACAAAAATTGGCCGTGTGGTTGATAATGAAGAAGAAAGCTGCAGAGTGCAGGAAGATATCAATGGACTGGTCAGGTGGGCAGAACAGTGGCAAATGGAATTCAATCTGGAGAAATGTGAGATAATACATTTGGGGAGGGCTAACAAGGCAAGGCATTATAAATGATAGGACACTGAGAAGTGCAGAAGATCAGAGGGACCTTGGAGTGCATGTCCACAGATCCCTGAAGGTAGCAGGACAGGTAGATAAGGTGGTTAAGAAGGCATACGGGATACTTGCCTTTATTAGCCGAGGCATAGAATATAAGGGCAGGGAGGTTATGCTTGAACTGCATAAAACACTAGTTAGGCCGTAGCTAGAATACTGCATGCAGTTCTGGTCACCACATTACAGGAAGGATGTGATTGCACTAGAGGGGGTGCAGAGGAGATTTACGAGGATGTTGCCTGGGCTGGGAAATTTTAGCAATGAGGAAAGATTGGATAGGCTGGGGTTGTTTTCTTTGGAACAGAGGAGGCTGAGGGGAGACCTAATTGAGGTGTATAAAATTATGAAGGGCCTAGATAGAGTGGATAGGAAGGACCTATTTCCCTTAGCAGAAAGGTCATTAACCAGGGGGCATAGATTTAAAGTAATTGGTAGGAGGTTTAGAGGAGATTTGAGGTGGATCTTTTTCACCCAGAGGGTGGTGGGGGTCTGGAACTCACTGCGTGAAAGGGTGGTAGAGGCAGTGACCCTCATCACATTTAAAAAGTACTTGGATATGCACTTGAAGTGCCATAACCTACAAGGCTACGGACCAAGTGCTGGAAAATGGGATTAGGGTGGATAGCTCTTTGTCGGCCGGCACGGACAAGATGGGCCGAATGGCCTCCTTCTGTGCTGTAAATTTCTATGATTCTATGATGCCTTCATTCTGCGGCACTCCGCTGTGAATCTGCACTTGAGCCACCACGGCAAACCAAAGGGTGGCCACTGGGCGATGAGGGCTATCCACTGACGACATGGCTAATGACTCCGGTGCACATCCCACGCACACGTGTGCAGCATGCATACAATGAAAGCCTTGCTGCCACACAAAATGTGATAGAGCAGACCATTGGCACGCTGAAACAATGGTTCCGCTGCCTGGACCGCTCTAGAGTACTTGGCAGAGTGGTTGTCAAGATTCGTGGTGGTCTGTTGCATGTTGCACAACCTCCCCATCATGAGGTCACTATCCTTGCCACCCGCTATATGGCGACTAGCTGAGGAGAAGAGGTAGACGAAGAGGAGGCAGAAAAAGGGAGGAGGCAACCTAGACAGCCTCTTTCTACCCGGGCTGTATGTGAAGAACTCATCCGAGTGTGATACTGCAACTCCAATTCCCCATTCACCAACAGTCCCACTCCTTACCTACCCTCTGTCACTGACCATCACAGCGTCCGCTTGGCCACAATGCAAAAATAAAAGCCACCGCAAAATAAACATTCCAAACCAAATTTATAAATCAAATCATGGTATATTGCATACAAACGTAAACTAATCACCCTTGTGCATTCCCTTAGTGCCTGTCTTCCACGTGCTGCTACGTAGTGCTACCCCAGTGGCTGCAGCGTGCCTGGTGATGGCTGCTGACTTTCAGTGGGGGAGACTGCAGATGACCTTGGATGACGACCTCGAGCAGCTCTGGGCCTAGAAGGCCTGGCTGAGGACTGCAGCATCTCTGCATGGGCTGCAGTAGTCTGGGCTGGCTGATAGGCAACAGCAAGGGCACTGGCGGTGTGGCAGTGGTGGGAGGCTGAATGCTGTCATCCTGAGAGAGGACAGGTTCATGCTCCACGGAGCCACTGCCACTCCCCTGGGGCGGCGCCTCAGCAATCCCAGTAATCTAGTTGGACGACAGATTGCCGGACTGCTGTGAGATCCTGGAAGCCACTTTGAACACTGGAATCCACAGCCATGGTGGCAGCAGTCTGAGCTTCCACCGCAGATGTTGGCTGGTTGCTGCTTGTGCTGCAATGGAACCTGAGACATTTGCCATCAAACACAGCAGCATGGTTGGGTCCACAAGTGTGCTAATTGCCACCCCTTCCATGCTGGAAAGGATGGGCTCAAGCTCTGCGCAAAGACCTGTACCAAGTTGGTGCTGGACTCCTCAATGCTCCTTGACATTGCACTCAGGCTTTCTGGCAGGCTTCCCAATGCACCAAGCATTTCATTGTGCAGACCCATCAGCCTTCTTCTGTCGCCTGCCCCATCAAAGTCCTCATCTGAGTCCTCTGCAGTAGAACTAGTGTGCGACCTCACCTGCTGGCGAGCTGGCACCTGCGCTATTCTTGCTTCCAGCTCTGATTGCAGGCCACTTGTGCCTGGTGTCTCACCACATGTAGATCCTGCCTCTATGCTGTCCCCAAAATACACACAGTGTCAGTATCTGAGCTGGTGGCTGCGAGTGTCAAATCGAGTGATGGTGTGTCTTCATCATCAATGTCTTCTTGCACTTCCACCACTGCCTGGGTAGGTTGTAGTTCTTGGGTATCTGAAAGGAGAAAAGCACAAGAGTAAGGTTGTGGTGAACGGGGCGGGGGGAAGTAAGAGGTGCATGCTTACACCATCAAAGCTTGTAAATCAGAAGAGATGAGGGATGAGGGGGAAGTGGCATGTGAGAAGGAGGAATAGGTATGAGGATACCATCATCTTCAATGGTTTCAGCCCCGCTGCTGGCCACGGCCTCAGCAATAGCAGTTCCAATAATGGCCAGTACCATCTCCTCCATGGGGGTTAGGACATGCAGGCGTGCCTGTCCCCTGCTGGTTAGCTCCTGCTGCCTTCAGTTGTGCGCCACCTTCTCCTGCAGGAGAGAGGGAAGTGTGTCAGTGAGTGTCGTGCAATCTGTTTGGGCGATGTGGCTGTCATGGTTGAATAGCTGGTGGTGTGTGCAAGCTGTGAGATGTGGGTGTGAGGCTATGAATGTTAGGTATGAGTCATGATTGATAGAGATTATTGGCAGGTGAGTGATAGGACTGTGGTGCATTGAGCAATGGCTGAGGCTAGTGGTGCAGTTGGTAGGATATGGCATTTGAAAATGCATTCCCTGACCTTGACCATTCGTGTGAGATCATTGAACTTCTTACGGCATTGCATTCAGGTCCTCGTGGCTTGACTCCTGACATTGACCTCCACGGCTATCTGCTCCCACTGCCTTCTGAGCGTGTGTCTGGAGGGCCTCCTGGCCCCTGTGAATACAGGACATCTCTCTTCATTTCCACCTCCTCCACTAAGGTCTCCAGTGCTGCATCCAAAGGCCTTAGAGCCCGCTCTCTCCCATGTTGTGCCATTCTTCACTGTTTCCCACGTCAGATTCACTTCCTGCATGACTTTCAGCACCAGTTCTAGCCACAATGCAAGTGCAGGCTTTAACTGGTGCTAGCAGGTAATGATTTTGGGACTGCTGCTGATGTGCGCAGCCAGTCAACAGCACGGTCAGTGCTGGCTGCACTCTAAAATCATTGAAATGAGCAGGCAGCATGAAGTTGGCATGCGGGTGTGGGTTAATCACGCATTGCGATACTCGTGCCTGTTTTCGGGGGCTATCGAATTTAGCCCCCCTTATCTTTTATTGTTTTGGAAGCGACACTGAGTTAAATTAAATATTGTAATCTAGTTAAATCTTCAGGCTTTTAAAATTGGTTAATCTTTCTTCTTAATAAACTTGACGCCTAGACAATAAGACTTGTGCTGAAACTGTCATGTGGTATTTTCCATTACTTGGCTATATTAGAAAACTATGGTGACAACTTGTACCGTTTCCAGTGCTTACCTCATTATTAAAAAGATTTATTTTTCACTCTGTGTCTCCAGTCCCAGATTTGTTTTATGAGGTTATGTTTTGGGTCATATATGTTTTGGGTCATAAAGGGCGAGAGCTTGCTTATTGAAGTGGACTTTTGCATCAAGCAGGAAAGAAAGGGTACTAGTGATACGATTATCCAGAGCACTGTAGTGCAAGTTTGGGAATAAGTCCGGCACCATTTTGAGAGGATTCAGCATATGCTTTATGCTAATAATCAAAAAAACCTCTATCCTTGATCTTCACACATGACTTGTGAACTTCTCTCAAAACATGGCCCCAAAAATGTGTTTGATAGCAAGTGTTTTAACACACATAAAAAATTTTGAGGGCTATTAATAAGATGTTATAATTGAATTCTAAAAAAAAGAGAATTTGTTTCTTTAATACATCTGTATTATATAGTACAGAGTTCATTTTTTTTTCTCTTGTTAGTCACTAAAAGTATAGGGCAGCCCATTAAAGACTTGTCTGATAGCCAGACCATTCCATTTGGGAGCCACTGTTTTTTCTTAAATTACAGTTCAGGCATTGTTTTCAGTGCTGACATTTTATGCTAAAATGTTTAACTTTTTCCAACTGTGGAAGTGCTTTATGAAAAAAAAAAACACAAATAGAATTGGGCCACTGTTTCTTTAGCTAGGATGTGGGGAGAAAATAACCAGATAGTGAGAATGGAATATGATTATGTAAGATGGCAGAAAAGAACACAAGTATTTCTTGCTTTATTTGTTGTATAGTTTACATTACTGCAGTAGTTAACAGGTGGAATGTTTATTTGTGATGGTAGGAATTCCCTATAAACAACTGACAGTAGGAGTCCCTAAAGAGATCTTCCAGAATGAGAAGCGAGTGGCTTTGTCTCCAGCTGGTGTTCAAGCTCTGGTGAAACAAGGATTTAATGTGGTGGTAGAATCTGGTGCTGGCGAAGCATCTAAATTCTCCGATGACCAATACAGAGAAGTTGGTGCCAAAATTATGGGGACCAAGGAAGCCCTGGGTTCAGACCTCGTTGTCAAGGTAAGATTTCTTTTTATGTCTTTAAATTATTATGTTGTTCTGCATTTCGCAGTACCATATAGTGAGATATTCAAGTCACTAATCTTACAGTTCTGATTATTCTTTAGCAGTAACTATTATGTTTCTTGATCCTTCTTGGAGAATACACAGCATTCTCTGGTTAGTGGGGTTTGGCAAGTATACTTAACATTTGGAGGGTTGAGATTCTTAAATTTTAGGTGGCGAGTGCCAGCTTATTTGCACAGACTGTCACTAAAACTAGTGACGAATTTCACCTCAGGACTGTTGCTCATTTAATTTTACTCAAAATTGCTAAATTGTTTTCTAAACTTCAGTAAAATTGTAATGTATTCGAGGTGGTCTTGGGAAACATACTTTTGATGCAAATTACTTCCCTCACCCTCAACAAAACAGTTTATGTAAAAAATGGGTGTTCTTTCTCCCTTCTACTTTGAGAAACCGCAACTTTTTAATGTAATTAGCAGCTTGCTGGATAAATGATTCCCATCAGGAGTGAATTGCTTCTCTGATGTATGTGGTGGGCCCATCTGATGTTATTAGCTGTTCTGATATGAATGTGGATCTGCATCCTTCTCAGTCTGGGACTCTGATCCCAGAGCTCTGAAATGGCTTAAATGTTCTTTGTCAGCTCAAAAGCGATCTCCTATTATGATATGTTCTAAACATTCCCAAGAATTTTTTTTTTCTGATAACATTGCATATTGGTATACCTTGTGATAAATGGTTGGATCTGGGTTTTAAAGAATAGCGGTGCTTGTTTTATGATTGTGATGACCCCACCCAAGGTCAAATAGTGTCAAGGTCAAACTCTGTCTAGGCCTGTAAATGAAAAGTAGTCATTTGGTCAAGGCACCCTAGCAAGAATCAGTACCTTTGGGAGATAGAGGAGAAACTGTGCTGGGAATGGGAAATTTCTTAAAATAATGGCTCTTTGCTGCGTAATGGAGCAGGTAAAAAAAAAGATTTTAAAGACTTATTTCTTGTAAGCTGTTATATAACTTGTTCACAGAATAAAATCCATTGTAATCCCATGGTATTTTCATAAAATGTTTCTTTAAGGTTCGGGCTCCAACCTTCAACACTGGACTGGGAGTTCACGAAGCTGACCTTCTAAAAGATGCAGCAACACTGGTCAGCTTCATCTATCCAGCTCAGAACCAAGAGCTGCTAGATAAACTCTCTTTGCATAAGACTACGGTGTTAGCAATGGAACAAGTTCCCCGAGTTACAATTGCCCAGGGGTACGATGCTCTTAGTTCTATGGCCAATATTGCAGGGTAAGAAACATCACTGTTTTGTGATTGCTTGCATTGAAAATATTACCTGTGGCTTAGTGATATTTGAAGAAGTTTGAGATGACTGTGAACCATTGTACCTTAAATTTCCCCTTCTCTCCCCACTATTTTTGTGATGCCCCCCACAACCCTTTTTGTTGAAAAGACTCCTTCTTCCTCATAGCTTTCCCGAACTAAGAAGGTCTTAGTTTGCATTGTTTGTAATCCTTGACCTGGTTGTTAATGTTTACAAGAGCCATCTAATTTGACATGGCCTTGTTTTCTTTTCCTTCTCACCCCTCATGTCATCTTGACCTCCGCTAGGAAAGTGGTTCATTTCCACAGTGCTCTCTCTCTTCATGGGTATGTGTAGACAGGAAATAATTTGTGCAATGCTATTTTTAGCATTGTATGTGCAAAGATACATACTAGAGTATGGTAGTGTAGTGGCTGTGTTACATGGATTAGCAATCCAGAGGCCTGGACTAATAATCCAGAGAATGGGAGCTCAGATCTCATCATGGCATTCTGACAATTTGAATTCAGTTAAAAGTAATGGTGGAACTGAAAAGCTGATATCAGTAAAAAAGTGAACATGAAGCTATCGGATTATCGTAAAAGCCCAACTGGTTCACCGATGCCCTTTCGAGAAGAAAACCTTCCGTCTTTACCCGGTCTGGCCTATATCTGACTCCAGTCCCATACCAACATGGTTGTCTTTTAACTGCCCTCTGAAGTGGCCTAGCAAGCCACTCACTTGTATTAAACCGCTACAAAGAATAACAAGAATAAAACCAACAAAAACTCCCGACCAAAAGCATTGTGGGAGCGCCTTCAACACACGGACTGCAGCGATTCAAGAAGGTGTCCCACCACCACCTCAGGGCAATTAGGGATGGGCAATAAATGCCGGGTTTGCCAGTGATGCCCACATCCCGAGAATTAATATTAAATAAACTTTTTTTCTCTCCATTCCTTTTCTAAGGAATTACTAAGAAATTTGTTCTGGGGATGCTACATATTAAGGTAATAACATGAAATGCGACCAAGAGTAGGACATGGATTTGTGCCTGCAATTCCATCCACTGGAACTGCTTTGTTGATCGTCAATGAATGAAATGAGTTAGCTCTTAGGATATTAGCTCAGCTAGTTATTTTCTCAACTTCCAAAAACTTGATTGAAATGTATGAGGAGAGATTGAGTAGACTAGGCCTATATTCTCTAGAGTTTCGAAGAATGAGAGGTGATCTCATTGAAACATACAAAATTCTTCCAGGGCTTGAGAGGGTAGATGCAGGGTGGATGTTTCCCTTGGCTGGGGAGTCTAGAACCAGGGGTCACAGTCTCAGAATAAGGAGTTGGCCATTTAGGACTGAGATGAGGAGAAATTTCTTCACTCAGAGGGTGGTAAATCTTTGGAATTCTCTATCCCAGAGGGCTGTGGAGGCTCAGTTGTTGAGTATATTCAAGACAGAGATTGATAGATTTTTGAATATTAAGGGAATCAAGGGATATGGGGATCGTGCAGGAAAGTGGAGATGAAATAGAAGATCAGCCATGATCTTACTGAATGGCGGAGCAGGCTTGAAGGGCCAAATGGCCTACTCCTGCTCCTATTTCTTAAACACTTATTAAATAATATATTCCCCTATCTGTCTAGAGAAATCATAATTTTTAATTTGCTGGAAGTCCACTAGATTTTGCAACATGCTTGATCATGGGTGTGGTCAGGAGTAGGCCCATTAATTTGCTGCTGAATCCTAGATACCTTGCATTACGCTTGATTTAAATGCACTGTGCAAAACCCTGAAAACACTCTAGTATTGTTGATTTTATCTCTGTCCTCTGCTCCCATCTGGCGGAAATGGGAAAGGTTATTACATAATGTGATAGTTCATCTGCCATAGATGGGCTTTCCTTTTGGCGCTGGGTTTGATCAGATAACTTTAACATAGTTCTAAGTTTAAATATTAAAATGATGGAAGTAGAATAACAAGAAGAGCTTCGTAGCTCTTCAGTAAATATAACACTTGTGAGGATTAGCCTCATTCCTTTTGAAATTGGGTTAGGTCTATTTTAAATGTGGCTGCACAGCCCCGAATCTTAACAATGTCGTTGAGTGTTAGGATTTATGGGCAGTGGCAGCAGCAGCAGTGTCCTGTTTGAAAAAGCACTGTTGTCACTAAATGCAATATAAATACTAAAAAAGATAATTTGGTTATTTGAAATGACTTACTATTCCTTTTGGTATACTCGAGGGAGAAATTCAGGCGCCCGTTTTTCCAAGGGCGCCTGAAATATGCCTGACCACAAATGGGATTGGACAATTTTTAGGCACCCCTGGCGGCTGCTTAAAACACGCGTTAAGCCCCATACATATGTAAATGAGGGGCCTAACATATGTTTTAGGACATGGCGCTGTCTGCGTGTTGTTGGTTATGTGGCTGAGAATGGGCTATAGCCACTTCTACCCTCTTGTGTCTAATTGGAAATTGATTTACTGTTTCTTTGTTTCTGACAGGTATAAAGCAGTAGTTTTGGCTGCAAATCACTTTGGGCGTTTCTTCACAGGCCAAATCACAGCTGCTGGCAAGGTTCCCCCAGCAAAGGTAAGATTGGCAGAACTTGACAGATAAAGTGCAGCTGTTCAGGCTGCATAATTGTACGGTGTTGCAGGTGTTCGGTGATGATACAGTTTATCTTCATTAAAATTCTTTTATTGTCAAGTTAATCACCTCAATAACTCACTTTGATATAAAATAGATCAAGTGAGAAGAACTACAGATCAGTTGCTTTTTAAAAAAAGAAAATCCAAATAGTTTGCTTGCACGCAAGCTTAAAAAGATTGTCTGGAGTGAAACCATTGTGCTGTGTGTTGTAAAACAGTTAAAGAGTAACTCAATGCCGGCTTTGTCATAACTGCAATTGAGCTCAATCCGTACCTCTTGTAATAAGAAATCTTTGAATCTTAAACGGTTCTTTTGCGTGCAATTTAATTGCACATTCTCCCAGGGTTAGAATTGCAACTCTATTGGAGTAACCTAGATGCGGTCAATACTGTGGTTCCTCAAACGATACGTTTCTTGTCTTCGCTGGAGGGGGAGGGGTTAAGTAATTCCTCGAAGGATGGCAAATAGATTCTGAGCTGGTGTGAAATTATAAGTCCAATTAAGAATACTTTTTTTTCACTCGCTCTTGTTTGGATTACTGTGGTGAGAGAATGGCACATGATGTGGGCAGGGGTTCCAACAGGATTTGTGGTAAGGGAGGCACAATCAAAATAATGGGATGGGGAGGAAGAGAGATAACACATTGTTGACAAAGCACTCTTTTGTTACATGTTTTGCTTTGAATTTATCACAAGAGAGCCGATTAAAATAGTAAGATATGTAGAGTTATAGACAGAATGTCGTTGCACAAACACCTTTTGATTTTTTTTACTTAGAACACAAAGGTTTGCTGGTCATTAAAAGTTATCAAATTCTGAGGCAGTTTTGAACACAAGCTGTACGATAAACTGTATGATAGCTAGGACAGACTCATGGAATAAGTTAAAAGGGGATGTCACTGAAGCAGGCAATATAAATAGATTGAAAAGGCGATTAGATGTGTTTGTGGAAAGAGAAGGGTTTGAGGGATATGGCAAGAAGACAGGTAGGTGGAGTTGATCTATTAAAGTGGACCAGGCTTGTTGGGTCTAATGATTTCTTCTTGTTCCTAAAAATTCTATTCTAAAGTCACGTTATAGTGTACACATTGCAATAACCATGAATCAGCGCGTTAAGTTTAAGGTAACAGTTTTCAATAAGAAATATCAGTTATCATGAATAAAAATAGTTTTAATAATATTTTTGGGAAGATAAATCAGTCTTCTGTGGTTTGGCATTTTGAAGACTCGGATAAAAGGATAAAAGGCGCTAAGTCAAAAATGTTTGAAAAGTTAGCGCCAGGTACTAACCTTTTCAAACATTTGAGAAATTCCCATTTTTTGCTCCAAGAGGGAAGTGGAGCACTAACTCAAGCATCAAGCGCTCCACTTGCCTCTTGGAGCGCAAGAGGCGGGGAATGTCCCGATCCGGGGTGATGTGCTCAGCTCAATTGAACGGCTCTTCCCTCAATCAGCGATGTTTTTCATGCCGGCCGATCGCTCGCGGGGCACCATTTAAAGGCACCCTCCAATGTGTTGTGTGGCACCACCACCGTGTTAAATGGGATAGATTCACAACAGATCTAGCAGCTGGTAACTGGGCATCCATGAGGCGCTGTGGGCCATCAGCAGCAGCAGAATTGTATTCCACCACAATCTGTAACCTCATGGCCCTACATATCCCTCACTCTACCATTACCATCATCAGTGGGGAGTGCATGCCAGGAGCAGCACCAGGCGTACCTAAACATGAGGTGCCAACCTGGGGAAGCTGCAACACAGGGCTACAGGCATGCTAAATAGCAGAAGCAGCATGCTATAGACAGAGCTAAGCGATCCCACGATCAACGGATCAGATCAAAGCTCTGCAGTCCTGCCACATCCAGCCGTGAATGGAGGCTCCCAGAATATACCCATCCTCAGTGATGGCGGAGCCCAGCCCCCAAGTGCAAAAGACAAGGCTCAAGCGTTTGCAACCATCTTCAGCCAGAAGTGCCGAGTGGATGAAACATATCGGCCTCCTCCTCAGGTCCCCACCATCACAGAAGCCAGGCTTCAGCCAATTCATTACATTACATAGGATTACATAGGATATATTGCACAGAAACAGGCCATTCGGCCCAACCAGTCCATGCCGGTGTTTATGCTCCACACGAGCCTCCTCCCGCCTTTCCTCATCTAAATCTATCAGAATAACCCTCTATTTCCTTCTCCCTCATATGCTTATCTAGCCTCCCCTTAAATGCATCCATACTATTCGCTTCAACCACTCCCTGTGGTAGCGAGTTCCACATTCTCACCACTCCTTGGGTAAAGAAGTTTCTTCTGAATTCCCTATTGGATTTATTGGTGACTATCTTATATTGATGGCCTCTAGTTATGCTCTTCCCCACAAGTGGAAACACTCTCTCTGTATCCACTCTATCAAAACCTTTCATAATTTTAAAGATCTCTATTAGGTCACCCCTCAGCCTTCTTTTTTCAAGAGAAAAGAGACCCAGCCTGTTCATCCTTTTCTGATATGTATACCCTCGCATTTCTGCTAAATCTTCTCTGCACCCTCTCCAGTGCCTCTATATCCTTTTTGTAATATGGCGACCAGAACTGCACGCAGTACTCCAAGTGTGGTCTAACCAAGATTCAATACAGGTTTAGCATAACCTCCCTACTTTTCAATTCTATCCCTCTAGAAATAAACCCTGGTGCTTGGTGCGCATTTTTAATGGCCTTGCTAACCTGTGGCACAACTTTTAGCAATTTGTGTATTTGTACTCCGAGATCCCTTTGTTCCTCTACCCCACCTAGACTCGCACCCTCCAAGTGATAAGTGACCTTCCTATTCTTCCTACCAAAATGTAATACCTCACATTGTCTGTATTGAACTTTATTTGTCAATTATATGCCCATTCTGCAAGTTTATTAATGTCCTCCTGTAATTTGTTGCAGTCCTCCTCAGTATTGACTATCCCCCCCAATTTTGTATCATCCGCCAATTTAGAAATTGTGTTTTTGATTCCTAAGTCTAAATCGTTAATGTAAATTGTGAACAGCAGTGGTCCCAGCACTGATCCTTGTGGAACACCACTACCCACCTTCTGCCACTGTGAATAGCTACCCTTTACCCCTACTCTCTGCTTTCTGTCTTGAAGCCAGCTAGCAATCCATTCTGCTACTTGTCCCCTGACTCCGTATTCTCTGACCTTATTCATTAGTCTATTATGGGGTACCTTATCGAAGGCTTTTTGAAAATCTAGATAAATTACATCTACTGCATTACCATTGTCTACTTTCTCTGTTACCTCTTCAAAAAAATTCAATGAGGTTGGTCAAGCAAGATTTTCCCTTTTGAAATCCATGCTGACTATTCATTATTATACTTTTTGTTTCTAGATGTTCTTCTATTTTCTCATTTAGTAGGGATTCCATTATTTTTCCTATCACCGATGTTAAGCTGACTGGTCTATAATTCCCTGGACATGTTCTATCTCCCTTCTTAAATATTGGTATTACGCTAGCTATCCACCAGTCCTCAGGCACTACATATTTTTCGAATGAATTATTAAAAATGCCTCTGCTATCTCTTCCCAAGATTCTTTTAAAATGCGTGGATGCAATCCATCCGGACCAGGGGTTTTATCCTCTTTGAGTTTGATTAGTTTACTTAACATATCCCCTTTTTAAATTTTAAATGCACTTATCTCATTACTCATTTCATCATCCAATTCAATTCACTCCATGTGATATCAAGAAACGGCTGAGCACACTGGATACAGCAAAGGCTATGGGCCCTGACAATATCCCGGCGGTCGTGCTGAAGACTTGTGCTCCAGAACTAGCCACACCTCTAGCCAAGCTGTTGCAGTACAGTTACAACACTGGCATCTATCCGGCAATGTGGAAAATTGCCCAGGTATGTCCTCTCCACAAAAAGCAGGACAAATCCAATCCGGCCAATTACCACCCTATCAGTTTACTTTCAATCATCAGCAAAATGATGGAAGGTGTCGTCGACAGTGCTATCAAGCGGCACTTACTCACCAATAACCTACTCACCGATGCTCAGTTTGGGTTCTGCCAGGACCACTCGGCTCCAGACCTCATTACAACCTTGGTCCAAACATGGGCAAAAGAGCTGAATTCCAGAGGTGAATGAGAGTGTCTGCCCTTGACAACAAGGCAGCATTTGACCGAGTGTGGCATCAAGGAGTCCTAGTAAAACTGAAGACAATGGGAATCAGGGGGAAAACTCTCCACTGGCTGGAGTCATACCTAGCACAAAGGAAGATGGTTGTGGTGGTTGGAGGTCAATCATCACAGCCTCAGGACATCGCTGCAGGAGTTCCCCAGGGCAGTGTCCTAGGCCCAACCATCTTCAGCTGCTTCATCAATGACTTTCCTTCCATCATAAGGTCAGAAATGGGGATGTTCGCTGATGACTGCACAGTGTTCAGTGCCATTCGAAACTCCTCAGATAATGAAGCAGTCCATGCCCGCATACAGCAAGACCTGGACGACATTCAGGCTTGGAGTGATAAGTGGCAGGTAACATTCCTGCCACACAAGTGCCAGGCAATAACTATCTCCAACAAGCAAGAGTCTAACCACCGCCCCTTGACATTCAATGGCATTTCCATCGCTGAATCCCCCACCATCAATATCCTGGGGGCCACCATTGACCAGAAACTTAACTGGATCAGTACATACATACTGTGGCAACAAGAGCAGGTCAGAGGCTGGGTATTCTGCGGCGAGTGTCTCACCTCCTGACTCCCCAAAGCCTTTCCACCATCTACAAGGCTTAAGTAAGGAGTGTGATGGAATACTCTCCACTTGCCTGGATGAGTGCAGCTCCAACAACACTCAAGAAGCTCGACACCATCTAAGACAAAGCAGCCCGCTTGACTGGCACCCCATCCAGCACCTTAAATATTCACTCCCTCCACCACCGGCGTACCGTGGCTGCAGTGTGTACCATCTACAAGATGCACTGCAGCAACTCATCAAGGCTTCTCCGGCAGCACCTCCTAAACCCGCGACCTCTACCACCTAGAAGGACAAAGGCAGCAAGCGCATGGGAACACCACCACCTCCAAGTTCCCCTCCAAGTCACACACCATCCTGACTTGGAAGTATATCGCCGATCCTTCATCGTCACTGGGTCAAAATCCTGGAACTCCCTCCCTAACCGCACTGTGGGAGTACCTTCACCTCACGGACTGCAGCAGTTCAAGAAGGTGGCTCACCACCACCTTCTCAAGGGCAACTACAATCATAGAATCATAGAAATTTACAGCACATAACAAGGTCATTCGGCCCATCTTGTCCGTGCCGGCCGACAAAGAGCTATCCAGCCTAATCCTACTTTCCAGCACATGGTCCGTATCCCTGTAGGTTACGGCACTTCAAGTGCACATCCAAGTACTTTTTAAATGTGATGCGGGTTTCTGCCTCTACCACCCTTTCAGGGAGTGAGTTCCAGACCCCCACCACCCACTGGGTGAAAACAATTCTCCTCAAATCCCCTCTAAACCTCCTACCAATTACTTTAAATCTATGCCTGCTGGTTGTTGAACCCTCTGCTAAGGGAAGTAGGTCCTTCATATCCACTCTATCTAAGCCCCTCATAATTTTATACACCTCAATTAGGTCTCCCCTCAGCCTCCTCTGTTCCAAAGAAAACAACCCCAGCCTATCCAATCTTTCCTCAAAGCTAAAATTCCCCATCCTTGTAAATCTCCTCTGCACCCTCTCTGGTGCAATCACATCCTTCCTGTAATGTGGTGACCAGAACTGCACGCAGTCTTCTAGCTGCGGCCTAACTAGTGTCTTATACAGTTCAAGCATAACTTCCCTGCTCTTATATTCTATGCCTCGGCTAATAAAGGCAAGTATCCTGTATGCCTTCTTAACCGCCTTATCTACCTGTCCTGCTACCTTCAAGGATCTGTGGACATGCACTCCAAGGTCCCTCTGATCCTCTGCACTTCTCAGTGTTCTACCATTTATAGTGTATTCCCTTGCCTTGTTAGCCCTCCCCAAATGCATTAACTCACACTTCTCCGGATTGAATTCCATTTGCCACTGTTCTGCCCACCTGACCAATCCATTGATATCTTCCTGCAGTCTACAGCTTTCTTCTTCATTATCAACCACACAGCCAATTTTTGTATCATCTGCAAACTCCTTAATCATACTTCCTACATCCAAGTCCAAATCATTGATATATACCACAAAAAGCAAAGGACCCAGTACTGAGCCCTGCGGAACCCCACTGGAAACAGCCTTCCAGTCACAAAAACACCCTTCGACCATTACCCTTTGTTTCCTGCCTCTGAGCCAATTTCGGATCCAACTTGCTACTTTGCCTTGGATCCCATGGGCTTTTACTTCAGTGACCAGCCTGCCATGCAGGACCTTATCAAAAGCCTTGCTAAAATCCATATAGATTACATCAAATGCACTACCCTCATCGACCCTCCATGTTACCTCCTCAAAAAATTCAATCAAGTTAGTCAGAAACAACCTTCCCTTAACAAATCCATGCTGACTGTTCCTGATGAATCCGTATCTTTCTAAATGAAGATTTATCCTGTCCCTCTGAATTTCTTCCAATAATTTTCCCACCACCAAGGTTAGGCTGACTGGCCTGTTATTACTCGGTCTATCCCTTTCTCCCTTTTTAAACAACGGTACCACGTTAGCAGTCCTCCAGTCCTCTGGCACCACACCTGCAGCCAGAGAGGATTGGAAAATGATGGTCAGAGCCTCTGCCTTACTTCTCTTAACAGTCTGGGATACATTTCATCTGGGCCTGGGGATTTATCCACTTTCAAAGATGCTAAACCCCTTAATACTTCCTCTTATTTCATCTAATATTTCACACTCCTCCTCCCTGATAGCAATTTCTGCATTGTCCCTCTCCTTTGTGAAAACAGACGCAAAGTATTCATTAAGAACCATACCCATGTCTTCCGCTTCCACACACAGGTTACCTTTATGGTCCCTAATAGGCCCTACTCTTACTTTAGTTATCCTCCTGCTCTTAATGTATTTATAAAAGATCTTTGGGTTTTCCTTGATTTTACTTGCCAATATTTTTTCATGCCCTCTCTTTGCTTTCCTAATTTCCTTTTTAATTTCACCCTGCACTTTCGATACTCCTCTAGGGTTTCTGCAGTGTTGAGTCCTCAGTATCTGTCATCAGCTTCCCTTTTTTTCTTTATCCTACCCTGTATGCCCCTTGACATCCAGGGAGCTCTAGATTTGTTAGTCCCACCCTTTTTCTTTAAGGGAACATAATTGCTCTGAACCCTCACTATCTCCTCCTTGAATGCCTCCCACTGCTCTGACACTGATTTACCTTTAAGTTTCTGTCTCTAGTCCATTTTGGATAAATCACATCTCAGCTTAGTAAAATTAGCATTTCCCCAATTGAGAACTTTTATTCCCGGCCTATCCTTGTCCTTTTCCATAACTACACTAAATCTAACTGAATTATGATCACTACCACCAATATGCTCTCCCACTGATACCCTTTCCACCTGACCAACTTCATTCCCTAAAACTAGGTCCAGAACCGCCCCCTCTCTCGTTGGGCTTGCTACGTATTGGCTATAAAAGGTCTCCTGAATTCATTTAAAGAATTCTGCTCCCTCTATACCTTTCACACTAATTTTATCCCAGTTAATAGTAAGAAAGTTGAAATCCCCTACTATTACTGCCCTATTTTTGCGCGTCTTAGAAATTTGCCTCCATATTTGCTCTTCTATCGCCCTCTGACTGTTTGGGGGTCTATAGTACACTCCCAGCAGTGTGATTGCCCATTTTTTGCTTTTCATTTCAACTCATATAGCCTCGTTTGATGATCCTTCTAAGATATCATCCTTCCTCACAGCTGTAATTGTTTCTTTAATCAATATTGCGACCGCCCTCCTTTTTTATACCCCTCTCTATATCTCGTCTTAAAACCCTGTAACCAGGAATGTTGAGCTGCAATTCCTGCCCTTCTTTCAGCCACGTTTCAGTAATAGCTATAATATCATACTCCCATGTGTCTATCAGTGCCCTCAGCTCATCTGCTTTATTCCCTAGACTCCTTGCATTGAAGTATATACCATTTCGCACTGCCAAACTCCCTTGTTGTCTATTTTCTAGCCTTTGTTTCCTCTGCCTTCCAAACTCGCTTACTAATTTTCTGCCTTCCATTTCCAGCTTTGCTTCTCTCCCTTCTGAATCTACTCTCAGGTTCCCATCCCCCTGACAAGCTAGTTTAAACCCTCCCTAACAGCACTAGGGATGGGCAATAAATGCTGGCCTTACCAGCAACGCCCACATCGCATGAACGAATTAAAAGAAAAATTACCATCGCCGAATCCCCCACCATCAACATCCTGGGGTCACCATTGGCCAGAAACTGTACTGGACCAGCCACATAAATACTGTGGCAGCAAGTGCGGATCAGAGGCTGGGTATTTTGCAGCGAGTGTCTCACCTCATGACTCCCCAAAGCCTTTCCACCATCTACAAGGTACAAGTCAGGAGTGTGATGGAATACTCTCCACTTGCCTGGATGAGTGCAGCTCCAACAACACTCAAGAAGCTCGACACCATCCAGGACAAAGAAGCTCGCTTGATTGGCACCCCATCCACCACCTTAAACATTCACTCCCTTCACCACCGCCAGCGTACCGTGGCTACAGTGTGTACCATCTACAAGATGCACTACAGCAACTCGCCAAGGCTTCTTTGGCAGCACCTCCTAAACCCGCGACCTCTACCACCTAGAAGGACAAGGGCAGCTGACACATGGGAACACCATCACCTGCAAGTTCCCCTCCAAGTTATTCACCATCCTGACTTGGAAATATATCGCTGTTCCTTCATTGTCACTGGGTCGAAATCCTGGAATTCCCTCTCTAACAGCACTGTGGGGAGTACCTTCACCACAAGGACTGCAACGGTTCAATAAGGTGGTTCACCACCACCTTCTCAAGTGCAATTAGGGATGGGCAATAAATGCTGGCCTTGCCAGCGACGCTCACATCCCAGGAACGAATAAAAAAAAAATAAAGGAACCGGTGAAAATCGTCCCCAAGAAATTTTAGGAACAATAAAAGGCCATCTTAAGGCAGTTTGAAACAAAACTAAAGGCATCAGAGTAGAATGTTTTCCTTTTATCTTGCTTCCCCTTTTTCCTCTCCCCCATCTATTTATCGCTATCTCTCTATCCCTTTACCCTCTGTCTTTATTCTCCCTCTTCCCTTTTACTCTCTTCCTCTTCCCCTTTACTCTCTCTTCAGCCTTTACACTCTCTCTCCCCCTTTATTGCTCCCCCCTTATTTCTTGCTCCCCCTTATCTCTTTATCTCTCTCTCCCTTCCTTTATCTCGCTGAAGTTGAGGTACAGCTCAACCATGACTAAATAGAGTGGTGGAATAGACTTGAGGGGCTGAATGGCCTACACCTGTTCTTATGTTCCATCTCTCTCTCTCTCCCTTCCTCTGTCTCTGTTTCTCTCCTCCTTTCTCTGCCTCTGTCTGTCTCCCCTTTGTCTCTGCTCCTTTCTCTCTCTCTCCCCCTTTCTCTCTCTCCCTTATCTTCTGTGCTCTCTCCAATCATCTCTCTCTTCCCACGTTTTTGCTTAACTCTCATCTCTGAGAACGTCAATGTTGGATTCAAAAACTTGTAACTAGCACAAATCTCTTTTTGTCATATATTTAATGTAAATTTTTGAAGCAAAGATGTGCAGCAATGACCTTTGTATTTTTCCCCTTGATGTAGGTCCTTATTATTGGTGGTGGTGTTGCTGGTCTCTCTGCAGCAGGTACTGCAAAATCAATGGGAGCCATTGTGAGAGGATTTGACACAAGGTACTTTTAATTTTCCTTGGGAGGACTGAGATACTTTTCATTACCTGCACCCTTTGAACTACTCTTATATCCTTTCCTATATTGGGATGCCCAGGTATCTGCATAAATACTCCAACTGTAGCCTAACTAGCATCTTGTTCAAATTCAACATCATTTACGTGCTTTTATATTCAGTACCCATATTTAAAAACTGAGAATCCCATATGCCATTTCTTTCTACACCCTCACCTTTTAAGTATCTTTAGGTGAGACTCGGGGAAGCTTGCTATGGTCCAGCCTGATCTGGTGCTGGATGGCTAAGCCAGTTGTACGCCATATATGCTCAACCTCACCTCATTGTCTTTGATGTAATGTTTTCCTGACTGACCTGTTTGGACACCATCCACACCTTTGATTGCCGTGATTATCTCTCTGCCGAGGTGTGATAAAGGGCAGTTAGAAAGATTAACTGTAATCATCTGGCAGTGTTCTCTGACTATATATGCTGTGCCAATATGCATCTCTTCACTTCACCTGATGAAGGAGCAGCGCTCCGAAAGCTTGTGATTTCAAATAAAGCTGTTGGACTATAACCTGGTGTTGTGCGACTTCTCATATATGCTCAAGTCAGCGACTTTGCACTTAAAGGAGGTAAGTTGCGGGCCAAACCAGGGGAAACAGCCATGAAGGTTTCATTGAGGACAAGAGCATCAAAAGTGGAAGTGAGGGAGTGGTTGTGCAAGTTAATGGCTCCAAAGGTATTGTGGCGAGTAGAATGCCAAAGGAAAGTCGTTGAAAGTGAAGTTGTAAGCAGCTGGAGGGGAGATAGTTCTTCCAGGGGTGGATGCAGGAGGAAGTGGGGTGGAAGGGGATTGGGGAACCTGGGTGGTGAGTGATGCAGGAAAGTAGTTTAGTGATGGCTTTGTCATTGACTGAGACCCCCGATACTTATCATATGCCTGTTTTTTGAAAAGACACTTTTCTGCTGTGACTTATCCAAGGAGACCCAGCCTTTTATATGTTTCCTTTACTCTGATCTGGAATGTATTTATCCTGCCCTTCATCTACCTTGTCTTCCACTGCTGGTCCATAGTTTGATCTGCCATTATTTTTCAACTAATTAATCTATGCTAGGCCCCAATTTCATCCTACTGGTTATTTTCCAGTCGAATCCCTTTATCTTTGTCTCTATTTTTCTTTATCTGTTTTGAATGTGAATGTAATTAGGTTACGGTGCTTATTTCTTAAGCGTTCTGTCTTCGAGTCCCTTATTTGTCCTCAGGCGCACCACAGACTTTTTTTGTTTCAGGCTCATCACCTGAGTTCAGTTGGAAACATTTGGATACCTGACAGTAATCACAAAGCAACTATCTCACAAAAAATAGTTCAGGTGATCTCTCAATCTATAAGAGCATAGCTCAAGTTGTTTCTAATGGTAAGCAGAACTCTGAGCAATCTTGTGAGCTCGTGTGTGTGTCTTTGACACTCCAGGATGCTCCCAGTGAAAGTGAGGTTTGTGAACCAGTGAAGTAGGGGAGAGAGTTCCGCAGAGAAGAGGCGTAGTGGCTGAAGGAATGGACATCGATGCTGGAGTAGAGGAAGCAGGGAAAGAGGAGTAACCCAGTTTGGGGGAGCAGAGGGTGCATATAAGGATGAAGGGTGGGAGGAGATTGCTAAAGTAATAAAGTCATGGACTGATTTGAAAGCTAGGATGATGATCTTAAAATAAATTTGCTGGGGCACAGGGAGCCAAGATGAGGGTGCTGATATTGCGGAACCTCTTGGGGAAAGGATGCAGGCCACAGCACGCTGTATAACTTGCAGTTTGTCAAGGTTGGAGACCGGAAGGATGGCTTGGAGTGCAATGGAGAAATTAAACCTTGAGGTGATAAAAAGCATGGATTAGGTTTTGGCAGTCTTGGAGGAGAGGTAGAGGCAGAGTGTGGCTGTGTTTTGGTGTTGAAAGAATATGTCTTATTAGCGGATCAGATGTAGGAACAGAAGCTAAACTCAGCGCCAGTCAATATGCCAACATTCTACAACTCCAACAACAAGTCCCAAGGCGCTTCACAGGAGTGTTATCAAACAAAATTTGACACTGGGCCACATAAGGAGATATTAGGCCAGGAGACCTAGGTTTTAAGAAGCGTCTTAAAGGAGGAGAGAGAGGCAGAGAGGTTGAAGGAGGGAATTCCAAAGCCTAGGGCCCAGGCAGCTGAAGGCACGGCCGCCAATGGTGGAACGATGAAAATCGGAGATGCACAAGAGGCCAGAATTAGAGAGCGCAGATATCTCGGAGGGGGTTGTAGGGCTGGAGGAGATTACAGAGATTGGGAGGGGCGAAGCAATGGATGGATTTGAAAACAAGGATGAGAATTTAAAAACTGAGGCGCTGCGGACCAGGGGTTAATGTAGGTCAGCGAGCACAGGGGTGATGGATGAATTGCAGGATTTTGAACAGAGAGATGTGAGTGTAGTTGTGGGACAGCAATGCTTTCCAGGACTTTTGAGAGAAAGGAAAGTTAACTCTTTTCAATAAATCTGTTTTTGCTGGTGATTAGTTTCTTTGTGGATAACAATGTACAGCAGGCTCTTGTGATTACCAGATTGAAGTGATTTAATGTGAGCAACAATTGGATTTTATTTCACTGCATGTTACAGGGGAATAGCACCCTTGTAAATATTGCATTCCTGTCGCTGCTCATTTCTTGCTTTCACTCTAACCCTCATCTGATGGGAAGGTGGGAAAGTCTGGGTCAAGGAAAGGATCCCTAGCATAGGGGTCCAAAGGTACCATAGCATGGTGTTTTTTTAATGCATGTCTATCTGACAGTTTGGTGGATAGTTGTTTGCTTAGCGCTCCTGTAATTGAGGGTTAATTTCCCAGTAATATTTCTCAGTCTCACTAGGGATATGTGTTCATACCCACAAAAGCCTGTCTTTTTCTGCCAGGTTTCACATGTACGCTGACAACACCCAGCTCTATCTCACCGCCACTTCTCTCGACCCCCTCCACTGTCTCTAAATTGTCACACTGCTTGTCCGACATCCAGTACTGGATGAGCAGAAATTTCCTCCAACTAAATATTGGGAAGGCCGAAGCCATTGTCTTCAGTCCCTGCCACCAACTCCTTTCCCTAGCCACCAACTCCATCCCGCTCCCTGGCAACTGTCTGAGGCTGAACCAGATTGTTTGTAATGTTGGTGTCGTATTTGACCCTGAGATGAGCTTCCGACCATATATCCGCTCCATCACTAAGACTGCCGACTTCCACCTCCGTAACATCACCCATCTCCGCCCCTGCCTCAGCTCATCCGCTGCTGAAACCCTCAACCAGCCTTTGTTACCTCTAGACTTGACTGTTCCAATGCACTCCTGGCCGGCCTCCCATCTTCCAGCCTTCATAAACTTGAGCTCATCCAAAACTCTGCTACCAGTATCCTAACTCGCACCAATTCCCGTTCACCCATCACTCCTGTGCTCGCTGACTTACATTGGCTCCCGGTCTGGCATCGCCTCAATTTTAAAACTGTCATCCTTGTTTTTAAATCCCTCCATGCCCTCGCCCCTCCCTAGCTCTGTAACCTCCTCCAGCCCCACAGCTCTCCGAAATCTTTGCGCTTCTCCAATTCTGGCCTCTTGTGCATCCCCAATTTTAAACACTCCACCATTGACGGCCGTGCCTTCAGCTGCCTTGGCCCTAAGCTCTGGAATTCTCTCCCTAAACCTGTCTGCCTCTCTACTTTGCTGTCCTCCTTTACGATGCTCCTTAAAACCTACCTCTTTCACCAAGCTTTTGATCACCTTATGTTACTTGGTGTCATATTTGTTTGATAATGCTCTGTGAAGTGCCTTGGGACGTTTTACTACTTTAAAGGCGCTATATAAATGTAAGTTGTTGTTATTGTTGTTGCATCTCAGTTCTATAATAGTTCACAAAACAATTTAATGGTGCAGTGTGTCTTAGCAGCCAGCAGGTGGCGCTGATTGTCAGTGTTTAAGACTGATACAGTGAGCCAAGATAATGTGACGTGCTGTTAATCCTTTTCTACATTTCAATTATTATTTTACTTCAATTTGTCTTTATAGTTCAAAGTTTTTCCTGATGAGAGAAATGCATTTGGGATGCATGAAATGTAACTTGGTGTTTTAATGTAAAATTTATCTTCCTTTTTAGTTAAGTCTCTCAGTCACACAGCACTCTGCTATTCATAGAAAATACATAGAAGTTATAACATGGAAACAGGCCATTCGGTCCAACCAATCCTGATCAGCGTTTACCCTCCACACAAGCAAATAGTTCTAGTCACATTTCCCCATCCTTTTCCCACATCCCTTCAACTCCTTTTCCTCATTCACCTATCCTACTTTGAATGGCAGCTTAGGGGTATTTAAGAGTAGTTAGCTTATTTTTTTCCCCCATCTTCCCCGAGATAACAAGTTCCATATTTTCTCATATGCCACCTTTGAATTTGGGAACATATAAACGTTTAGGAATGGGAAAAGGCCATTGACCCAAAATGAGCCTGTACATTTTTAATAGATCAACTCTGCATTGCAGAGTTCTCACCTGTCCTCCAATCTCCACTCTCCAGGACCACTCTCATTGTGCGTCCTACTAGCTTATTCCACAACTTCATTACCCTTCATTAAATATATTCTGACTGCTTTCCCTTTTCGCTCATAACTTTCCTACTGACTCCTAACCTGCCTAATTTTCGACATTTCTCCAGTGGTATTTGAACCCTTCATCACAATAAAACAACTGGCACGGATCAATTTTGTTAACTCCCTTCATAGTCTTGAAAACGTAATTACGTTTCAAAGTTTAGATGATTATGTACCTTATTAGTGGGCCAGGTGTTTTTGTTTTAATTAAACTAGCAGTTATCTTCGAGATTTCAGGAAGAAGGAAGGTTTTTGGTGGGAAAAGCCCAGGTTTGATTCCCAGGCTGCACTGAATTAGCTGGTCCGAGGTGGCAGCATTCCTGGGTGAGGGAAGGAAAGGATTGCTGAGAATTCCTGCTCTTGATCGCTGTCTAATGCTCCTGATGGAAGTGTACGTGTGGGGCTTTGGGTGAGGCAGGATCAGGCTCGGTGGAGATGGCCCACAGTTGAATGGCTTGCTCACGTATGGATGGATAATGGCGACTAGGGTGAGATGCTGGAGGATACCCGTGGAACTGTAGCCCGGCATGGAGTCAATGGCTCTCAAATCATTGGGGCTGGAGAGGGCAGAAAGCCAGATTCATGCTGTGCAATTTGTGGCGAAACTCTGGTCTGCCAGGATTTCACCCCATTTTCCCTGGTGTGGTGGGGGGGGCGGCTGTGGGAAGATCTTCGGCCTTTTGAAAGGCCCCAGACCTTTATTAGACTAATATATTGATCCTGGAGTGAATTGAATACCTTGTCTGGAGGCTCAATAGGTCATTTTGAAGCTGAAGGCTGAAGAAAAGCGATGTTCCACCTTCGGCCCCATCGAGTCTCGGGGAACAACCGTGGGCTGCTCCGGGTTACAAGGGGTGGATCGGGCCGGGTGCTGCCAAACCCTTGCAGGTGCCCGTCCCTGCCATGCAAATATAGTCATCCCTGCAATTTGGGACAGGATCGCCGGCCTAGGGCTAGGGTGGGTGGGGGAATCCACAGAGGAGGAGGGAGAAAATTTGTGGGGAAAGAAGAAAAAATTGTAATCAGTGCTATTTTCTTTAACTTTAAATAAATTAAGAATCCATTTTAAACATTTTCTGTGTTCCTGTTTTGTCCTGTAACTTTCCTTTGTTCCCATCTGGCAAGACGGTCGTTTCATATTAAATTTTCATGAGTCCTAATTTGGCACCGCTATCTGACATGATTATTAAATGGATTCTGGGATCATTTGCCCCATATAGTGCTCTTTTATATTGTGGATCTTCCTTTCATGTGGCTTAGTTTGGATTGAACAATTTCACAAATGCATGTAAATTAATAGCCATAACCATAAATTTCCACATGCATATTTTGAAACAGATGCTTACTAACATAACATAATGCAGCAATATAATTGTTACTAACAAAATTTAAGTTCCAAAATGTTAATACTCGGCAGTGAATGCAAGAGTCATAGGTTAACTGTTAATAGTACTTGTAATGGGAAAAGTTTCACAAGGGATATTATTTCTGAGGAGTAATCTTTTGCATTCTATATTGCAGACGTTGTTACGGCTGGTCTGACTAGGTCTAAATTGTACTTTTTAGAAGACTTTATTCCATTTCCCTGACATGCTACACATTAAATGGAATGTTTCATGTTTGTGCTGTAAATTTTGCTTCCCCCGCCCCCCCCGCACCCTTACACATGGTCAGTGTTTCTGTAAGTTAGTCTTTCGTCCCCCACCTGAGGAAGGACATTGTGACTCTGGGGAAGGTGCAGAGAGGGACAATGAAGATGACCACTGGCCTGAGATTCTTTTTTATTCGTTCATGGGATGTGGGCGTCGCTGGCAAGGCCAGCATTTGTTACCCATCCCTAATTGCCCTTGAGAAGGTGGTGGTGAACTACCTTCTTGAACCGCTGCAGTCCGTGTGGTGAAGGTACTCCCACAGTGCTGTTAGGGAGGGAGTTCCAGGATTTTGACCCAGCGACGATGAAGGATCGACGATATACTTCTAAGTCAGGATGGTGTGTGACTTGGAGGGGAACTTGCAGGTGATGGTGTTCCCATGTGTCTGCTGCCCTTGTCCTTCTTCGTGGTAGAGGTCGCGGGTGTTGCTGCAGTGCATCTTGTAGATGGTACACACTGCAGCCACGGTGCACCGGTGGTGGAGGGAGTGAATGTTTAAGGTGGTGGATGGGGTGCCAATCAAGCGGGCTGCTTTGTCCTGGATGGTGTCGAGCTTCTTGAGTGTTGTTGGAGCTGCACTCATCCAGGCAAGTGGAGAGTATTCCATCACACTCCTGACTTGTGCCTTGTAGATGGTGAAAAGGCTTTGGGGAGTCAGGAGGTGAGACACTCATCACAGAATACCCAGCCTCTGACCTGCTCTAGTAGCCACAGTATTTATTTGGTTGGTCTAGTTAAGTTACTGGTCAATGGTGACCCCCCAGGATGTTGATGGTGGGGGATTCAGCGATGGTAATGCCGTTGAATGTCAAGGGGCAGTGGTTAGACTCTTTCTTGTTGGAGATAGTCATTGCCTGGCACTTGTGTGGCGCGAATGTTACCTGCCATTTATCACCCAAGCCTGAATGTTGTCCAGACCTTGCTGCATGTGGGCATGGACTGCTTCATTATCTGAGGATCTGAGATGATTGAGCTATGAAGGTAGACTTGATGCCTTGGGTTTGTACTCACTGGAGCAACAGAGACTTAGAGGGGATCTGATCCAGGTATTTATCATGCAAGTAGATGGTGTGTTTGAGGTGATGGGGACAGCTGGAACTAGGTTATCTGTACAAACCGAGGAAGCAAAGGCTGGGGTTTAATGTCCATGAGTTTTACTCTTCCTAGACAATGATTGACCAGCGGAACAGACTTTCGGAGGAGGTTGTGGAGGTTTAATACTTGCAGTCCCTCAAGAAACTATTGGATGATTTCTGGGAAACAAGGTGATCACAAGATGATTACGTACCAGGAAAGCTAGTCGGCCCTTCCTAATTTATCCATCCAGCGATATACTAGAGTGCCCCCATTGTCGTGTCCAATTGTTTCTTAAATGATTCCAGATTTTTTGCCATCACCACTCTATATGGATGCAATCCACACAGTGATCACTGTTTGTGTGAAGAAGAATTTCCTGACATAAGTCCTAAATCTTTTACTAGCTTGAATCTGTGTCCTCTTGTCCTACTTCCACAATTTAATTCATGGGTACAGTAGTGCAGTGGTTATGTTACTGGACTAGTAATTCAGAGAATGTGTGTTAAAATAGTTTGAGAATATGAATTTGCTTCTTCTCTTCTCTCCCTTCCATAATTTTTTGCCCTCCTCTCTGCACCCTCCTTTCGCCTGTCTTTACCCTCCTCTCTTCTGTCTTTGCCCTCCTATCTTCTCTCTTTCACCCCGATCCCACCCGCCATCCTCCACATCATTCCCACCAGGTTCGGGTGCCCGTCGGACCTAGCGTATGGTAATAAGGCCCAGGAGTTAAAATGGCCCGGGCCTCGTGTGGGTGAATTAGAGTGAGCCTGCCGTCTGCCTTGCCGGTTCCGCACTGACATCCAGCCCCGGGTTAAAATCAGGGCCAGAATGTCTGACCTGAAAATGGGGATTGTATTACGTGTGCACACCCTGGTCCAAATATACCCCGGCCTCTAACTACAGCTCACCTGAAGACAACATTTGGTCATGACTCCCCTGTGTGTAATGCCAACGATGATTGACTGGTAAATAAATAGATTGTTTTGAAAAGCATACATGTTGACTGTTTCTTTTGGTCTTTGTCGCAGTGTGAATTCCACCATAGACATGGAAGTTTGATTTTAAATACCAACTTGATGTCTAATTTGGGTGCCATCTGTTGCTACGTGTGAAGTGCTGCCCTTTTTTTTCATGGTTGAGCTTGCTGAATGTTCATCGGACTTGGTGCATTTCTCTACAAGCTTGGAATGAATGCCGAGAGGACCATGGTTGCTAGTTTTGCCTGTGAATGGGGCAGTTGTACCTCAAGAGTCAGGTTATCCGCTGGGTGCTGTCCCCTTAAAATGACAAAAAACAGCAACAGAACTGAAGTACAGCCTTCACCTTTTGGCAGAATGGCCTTTTACCACCAACGGACAATTTTAGCAACTTGATCTGTAACTCTGGTGGGAACCTAGAAATTCTGTGCACAGCAACATGTTGCATTGAAGTCTACTGTCCTACATTGAGAGTTGGAGAAGGGAAAATCAGCCAGGGTTCCTGCTACTGATTGCTGTCTAGCAGCCCCTGCATGGAAGTGTGTGTGTGAACATAGACTCATAGAATCTTACAGCACAGAAGGAGACCATTCGGCCCCTCGCGCCTCTTTGAAAGAGCTGTCCAATTTAGTCCCACACCCCAGCTTTCTTCCCATCACTCTGCAAATTAGTCCTCTTCAAGGACATGTCCAATTGCCTTTTGAAAGTTCCTGGAATCTGATTACACCACCCTTTCAGGTCGTGCATTCTAGATCTTAAAAATCCTCTAGTTCTATTGCCAATTTTTTAAAATCTATGACCTCTGGTTACCGACCCACTTGCCAGAGGAAACAGTTTCTCCCTACTTGATCTATAAAAACCCCATATAATTTTGAATACCTCTCCATTTAACCTTCTCTGCTCTAAGGAGAACAATCACAGCTTCTCCAGTCTCTCCACATAACTGAAGTCCCTCTTCCCTGGTATCATCCCGGTAAACCTCTTCTGTACCCACTCCAAGGCCTTGACATCATTCCTAAACTGTGGTACCCAGACATGTACACAATACTCCAGCTGAGGCCTAACCAGTGATTTGTAAATGTTTAGCATGACTTCCTAGTTTTTGTTTTCAATGCCCCTATTTACAAAGCCAAGTATCCCATATGCTTTGTTAACTGCCTTATCAACTTGCCCTGCCACCTTCAAGGATTTGTGAATCTGCACCCCCAGGTCCCTCTGCTCCTGCACCCCACTCAGAATAGTACCATTTAGATCATACTGCCTCTCCATGTTGTTCCTCCCAAAGTGCATCACTTCACACTGATCTGCATTAAATTGCATCTGCCATGTGTCTGCCCATTTCACCAGTCTGTCTACACCTGTAAAACTGAACCTTATAGGGTGTCAATTGGCAGGGGGGGGGGGGGGGTGGGGTGAGAAATGTGTGAAAAATATATGTATATATAAATATATTTAATGAAAAGTAGGACCCTTGAGCTTCAATGGAAATAAAAATAGGGAGAGATGTAAAATGGGCTGCCGACTCACTATCACTATCGCACAAAGTCAAGATCTACCCTGGGATGTGTAAAATCAGTATTAAATTTTAAATTATGATTTGCTTTCACAGAGCCGCAGCTCTTGAGCAGTTTAAATCTTTGGGTGCGGAGCCATTGGAAATTAATGTTAAAGAGTCTGGAGAAGGTACAGGAGGTTATGCCAAAGTAATGTCCAAGGAGTTCATTGAAGCGGAGATGAAGCTGTTTGCTAAGCAGTGTCAAGAGGTGGATATAGTCATCAGTACGGCCCTTATTCCAGGTAGGATACTTTTAAATAGAAATATTCAAGTTAGGTCGGACTGTTTGGAGGTCAATATACTCATCCTACTATTTATCACTTTGCAACAAGTATATTGTCTGTCAGCTCAACACAAAATTGGATTCATGGCATAGTCATGGAGAAAACTGCAGCTCGCTCTGGGATTTTGAAATAAGTAGAGGTTGCATGGATGCAGAACAGAGGAACAGTCAAGCAAAACATGCATGTGTCAATGCAAAAAATAAGAGGAGTTAACTTTTGTTTGAAGGAACATCCTGGAACTCGCTGCCGACGAGGTGGAAGCAGAGACGATCAATGATTTCAAAAGGAAATTGGATAGACACTTGAGGGAAATAAAGTTGCAGGGCTACGGGGATAGAGCGGGGGAATGGGACTGACTGGATTGCTCTACAGAGAGCCAGCACGGACTCGATGGGCCGAATGGCATCCTTCTGTGCCATAATGACTCTATGACATCCCTATTTGGTATTCAGTCAAGTGAACGTGATTGCGTTTGGGGAGTTTAACGTCTGAGAAAAATAAAAATAAAGAAGCAGGAAGTATCAGTATTGTCATTGAGTTTTTAAGCTATGGCCTTCATCGTTCTTGGAGTGATGGCATTCCTCACTTGTCTAATCCTGATTGATTCTTGACATGGCATGGCTTTGTTTCATGATCGCATTGGAATTGCCTGCTACATGATCCCCTACTATTGCGCTGTATAAAGGCACAAGATCTACTAGCCTACTTCTTTCTGATGTACAATAACCTAAAACGATTTCCCTGAATGCTCTCTTACCATAAAGCATCAGACCACTCTCCTGTTGAATTTGCCCAAAGGTTCAAAGGCATGAGAAGCTTCTTGAACATGTGTGATATTTAAGAAGAAAAGGTTATACCTGGGCCGCTCCCGCTCTCCCCGACTCCCAATCCCACTCCCGCTCTCCCCGACTCCCAATCCCACTCCCGCTCTCCCCGACTCCCGACTCCCGCTCTCCCCGACTCCCGCTCTCCCCGACTCCCGACTCCCACTCTCCCCAACTCCCGCTCTCCCCGACTCCCGACTCCCGCTCTCCCCGACTCCCGCTCTCCCCGACTCCCAATCCCGCTCTCCCCGACTCCCGCTCCCGCTCTCCCCGACTCCCGCTCTCCCCGACTCCCGCTCTCCCCGACTCCCGCTCCCGCTCTCCCCAACTCCCGCTCTCCCCGACTCCCGCTCCCGCTCTCCCCAACTCCCGCTCTCCCCGACTCCCGCTCTCCCCGACTCCCGCTCTCCCCGACTCCCAATCCCGCTCTCCCCGACTCCCGCTCCCGCTCTCCCCGACTCCCGCTCTCCCCGACTCCCGCTCCCGCTCTCCCCGACTCCCGCTCTCCCGACTCCCGCTCCCGCTCTCCCCAACTCCCGCTCTCCCCGACTCCCGCTCTCCCCGACTCCCGCTCTCCCCGACTCCCGCTCTCCCCGACTCCCGCTCCCGCTCTCCCCAACTCCCGCTCTCCCCGACTCCCGCTCTCCCCGACTCCCGCTCCCGCTCTCCCCAACTCCCGCTCTCCCCGACTCCCGCTCTCCCCGACTCCCGCTCTCCCCGACTCCCGCTCCCGCTCTCCCCAACTCCCACTCCCGCTCTCCCCAACTCGCGCTCTCCCCGACCCCCGCTCTCCCCGACTCCCGCTCTCCCCGACTCCCGCTCTCCCCGACTCCCGCTCTCCCCGACTCCCGCTCCCGATTTCCCCGACTCCCGCTCCCGCTCTCCCCGACTCCTGCTCCCGCTCTCCCCATCTCCCGCTCTCCCCGACTCCCGCTCTCCCCGACTCCCGCTCTCCCCGACTCCCGCTCCCGCTCTCCCCGACTCCCGCTATCCCCGACTCCCGCTCCCGCTCTCCCCGACTCCCGCTCTCCCCGACTCCCGCACCCGCTCTCCCCAACTCCCGCTCTCCCCGACTCCCAATCCCGCTCTCCCCGACTCCCGCTCCCGCTCTCCCCGACTCCCAATCCCGCTCTCCCCGACTCCCGCTCTCCCCGACTCCCGCTCCCGCTCTCCCCAACTCCCGCTCCCGCTCCCGCTCTCCCCGACTCCCAATCCCGCTCTCCCCGACTCCCGCTCTCCCCGACTCCCGCTCCCGCTCTCCCCGACTCCCGCTCCCACTCTCCCCAACTCCCGCTCCCGCTCTCCCCGACTCCCGCTCTCCCCGACTCCCGCTCCCGCTCTCCCCATCTCCCGCTCTCCCCGACTCCCGCTCTCCCCGACTCCCGCTCTCCCCGACTCCCGCTCCCGCTCTCCGCGACTCCCGCTCTCCCCGACTCCCGCTCCCGCTCTCCCCGACTCCCGCTCTCCCCGACTCCCGCACCCGCTCTCCCCAACTCCCGCTCTCCCCGACTCCCAATCCCGCTCTCCCCGACTCCCGCTCCCGCTCTCCCCGACTCCCGCTCCCACTCTCCCCAACTCCCGCTCCCGCTCTCCCCGACTCCCGCTCTCCCCGACTCCCGCTCCCGCTCTCCCCATCTCCCGCTCTCCCCGACTCCCGCTCTCCCCGACTCCCGCTCTCCCCGACTCCCGCTCCCGCTCTCCGCGACTCCCGCTCTCCCCGACTCCCGCTCCCGCTCTCCCCGACTCCCGCTCTCCCCGACTCCCGCACCCGCTCTCCCCAACTCCCGCTCTCCCCGACTCCCAATCCCGCTCTCCCCGACTCCCGCTCCCGCTCTCCCCGACTCCCAATCCCGCTCTCCCCGACTCCCGCTCTCCCCGACTCCCGCTCCCGCTCTCCCCAACTCCCGCTCCCGCTCCCGCTCTCCCCGACTCCCAATCCCGCTCTCCCCGACTCCCGCTCTCCCCGACTCCCGCTCCCGCTCTCCCCGACTCCCGCTCCCACTCTCCCCAACTCCCGCTCCCGCTCTCCCCGACTCCCGCTCTCCCCGACTCCCGCTCCCACTCTCCCCGACTCCCGCTCCCACTCTCCCCGACTCCCGCTCCCGCTCTCCCCAACTCCCGCTCTCCCCGACTCCCGCTCTCCCCGACTCCCGCTCTCCCCGACTCCCGCTCCCGCTCTCCCCAACTCCCACTCCCGCTCTCCCCAACTCCCGCTCTCCCCGACTCCCGCTCTCCCCAACTCCCGCTCTCCCCGACTCCCGCTCCCGCTCTCCCCAACTCCCACTCCCGCTCTCCCCAACTCGCGCTCTCCCCGACTCCCGCTCTCCCCGACTCCCGCTCTCCCCGACTCCCGCCCCCGCTCTCCCCAACTCCCGCTCTCCCCGACTCCCGCTCCCGATTTCCCCGACTCCCGCTCCCGCTCTCCCCGACTCCCGCTCCCGCTCTCCCCAACTCCCGCTCTCCCCGACTCCCGCTCTCCCCGACTCCCGCTCTCCCCGACTCCCGCTCCCACTCTCCCCGACTCCCGCTCCCGCTCTCCCCGACTCCCGCTCTCCCCGACTCCCGCACCCGCTCTCCCCAACTCCCGCTCTCCCCGACTCCCAATCCCGCTCTCCCCGACTCCCGCTCCCGCTCTCCCCGACTCCCAATCCCGCTCTCCCCGACTCCCGCTCTCCCCGACTCCCGCTCTCCCCAACTCCCGCTCCCGCTCCCGCTCTCCCCGACTCCCAATCCCGCTCTCCCCGACTCCCGCTCTCCCCGACTCCCGCTCCCGCTCTCCCCGACTCCCGCTCCCACTCTCCCCAACTCCCGCTCCCGCTCTCCCCGACTCCCGCTCTCCCCGACTCCCGCTCCCACTCTCCCCGACTCCCGCTCCCGCTCTCCCCAACTCCCACTCTCCCCGACTCCCGCTCCCGCTCTCCCCGACTCCCACTCTCCCCGACTCCCGCTCCCGCTCTCCCCGACTCCCGCTCCCGCTCTCCCCGACTCCCGCTCTCCCCGACTCCCGCTCCCGCTCTCCCCGACTCCCGCTCTCCCCGACTCCCGCTCCCGCTCTCCCCGACTCCCGCTCTCCCCGACTCCCAATCCCGCTCTCCCCGACTCCCGCTCTCCCCGACTCCCGCTCCCGCCGTCCCCGACTCCCGCTCTTCCCGACTCCCACTCTCCCCGACTCCGCTCCCACTCTCCCTGACTCGTGCTCTCCCCGACTCCCGCTCTCCCCGACTCCTGCTCCCGCTCTCCCCGACTCCCGCTCCCCCCGACTCCCGCTCCCCCTCTCCCCGACTCCCGCTCCCACTCTCCCCGACTCCCACTCTCCCCGACTCCCGCTCCCGCTCTCCCCAACTCCCGCTCCCACTCTCCCCGACTCCCACTCTCCCCGACTCCCGCTCCCGCTCTCCCCAACTCCCGCTCCCACTCTCCCCGACTCCCACTCTCCCCGACTCCCGCTCCCGCTCTCCCCAACTCCCGCTCCCGCTCTCCCCGACTCCCGCTCTCCCCGACTCCCGCTCCCGCTCTCCCCAACTCCCGCTCTCCCCGACTCCCGCTCTCCCCGACTCCCGCTCTCCCCAACTCACCAACTCCCGCTCCCGCTCTCCCCGACTCCCGCTCTCCCCGACTCCCGCTCCCACTCTCCAGGACTCCCGCTCTCCCCGACTCCCGCTCTCCCCGTCTCCCGCTCTCCCCGACTCCCGCTCTCCCTGACTCCCGCTCCCGCTCTCCCCGACTCCCGCTCTCCCCGACTCCCACTCTCCCCGACTCCACTCCCACTCTCCCTGACTCGTGCTCTCCCCGACTCCCGCTCTCCCCGACTCCCGCTCCCGCTCTCCCCGACTCCCGCTCCCACTCTGCCCGACTCTCGCTCTCCCCGACTCTCGCTCTCCCCGACTCCCGCTCTCCCCAACTCCCGCTCCCGCTCTCCCCGACTCCCGCTCCCGCTCTCCCCGACTCCTGCTCCCGCTCTCCCCGACTGCTGCTCTCCCCGACTCCCAATCCCGCTCTCCCCGACTCCCAATCCCGCTCTCCCCGACTCCCACTCTCCCCGACTCCCGCTCTCCCCAACTCCCGCTCCCGCTCTCCCCAACTCCCGCTCCCGCTCTCCCCAACTCCCGCTCCCGCTCTCCCCGACTCCCGCTCTCCCCGACTCCCAATCCCGCTCTCCCCGACTCCCAATCCCGCTCTCCCCGACTCCCAATAACGCTCTCCCCGACTCCCGCTCTCCCCGACTCCCGCTCTCGCTCCCGCTCTCCCCGACTCCCGCTCCCGCTCTCCCCGACTCCCGGTCCCACTCTCCCGGACCCGCTCTCCCCGACTCCCGGACCCGCTCTCCCCGACTCCCGGTCCCGCTCTCCCTGACTCCCGGTCCCGCTCTCCCCGACTCCCGGACCCGCTCTCCCCGACTCCCGCTCCCGCTCTCCCCGACTCCCGCTCCCGCTCTCCCCAACTCCCGCTCCCGCTCTCCCCGACTCCCGCTCTCCCCGACTCCCGCTCCCGCTCTCCCCAACTCCCGCTCTCCCCGACTCCCGCTCTCCCTGACTCCCGCTCTCCCCAACTCACCAACTCCCGCTCCCGCTCTCCCCGACTCCCGCTCTCCCCGACTCCCGCTCCCACTCTCCAGGACTCCCGCTCTCCCCGACTCCCGCTCTCCCCGTCTCCCGCTCTCCCCAACTCCCGCTCTCCCTGACTCCCGCTCCCGCTCTCCCCGACTCCCGCTCTCCCCGACTCCCACTCTCCCCGACTCCACTCCCACTCTCCCTGACTCGTGCTCTCCCCGACTCCCGCTCTCCCCGACTCCCGCTCCCGCTCTCCCCGACTCCCGCTCCCACTCTGCCCGACTCTCGCTCTCCCCGACTCTCGCTCTCCCCGACTCCCGCTCTCCCCAACTCCCGCTCCCGCTCTCCCCGACTCCCGCTCCCGCTCTCCCCGACTGCTGCTCTCCCCGACTCCCAATCCCGCTCTCCCCGACTCCCAATCCCGCTCTCCCCGACTCCCACTCTCCCCGACTCCCGCTCTCCCCAACTCCCGCTCCCGCTCTCCCCAACTCCCGCTCCCGCTCTCCCCGACTCCCGCTCCCGCTCTCCCCGACTCCCGCTCTCCCCGACTCCCAATCCCGCTCTCCCCGACTCCCAATCCCGCTCTCCCCGACTCCCAATAACGCTCTCCCCGACTCCCGCTCTCCCCAACTCCCGCTCTCGCTCCCGCTCTCCCCGACTCCCGCTCCCGCTCTCCCCGACTCCCGGTCCCACTCTCCCGGACCCGCTCTCCCCGACTCCCAGTCCCGCTCTCCCCGACTCCCGGTCCCACTCTCCCGGACCCGCTCTCCCCGACTCCCGGTCCCGCTCTCCCTGACTCCCGGTCCCGCTCTCCCCGACTCCCGGACCCGCTCTCCCCGACTCCCGCTCCCGCTCTCCCCGACTCCCGGACCCGCTCTCCCCGACTCCCGCTCTCCCCGACTCCCGGTCCCGCTCTCCCCGACTCCCGGACCCGCTCTCCCCGACTCCCGCTCCCGCTCTCCCCGACTCCCGCTCCCGCTCTCCTACTCTTCCTGCTCCCGCTCTCCCGGACCCGCTCTCCCCGACTCCCACTCCCGCTCTCCCCGACTCTCGCTCCCGCTCTCCCCGACTCTTATAGAATCATAGAATCATAGAAAGTTACAGCACGGAAGGAGGCCATTTCGGCCCATCGTGTCCACACCGGCCAACAAAGAGCTATCCAGCCTAACCCCACTTCCCAGCTCTTGGTCCGTAGCCCTGCAGGTTACCGCATCCCAAGTGCACATCCAAGTACTTTTTAAATGTGGTTAGGGTTCCTGCCTCTACCACCCTTTCAGGCAGTGAGTTCCAGACCCCCACAATCCTCTGGGTGAATAAATTTCTCCTCAAATCCCCTCTCAACCTTCCACCAGTTACTTTAAATCTGTGCCCCCTGGTTTTTGACCCCTCCGCTAAGGGAAATAGGTCCTTTCTATCCACTTTATCTATGCCCCTCATAATTTTATACACCTCAATAAGGTCTCCTCTCAGCCTTCTCCATTCCAAGGAAAACAGACCCAACCTATCCAGTCTTTCCTCGTAGCTAAGATTCTCTACTATCGGCAACATCCTTGTAAATCTCCTCTGTACCCTCTCTAGTGCAATCACATCTCTCCTGTAATGTGGTGACCAGAACTGCACGGAGTACTCTAGCTGAGGCCTAACTAGTGTTTTATACAGTTGAAGCATAACCCCCTGCTCTTGTATTCTAATAAAGGCAAGCATTCCGTATGCCTTCTTAACCACCTTATCTACCTGGCCTGTTACCTTCAGGGATCTGTGGACATGCACTCCAAGGTCCCTTTGTTCCTCTACACTACTCAGTGTCCTACCATTTAATGTGTATTCCCTTTCCTTGTTAGCCCTCCCCAAATGCATTACCTCACACTTCTCCGGATTGAATTCCATTTGCCACTTTCATTTGACTCTCGCTCCCGCTCTCCCCGACTCCCACTCTCCCCAACTCTCGCTCCCGCTCTTCCCGACTCCCGCTGTCGCTCTCCCCGACTCTCGCTCCCACTCTCCCCGACTCCCGCTCTCCCCGACTCCCAATCCCGCTCTCCCCGACTCTCGCTCCCGCTCTCCCCAACTCCCGCTCCTGCTCTCCCCGACTCCCGCTCCTGCTCTCCCCGACTCCCGCTCTCGCTCTTCCCGACTCCCGCTCTTCCCGACTCCCGCTCTCCCCGACTCCCGCTCTCCCCGACTCTCACTCTCACGCTCCCCGACTCCCGCTCTCGCCGACTCCCACTCCCGCTCTCCCCGACTCCCGCTCTCGCTCTCCCCGACTCCCGCTCTTGCTCTCCCCGATTCTCGCTCCCGCTCTCCCTGACTCCTGCTCCCGTCAACACCTTCACTGAAACATACGAGAGCATAGGCCTTACACTAAACATCCGTAAGACAAAGGTCCTCTACCAACCTGCCCCCGCCACACAGTACTGCTCCCCGATTATCAAAATCCATGACGAGGCCTTGGACAACGTGGACCACTTTCCATACCTCGGGAGCCTACTGTCAACAAGGGCAGACGTCGATGACGAAGTCCAACACCGTCTTCAGTGTGCCAGTGCAGCCTTCGGTCGCCTGAGGAAGAGAGTGTTTGAAGACCAGGACCTCAAACCAAGCACCAAGCTCATGGTCTACAGAACATCAGTGATACCCGCCCTCCTGTATGCTTCAGAGACATGGACCATGTACAGCAGGCACCTCTAAGCACTGGAGAGGTACCACCAACGCTGCCTCTGCAAGATCCTGCAAATCCATTGGCAGGATAGGCACACTAATGTCAGTGTTCTTGCTCAAGCCAACATCCCCAGCATCGAAGCTTTGACCACGCTCGATCAGCTCCGATTGACGGGCCACATTGTCCGCATGCCCGATACGAGACTCCCAAAACAAGCGCTCTAATCGGAGCTCTGACACGGCAAGAGAGCCCCAGGTGGGCAGAGGAAATGCTTCAAGGACACCCTCAAAGCCTCCTTGAAAAAGTGCAACATCCCCACCGGCACCTGGGAATCCCTGGCCCAAGACCGCACAAAGTGGAGGAGAAGCATCCGGGAAGGCGCCGAACACCTCGAGTCTCTTCGCCGGGAGCAAGCGGAAGCCAAGCACAAGCAGCGCAAGGAGCGCACGTCAACCCAAGCACCCCACCCACCCGCCCCTTCAACCACCGTCTGCCCCACCTGTGACAGAGACTGTAGGTCCCACATTGGACTCATCAGTCACCTGAGAACTCATTTTTAGTGTGGAAGCAAGTCATCCTCGGTTCCGAGGGACTGCCTACTAAGAAGAAGAATACCTGGGCCAGTGGAACACTGCTGGGAGCAGCATCCAAACCAGCCCCACGGGGCATTAAATGTCTCAGTAAACCTAAAACTGGTTTATGCAGTGTTATTCTTGAGTGCACCCTCATCGCCATCATTTCCCTCATTAGCTTTCTCCAGAGTCCTTCTCCCTCAAACAGATTACTGAAACATCAGATGAGTATGGATTCCCTACAGCCCAAGTGTCAGGCGCTGGGCCCATTTTAAATGGTAATTGGGGTTCTGTGACGTCAGTATGACCCCGATTAATATTTTTGGACTGAACTAGCTGGAGCATGCGCCCTCCACACTCTGGCCATGGAGGGGTCAAGAGAAGTGGTGGTGAGGTAGAGCTGGGTGTCGTCAGCGTACATTTGGAAACTGACGCTGTGTTTTCGGATGATGTCGCCAAGGGGCAACATGTAGATGAGAAATAGGAGGGGGACAAGGATAGATCCTTGGGGGACACCAGAGGTAACGATGCGGGAGCAGGAAGAGAAGACTTTGCAGGTGATTCTCTGGCTACGATTAGATTGATAAGAATGGAACCAGGCGAGTGCAGTCCCACCCAGCTGGACAATGGTGGAGAGGCGTTGGAGAAGGATGGAGTGGTCAACCGTGTCAAAGGCTGCAGACAGGTCAAGAAGGATGAGGAGGTATAGTTTACCTTTGTCACAGTCACAAAGGATGTCATTTGTGACTTTAATGAGAGCCGTTTCGGTACTGTAGCAGGGGCGGAAACCTGATTGGAGGGATTCAATCATGGAATTGCGGGAAAGATGGGCACAGATTTGGGAGGCGACAACACGTTCAAGGACTTTGGAGGAGAGAGAGGCGGAGAGGTTTAGGGAGGGAATTCCAGAGCTTAGGGCCTCGGTAGCTGAAGGCACGACCGCCAGTGGTGGAGTGATGAAAGTCAGGGATTTGAATTGGAGGAGCACAGAGATCTCGGAGGGTTGTAAGGCCGGATATTCTGGATTTATATCATTGATGCAACGAGCAATCCCCCAGCTAGTTTGTCTGCAAGTCTCTGGTATATATTACTTTATTGATTAAGCCTGCTGAACACATAAAGACTTTAAAGAACAGTGGATTCTGTGCCCAAAATGGGTAATTGTCCTAGATTAGCTAAAAGGACGAGTATCCCGGAGTTTTAGTCAGGAGAAGTTGGTCCCAGCTGAACCCACGCATGAGGAATTAATCAGAAGAGAATCAGATAAGACCGATAATAACTAAGCACTTAAAAGAACTAAAAGCTATACAGTACTTATCTCTTCTAAACCTTGCTTTAAAGCTGCAGGCCCTGTGGAAGTCAAACAGAAGTGACATTGGCAGTTTGGAGAAGTTTTCTCATAACTACAGATTAAAAAGAAGTGGACTGTTGAGCAGATCCTGGGCCTGATCGTGCAGCATGGGAGCGAAGGGTCACATGGGAGGCGGGGGTTGCGGGGTGGGGGGGATCCCATGATGTAATGGGGGGAGTGTGATTCCCAAAACCAGTTATTATTTCGACAGGTTCCCACAGTGTGTGAAGAATGCCTGAATGGCAAAGAGAGTATTTTTTAGTCTGAATCCTTAACTATGGTCTTGTAAGCGAAGCAATCAGTGGACCATTACTCTTAGCCTTTCCTCGCAGCAGGAGCTTTCATGTTGACAAGAATGTCCAGGCTCAAGTCTCCCAAATGCAAGAGAGACTTTTGAGTTCTGATTCATTCAGGAAGCACAGCTCAATCTTCAGGCAGTGTCAGTGAAAATGACTGTATTTTCATTAACGACGGGAACGGTAGCAAAATGGTTATGTTACTGGACTAGTAATCCAGAGGACTGGACGAATGATCCAGAGACAAGAGTTCAACTCCCACCACGGCAGCTGAGGAATTTAAATTCAGTTAATTAAATAAATCTGGAATAAAAAGCTAGTATCAATAATGATGACCATGAAACTATCGGATTGTTGTAAAAACCCATCTGGTTCACTAATGTCCTTTAGGGAAGGAAATCTGCCGTCCTTACCCGGTCTGGCCTATATGTGACTCCAGATCCACAGCAATGTGGTTGACTCTTAACTGCCCTCTGAAATGGCCTAGCAAGCCACTCAGTTATACAGAACCGCTACGAAAAACAATAATAAGAATAAAACCGGACAGACCACCCGACATCAACTTCAACATCGGCTTCAGACACAACAACGGTCAACCCTGCAAAGTCCTCCTCACTAACATCTGGGGACTTGTGCCTTCATCGGCGCTGGGTCAAAATCCTGGGACTGCAGCGGTTCAAGATGGTGGCTCACCACCTTTTCAAGGGCAATTAGGGATGGGCAATAAATGCTGGCCTTGCCAGCGACACCCACATCCCAGGAACGAATAAAAAAAAAATTAACTATGATGAAAATTAGGACTATACTTTTTATGAAGCTTATAAAAAAAAGACTAAAAATTGAACAAGATTAACATCAGTTTGAAGACTAAAACAACTGTAACAAATGTTGGAACTTGAATGAGACAAATGAAGTCTTAGTTGTAATTTAAGTATTAGTTCTCGAGATTTCTTGTGGTATTGTGAGTTGTGTGAAATATTAAATAATTCTGACTTCTTGAAAAAATGAAGTAGTATGGAAACATGGGAAACAAAAACTAAATCAGGGGGATCTGACAGAGCTCTTTAAGATTATGGAAGGGTTTGACAGGGTAGATGTAGAGAAGATATTTCTACTTGCCAGGGAGACCAGAACTAGGGACCATAAATATAAGGTAGTCACTAATAAATCTAATAGGGAATTCAGGAGAAACCTCTTTATCCAGAGAGTGGTTAGAATGTGGAACTACAAGGAGTAGTTGAGGCGAATAGCACAGATGCATTTAAGGCGAAGCTAGATAAACACATGAGGGAGAAAGGAATAGAGGGATATGTTGTTGGGGTTAGACGAAGAAGGGTGGGAGGAGGCTCGTGTGGAGCATAAACGCCAGCATAGACCTGTTGGGCCGAATGGCCTGTTTCTGTGCTGTAAAAAAAAGATGTAAATTTTTAACAACGTTTTTATGATTGAACGTAAATGTGACTAAAATTTGAATGAAAGAATTGTCTAAAATGAGGACAGATGTTTTTTAATGAAGATATGGGGTAAATTGTCATCTTCAGCACTAAGGTTAAGACAAAAAATTATCCCTACAACCAAAATAACACTAAACGAGAAATAAGAAGCCAGAACAAAGCTAAAATCATATCTAGGACTAAAACAACCTGCTTCCAGATAAGAAAAAGAATTTGATTTAATAGAGATCAGCAAAGATGAATCCATCATTCAATACTGACTCATCTGACTATATCAGGCATCAGAATTCTCTTAGACTCATTCACCTTTGCCTGAGACAGCTTGCAAGACTGCTGAACCCCCAGTTTCTGCACTTGCTGTCCCCCCAGACATTGGTGTCAAAGCTGGACTGCAGCCCAGAAATGTGAAAACTTCCTTTTGTAGGATGCAGTCTGCCAATATTGACACATTCCTGGGGACCACTGTCCTAACATTCAAACGGCACTGCCGGTTACTTAAAGCAAAATGGTGCTAACATTGCAGAAAATATTTTTTTATTAATGAATGAATGTATGCTAACAGAAATAACATGCTATCAAATAACTCAGAAATCTGACAACTGACAGAAGATAATGATTTCACAGGGCCGCACTGATCCCTTATGGACTACCTTGAGTACAGGGACCCCAGTTTGTAAACTTATGCGATATAGCACTGAAGTCTTCAACCTGCATACAGACAGTGCTATCACAGTGTTTGGGTCAATTATTTGCACCACCTTACAGTAGCCAGCTCCAGGTCAACATTGGTGCTAATCACAATCGGAATTTTCACCAGTGTTTAGCCTTCAGAAAGCAGACCTTAAAGGTAAACTCATGTGGGAGTCACTGCTTACACAACATTCACTAAACGCCTTTCAGTGGTGAAGGTATTTATCAGATTCCAGCACTTGCTGGTCTATCGATATCTCTGACAGAGAACCCTTCTCACGTTTTCACAAGAACATCTGTTCAACAGGTCTCAATTCTTCTGAGGAAACCAGGTTTTCTTGTAAATTTTAGAACACTTCTACCTTTTACAGGATCTCAACTTCAAACTATTTGAGACAGTCTCATTTACCGAAGTAGGGTCATTCAATCAGAACGCTCTCGCCTTTGAACGGGAAACAGGATTAAGGTTCAACATTTTGTGATTGTCAAATCATTGTAACCCGACGACATTGCTACTGGAATTCTTGAGGGATGTGTCCTTGGCCTGGCCATCTTCAGCTGCTTCATCAATTACTTTTCCTCCGTCGTAAGGTTGGGGTTGCTCACTGATGATACCGATGTTCAGGGCCACTCGCGACTCCACATCTACAAGGCTCAAATCAGGAGTGTGATGGAATACTCTCCGCTCAGCTGGATGTGTGCAGCTGCAACAACACTTGAGAAGCGCCACACCATCCGGGACAGAGGAGTCCACTTGATCCTCGCCCCTGCCAGTGGACTTAATAGTCATCCACTCCACCACCACCACACTGTGACTGCAGTGTGTACTAGCTACAGGATGCACTGCAGCAACTTACCAGCTTACTTTGATAGCAACTTCCAGCCCTGCGGATTATACCACCAAGAAAGATAAGAACAGCAGCGTCATGAGAACACCATCACCTGTAAGTTCCCCTCCAAGTTGCACACCATTCTGACTTGGCTCACATGCTGCAGCTCCTTCACCATTGCTGGGTCAAAATCTTGGAATTCCCTGCATAACACCATTGTGGGAGTACCATCAGCACAAGCCCTGCAGCAGTTCAAGGGGAAGGCCCACCACCACCTTCTCAGAGCAAATGGAGATGGGTAATAAATGCGGCCATACCATTGTCGCCCACAGCCTGAGATCAAATTTAAGAAAAAAGTATGTTAAATTTTGCATTGTGGTCACCAATCTACTTTCCATTATTCTGAGAATTTGAGATCAACCGAGAATCAGCAGCACCTTTAACAGATAGACATACCTTTTAAAAAAATAATCGTCCCTTTAGTAAAATGATTCATCTACGCTTGGTTAAGTGAGCAGACCATCTAGCTGAGATCCGGAAATTAGCTTGTGATGAGCTGCGGGTAAATTATAAGCTACTACTCCATGGTGCAGTATATTAATCTGCGGTCAGACTCACCCAGCTTACTATTTCTATACCAGTCCATACCATATTATTTGGCCTTGTGTCCTATAACTTAAGCCACATGTATGGTAGAGTGGTCTTTCCTTATCTTCATTTTTATATGAACATATCACCTGAGCAAACGATTAAAAATAAAATGAAAACAGTCAGATTTGCTGAATATTAAAATTATAAACTAATATTTCTGATGGAAATCAACTTAGTCTGAATTTCTATAAATGTTCCTCTCCAAATGAAGGTTTCCAGAAAAGAAATAGTGTTGTAGAAATGGACTATTATTGTCTTAATGCTAACTTCAAGTCCTTAGAAGTGTTGGGCTATAATTGCGTAGTTTGCTTGTAAAACTAAAAGGGGGAAAAATTCAGTATCGCCCCGTTTGGGGCGCAATTATCGGCCGGGCGCAAAGATTAGCGCCTGGCGCTAGTTATCGCCTCCGACTGCAAACTTGACTTTTATCGCCCCTGGAGGTGATTGGAGCGCTAAATCAGGCGCTACACATCTGTCTTAAGGCGCAAAGGCTGAGGAGCGAGGCGCTAACTCAGAGCACTGGCGAAGCTCATGTGATGTCAGTCAGCAGTGGAACACAGATACAATGGCGCCAGCCAGTTCTTAAAGGGGAGGGTTGATCTTGCTTTCCATCCACATCCTGCTCATTGCAGCCTTGAATCTCGGCCTGGAGAGACCTGTACATCAAATCTGCTGGGAAGAACAATGAAGAGACCCAGGGAAAGAGCTCAGAGTGCAACCCCCACAATCTCTTCTAAATCGATACAAGGAAGGGCAAATCAAAATGAACCTGCAAAGTGCTGCTCAGTACCCAAAACTCCTTCACACAGCGTTGAATCTCTCCAGAAGTCTCTCTCTCTCTCTCTCTCTCTCTCTCAGAATGCGTGGTTCAAAAATGTCACCAACAAAAAAAGTCAGGAAGCGGTCGCCTTTAAATAGCGCTCCCTCAGTCCCTTCCTGACTGCAAAACGCTCCCCTCAACCTGTCGTTGCTAGCGGCAGGCGGTAAGGCAGGGGGCGCCACTTAATATCCGCTCCGGGGCGCTACCGGGGCGTTGCGCACTCGACTGACGTCACGATCTGCCGGCGCAGGAGATCGTGGCGGTAGTGTTTAGCGCCGCCGCAAAATGTCTAGTTAATTTCGTGAGCGGCGCAAACATCGCCGCGCCTGGGCGTTAGTTGCTTTGCGCCCCATTAGAGCCCTCTTAAGGCACTAACGGGAGGCGCAACCAACTGAATTTTTCCCCCAGGAAGCGGTCGCCTTTAAATAGCGCTCCCTCAGTCCCTTCCTGACTGCAAAACGCTCCCCTCAACCTGTCGTTGCTAGCGGCAGGCGGTAAGGCAGGGGGCGCCACTCAATATCCGCTCCGGGGCGTTGCGCACTCGATTGACGTCACGATCTGCCGGCGCAGGAGATCGTGGCGGTAGTGTTTAGCGCCGCCGCAAAATGTCTAGTTAATTTCGTGAGCGGCGCAAACATCGCCGCGCCCGGGCGCTAGTTGCTTTGCGCCCCATTAGCGCCCTCTTAAGGTGCTAACGGGAGGCGCAACCAACTGAATTTTTCCCCCAAAGAGTATAAAAAACTAAAAGTATTAAGATACCATTTGTTGTAAAAAAAACTGCTTGCTTGCTAAGTAGGTCATTAATCTGTAGATATTGGGAGGATTTTATGCAATAGTTGACTATTAATACGCCAGAAGATAGTGAAAAAATACTCTGTTTATTATTTAGGTTGGTTCTTAATTTCCTTTCTGATTACTAATATTGCTAAATGCTATTTTTTAGTTCATAAAATAAAGCAGGATCATGTTGTGGTATAGTTCAGTAATGCGGTAACTTGCAGTCAAAAACCAGCTTTAGGACATTTGTTTTACAACAGAATTGATTTAGTAATTGTGACCAGAACCGATGGCAGGGCTATGATTGAAAGCCTTCATCCAGTTTTAAAATCTAGTTCGATATTTCTGCAGGCAAGAAAGCTCCTGTATTGATTACCAAGGAAATGGTTGAGTCAATGAAGGATGGATCTGTTGTTGTGGATCTGGCTTCTGAAACTGGAGGGAACATTGAAACCACTAAACCGGGGGAGGTTTATATACACAAGGTATGAAAGTTGAAGCGGGTGTTCCTGATGCATAGCTGTTGACATAAGCCCATTGTGCAGAGGTTACATTTTATGAAGAGTTACTATTTACAGTAACTGAAGAATCATATTCTTGTAAAAGCTAACCATTGTTATGGGAAACTGACCACGTGTCTTCATGTTTTTGATTTTTAATTTTTTTATAAACAATTAGATTGTATCTATTCTGCATGGACTTTACTGGGTGTAAAACCCCAACAAATAGACTTGATTTTATGAAATGATTGTCTATAATATAATGGTAGTTTTCTATTCTATAAACAACAGTTATATTACATAAAATTTGAGTTACTATGTTACAAATCATAAAATAAATACAGATCTGGGAGGAGGCCATTGGGGTTATGCTGAAAGACAATTCTTTCACTTTTACATTTGATTACAGGCTGTCAGAAGTGTGGGAAGTAGTTTCAGTAGAAAGATTCATTTTTTCTCTCCTTTTTAAGGGGGTGACTCACGTCGGCTATATGGATCTTCCCAGTCGACTGGCTACTCAGTCTAGCACATTGTACTCCAACAACATCACTAAACTGTTGAAAGCCATCAGCCCCGACCCGGAGAACTTCTATTTGGATTTGAAGGATGAGTTTAATTATGGCACAATGGACCATGTGGTTCGAGGAACTGTGGTTATGAAGGTGAGCGCAAAATGCTGACAGAATCCATCCAACCCTTACTGCACATTCTCACATCAATTTCAGATTGTAGGCTTGTGCACACCAGTGTTTTCTGTCAAAACAGATAGTTTTAGATAGATATGAAGAGTATTGACTCCAATACAAAATTTTACCGTGGAATTTATTATTGCCTTTGTGCTTTCTTTCATTTGTGAAGACACAGTGGTCTGATCTAAGGGTCACTATGTTGATGACATTAATGTTCCTTCTCAATTCTCTCTTCTACCCACCTCCACACCCGCAAAAAGGAAAGTAGTTTTTTTTTACTTTAACCATTAGTCCCGACTGTGAAGGAACAGTGGAGGTGAAATTCAACTTCAGTGGAAATGGGGGGGGGGGGGGTGTATATCGCAGCGGCCAATCCACTACCGCCTGTTTTACGCCCCGCCGAAGTTGAATTTTACCTCCAGTGCTTCACCAAATCCCCTAAATACAGATTTTATTTTTATCCTGACAGTTTTCTCCCTCGCCCTCCTCTCATGATTGAGTTGAACTGTTTGCTGTAGCAGAGTTAACAGGTGCCAGTCATCTTCCAGTATCTTGCCCAACTGGTCATTATTCACGCATGAGCCTCGCAAGTGAGCATCAGCAGGCTATTCAGCCTGCAGGGCATCACAGTTAATCCTGATCCTGTCCTCACCTGATATTCACACATTGACACTTCCTGCAGGGGAGCATTCAGGAACAGGAACCCTGGCTGTCATCCCCCCACCCCCCCCTGCCCCCCGCCTCTCTTTCTAACCCAGGGCACTGAGGTGAATTGTAGGGCCTCTACTGCCACCCCAACTGAGATCAGCAAATTCAACACAGACCAGGATTGAAGGTGGACCTGCCTTGCTTTGCATGGATCACCTGTGCATTGGATAAACTAGCTGGGCACCAAGTAACTTGGGTTTACAACCACAATTGTATGTACTTATTTTAATCCTTCTTACATTAACAGGATGGGAAAGTGATCTTCCCAGCACCTCCACCACAGAATATTCCAGTAAGTGCTCCGGTGCAGCCAAAGAAGGTGTCTGAGCTGGAGGCTGAGAAGAAAGAAGCAATTTCTCCGTTTAGGAAGACTATGAACACAGCTGCTGTTTGCACAGGAGGTGAGTGTGGACCAGCACAGTGCATGCAACTCTTGTTAACTCTCGCACAGATCCATTCAAACTCAGTATTAACCAGCTCTTCATGTGAAGCATTGACAGTCTCCATCCAACTGTTACTTAAGCATTCCCCAAATACCTTTTGAATTGATTTTAATCCAATTCACGTGGAATTAGGAATGCTATGGATTTATATTTAATGTTATTTTTATTTCCCTAATTTGATAATAGATCAGTATATCTTAGTATATATGTGGTTCCAGGCAGAGATTTGAAAGACAACTATGAGGTGCATGTCCCCTTTCGATTTGCTTTTTCCATCATTTGGCTCAATTGCAAAACTTCAGTTTCAGATGCAATGTTGTTCCAATAACTGAGAGATTTGTCCTATTTAAAATATGTCAGTTCTAACTCTGGTTTGTGTGTATACTAATGGGTAGTGATGGCAATGTCACCAGTATTTATACAAAATATCTCGCTCAAAATCTCCTGTCACCATCTTGCCCTAAATCTTAAGATGGTACAAGCTCCTAAAGCAGAATTGTTTTGCATTCCCTTTAGCAACAATCTGCAGTCTTTATCTCCATTTTATATCCTCCACCTTTCTTTAGACGCCACCCACCCCACCCCGCTTCCAGGCCTGTGCCCATAGTGCTAATAAACTAGATGATGGATCTCTTGCATTTTTCTCTCTTTTGCACAAGGGTAGTGCAAGGGTAGTCATTTCGGTGTTAATTATCGAGTGACATCCTTTTGTGATGTAATTAAACAAAAGTGATGGCAAAGAGTTGAGGTTCTGGCCTATGTGTTCTGAGAAATGGAAGTTCCAGAGTGAGAGCTCAGGGCTAATTCCATTTATAATGATGGTGGTGAGAGTGAGCGGAAACCACCGTTTATTGGACAGATAATGCATGAGGTTTTGAGAATGTCAGACTTATATTCATCTCCATCAGCCAGCCACCTGTGTTTGAAGCGTAAGCTTACACGAATCTGGCATGGATAAGTGCTTCCCTAGCCAGACGGCCAGCAATGTGGTCGCGTGCGGCTGCATTGGCCACATCCGGCCCCGCAACACGTTTCTCCCCGTCCTCCTCCTCATGCTCCTCCTCGTCCTCCTCCTCGTCCTCCTCCTCTTCTTCCAAGGAGGCTGTGTGCTGAGCCACTTGTTCGTCCGGCAGCACTAAGCCGCGTTGCTGTGCGATGTTGTGCAGGGCACAGCAGACCACGCCAATTTTGGACACCCTGGCTGGTGCATACTGCAGGGCTCCACCAGATCTGTCCAGACATCGGAAGCGCATTTTGAGTAAGCCGATGGTTTGCTCGATGATGCTTCTGGTGGATATGTGACTTGCATTGTAGCGCTCCTCAGCCTCATTTGATGGCCTCCTCATCGGTGTCATTAGCCACTTTTTCAGGGGATAGCCCTTGTCACCAAGAATCCATCCGGAAAGTTGGGTTGGCCGATGGAAGAGCTGAGGCACAGTAGACTGGCGCAGGATGAAGGAGTCATGGCAACTGCCAGGGTACTTCGCACAAACATGCATCATGATCTTCCTATGGTTACACACCAGCTGGACGTTTAGTGAGTGGAATCCCTTGCGGTTGACAAATACAGCTGGGTTGTGATAGGGGGCCCTAATGGCTACATGTGTGCAGTCTATGATGCCCTGCACCATTGGCAAGCCTGCCATATTGGCAAAGCCAACTGCATGCGTGGTCACACTTGGGCCATCCGTGGAGAAGAGGGCATCGGTGACCTGCGTGATGCAGGTGTGTGCGGCTGACTGGGAGATGCCGCTGATATCTGCAGCTGATCCCCTGGAAGGAGCCTGAAGCAAAGAAGTTGAGAGCGGTGGTGACTTTGACAGCCACTGGTAAGGAGTGTCCACACGCTCCTCTGGGCTCCAGGTGTTGGTGCAGCATTGCGCAGATGTCAGCGACTACGTCTCTCGAAAATCTCAGCCTCCTTTGGCACTGCTGCTCAGTCATGCTGAGGAAGCTGATCCTCTGCCTGTAAACCCTGTGTTGGGGGTATCTCCTGCAGCGAGGTGCAGCCCTTCGCTGAGGCCCTCGCCCTGTGCATCATCAGGTGGGTGAGGAGGAGGTTGGCGCTCCTGGTGCTAGTGCTGCTGTTGTGGCTGGTTGTGGTGCTGCTGCGGCTGCTCTTCCTCTGAATCTGACGACTAGGATATAAATGGTTCCCATCCCGTTGCTATAGATTTCAGCTGGGGCAAGAAGCTTGCAAGCGCACAGTAAAAGTGGCGTGAGATTATTCCAATCAGGTCACAACTAGGTGGCTGTCAGCTTGAACAGTCACAAGGTCAGTAGAGTTGCAAAACCTTATCCCAAACATTCAACAACAAAGTTGTGGCATTTGAATGTCAGCTATGTTGCAGGAGCACTTTTAAGCAGCTGCAGCAAATGACGACAAATCATGTTCTTGAGAAACCTGATTCATTGCAGCTGGCCTGTTTCTCAGAAGACAGGAAACAGGAGCCAAAAGCACCAAAATCGAAATTGCATGTTAAAATAGGATTAGCAAGGCAGTTAACAGGCTGTTTGGTGTTGGGTCAGTTCGGGAGCAGCTGACCCGACACTTACGAAATTAGCGTGGGGGTGGGTTGCAGGCGGGTTCGCAGCCAACCGGCAAATGTTCCGATTTTCACTGCCGACCCGCCTCCAAACCTGCCCTCTGAGGTCCATTAAAATCGAGTCCGTAGAGTCATAATGGCACAGAAGGAGGCCATTCAGCCCATCGAGTCCATGCCGGCTCTCTGTAGAGCAATCCAGTCAGTCCCATTCCCCCGCTCTATCCCCGTAGAGCTGCAAGTTTATTTCCCTGAAGTGCCTATCCAGTCTCCCCTTGAAAACATTGAGTGTCTCCGCTTCCACCACTTCCGTCAGCAGCGAATTCCAGGTCATCACCACTCGCTGTGTAAAAAAGTTTTCCCTCACATCCTCCCTGTATCTCTTGCCCAAAACCTTAAATCTGTGTCCCCTAGTCCTTGTACCATCAACTAGTGGGAACAGCCTTTCCCCGTCCAGCCTATCCTAACCCGTTATAATCTTGTACACCTCTAACAAATCATCCCTCAACCTCCTTTGCTCTAATGAAAACAAATCCAACTTCTCCAACCTGTCCTTGTAGCTAAGATCCCCTGTCACCAGAACCATTCTGGTAAATCTCCTCTGCACCCTCTCAAGGGCCTTCACATCCTTCCTAAAGTGTGGTGACCAGAACTGGACGCAATACTCCAGTTGTGGCCTAACCAGCGCTTTATAAAGGTTCAGCATAACATCTCTACTTTTGTACTTAATACCTTTATTTATGAAGCCCAAGATCCCATATGCTTTGCTAACCACTCTCTCAATATGTCCTGCCACCTTTAGGGACCTATGCACATTAACTCCCACGTCCCTCTGTCCCTGCATACTCTTTAAAACTGTGCCATTAAGTGTATATTGCCTCTCCCTGTTCCTTCTGCCAAAATACATCACCTCACACTTCTCTGTATTAAATTTCAACTGCCACTTGTCTGCCCATTCTGCTAGCCTTTCTATGTCCTGTTGCAGTCGATTGGTATCACCCTCACTGTTTGCCGTACCCCCAAGTTTGGTGTCATCGCCAAATTTAGAAATTCTGCTCTGTATTCTAATGTTCAGGTCATTTATATCTATCAAAAAAAGCAGTGGCCCCAGCACTGACCCTTGGGGAATACCACTGTCTACCATCCTCCAGTCTGAAAAACAGCCATTTACGCTGTTTTCTATCCTTAAGCCAATTCCTTATCCAATCTGCCACTGACCCACCAATTCCATGAGCCTCAATTTTGTTAACCAGCCTTCTATGTGGTACTTTGTCAAACACCTTCCTAAAATCCATGTCGACAACATCCATTGCATTCCCTTCATCAATCCTCCCTGTTACTTCATCAAAAAATTCAATTAGATTAGTCAAACACGATCTGCCTTTTACAAGTGCCCGTTAATTTTTCCTTGATTATTGTTTCTAAAACTTTACCCACCACTGATGTTAAACTGACCGGCCTGTAGTTACTTGGATTGTCCTTACACCCTTTCTTGAACAATGGTGTCACATTTACCACTTTCCAATCCTCAGGCACCTCCCCTGCATCTAGGGAAGATTGGAAAATTATGGCAAGTCCTTCTGCTATCTCCTCCCCCAATTCCCTTAGCAACCTGTGATGCAAGCCATCTGGACCAGGCGACTAAGCATACCCAGCCTTTCTAGTACATTCTGTCTAACAATTTTCACCCCTTCCATTGCTTCTACCTTTTCCACTTCTACCGATATTTTGTCAGCATCCACCTCCTTAGTAAACACCGATACAAAGTACTCATTGAGTATTCTAGCCTTGCCCTGCGCCTCTAAGCATATATCACCTTCTTTGTTCCTAATAGGCCCCACCCCGCCTCTTACTACCCGCTTACTCTTTACATGCCTGTAGAAGATTTTTGGGTTCCCTTTTATGTTAACCGCCATTCTACTCTCATATTCTCTCTTTGCCAATCTTATTTTCATCTTCACATCCCCTCTCAACTTATTGTATTTGGTCTGGTTCTCCCTTGAAGAATTCACCTGACATGCATCATACACCCTCCTTTTTTGTTTCATCATCTTCTCTATCTCCCTCGTCATCCAAGGAGCCCTTGCTTGGTTCCCTTACCCTTCCCTCTTGTTGGAATGTACCTAGCCTGTACTTGGAACATCTCCTCCTTAAAGATCTCCCATTGTTCTGTTACAGTTTTAATAGATTTTTGTTAGGCAATGGTTACGGAACCAAGACAGGTAATGGAGTTGAGGTACAGATCAGCCATAATCTAATGGAATGGTGGAACAGGCTCGAGAGGCTGAATGGCCTACTCCTGTTTCTATCTTCACAATTTGTTGTGTGCCTTGAGGCCTTTTGATACGATAAATTTAAATTTATTTCAAAATCTTTTTCATGATGCTCACAGATATCAAGGTAGAATGCTCAATTGTATAATCAAATAGTTTCTTCCCCTGTATAGTCAATTAATTCCTCCCCCCCCTAGTTTTTTGTTCAACCTATATGCATTTAGATTATTGCTGACCAATTGTTAGCCTTACTGCCTCTGCAGATACCTCTGAGTAATATATATACTTCTGCTATACATTATGCATTTCTATACTACATTTTTGTATTAGCAACTTTAGAACTACTGCTTTTAACTCCATAGTCTCCATCACTTATGGCAATTGTTAGCGTAGAACTGCAAGAATCAATTCTGTGGCACTCTTCCGGTGACTACCACCCCTTACCCACATCCACCACGCTAGCTTCAAATCCCATTAATGGCTGCCCTCTTTTTTTTAATTGTCTTTGTAGTTGTCTCTCTGTTTCACTGCTTCTTTATGAGTTATCGCTTTTGCTACCAGTATTCTGTGGGATGATATTATTAATGAATAGACTGAATTCTTAAGATTTTTTGAATCAACTGAAAGATAATTAAAATTACCACTTGTCTTGGCTACAGGAATTTTATGGAAAGGGAGGGGGAGGCTAGATAGGGGAGCTTGGATTTTCTCTTTAGTGTCAGCCCAAATGGAGTGCTGGATATCCATGATCTTGATAAAGATCCTTAGCTGGAAAGTATTAGTCTTGTAACTTTTATTGCAATGGTCTATCCTGCCTTGGGTTTTTAAGGTCTAAACGAGTGACTTCCAAATAAAAATGTAATTGTTTCAGACCCCTATGAAACCAGAACTCAGGAAATGGTTAGACTAACATAAGCTCTCTTGCACCAGGTTTTTCCACAGACCTTGAAATTCGCCAAAGAGACTGCTCGAGCCTGGCGGTAAGTTTATGCAAGGAAAACCATGCAAGTGTTTTGCCTGGGGCTCAAAGCAGTAGGAAGCATGAGGCAACCAATTTATTATAACCAACTTCTTTCTTTAGTTTTAGTTTATAGTATTTAATAGTGCAGTTATTTGCAAGTAAAACGTGAATCTGCAGTGTTAATACAAATGAAATCTAAATGGTCCTCTTTCTCTTCCCCTTTTAGAAAAAGAAAACGGAAAGAATAAATATATTAAAATAAATATTTTTTATTATTCCTGAGATGTTTGGGCGTGTACACTTACAGCTGCTAACAATTAGATTTTACTTTCAGCATTCCTAAACAAGTGAATTTTGCAGACTTTGCTGTATTTTCAAGGGTGCCAATCGCTAGCAGCACACGGGCTAGTTCAGTATTTTACAGCGCCACTTTGGTGAAACCTGGGCTTTTATTGCTGGAGCCAGCTACCACCGGATACGCTTCAGATTTGCTAGTGTCAGCTGTCTGTCGCTGCCAGTGAATGACTCGTGAACCAAGTGGGACAGTTTATGTTGTGACCTTGTGCTAATTGATGCCACAATGTACATGATTCTTTTAATTGAAAATTGATGGTACCTGCTCAGAAACCAGTAATCTGATCAGCCTCCAGGAGCCATCAATTTTCCATTGAGGGCTAATAAGAAAGTGAAGACCCTACATCAGCCACATCTATTGAAGGGAAACTTCCTTATCCACACACAATGTATTATTGATATTCATTTTTGCTATTAAACCTGCTGAGTTTTTTTTTTGAAGTTTGGAGTATTTACTCCGTTTTATTTCTTTTTGTGCGTGCTTATTTCCACTTCAAGTTACTGTCTTGACTTCTCCACTCTGATAGGTAATAAAAAAAGCTTTCCTTCATCAAAAAATAGAAAATCTTTAGTTAAAAAATGTCAACCTTTGTGAACAAAAGTGTAATCAAAGAGCAAAAAGACATGATGTAGTGTGGAATTTGTGGTGGCTGTTTGGTGTAAAGGGCTTCAGTCACTACCTTTGCATTTTGAATAGTCTTCCCTCTATTTAATGCTACTGTGCATCACTTTCACCCCACATCCACCCCTGCCCCATTTGTTATTGCTTTAATGAACCAACTTTAATATTCATGTTTATTCACAGGTCTAACTACTTTGATGGGACTCGGAATCTCTGCCCCTAATGTTGCGTTCACTCACATGGTGACTATTTTTGGCCTGGCTGGAATTGTTGGATATCATACGGTTTGGAGGGTCACATCAGCCCTTCACTCCCCGCTTATGTCTGTCACTAATGCCATCTCAGGTAGGCACTTCAGTATTTAATGAGAACACGCAGTCACTTATTCTCTAAAAACTGAGGAGAGTCTCGACTGATTGTTTTAACAATTCACTATGAGATATTTGGATGTAAGTTTAGGGGTTTACAGAATGTGACGACTTATTCAAATATCTGCAGTCCAAGTGGCACAGTTTTAGTTTTACTGTAATGGATGTGCTTCCCATTTGGCAATTAATCTATGCATTAAAATTTGGGGGAAATGTTGTCCCTATGTTGACATTGAAGCAAGCTGTTAATTGTTACTGTGAGAATTTCTACACAGGTTGCATGTTTGTTCAACTTTGTGTCTTGGGACTACACTGGACATTTAGACTGCTGTAAGTTGCATACTTTAATCTTTCACATGAACAGACATTTTGTAGTTTATTAAAAATATATTGCTGGAGATGCTTGAGGAGCTTGGCTCCTTTATTTCAAGAGTACACCTTGGTGAAGACCATTGTAATATTGCAGTTAGTAAAGCACAATTGGTGCTGAATTAGGAACAGTTTTGTGCTGTGGGTTCATGTATAGTTATTAGGATTGTTTTACGGTGTCTCCATTCCTCATTCTGTTCATGTTATCTGATATTCAAAAATTAGGTGGTACAGGAAACTTTCGTTTATCCGGCACCCAAATATCCGGAATTCTCGCTTAACCGGCAAAAATCATCCTCCGAAAACTCCTCTCAAATAACCGGCAATGTTGCCGAGTCGCAGTCGAGTCTCCGCGAACGGCGAGTGCTCCGAAAACTCCTCTCAAATAACCGGCAATGTTGCCGATCCCGAGTCTGAGTCCGAGTCCGCGAACGCCGATTTAGTCAGTAGGGGTACTTTTCAAAAGTGCCACTACTCGGCCTCCTGGCGCTGTCGCAAGTCCGAAACATTGCAGTAGCATGAGTAGATTCTCCCGCGCTGCCTGGAGTCTCTTCTGATCGGCCATTTTGCTGGGTGTCTCCCACGATGCTGGTAGTCTCTTCTGATCCACCATTTTGCTGTGTGTCTCCCACGCTGCTGGTACTGTAGTCTCTTCTGATACACCATTTTACTGTGTGTCTGCCACGCTGCTGGTACTGTAGTCTCTTCTGATACACCATTTTGCTGTGTGTCTGCCACGCTGCTGGTACTGTAGTCTCTTCTGATACACCATTTTGCTGTGTGTCTGCCACGCTGCTGGTAGTCTCTTCCTAGCCACCATTGTTCTGTGTGTCTTTCCATCTTCATCGGCAATTATCTCCTCCATCTTGCATTATGGAATTCCCAAAAGCTGGTCCAAGCAAAAGGAAGAGAGTGGTCTTAACTTTAAAACAGAAAATCGAGATATGCCAACGACTAGAAAGGGGAGAGAAGCGTATCAACATTATGAATGAATTCAAAATCGGTTCGTCAACAATCTACGACATCAAATCGCAGAAGGATAAGCTGCTCAAGTTTTATTCAAGCTCGGAGACATGCAAGAGTGTAGAGAAACGGCGTACGCTTCGTAAGCCTAAGCTTGAAGAGCTGGATACCGTGCTTTATGAATGGTTTTCTCTTAAGCGTTCAGAGGGTGTTCCAATTTCTGGACCCATGCTAATCGAGAAAGCAAAGGATTTCTACGAAAGGATGGAGCTCACTGACAAGTGTGCTTTCTCCGATGGATGGCTAACGTGCTTCAAGTTACGGCACGGGATACGACGACTCGATATTTCCGGGGAGAAGAAATCAGCTGATCACGAAGCTGCAGAAGAATACTGCGATTATTTCAATCGGATTGTGCAGCAACATGATTTGTCGCCAGCACAGATCTACAATGCCGATGAAACTGGCTTGTTTTGGAGGTTTTTGCCAGAATCAACGCTTGCTGGGGCTAGTGAGGCTAATGCTTCAGGTTACAAGAAAAATAAAGATCGTGTAACCATGCTAACATGTGCGAACGCCGCTGGATCACACCGGGTTAAACTTCTTGTTATCGGGAAGTATAAAAATCCCCGTGCATTTAAAAATGTGAGGCACTTACCTGTTGAGTACAAAGCTCAAAAAAATGCTTGGATGGATAAGGAAATCTTCTCCGATTGGTTCCATCATATTTTTGTTCCATCTGTGAAGGAACATTTCCGCAGAATAGGGAAACCTGAAGATAGCAAATGCATTTTATTGCTTGATAATTGCAGAGCCCATCCGCATGAATCCCAGTTGGTTTCGGGAAATATCTTCACCATTTATTTGCCACCAAATGTAACTTCTCTCATCCAACCCATGGACCAGGGCGTTATCCAAAATCTGAAGTGTCATTACAAGAAAGACTTCCTATGTAAACTGCTAAGCCAAGATGAGAATATTCAAGATTTGCAGAAGGAATACAATATTAAAGATGCCATCTATAATGTTGCATGTTCCTGGAAATTGGTGAAAGGTCACACTCTGAGGCAAGCCTGGCGCAAATTATGGCCTTCTGTAATGTTTGCTGAAGGTTCTTCTTCAGAGGAGGAATTTCATGGGTTCAGTGTTCGTCCCAAGAAGAGTACAATAATGGAAATGGCTGGAATGGTGAAAAATGCAGGCCCAGCAAACCCTCTACGTCACCTCAGTGAAAGTGATATCGAGCAGTGGGTTGATGCAGATAGAGAAGTTGGTGTTGTGCATATGCTAAGTGATGATGAAATAATTCAGAATGTTTTGAATCCAAAGAAAGAAAAGGAGAGCGAGATGGAAAGTGAAGAGGATGAGATTTCTGAAGAAGAGAAGATTTCTTGGGCTAAAGCTGCAGAAGGATTTTCTACAATCCTCAAATTTGCTGAAAGGCAGAATTGCTACTCTGCACAAGAAGTTATGCAACTCCATATTCTGCATTCCACCTTTCTACAGAAAAGGCAAGAGTCCACTAAGCAAACCGACATCCGCAACATGTTTAAGAAAGCTTCCAAAAGAGTCGCAGCAGCGGAAGTGCCTGAAGAATCTGTGGCATCGGTGGAACTGCGTGATACGGATACGGATATTTCTGATGAACCAGATGACTCGGAATAAGTGTACAGTCAACTAAAGTACTGTAGACAGTCGTTTATAAGTTTTGTTTTACTGTTAAGTAATTAAAGAGTTATGGATTACCCTCAACTGGCAGTACTGTACTTAATCAAGCATCTTCCACTATCCATTTAACACAACATTCTGTAGGTGAGTACCCAAATACTGTATACTGCACATTTCTTGATTTTTTTATGTTAAAAATAGCCTCGGTAGATATAACTCTCCGTTATCCGGTACTTTCGATAAACCGGCACCACGCCGGTCCCGTCGATGCTGGATAAACGAAAGTTTCCTGTACCTCTCGCTGACTGAACAATATGAGGTAACTTCTCCTACAGGGTAAAATTCATGAGAAAATTGGTAGAGCCACAAAGCAGGCAGGCTGATCTCTGGGTCCAGTTCTCCAATCCAGACTCCAGCTGAGAAAGGCTCATTCAGAACCATAAATAGACAAAATTCCAATTTTTTAATACCAATTTTTAATTTGTGTATTTCTGTAAGGAATGACCCAACATCATTGTTCTTAGTCCAAATATCTCTTATGAAAAATAAGGATAATTGGAAGTGTAACTGAATCCAAAAGTGGGTTGATATAGGAATGAGGAGCACATTGCGTATGCAGGAAACTTGAAATAAAGGCAGAATTTGCTGGGGAAAATGCTTGGATCAACATTTGGAAGGGGAAGAGCCTGAGGTTTGATGAAAAGTTATATTCTCTGTTTATATTTTGGGTAGCGCAGTTGGAGGGGCTGAGGTGATGTCGTAAACTGGGCGAGTGACTTTTTATATATATTTTATAAATTCTAAGTAATGTACTGGAGTAATCGCTAAATTATTTTTTTTCAGTGGGGCTGATTTGCCTCTGGCAGCGCGCTGCCTCCAACAAGTGGAAGTAAAAACTCGGGTGGGGAGCTGTTACAATCATAGAATCATAGAATGGTTACAGCGCCATTCAGCCCGTCGAGCCCGTGCCGGCTCTCTGCAAGAGCACTTCAGCTAGTCCCACTCCCCCACCCTTTCCCCATAGCCCTGCAAAATTTTTCCTTCAGGTACTTATCCAATTCCCTTTTGAAAGCCACGATTGAATCTGCCTCCACCACCCTCTCAGGCAGTGTATTCCAGATCCTAACCAATCGCTGCGTAAAAAAGTTTTTCCTCATGTCGCCTTTTGTTCTTCTGCCAATCACCTTAAATCTGTGTCCTCTGGTTCTCAACCCTTCCGCCAATGGGAACAGTTTCTCTCTATCTACCCTGTCTAGACCCCTCATGATTTTGAACACCTCTATCAAATCTCCTCTCAACCTTCTCTGCTCTAAGGAGAACAACCCCAGCTTCTCCAGTCTATCCACGTAACTGAAGTCCCTTATCCCTGGAACCATTCTTGTAAATCTTTTCTGCACCCTCTCGAAGGTCTTCACATCCTTCCTAAAGTGAGGTGCCTAGAATTGGACACAATACTCCAATTGAGGCCGGACCAGTGTTTTATAAAGTTTCATCATAACTGCCTTGCTTTTGTACTCTATGGCCAAAAGTTTGCCTACCTGGGCGGGTCCGGTACGGCCGGTGTCCGTGGCGGGTCGCCATCCTGCTGCTGAAAATTAGCTTACCTTAATGGGGCCTATTAAGTCTGCCCAGCGCGTTACCCGGCCCAATTAGATGGAGCGAGTCTGGTGACGTCATTCATGACGCGTTTTTAGTTACATTTGAAGTTCAATCTAACAAAGTGGGTGTTGAATCTTTACTCTACAATAATATAATAAAAGTTATATATGAGTGACAAAGAAATATTTAAATAATATTATCATTAAGTAATATGACGCCATCTACAAATACGATCAAGAATATAATTTAAAAAGTACATGAATTGGGAAGTTATTGGTGCTTTAGTCACAAATCTGTAGACTTTTGTATCAGTAACTGGTACAAATAAAAGATGTGTGTGTATAGGTAATATATAAAATTAAGCAGATTTTAAATGTAATTGTCAAGGGGTGGATTTACAATCTTATGCAAGTTCAGCGGAAGAGCTGCGGCAACCCTGACAAACAGTGTAAGTGGTGCTTACAATGTGTTTCTGGGATTTCTGCAGCTCTTCCGTTGAAGTTAACAATGGACAAGTGAGAGAACCTCCGCAGAAATTCACCCCCAAAGTCTCAGACTGAAAAGTTAAATTAGTTATATTCAGGGACTGAAAGCAAATTGAACCAGTGGAATGACTTGATTTAATCTGTAACTGGACAATCTCAGTATACTGACCAGAAACAACACAAAAATGTATTTAAATGGTTTATGTCATTTTTTATAGTGCAGATCAATTCACTGCAATTACTGTTGAGTTGGAAGGCAGCAGCCGAGAATGGCCAGTGAAAAATGTATTTCCCTCACCATCCAGGGTAGGAGGGGAGCCTTCAGCACTCACATCCCTTCAGGAATTTCTGAATTAACATGTACCAGTAGCTTTTCAAGTAGAACAGAATCTCCATCAATCTGTTAGCTGATGTAATCAACATAGAAACATAGAAACATAGAAAATAGGTACAGGAGTAGACCATTCGGTCCTTCGAGCCTGCACCGCCATTCAATGCGTTCATGGCTGAACATGCTACCTCAGTACCCCATTCCTGCTTTCTCGCCATACCCCTTGATCCCCTTAGTTGTGAGTGTTATATCTAACTCCCTTTTGAATATATTTAGCGAACTGGCCTCAACAACCTTCTGTGGAAGAGAATTCCATAGATTCACCACTCTCTGGGTGAAGAAGTTCCTCCTCAGCTCAGTCCTAAATGGCTTCCCCTTAATCCTTAGACTGTGACCCCTGGTTCTAGTTTTCCCTACCATTGGGAACATTCTGCCCGCATCTAATTTGTCTAAACCAGTCAGGATTTTAAATGTCTCTATAAGATCCCCCCTCATTCTTCTGAACTCCAGAGGATACAAGTTCAGTTGACCCAATCTTTCTTGATATGTCAGTCCGGCCATCCCAGGAATCAATCTAGTGAACCTTCGCTGCACTCCCTCAATAGCAAGAATGTCCTTCCTTAAGTTAGGAGACCAAAACTGCGCACAATACTCCAGGTGTGGCCTCACCAAGGCCCTGTACAACTGTAGCATCACCTCCCTACTCCTGTACTCAAATCCCCTTGCTATGAAGGCCATCATTCCGTTTGCTTTCTTGACTGCCTGCTGCACTTGCATTCCCACCTTCAGTGACTGATGTACCATGACGCCCAGGTCTCGTTGCACGTCCCCTTTCCCTAATCTGCCACCATTCAGGTAATAGTCCGCCTCTCTATTTTTACCACCAAAGTGGATAACCTCACATTTATCCACATTGTACTTCATCTGCCATACATTTGCCCATTCACCCAACCTGTCCAAGTCACTCTGTAGCCTCCTAGCATCCTCCTCATTGTTCACACTGCCTCCTAATTTAGTGTCATCCGCAAATTTGGAGATATTACATTTAATCCCTTCGTCCAAATCATTAATATATAATGTAAACAGCTGGGGTCCCAGCACCGAACCCTGCGGTACCCCGCTGGTCACTGCCTGCCATTCTGAAAAGTACCCATTTACTCCTACTCTTTGTTTCCTGTGTGCCAACCAGTTCTCAATCCACGTCAACACATTACCCCCAATCCCATGTGCTTTAACTTTGCTCACCAATCTCTTGTGTGGGACCTTGTCGAAGGCCTTCTGAAAGTCCAAATACACCACATCTACTGGTTCCCCCCTGTCCACCCTATTGGAAACATCCTCAAAAAATTCCAGAAGATTTGTCAAGCATGATTTCCCTTTCACAAATCCATGCTGACTTGGACCTATCATGTCGCCACTTTCCAAATGGTCTGTTATGACATCTTTAATAATTGCTTCCATCATTTTACCCACCACCGATGTCAGGCTGACCGGTCTATAATTCCCTGCTTTCTCCCTCCCTCCTTTTTTAAAAAGAGGGGTTACATTGGCCACCCTCCACTCCATCGGAACTGATCCAGAGTCTAAGGAATGTTGGAAAATGATCGTCAATGCATCCACTATTTCCAAGGCCACCTCCTTAAGTACTCTGGGATGCAGACCATCAGGCCCCGGGGATTTTTCAGCCTTCAGTCCCATCAATTTCCCCAATACCTTTTCCCGACTAATAAGGATTTCCCTCAGCTCCTCCCTCTTACCAGATCCTCTGACCCCTTTTATTTCCGGCAGGTTGTGTGTGTCCTCCACAGTAAACACCGAACCAAAGTACTTGTTCAATTGATCTGCCATTTCCTTGTTCCCCATTACGACTTCCCCTGTTTCCGACTGCAGGGGACCTACGTTTGTTTTTACTAACCTCTTTCTTTTTACATATTTATAGAAGCTTTTGCAGTCCATTTTAATGTTCTCTGCAAGCTTCCTTTCATATTTTATTTTCCCTGCCCTAATCAAACCCTTCGTCCTCCTCTGCTGAGTTTTGAAGTTCTCCCAGTCCCCGGGTTTGCTGCTACTTCTGGCCAATTTGTATGCAACTTCCTTGGTTTTAATACTATCTCTGATTTCCCTTGTTAGCCATGGTTGAGCCACCTTCCCTTTTTTATTTTTATGCCAGACCGGGATGTACAATTGTTGTAGTTCATCCATGCGATCTCTAAATGTCTGCCATTGCCCTTCCACTGATAGCCCCTTAAATATCGCTTGCCAATTTAACCTCGCCAATTCACGCCTCATACCCTCAAAGTTGCCCTTATTTAAGTTCTGGACCATGGTCTCTGACTTAACTGTTTCCTTCTCCATCCTAATGTAGAACTCCACCATACTATGGTCATTCTTCCCCAGGGGGCCTCGTACCACAAGATTGCTGATTAGTCCCTCCTCATTACACAACACCCAGTCCAGGATGGCCTCCCCTCGAGTTGGTTCCTCAACATATTGGTTTAGGAAACCATCCCTTAAACACTCCAGGAAATCCTCCTCCACCGTATTGCTTCCAGTTTGAGTAGCCCAATCTATATGCATATTAAAGTCACCCATGATAACTGCCGTGCCTTTTTTGCACGCACCTCTGATTTCCTGTTTCATACCCTCCCCCACCTCACTACTGCTGTTTGGAGGTCTGTACACAACTCCCACTAACGTTTTCTGCCCTTTGGTGTTCTGCAGCTGAACCCATATTGATTCCACATCCTCCAAGCTGATGTCCTTCCTAGCTATTGCATTAATCTCCTCTTTAACCAGCAATGCTACCCCACCCCCTTTTCCTTTTATTCTATCCTTTCTGAATGTTGAATACCCCTGGATGTTCAGTTCCCAGCCTTGATTGTTCTGGAGCCACGTCTCTGTAATCCCAATCACATCGTATCCGTTAACATCTATTTGCACAGTCAATTCATCCACCTTATTACGGATACTCCTTGCATTAAGACACAGAGCCTTTAGGCTTGTTTTATTAACATCCTTTGTCCTTTTAGACTTATGATTTAGTATGGCCCTTTGTGTTTCTTGCCTTTGTTTACTCGGCCTTCCCCTATTGTTTCTCACCCTTCTAACATTTGTTTCTGACTGCATATTACTTCCCCCTGTTTCGCTACATAGGTTCCCATTCCCCTGCCATATTAGTTTAAATCCTCCCGAACTGCTTTAGCAAATATTACCCCGAGGACATCGGTTCCAGTCCTGCCCAAGTGCAGACCGTCCCTTTTGTACAGGTCCCACTTCCCCCAGAACTGGTTCCAATGCCTCAGGAATTTGAATCCCTCCCTCCTGCACCACTGCTCAAGCCACGTATTCAATCTCACTATCCTGTTCTCTCTATTCTGATTAGCACGTGGCCCTGGTAGCAATCCAGAGATTACTACCTTAGAGGTCCTACTTTTTAATTTAGCTCCTAGCTCCCTAAATTCTGCTTGTAGGACCTCTTCCCGCTTTTTACCTATATCGTTGGTACCTACATGCACCACGACAGCTGGCTGTTCACCCTCCCTCTTCAGAATGTTCTGCAGCCGCTCCGAGACATCCTTGACCCTTGCACCAGGGAGGCAACATACCATCCTGGAATCTCGGTTGCGGCCACAGAAACTCCTGTCTATTCCCCTTACAATTGAGTCCCCTATCACTATAGCCCTACCACTCTTTTTCCCGCCCTGCTGTGCAGCAGAGCCAGCCATGGTGCCATGAACATGTTTTTATTTTGGTTTGATTTCCATGCTGTCAAGTAATCAGCTGGAGCAATGGCCACGGAACTCCCGCCTCAGGTTGACAGACGTGGTTCCCGAGCTGTGTGAATCCCGTGGCCATGCAGGGAAATGTTAAAAGTAAATGAAAAAAGGCTCTTAAGTGCCTGTAAACTACCTGATAATCATCTCAATTGGGTCCCCCGCTGCTGCCAGTCGGGTCGGCTCCGCGATGACAGACGTACCTGGGGGAAAGGTGCGTGGGAGCGAGATGACAGTGGGTTCCGACCCTGCTCCCAAAATTAACAACTTTCCCACCCGACCCGCCTCCGATCGCGCCCGCTACGACCCTGGAAAATTCATCCCTATTCCTCTATTTATGAAGCCCAGGATCCTGTAAGCTTTATTAACTGCTTTCTCAACCTGCCCTGCCACCTTCAACGATTTGTGCACATATACCCCTAGGTCTCTCTGTTGGTGCACCACCTTTAGAATTGTATCCTTTAGTTTATATTGCCTCTCCTCGTTCTTCCTACCAAAATGTATCACTTCGCACTTTTCTGCGTTAAATTTCATCTGCCACATGTCCGCCTATTCCACCAGCCTGTCTATGTCCTCTTGAAGTCTATCACTATCCTCCTCACTGTACACTATACTTCCAAGTTTTGTGTTATGTGCAAATTTTGAAATTGTGCCCTGTACACCCAAGTTAAAGCAGTGGTCCTAGAACCGACCCCTGGGGAACACCACTGTTAACCTTCCTCCAGTCCGAAAAACAACCGTTCAGCACTACTCTCTGTTTCCTGTCACTTAGCCAATTTCGTATCCATGCTGTCCCTTTTATTCCATGGGCTTCAACTTTGCTGGCAAGCCTATTATGTGGTACTTTATCAAATGCCTTTTGGAAGTCCATGTACACCACATCAACAGCATTGCCCTCATCAACCCTCTCTGTTACCTCATCAAAAAACTCACACAGTTAGTTAAACACGATTCGCCTTTAACAAATCTGTGCTGGCTTTCCTTAATTAATCCACACTTGTCCAAGTCACTGCTAATTTTGTCCCCGATTATCGTTTCTAAAAGCTTCCCCACTACCGAGGTTAAACTGACTGGCCTGTAGTTCCTGGGTTTATCCTTACACCCTTTTTTGAACAAGGGTGTAACATTTGCAATTCTCCAGTTCTCTGGCACCACCCCCGTATCTAACGAGGATTGGAAGATTATGGCCAGTACCTCCGCAATTTCCACCTTTACTTCCCTCAGCATCCTAGGATGCATCTCATCCGGTCCTCGTGACTTATCTTCTTTAAATACAGCCAGCCTTTTTAGTACCTCCTCTTTATCAATTTTTATCCCATCCAGTATCTCAACTACCTCCTCTTTCACTATGACTTTGGCAGCATCTACTTCCGTGGTAAAGTCAGATGCAACGTACTCATTTAGTACCTCAGTCGTACCCTCTGCCTCCATGCATAGGTCTCCTATTTGGTCCCTAATTGGCCCCACTCCTCCTCTTACTACCCGTTTACTATTTATAGGCCTAGAGAAGACTTTTGGATTCCCTTTTATGTTAGCTGCCAATTTGTTCTCATACTCTCTCTTTGCCCCTCTTATTTCCTTTTTCACTTCCCCTCTGAACTTCCTATATTCAGCCTGGTTCTCACTTGTATTCTCAATCTAACATCTGTCATACTGCTTCATCTTACTCTCTATCTCTTTCATCATCCAGGGAGCTCTGGCTTTGGTTGCCCTACTTTTCCCCCTCGTGGGAACGTACCTCGACTGTACCCGAACCATCTCCTCATTAAAGGCAGCCCATTGTTCGATTACAGTTTTGCCTGCCAATCTTCAATTCCAATTTACCCGGGCCAGTTCTGCCTCTTTTGGGATTTCCCACTCGCAGTGAAGTCAGATGTTCAAAGTGCCTACCTAGCTATATTGTAACGACGATGCAGTTGATGGGAATATGTCACTTGCGCAATAACTTTTAGTTCCCAGCATACAATTGAGTGTCCCTGGCATTTTTAGTTGCTATGACGTGCTACACGCCCAGTATAATTGATTGTCCCACAGGAAGTCTGCCGCAAGTCTGAACTTGGGATATGGGCTTACGTTAGAGACGCAGGGAAAGGGTTGCAGAAGTCCTGCTAAGGTGGCATTGACATAGGGGCCGGGGATAAAAATCAGGCCCAGAGTACGTTTGATGGGTTTCATAGGACAAGGGTTTGCAAAGGCTGATAAATTAAAAAGGAAAGTTCTTATTTTCATTTTTACTTGAGTGATAACATCAAACTTGCATCTCTTATTCCCCCTCAATTTCCAACAGGTTTAACTGCGGTTGGTGGGCTGGCACTGATGGGAGGAAGTTATACACCAGGAAACACTCCAGAATGTCTTGCTTTGATGGCAGCTTTCATTTCTTCGGTTAATATTGCTGGTAAGAACCTTTTTAGAGTACCGTGTATCTGGTTTAAACAAAATAAACTGTTCTCAACAATGGTTCCTGAAGCAATTTCGCATAATTCAAGATCTCTAGCTGACAGTAAGTCATGGAGAAACAAATTTTCTGCTGCTCAACATTGGTAAGATGAAGCTATCCTGTTCAGCCCCCGTTAAACAAAAACGCCACACCCAAACCCCAGTTGCATCATGTTTCCTGGCTGATTGTTGAGGTTGAACTCAACTATCTGCTACCGCACTGTCCTGTTTGATCCTGAGTAAGCGTCAAACCCAATATCCTATCCATCGTCAAGACTACCTATTTCCATCTTCCAGCATCGATCACCTTTTCCTTCACTTTTGGAGCTCTCATCCTGCCTTCGCCACCTCCAGACTGGATTTCTGCAGCCCTTACATTGCTGTCCTCTCGAGTTTCAGCCTACATAATCTTTAACTCATCCAAAACTATCCTACTCTCCTATCAACCCTGCCCACCCTCAACCTCCAATGACTCCTCATCCCCCACAGTAAGTTCCTCCTTGCACTGTCTCCCACCTGCCCCCCTCCCCCAACTCTGCAGCCTCTCCTAGTCTTTCATGCCAGGGTGTACTTCTATTCGCTCTTCCAACTCTGGCCTCATTTGCATTCTCAATTTTCAGGGGCAGAGCCTTCAGTCATCTTAGCCATTTAAGAACATAAGAAACAGGAGCAGGAGTAGGCCAATCGGCCCCTCGAGCCTGCTCCGCCATTCAATAAGATCATGGCTGATCCAATCTTGGCCTCAACACCACTTCCCCGCTCTCTCCCCATACCCCTTGACTCCCTTGTAGTTCAAATGTCTGTCAATCTCCGCCTTGAATACATTCAATGACTCCGCCTCCACAGCTCTCTGGGGTAGAGAATTCCAAAGATTCACGACCCTCTGAGAGAAGAAATTCCTCCTCATTTTCTTAAATGGGCGACCCCTTATTCTGAAACTATGCCCCCTAGTTCTAGATACCCCCACTAGGGGAAACATCCTCTCAGCATCCACCCTGTCAATCCCCCTCAGAATCTTATATGTTTCAATAAGATCACCTCTCATTCTTCTAAACTCCAATGAGTATAGGCTCAACCTGCTCAACCTTTCGTCATACGTCAACCCCTTCATCCCAGGAATCAACCTAGTGAACCTTCTCTGCACTGCCTCCAATGCAAGTATATCCTTCCTTAAATATGGAGACCACAACTGTACACAGTACTCCAGCTTCTTCAAAACATAACCCTTCAATTATGCTTTTGGTTACTGCTCCTAATTCTTCTCTTTTAACCGCCCCATTTTCACCTCTGAAGTGCCTTGATCGACCAGCATTACTACAAAAACAGTAATGTTTTTGGTAAGTATCACATTGCTGTTTGTGGGAGCTTGTTGTGCGCAGATTGGCTGCCGCGTTTCCTACATTACAACAGTGACTATACTTCAAAAGTACTTCATTGGTTGCAAAACACTTTGGGACGTCCTGAGACGATGAAAGGCGCTATAGAAATGCAAGTCGTTTGAGACATTTCCTACACTGATGGTGCTATATCAATGCAAATTTTTGTTGACAAGAAACCAAAATATTTAACTGCTATTTAACTCATTTCCTGTTTTACTCTCTATGTCAGACAGTTAGCACTCACTCCTATTTTAACATGTGCTGAGTGTATTTTCTTGTAAATGTATATGCTTGGATGCTGCATAAAGATAATGCCCCAGTTTGAAGTACCCTTAATCATTCTTGTAAAGGAAAACAGATGCATGTTAAACAATTTTATAGAAATTAAATTTGACAGTTTAAAGGTTTTGCTGATAACTAGTACCAGAGTACGTTCTACTGACGATTCCCCTTTTTAGATTTTTCCCTCGCAAATGCAGTTTGTACTTCTTAGTGTTTGTCTGCTGCTAAACTGCCAGAACACTCGGAGGTTTTATGCATTGTAAACAACAGCTGGCCAAAACCAGCTGACAGGACTCTGTCAATTGTTGCTCTGTATCCAAAAAAAAAGAATTTGCATTTATATAGCGCCTTTCATGACCTCGGCCACATCGAAGTGCGCAACTCGCTCTCGGGGAACAACAAGGAGCTACTGAGGGCCACATTCTCTCTGCCACCCACACCTCGAATGCAGCCTCCAACCATCAGTGGCTCCTTTACCCCAATACTAGGCCATGTCTCCCATTCAGAAGGAAAGAAGAAAAAGACAGACAGAGAGAGAGAGAGAGAAGCAAAAAGAGTTAAGGGGAAGAAAAGCAGAAGAGAAAAACAGAGACAGACTCAGAGGAAGAGAGACAGAGAATGAGAGACAGAAATACAAAGACAGATAACAACAACAACAACTTGTATTTATATAGCGCCTTTAACGTAGTAAAACATCCCAAGGCGCTGCACAGGAGTAGTATAAGACAAAAACTTTGACACTGAGCCACATAAGGATAAATTAGGGCAGGTAACCAAAAGCTTGGTCAAAGAGGTAGGTTTTAAGGAGCGTCTTAAAGGAGGAAAGAGAGGTGGAGAGGTTTAGGGAGGGAATTCCAGAGCTTAGGGCCTCGGCAACAGAAGGCGCAGCCACCAATGGTTGAGCGATTATAATCAGGGATGCTCAAGAGGGCAGAATTAGAGGAGCACAGATATCTCGGGGGGGTTGTGGGGCTGAAGGAGATTACAGAGATAGGAAGGGACGAGGCCATGGAGGGATTTGAAAACAAGGATTAGAATTTTGAAATCGAGGCGTTGCTTAACCGGGAGCCAATGTAGGTCAGCAAGCACAGGGGAGATGGGTGAACGGGACTTGGTGCGAGTTAGGACACGGGCAGCCGAGTTTTAGATGACCTCAAGTGAGAGATCATATTCTCCAACTCTCCGTATGCAGCACCACAGGAGATCAAGTGGTCTATATTAAAATATCTTACATCTGCATGCACTTCCTGTCAACTTTTTCTATTATAAAATCCTACGTTCACATTTATAATGGAAACTGCCCATAAATTTGCCATGCTGTAATTACACTCACCTGCCAGTGGAGGCACTGCATCTCAGCGTCTCAGCCTGTATTGCAGAGAATCTCTTCTGCCCCAAACAACACAGTTTCTCTGCTTCCCAAATTGCAATTACGTTTTGCTATTTAACTGTAAATAATAATATAAAAACCAAGTAATGTATAAAAATAAGGCTAAAATGCATGATTTCAAAATGAGGACTGAATTAAGTCTGTGCGTCCTGGTCCAATAATCCCCACCCTCTATTCCTGCTTCACCTGAAGACTACACTTAGTCTGTGCTTCCTCTGTGAAACACCATGGAGATTGACCAATATATATATTTTTTTAAGGATTCTGCCTCTAAACTAATAGACTGGAACATGGTGCCATGGAATGGTAGATATAAGTTCATGCCCACAAGTTCATAAGAACATAAGAATTAACAGCAGGAGTAGGCCATACAGCCCCTCGAACCTGCTCCGCCATTCAATAAGATCATGGCTGATCTTCGACCTCAACTCCACTTTCCTGCCCGATCTGCACATCCCTTGATTCCCCTAGAGTCCAAAAATCTATCCATCTCAGCCTTGAATATACTCAACGACTCAGCATCCACAGCCATTTGTGGTTCCTTCCCAGAAAGCTCATGATGCTGGACAGGCATTTGTAGAGAGGCACCAAAAGGAGGTCTTGTTGTTCCCCGAATGAAGAAAGAGCGAGTTGCGCTATATAAATGCAAATTCTTTTTTTTGGATACAGAACAACAATTGACAGAGTCCTGTCAGCTGGTTTTGGCCAGCTGTTGTTTACAATGCATAAAACCTCCAAGTGTTCTGGCAGTTTAGCAGCAAACAAACACTAAGAAGTACAAACTGCATTTGCGAGGGGGGAATCTAAAAAGGGGAATCGTCAGTAGAACGTACTCTGGTACTAGTTATCAGCAAAACCTTTAAACTGTCACATTTAATTTCTATAAAATTGTTTAACATGCATCTGTTTTCCTTTACAAGAATGATTAAGGGTACTTCAAACTGGGGCATTATCTACCCTTCCCTCTATCATTCTTGCTTTCCCCCACCCCTTGCTCCGATCATGGCCCCTACCTCTTCATTTTCTCACTATCCATTCCCCTTTCTATCACACCCTCAGTCCCATCCCTACCCTACCTCTTCCCCTTTGAGCTCCCCACTCCACCCCTTTTTTCACCCAGAGGGTGGTGGGGGTCTGGAACTTACTACCTGAAAGGGTGGTAGAGGCAGAAACCCTCGTCGCATTTAAAAAGTACTTGGATATGCACTTGAAGTGCCGTAACCTACAAGGCTATGGACCAAGAGCTGGAAAGTGGGATTAGGCTGGATAGCTCTTTTGGCCAGCACAGACACAATGGGCCGTAAATTTCTATGATTCTATGGTGATTTTATCCTTCCCTCCCCTTTGCTCCACTGTCAATGACCTCACCCTTCATTCTCCTACCACTCACCCACTTCCACTTGCTTCCCCCAGGGTGAGGTGGTGACAGGCCAGAAGCCCCCTCAAACTCAACCACTTTACCTCCTCTTTTCCCCACCCCTGCCCTCTCTGTTTCCTTCAAAGAGGCTTTGTGTACTTTCAGTAAAAAATAAATTAAATTAGAATGAGCAAAGAAACTGCCTGTCTCCCTTTCTCTCTATTTGTGTGTTTCTCTCCCTCTCCCTCTCTCATAGGTGTTAGAAATTGGAATCTCCGTCTCACAGAAATAAGCCATTAGCACCAACCTTCTCTGTCAACAGAACAGAGGTGAGAGAATTAGCTGGCTTCAAAATTCAACTCTCTTTTTGGCAATTCAAGTGCCATTAAATGGAGAAAGCTGGCTAGCACATGCTCGCCTCGCCCTCTCGCTCTCTCCAACGCTACCCTCTCTACTGTTTCACTTTTTAACATTTATAGAATACAACACAATGGTTACAATAGGTGTGTAAACACTGATTTTTTTTCTCTGAAACACACACACTTTCTGTAAAAAAAAATCACTCAATATGAATTTTACCTCACTAAAGCTTTTGAAATATGTCCTGTAGTTTTTCTTAAAATAATTTTGAGAAACTTTTGAGCAGAAACTGCCAGACGCTAAAGAAAAAATATTCCTCGGTATAGCTGATGCGTCCTGGGAAATTAGGTACACTGCACATGCTCAGACTGCACAATCCAAATTCAGCTCACAGAGCCACAGACCTGGGCAAAAGGATCAACCTAACAGAGGCTTATGAGAGATATTGAGTCCTTTAAGTAAAACTTTAATGAAGACATTGAAAGGCACATATACTAATTCAGTGGATAAATGTAATGATGTTGTTGTGAAATATATATATATATATTTTTTTAATATTTTATTTTAGTGAAACTCCTGTTTTGGGCATTAGAATTTCAGTTACTGAAGAAAAAATTGCAGATGTAAAATAAATTGAGAGAGCATGTTGAGAGAACTGTGGCAACCCAGTAGCCAGATTGTACAACCCAGATTGCGTAATGAGATTAACAGTTTAAAGGAGTGTTTTCCATTATCATAGAATCATAGAATGATACAGCACAGAAGGAATCCATTCGGCCCATCGTGCCTGTGCCAGCTCTTTGGTAGAGCTATCCAGTTAATCCCACTTCCCTGCTCTTTCCCCATAGGCCTGTAATTTTTTTTTGTTTCAAATATTTATCCAATTCCCTTTTGAAAGTTACTATTGAATCTGCTTCCACCATCCTTTCAGGCAGTGCATTCCAGATCACAACAACTCGCTGTGTAAAAAACTGTTTCCTCATGTCGCCTCTGGTTCTTTTGCCAATCACCTTAAATCTGTGTCCTCTGGTTACCGACCCTTCTGCCACGGAAAACAATTCCTCTTTATTTATTCTATCAAAACCGTTTATGATTTTAAACACCTCTATCAAATCTCCTGTTAACCTTCTCTGCTCTAAGGAGAACAACCCCAGCTTCTCCAGTCTCTCTACATAACTGAAGTCCCTTGTCCCTGGTACCATTCTAGTAACTTTCTTCAGCACCATCTCCAAGGCCTTGACATCCTTCCTAAGTGTGATGTCCAGAATTGAACCCAGAATTTAGAACCTTTTCTAGAAAAACTTTTTTCTCTAAAGCTCAGTACTCCAGCTGGGGCCTAACCAGTGTTTTATAAAGGTTTAGCATAACTTCCTTGCTTTTGTATTCTATGCCTCTATTAATAAAACCAAGGATCCCATATGCTTTTTTAACAACCTTCTCAACTTGTCCTGCCACATTCAAATATTTGAGTACATACACCCCCAGGTCTCGCTGTTCCTGCACCTCCTTTAAAATTGTACCATTTAGTTTATATTACCTCTCCTTATTCTTCCTACCAAAATGCATCACTTCACACTTCTCTGCATTAAATTTCATCTACCACGTGTCCGCCCATTTCACCAGTCTGTCATCTATAAAAGTGGACATAGGAATTAATAATGAAAAGATTTGACACTAAAAATGTGACAATAGGACGTCAAGTGATGAGGACAGTAAGTATGTGCAGACATAAAACTTTTGATACTTTGGCCTAGAAATTCGATTCGGAGGCTTGCCGCGGGGGTAAGGATCGCGCGCGATATCACCCACCGCGCCGGCCGTTGTGTTTTGGGCCCACAGGAACTTCGGGTCCCAGGCCTCTCCCAAGAGCCGGCGCGCAGTGCTTGCATGTACCAGGGGCGCAGTTAGTGTGCGGGTTAGGTTGATTTGGCTATGATAAATTGACCCTTAGTGTTAGGGGGGGATTAAATATGTGGGGTTATGGGGATAGGATGGGATATGTTAGGGGGAATTAAATACGTGGGGTTACGGGGGTAGGGTGGGATATGTGTACTGTGGGGATTAAAGCAGGGACAGGGTACTGGATTTGGATGATCAGCCATGATCGTATTGAATGGTGGAGCAGGCTCGATGGGCCGAATGGCCTACTCCTGCTCCTAGATTCTATGTTTCTATGTTTCTATCACGTGGGCCATGGAGAGCCAATGGCAGCAGACCATCTTTCATTCATAGATTTGACAGGAGACCTGTCAAATCTGTGAATCGAAATCGGCCCCAAAAGAACAGCTAAACCTCAAATAATTTTTTTTTAAAACCATCACATTAATAAAATAACTATAGTTAAATAAATTAACCACTTTAAACAAAAATTTAAATTTTTGAAAAAATTAAAATACTTTTTAAAAGTTATAAAAATAAACTTACCTTTCTTTAAAGTCTCTAAAAAAGATAAACCTGTTGAAAAAAATTTAAAATTATACTTAATTAACTACTCACCTTGTTCAAAAGGGGTCTTACGCCTTCTTTTTACTTGCGTAGAATCTTCCATACTTACCCTCGTGTTGAAACCTGAAAAAAAACCTAAGTGTGCTGCGTGCGCGCAGCCTCTAGTGCGCACGCGGTTCACCTAGGAACCGCCCCCTTCGCCATACCGGAAGTGCCGGTTTCCCGCGCATGCGCAGTGCATGCAGGAAACCGGCACTTCGGGAACGAATATGGGTGAGTACGCACTGAGTACTCACCCGAGAACGGCCGAATTTTTGGGCCAATAGAAATGTTTTAAATTCGGTATCTGGGGGCGCACATTTTATTGAAACTCTTTATAATCACCTGCAATACCTGTTTCTTTTGTAGGTGGTTTCATGATGGGCCTTTTCAATGTTAAAGGTGTCATGCTGTGTGACACACAATAGACTCCATTTTTTATTGAGTGTAAATCACAATATGATTGTGCATCTGGCCACCGGGTTTCCACAAATCGCTCAAAAGGATTTCTGAATTTTTTTCAATTGCCATTTTTTTTCTCTGTAACTGAAGTTTCTAATGCCCAAAATAATGAGCTTTAGAGAAAAAGTTTCTCCAGAAAAGGCTTTAAATGTTGTTGTATCTTGCAATTCCTTCCCAGTACTTCCAATTGTGTTTATAACCTGGAAACAACAGGGCATGAATCTATTGAACTGCCTGATGAGTCCAAAAATGTGCGGGTTAGGTTGATTTGGCTATGATAAATTGACCCTTAGTGTTAGGGGGGGATTAAATATGTGGGGTTATGGGGATAGGATGGGATATGTTAGGGGGAATTAAATACATGGGGTTACGGGGGTAGGGTGGGATATGTGTACTGTGGGGATTAAAGCAGGGACAGGGTACTGGATTTGGATGATCAGCCATGATCGTATTGAATGGTGGAGCAGGCTCGACGGGCCGAATGGCCTACTCCTGCTCCTAGATTCTATGTTTCTATGTTTCTATGATTTCAGTTCTTTGGTGGTTTTCAGGTGGTTTCTTAGTCACTAAGAAGATGTTGGATATGTTTAAACGACCCACTGATCCGCCAGAGTATAACTATCTGTATCTGCTGCCCGGTGGGGCTTTTGTTGGAGGTTACGCACTTGCACTGAACAATGATTATTCTATTGAACAGGTGAGACACTTCTGTGAATTGAATCTGTAAATCTACTACTCAAAGCCAGGTTTACTTTCCTTGTCTTTTTTGTTTGTTTTCAAGTTTTAAGCTCCCTTATCTTTTTTGTTAACTTTTTTAATCTGTATCTTGTACTCTTGAGGGTGAGAGATGTTAGTACCAAGTAATGGAACACTTAAATAAAAACAGAAAATGCTGGAAATACTCAGCAGGTCAGGCAGCATCTGTGGAGAGCGAAACAAAGTTAACGTTACAGGTCGATGACCCTTCTTAATGATTTATGTACATGGACCCCTAAGTCTCTTTGGACCTCCACTGCTTCTAGCTTTTCACCATTTAGACAGTATTTTGATCTATCCTTTTTAGGTCCAAAGTGGATGACCTCACACTTGCCTATATTGAAATTCATTTGCCACAGTTTTGCTCATTCACTTAATCTATTAATATCCCTTTGTAATTTTATGCTTCCACCTGCACTGTTTACAATGCCGCCTATCTTTGTGTCATCGGCAAACTTAAATATGTGGCTCTCTATCCCATCATCTAAGTCGTTAATAAATACGGTGAATAGTTGAGGCCCTAACACAGCTCCCTGTGGGACACCACTAGTCACATCCTACCAATTAGAGTACCTGCCGATTAACCCTACTCTCTGTCTCCTGCCGCTCAGCCAATTTCCTAACCAGGTCAACAATTTGCCCTCAATTTCATGAGCTTCAACTTTAGTTAACTTATGAGGGACTTTATCAAATGCCTTCTGGAGGTCCATATAAATAACATCTATAGACATTCCCCTGTCCACTACTTTAGTCACCTCTTCAAAAAATTCAATCAGGTTCGTCAGGCATGACCTTCCTTTCACAAATCCATGCTGGCTCTCTCTGATCAACTGAAAATTTTCAAGGTGTTCAGTCACCCTATCCTTAATTATAGCCTCTAGTAATTTCCTGACAGCAGATGTTAGGCTAAATAGTCTATAATTCCCTGGTTTCCCTCTCCCACCTTTCTTAAATAGCGGAGTGACATGTGCAATTTTCCAATCTAAAGGAACGGTTCCTGAATCGAGAGAACTTTGGAAGATCATAGTTAGGGCATCTGCAATGTGCTCACCGACTCCTTTTAAAACCCTGGGATGGAAACCATCTGGTCCTGGGGATTTGTCATTCTTTAGCTTCACCCAGTTCCCACCTGCGTTACATGTGTTTAAGTGTGCAGCAAAGAATATGTGAAGTTACATATATTTGCGCATGCACAAAGAATCATAATAGGCTGAAATCATAGTCCTTCATGTTTTAGGAAACAAAGGAGAGAGAAAATGCAGTACTGTCATATTTTATCAATATAGCAAAGAGAAAACAGATTCACCACAATTAAACAGTAGCTTCAGGGCTGTGTTATCTATCGAAGAGAAAATTAAGTCACATAGTGTTGTCATATTCCCGACCTCATGGTCCTAATTCCATTGTTTGCTCATTCCTGGTTCCTGTTTGAGCTCTGGGTTGAGTTTGTACTTGCGCTGGTATTTACATTCTCTGTGAAGTAAAATGTTTGCCGAAATGCAGGAGAAACATGCGGCACTAAAATGCATGGAAAAATGATACAGCTGCTTGAAAACCCGATTTAAATTTTTTATTCCTGATTTGCTCAAGCATGTGGGGTGGGGGTGTGTGGGGGGGGATGATGGTGTGTTAGTTCTATTCCTGTACACTAATAGATCTAATTAATGCATTGACATTGAGGAAAATTATTTTATAACTTAAATGTAGTTCTTTAATAGTTTTACTTGGAAGACCCTGAAGCTGATACATTTTATGAAGTGCTATATAGTAGCACAATAGTCCTGGAAACAACCTGATCTTATTTTGTATTTTAAGAGTATTTGGTGTTCTTCTTGTTGTTTGTGGGATCCTGCTGTGCACATATTGTGATGTGTTTGCCTACAAAACAGCAGGGACTACACTTCAAAAGTACTTCTTTGGCAGTGAAATGCTTTGGGGTATTCTGAGGATGTGAAAGGTGCTATATGAATGCAAATCTTTCTCTACCTGACGTTATAAATTGCATTGATGATGTGTATTATTATTCATCAGATGATGTATCTTGGATCAGGCCTGTGCTGTGTTGGAGCTTTGGCTGGACTGTCCACTGTAAAAACTGCTCGTCTTGGCAATGCTTTGGGAATGATTGGTGTGGCTGGAGGCATTGCTGCTACACTCGGAGGCCTTAAACCTTCTCCTGAACTGTTGGCTCAGATGTCTGGTGTGATGGCTGTTGGTGGCACTATTGGTGAGTATTTGCATGTCTGGGTAGGGGAGACAAGGAAGGATTTTTTTCCTCTCTTCCTGCTTTAAAATGATGTACCTTTTAAATAAATAAAAAGTTATTTGGAGAATCGAGAAAGAGGGAAAGGACACACAAGCCCTACCACATGCATGATGTACAGCAGCACAGAGAATAAGTGAGCAGTGGTGAACACTGTCCTCATCTTCACTCTGTCATTGCGTTTGTGTTTTACTGACTCGAACCAGATATGATCTGTTGTAGCTCCTTGATACCTATATCCTTTCCTCCTACATCTCCTGACATTTTTACGCTTAACTAAAATGAAAAGTAGAGCTTAAAATCTTCCCGGTGCCCAAATTTCAGCCAGCTCTCCTAAATCCTCTATTGCTTGGTCCATCTTTCCCCTATGTGAAGTGCCTTGGAATGTTCTGTTATGTTGAAGATGCTATAAAAACGTTTGTGGTGATGGTGGTTGTTGCTAAAAACTACCTACTTCCTTAAGTGAATACAAAAGTTATTGAAATTATAATAGACACTTTGATACATGAATGGACAAGGGCAGCCTCACAATGACTTCCTTATGGTTTGGACCCAAAAAAAAATTGTCTTTTCGAGTGAAGTAGCTTATTTATCACAGCAATGTAAGGCACAAAGAGTGAATGGAGGGGAAAAATGATTGATATAGCCTACAATGGAGCTTGTTCTTATCCAAACTGCTTATTTTGGTAGGCTGTAGTTGCAAATTTAATTTATTTCTATAATTTTCTACAGGGCTGGGAATTGCCAGGCGTATCCAGATCTCTGACCTCCCCCAGCTGGTCGCTGCCTTCCACAGTCTGGTCGGATTAGCTGCCATGCTCACCTGTGTGGCTGAGTACATGGTGGAATATCCTCACTTCGCTACAGACTCTGCGGCCAATTTGACCAAGATCATAGCCTACCTTGGCACCTACATAGGTGGAGTGACATTCAGCGGCTCTCTTGTCGCTTATGGCAAATTACAAGGTGAGTTTGGCGCTGTCTGCATTTTAAATATATATATATATATATATAAAACCACCAGGTTGTGCTTTAGAAAGAAAATTAAACCAACTGATGTAGGAAGAAGCTATTTAGTGGAGTCAGAATTTCAAATAAAGGTTGATCATTGTAATTTTGATTCAGACCTGGAGACTCTGCATAATAAAGCATTGGCCCAGAAATTGATCTCGCTCTGTTCCCGCGGGGGTAAGCCTTTCCCGCGATGTCTCACCTCGCTTATGCTTTTTCTGATCCAGCTCGCACGAAATTGATGTTCCAGACAGCTGCTGTGCTGGGCTTGCGTATCCCAGCGGCGTAGTTAATTCGTGCGAGCTGTGGGATCACGTGACTCAGTTAGAGCCAATGGCAGCACACCATCTTCCATTCATAAGTCTCACAGCATGGCTGAGAGACTTATGAATCTTACACCCCCCCAAAATAACAGCTAAACCTCAATTAAATTTAAAAAAAAACCCATCACATTAATAAAATAAGTATAGTTAATTAAATTAACCATTTTAAATAAAAAATTAAATTTTTGAAAAAATTTAAAATCTTTTAAAAAGTTATAAAAATAAACTTACCTGTCTTTAAAGTCTATAAAAAAGATATACCTGTAAAAAAAAATTCAAAAAAATACTTAATTCACTACTTACCTTCTTAAAAGCGGGTCTTACTCCTCCTTTTTACATTTCCAAAATCTTCAGTACTTACCTGCGCGTCCAAAGCATGAAGTGCACAGCGTGCGCGCAGCCTGTAGCGCGCACGCGATGCACTCCGGCCCCGCCCCCTTTTCGGAAGAGCAATTGCCGGTTTTCAGCGCATGCGCAGGGCATGCAGAAAACCGGCAATTGGAGTGGGAATACGCGAGAGTATGCAGTGCGTACTCTCGCGTCCCGGGATCAAGTTTCGGCCCATTATCTTTTCACCTCTAGGGTTCAAGGGTTATAGTCAGGCCAGATAGAGGGAATGAAAGACCCTGTTTCCCCACTCCTCTGATGGATGTTATGGGTTGTTAACTGAATATGTCTGAGGTCAAAGATAGTAAAGGGTAGAAGATAATTATTGGTTGTTGTTATAGACATCCTGGACAGGAGGATGGACAGGAAAATGTGTTTACAGATTAGGGATCCCTCTAAAGTGTCACAATGTTAATCATGAGCAATTTCAACTACTGAGACACTCACTGGGAAGCCAACAGAGGACAAACTGAGCGGTAGTGCAGGATTAATTCCTTGGTTTGTCACAGCTAACGTGGCCATAGGCTATTCTGGATCTAACTTTTTTAGTAATGACCCCGTATGTGGCACGCGAAGTAGTAGAAAGGCAGCATCTAGGATCCAGTGATTGTAATATCAGTAGAACTGAAATGCTCATGAAAGTGCGAAAACAGAGAGTGACACCAAGATAGTGGACTTTTAAAATTGCAGGCTTTGAAGAAAAGCAAAACTGCTGTATTTAAAATTGATAAATTGGAATAAAATAAGAATAGTTGTAAGATCTACAGTAGAATGTGTTGGTTCAAAGTAAATCCACATGCCTGAACTCAAAATGCACGAGCGAATGCAATATTTGGAATTTGTATGATGTCGCCCATAGGGACAGATTTCTCAACAGTCCTCATTTTATGGGCTTATTTCTGACTTGTATCCTGACTTTGGAACAGCTTTCTCAGTTTTGAAAATGCCACTCCATGTTCCCGAGCTCCAGCGTGTTCTTGTCTACAGCCATGTTGCCCTACAAGACATTGCTGGATCAACTGCCCAGTGCTGTCCACAGGCGCCTTGCTGTGCAGTAGGATGCTAGTGGTTTTGCGCAAACATAGTCCTGTGCAAGAAACTGCTGAAACTGTTATAATTTCTATGACTACTGTACCTCTACCGTGAGCACTGGGTGGTGCGGAGTGGGAGAGACTGTTGAGTAACGAACTTAACTACAAGTTGAGCCCCTGATAGGTGTGACAAGGACATGGGCAGCCCAGCAACACCCAGGCAACTGCTGTCAGATAGAAAGCTGTTTACAGCTCAGGCAGTAGCTGCTGCCAAATATTTAGTGAGGTCTGGAACTGATTTTTGCCCTTCCATCAGTTAGATATTTGGAATATACTTTCTGTATTTATTTAAAATCAAATAACTTGGTTATTTACTTCTGTTGTTACCTGATCTATAACATTGTTCAGATTGAATTAGCACGTTTTAAAAAATTCATTCCTGGGATGTGGGCGCTGCTGGCAAGGCCAGCATTTATTGCCCATCCCTAACTGCCCTTGGTGGTGAGCCGCCTTCTTGAACCGCTGCAGTCCGTGTGGTGAAGGTACTCCCACAGTGCTGTTAGGGAGGGAGTTCCAGGATTTGACCCAGCGACGATGAAGGAACGGCGATATATTTCCAAGTCAGGATGGTGTGTAACTTGGAGGGGAACTTGGAGGTGGTGGTGTTCCCATGCGTCTGCTGCCCTTGTCCTTCTAGGTGGTAGAGGTTGCGGGCTTGGGAGGTGCTGCCGAAGAAGCCTTGGCGAGTTGCTGCAGTGCATCTTGTAGATGGTACACACTGCAGCCACGGTACGCCGATGGTGGAGGGAGTGAATGTTTAAGGTGGTGGATGGGGTGCCAATCAAGCGGGCTGCTTTGTCTGGATGGTGTTGAGCTTCTTGAATGTTGTTGGAGCTGCACTCATCCAGGCAAGTGGAGAGTATTCCATCACACTCCTTACTTGTGCCTTGTAGATGGTCGAAAGCCTTTGGGGAGGTGAGACACTCGCCACAGAATACCTAACCTCTGACCCGCTCTTGTTGCCACAGTTTATTTATATGAAATTGGAAAACTTGAATTGATTAACCTTCCCCTTTCACATTTCAGTTGATTTATTAATAGTGAGAATTTGCATTTTCAATCATTACCATTATATAGATATAGATATTTCTTTTACCCTCTGTAATACTTCATTTCATCCAAAGCTCTACTGTCTGTATCCTTCTCGCACCAAGTCCCATTCGCCCCCCTCACCCCTGTCCTCACTGACTTACATTGGCTGCCGGTGACACAACACCTCAAATTTAAAATTCTCATCCTTGTGTTTAAATCGCTCCATGGCCTCATCCCTCCCTATCTGTAACCTCTTCCCTCCCTATCTGTAGCTTCCTCCAGCCCTAAAATATCACCCCCCCCCCCCATCTGAACACTCTGTTCCTCTATTGGGCCTCCTGTGCTTTCCCTCTCCCTTCGCCCCATCATTGGCAGACGTGCTTTCAGGTGCCTAAGGTTCATGCGCTGGAATTCCCTCCCTAAACCCCTCCGCATCCACCTCCCGCTCCTCCTTTAAGACCCTCCTTAAAACCCACCTCTTTGACCAAGCTTTTGGTCACCCATCCTGATATCTCGTTTGGCTTGGCGTCCTTTTTTTAATCCTCTGTGAAGCACTTGGGAATGATTTCCTATGTTAAAAGTATTATATAAATGCAAGTTATTTTGTTGTTTAGCAATAGCCAATAAATACTTACCTCTCTGTCGATATATGTAACAAAACTGTTTTGGTCATTAACCTACAAGAGGAAAGCAGATGTCACCGGTGTGGTTATTTTGATTCTTCTTCTTCAGAGACACTGGGGGAAAAATTCAGTTGGTTGCGCCTCCCTTTAGCGCCTTAAGAGGGCGCTAATGGGGCGCAAAGCATCTAGCGCCCGGGCGCGGCGATGTTTGCGCCGCTCGCAAAATTAACTAGACATTTTGCGGCGGCGCTAAACACTACCGCCACGATCTCCTGCGCCGGCAGATCGTGACGTCAGTCGAGTGCGCAACGCCCTGGTATCGCCCCGGAGCGGATATTGAGTGGCGCCCCTTGCCTTACCGCCTGCTGCTAGCAATGACAGGTTGAGGGGAGCGTTTTGCAGTCAGGAAGGGACTGGGGGAGTGCTATTTAAAGGCGACCGCTTCCTGACTTTTTTTGTTGGTGACATTTTTGAACCACGCATTCTGAGAGAGAGAGAGAGAGACTTCTGGAGAGATTCAAAGCTGTGTGAAGGAGTTTTGGGTACTGAGCAGCACTTTGCAGGTTCATTTTGATTTGCCCTTCCTTGTATCGATTTAGAAGAGACTATGGGGGCTGCACTCTGAGCTCTTTCCCTGGTATTCTCCATTGTTCTTTCCAGCAGATTTGATGTGCAGGTCTCTCCAGGCCGAGATTCAAGGCTGCAATGAGCAGGATGTGGATGGAAAGCAAGATCAACCTTCCCCTTTAAGAACTGGCCCGCGCCATTGTGTTCCATTGCTGACTGACATCACATGAGCTTCGCCAGCGCTCTGAGGTAGCGCCTCGCTCCTCGGCCTTTGCGCCTTAAGACAGGTGTGAAGCGCCTGATTTAGCGCTCCAATCACCTCGAGGGGCGATAAAAGTCAAGTTTGCAGTCGGTGGCGATAATTAGCGCCAGGCGCTAATCTTTGCGCCCGGCCGATAATTGCGCCCCAAATGGGGCGATACTGAATTTCTCCCCCACTGACTCCAAGCTGTAGATTATATACACTTGGGGTGAGTTTAAATCTCTCTCTTAAACTTTGGGAAAGAGCTGCTGTACACTGCTGGCAGCACAGTCAGATTCAGCACCTCAAAGGCACATAGACTGGTGTGATAATGAACGATACATAGAAGGAAGATCCCAGTTAAATTCCCTTCTGTGTGGAGTCAGCTGATCTTAGCTAGGATAGCAGTGAGGACACCTTTGTTCTACTCAGTGTCTCTGGGCAAGGGAGAGGGGGGTGGGAAACAGCCAGTAACCCTTGCTGGGTAGTACGTGTGCAGTCATCAGGTAAGCAGGCTCTGCTGTGATGCCATCCATGGTTGAATTTGCCAACACAGCTTAGGCTCACCCTTGAAGAATGGCCACTTGGTCCAGATATCACAGGGCTGGGAACTGTGATGCAACCATATCCCAGTATGAGTCCAGGAGAGCAGGGGAGACATTTGGGAAGGAAAAAAGAGACTTGAGACTAATCCATGAAAAAAAGAACCCCCCTGGGTTGGATCGTTTCACAAATATGATTCTGCTAAAATGTGTATGTTTTAATGATTACTGTCGCGGCATTTAATTGTAGGTTTAGCAGCTCATTGATGTTCTTGCTCATGACAAATGGACATTCCTCAGAAGGGCGTTCTGTTACATGTGGCCTGATGATGCAAGTGATGAGCATCAGCGCGTTCGGTCACTGACGAGTGCAATATGTTGCCACCATCATGGTTCCCAATCTCAGCTGGGCAGCCCTTAAAGGGAAGAAAGGTAAATGGAGGGTGGGGTGTTCTTGCACACCAAACATTTTTGGCAGATATTTCTCAACAAGGCATTGGTGCGTTCTGCTCGGGTAGAGAAAATGAAATGGGCATAGTTTTTAACATCCTTTGAAACTATTTGCTGCCCCACCCGGACATACTCTTTCTTCCATTTTTCACTGTCCTTCTCTCTTCCCCCACACCCCTTACTCCATCTATCTATCTATTGATGTTTTGTTTCTAAGTTTGGAAGTACCACAGCTAAGACTGCTACCTTATATGCCTAATTCAGCATATGTTTGTTACCCACTCATGTAAACAAAGAATATGTAACCTGAGAGACCTGTGATTTTTGACAATAATTAGTTTAAAGGACAAAAATGAGAAGTCGCACAACACCAGGTTATAGTCCAACAGATTTATTTAAAATTACGAGCTTTCGGAGCTCCGCTCCTTCTTCAGGTAAAGGTAAAGGAGACCTTTGTCTCTTGTCTCAGGGGATGTTAATATGGATTTTCACAAGTGTAGAGCTTTATTTTAGTTTCGTCAGCTGTGCCACTTGGTCCTCATTTCTTTCTGAAGAAGAATCTTCCTGTGGTGTAAGCTGTTAATTATTTATGAACTGCACACCTGAGTAGAATATGTATTAAAGTAAGACACTCATTACTGCATAAACAGTGGCAAACTTGTGCTAAATGATCATTTGCCTCCAGTATCAAAAAGAATAGTAGCTAATTTTAAAAGCAGCTTCGCACAACTTTCAGAGAATGATCTATGTAACACTTGCCGCAACAGAGATGAAAAGGACAAATGTGAATCTAAAGCTGAAAATGGACATGTCAAGGAAAAAGATAGGTTTAAGGCCCTTCATCAGAACTCATGAAGGGTCGTACACTAACTGACTAGTCCTGATGTTAACCTGTATTTTTCCTTCAGATACCGATTGAACTGTTGTTTTAGTTACTTACCGAAATTTGATTAACGGGTCTGAATTCTTTGAATCGGCACACTGTTTATTTAATGGCCGTGCTTACTCCTGAATGTTGTGTTTGAAAGTTTTTACTTGAAGAAACATATGCCTGAAGAGGTAACAAAGTATTCAGAATTAGTTATCTTTTAGAATTGTTAAATATGACTGTTACTTTCTCAGAGGGACAAGTCTGTTTTTTGTTTCCTTTTCTCGTCTCTAATAAAGACTAAAATGGCAATATACTAGAGTTTATAGGGACATGTTGTCTGTCAATAAAAGTCTGCAGAGATCTTTTATGTTTGTTTTGAAATAAATCACAATTATAAATGGTTTTAAAAGCTAGCGTTTTAACTCTTTTCCCCCTAAGCGCACTTCCCCCCTCCCACTCCCTTATCATATTGACATAAAGAAAAACAAATAAATGCTGGAAATCTGAAATAAAAGCAGATAGTGCTGCAAAAGCACAGCAGGTCGCTCAGCATCTGTAAATGAAAGATAGGTTACATAGGAACCAGAGTAGCCTATTGCACCGCCCGCACCCCCCTCCCCCCCATACACCCCCAAGACTGTTCTGCCATTTAGTTAGATCATGACTGATCTGTACCTCAGCTCCGTTTACCCACCTTTGTTCCATATCCCTAGATACCCTTATCTAACAAAAATCTCGGTCTAAAGATTTCAGCTGACCATGCGTCCACAGCCATTTTGGGGAGAGTTCCAGATTTCCACTGCCCTACGTGTGAAGAAGTGCTTCCTTGATTTCACTCCTAAATGGCCTTGGTCTAATTTTAAGATTGTGCTCTCTTGTTCTGGATTCTCCTACCAGAGAAAATAGTTTCCCTGTATCTAACCTGTTCGATCCAAAGTGGATGACCTCACACTTCACCACATTGAACTCCATCTGCTTTAGTTTTGTCCATTCACGTAGTCTGTCTATCTCCCATGCACATAACTTACTGTGCCTCCTAACTTAGTGTCATCTGCAAACTTGGATATAAAACTCTTTATCCCTTCATCCAAGTCATTAATATATATGGTGAAAAGCTGAGGCCCTATTTTGATTATGGATGAAAGGTTAATGTTTGAGAATTCAGACACTGGCTCTTCGCCTCTGGAACCTGAGTTCAAATCTTAACATCATCTAGCTACTTCTGAAACTAATGTAGTGCCCTACCTCAACTATCCTTTTTGCCATCCCATTCTAGCTGTTAATTACCATGGTGTCTGCATAACAGTCGATGGCTTGGAAGCAATTAATTGCATGAGGAGCACTTTGAGTTGTTTCCGATATAAAGCATTATAAAAAATACAAGCTTTCTTTCTTTTCTTCCTTCCTCTCATTCTCATTTCCTTTCCTCTCTGAGATCTTCAACTGTCACCACCCAACTCTGGTTTGTGCCCTGTCCACAGCACTGAGACTGCCCAGATTGAAGCCACCAATGACATCTCTTCAATCTTGCTACATTATTCTCCTTGACATCTTGTAGTGTTCGACATAGTCGAACATCCCATCCTCCTCCACTATCTTTCCTCTGTGGTATACCTCCATGGCACCTCTCTTGCTTGATTCCAGTCCTACCTGTTTTAATGTAGCCAGCATATCTCCTGCAATTACTTCTCCTAACCCCTCAAAGCGGTAACTTGGAGTGCTCCGAGATTCCATCCTGTGTCTCATTTGTGTGCTGTCCCATCATCCACAGGCATGCGAGTCAGCTTCCATACTGTCAACATTCAGCTCTATCTTTCTACCACCACAGTGCTGTCCAACTCCTTGTCTGACATAGATTTGTAGATACGCAAGAACTTTCCCCAACTCAGTATCGACAGGACCTAAGTCATCTTATTTGGCTCAGTGTCCTGTATCACCCTGCCATATCTTATCCATCACCAAAATCACCTATTACCACCTCTGCAACATTACTCACCTTCATCCTTGCCTGATACTCATTGCTTCTACAACTCTCATCTGTGCGTTCATTGTCTTCAGCTCGACTTTACCTATGCTCTTCTCGCCGGCCTTCCAAGTACGCTGCCAACTCTGCTGCCTGCATTTTATTCTGCACTAAGTCCTATTACTCCCAATCTCTAAAGCCTCCTAGTACCCAACGCATTTAACTCCAAATCCTCACCAGTGCTTACAAATGATCTCACCCAGTCCTATCTCTGCAACCTCCTCCAGCCGTATGTGCCAATGTGTGCCCTCAATTCCTCTAACAGTGGCTTCCTTTGTACCCTGTTCTCTTGGATTCATCTTCAATGACAGTCTTCAGGTGCTTGGCACTACCTCCTGGAATACTGGGGGAGAAATTCAGTATCGCCCCATTTGGGGCGCAATTATCGGCCGGGCGCAAAGATTAGCGCCTGGCGCTAATTATCGCCTCCGACTGCAAACTTGACTTTTATCGCCCCTGGAGGTGATTGGAGCGCTAAATCAGGTGCTTCACAACTGTCTTAAGGCGCAAAGGCCAAGGAGCGAGGCGCTACCTCAGAGCGCTGGCGAAGCTCATGTGATGTCAGTCAGCAATGGAACACAGACACAATGGCGCCGGCCAGTTCTTAAAGGGGAGGGTTGATCTTGCTCTCCATCCACATCCTGCTCATTGCAGCCTTGAATCTCGGCCTGGAGAGACCTGCACATCAAATCTGCTTGAAAGAACAATGGAGAGACCCAGGGAAAGAGCTCAGAGTGCAGCCCCCACAGTCTCTTCTAAATCGATACAAGGAAGGGCAAATCAAAATGAAACTGCAAAGTGCTGCTCAGTACCCAAAACTCCTTCACACAGCGTTGAATCTCTCCAGAAGTCTCTCTCTCTCAGAATGCGTGGTGCAAAAATGTCACCAACAATAAAAGGCAGGAAGCGGTCACCTTTAAATAGCGCTCCCCCAGTCCCTTCCTGACTGCAAAACGCTCCCCTCAACCTGTCGTTGCTAGCGGCAGGCGGTAAGGCAGGGGGCGCCACTCAATATCCGGTCCGGGGCGTTGCGCACTTGACTGACGTCACAATCTGCCGGCGCAGGAGATCGTGGCGGTAGTGTTTAGCGCCGCCGCAAAATGTCTAGTTAATTTCGTGAGCGGCGCAAACATCGCCACGCATGGGCGCTAGTTGCTTTGCGCCCCATTAGCGCCCTCTTAAGGCGCTAATGGGAGGCGCAAACCAACTGAATTTTTCCACCACTGTTCCTTAACCCCTCCATCTTGCTACCTTAATCCCCAACTTCAAAAGTCTCTTGAGTGCCTACTTGTTGCAGTCACCTCTCTCAACTCTTCTCCTACAACTGCTTAATGTTTGATTTTGTCTCTGTGAAGTGCTGTGGGATGTTTTACTAAATCGAATTGAATATATTTAAGGTGAAGATAGACAGATATTTGAACGATAAGGGAGTTAAGGGTTATGGGGAGCGGACAGGGAAGTGGAGTTGAGGCCAAGATCAGATCAGCCATGATCTTATTGAATGGCGGAGCAGGCTCGAGGGGCCAAATGACCTACTCCTGCTCCTACGTCTTATGTTCTTATGAAGGTGTATATAAATGTAAATTCTTGTTAGTATCTAACCCGTGCTATATCCAGTCTGAGTGCGCTTGATGCTGATACTGGGTTCCTGAAATCGAAAGTGTTCCGTATCCCAGCGCTAACATCTCTGACCTTAATGAATATAAATGCAAAAATAGGAACCTTAGTGTGAAATCCGTGGATATTACGTTACAGTATATACACGTAGAATGTGTGTATAATATATAGTTTCATTTAATGATTGTTAGGAATGGAGGTTTCACATAATTAGAATCTGGGTTTGAAAGTAAAGGAATTATTGGGTCAGTTTAACTGGCTCCTTTCCTAGTTACCAGTCCTGATCTGGCATGTCTTAGCAGATAAACCGAGAAAAAAAGTAATGACCCACAATTCCTGACCTGTACTCCCAAGATGCAGTTCCATTTCCCAAGACAGCTGATGGGAGGCCCCCTTTTTCAGAAGAATGGCTTGCATGATTTGCACTGTTGTTCAGGGATTATATACCATTTCACCGTATTACTACAAGGTGTTAAATGATCTGACGGCATTGTTGTGAAGAACTGACAAGACAGGAGTTCTGCTGGTACATCATAATATGTAAGCACTGGCACCAAACAATTGCTGCTTTTCTGCTTTTTACAGGTTTGTTGAATTCAGCCCCACTCCTCATGCCTGGGCGACACTTTCTGAATGCAAGCCTACTGGCAGCCAGCGCTGGAGCAATAGTTCCATATATGATTGACCCGAGCTATACAACTGGTATCGCCTGTTTGGGTTCAGTGTCTGCTCTTTCTACGGTTATGGTACGTAACAGAAAACAGTAAGAAGCTGAAAATAATCATTTGCAGACTCTGTGGTAACTTGGAGAGTTACAGTTGTCCTCTGTTCGGCCCATAATAGAAACATGCTTATTTGGAGTGATAGGTGCTCATTGTGATTTAAGAATGTGACTTATTATAGTGAATGACATTCTTTTTAAAGAATAAAATGTGGGCAAATTTTCCGCTTCCTGTGGCCGGGATTATAAACATCAGAGGAATGGAGAGCTCGGGAGGGATTGTAGGACTGGAGGAGGTTATACGAACAGATATGGGGCAAGTCCACGGAGAGAATTAAATATGAGGATAAGAATTTTAAATTTGAGACTCATATAGTTCAGTGACGGGCAAGCAGGACTTGGTGCAAAATAGGATACAAGCACTTGGAGTTTTGGAAATCCCAAATCACATAGCTGAAACGGGCAGAAAAAGCCAATAAAACGTGTAAAATATTTTTTTAATGTTTGTGCTGGAGTCCTGTGGGCCTTTTAAGCTGTGGCAGAAATGCTGTAGCAAACTCCCCCTGCTGTGGCTGGCAACCCAGCTACACCGGGATTGGTGCAGAAAGTGACCAATATCTTTCAAATAACCTGGCCCCAGGATTTCCGATGATCCTCGACGTTGGGTGGGCAGAAGTTCCACTCCATCCTGGATCTTGACTGAACTATTACATTGACATAAATAATGTTAGTTCGTAGATTAATTTTGTGTTTCACATGAACAGTATTGTTTGGTATGTGATGTCAATCCAAGCATTTAAAATGAAAAACTGTGTAGGTCATACTGTGTCGGTGCTCAATTTTAGATTTCTTTTCATGATTGTATTTTTTTTAAATTTAACTTGGCAGTAAAATGATTGCACTTCCAAGATATGTAGGGACTGGAGTTTCTTAAACATTCAAAAGAAAGTCTTCTCTAACCAAAAGATTTTTTTTTTTTTTAGTGTTTTTGTTTACCTCTCATAAAATTATGCTACTTTCCAGAGTTATTCTGAACATAAGAACATAAGACGTAGGAGCAGGAGTAGGTCATTTGGCCCCTCGAGCCTGCTCCGCCATTCAATAAGATCATGGCTGATCTGATCTTGGCCTCAACTCCACTTCCCTGCCCGCTCCCCATAACCCTTCACTCCCTTACCATTCAAAAACCTGTCTATCTCCACCTTAAATATATTCAATGACCCAGCCTCCACAGCTCTCTGGGGAAGAGAATTCCAAAGATTCACGACCCTCTGAGAGAAGAAATTCCTCCTCATTTCCGATTTAAAAGGGTGCCCCCTTATTCTGAAATTATGCTCCCTAGTTCTAGATTCCCTCACGAGGGGAAACATCCTCTCTGCATCTACCCTGTCAAGCCCCTTCAGAATCCTATATGTTTCAATAACCCTTGAATTGTGTAGTTAAGGGTAGTTTTTTTGTGTTTTGTAACAGTTAATTTGCACTCGCCCTGTCTGTTTCTCCTTCAGGGTGTGACATTGACAGCTGCTATTGGTGGTGCTGACATGCCTGTGGTCATCACCGTGTTGAACAGCTACTCCGGCTGGGCCCTGTGCGCAGAAGGGTTTCTGCTGAACAACAACCTACTAACTATTGTTGGTGCCCTGATTGGCTCTTCTGGCGCCATCCTCTCCTACATCATGTGTGTGGTAAGGAATGCATTTTAATTTTTTTCTGCATACGTTGCTTTCTCAAAGGGTAAAGTAAATGGACTAGCTTGTGGAGTGCATTTAAATGCCAACATCGTGCCGATAGTATCACATCAATTTTCTTTAAATTTCTAATAAGAACATAAGAAATATGAGCAGGAGAACATGAGGCCCTCCAGCCTGCTCCGCCGTTCAATAAGATCATGGCTGAACTTCTACGTCAACTCCACTTTCCCGTCCTATCCCCATATCCCTTGATCCCCTTAGTGCCCAAGAATCTATCAACAACAACAACTTGTATTTATATAGCTCCTTTAACGCAGTAAAACATCTCAAGGTGCTTCACAGGAGTGTTATAAAACAAAATTTGACACCGAGCCACATAAGGAGATAGCTTGGTCAAAGAGTTAGGTTTCAAGGAGCGTCTTGAAGGAGGAAAGAGAGGAAGAGATGTGGCGAGGTTTAGGCAGGGAGTTCCAGAGCTTGGGGCCTTGGCAGCTGATGGCACGACCACCAATGGTGGAGCGATTCAAATCGGGGATGCTCAAGAGGCCAGAATTAAAGGAGTGCAGATATCTTGGAGGGTTGTGGGGCTGGAGGAAATTACAGAGATAGGGAGAGGCGAGGCCATGGAGGGATTTGAAAACAAGGAGCAGAATTTTTAAATCAGGGCTTTACTTAACCGGGAGCCAATATAGGTCAGCGAGCACAGGGGTGATGGGTGAACGAGACTTGGTGCGAGTTAGGACACGGGCAGCCAAGTTTTGGATGACCTCAAGTTTACAGAGGGTAGAACGTGGGAGGCCAGCCAGGAGTGCGTTGGAATAGTCAAGTCTAGAGCTAACAAAGGCATGGATGAGGGTTTCAGCAGTAGATGAGCTGAGGCAGGGGCGGAGTCGGGCGATGTTACGGAGGTGGAAATAGGCAGTCTTCGTGATGGTGCGGATATGTGATCGGAAGCTCATCTCGGGTCAAATATGACACCAAGGTTGTGAATAGTCTGGTTCAGCCTCAGACAGTTGCTAGGGAGAGAGATGGAGTTAGTGGCTAAGGAACGAAGTTTGTGGCAGGAACAAAGACAATGCCTTCGGTCTTCCCAATATTTAGTTGGAGGAAATTTTTGCTCATCTAGTACTGGATGTCGGACAACCAGTCTGACAATTTAGAGACAGTGGAGGGGTCTCAGTCTTGAATATACTCAACGACTGAGCATCCACTGAGGTAGAGAATTCCAAAGATTCACAACCCTCTGAGTGAAGAAATTTCTCCTCATCTCAGTCTTAAATGGCTGGCTCCTTAACCTGAGAATATGCCTAGACTCTCAGGCCAGGAGAAATAACCTCTCAACATCTACCCTGTCAAGCCCTCTAAGAACTTTATACATTTCAATGAGATCACCGCTCATTCTTCTAAACTCCAGAGAGTATAGGCCTATTTTACTCAATCTCTCCTCATAAGACAGCCCTCTCATCCCAGGACTCAATCTAGTGAACCTTTGTTGCACAGCCTCTAAGGCAAGTGTATCCTTCCTTATACCTTAATGGAAAGGTAACGCCCCAATTCTTGGTGGGTAAATGCACCCATACTGTGGTACTCGCTGATACAGGTCCCAGGTGCAATCCATAATCTGTGCTGTTAACTTCTCTCAGCCATGATGTCAACGATGACACTGCTGTTGCCTTTACCTTTAGCTTTGGAGGAGGGGAAATAGCCTGTATTTATTGTGGGAAAGTGTGTGTATCTAATGAAATGACCAGGATTGGGAGCAAAGCTCCAATAGTTAGAATAGCTGGCTGAACACCATCCAGGTTCATCGAAGTAGCGGACTATCAGAAGCCATCACGCTCTGTGGAACCATACACCCGGGATGAGTATCTGCAAAGAAAATTTGAGGGAAAAAATTCTCATGGAAGAAGAATTATAGGAATGAAGAGACTGAGTTGCTCAGGTGAGAGATCAGTACCAGAGCAGCATCACAAGAGTTGCCAGATTTTATACCAAGAAAACAACACTTTATTTGTCCAAAATGGCAGCAAGGAGTACCGTGAGACAGAGTTTCACACAATGCTTCTCTTGCAGGTGGAGTTCACTCTATCCCAGAGAGTGTCATCACATAGACTCTATCCTTTATGTGCATAAATGCAAATACAGAGTTGATCATCATTATAAACCAAGGTTGTTGCAGAATGCATTAGGGCGTGGGGAATTTTTCACTTCCTCTCTGACACACCAGTAGAATGTTCACCATTTTTTAGGGTTCACATCCACTGATGTCATGAAAGTCTCCCTTTACTGCCTGCTTTAAGCACCATAAGTGAAAGGAGTTCATGGTGTCAGCCTTGGCTTGATCCTTTCACTCTCATCCCATTCCAGAGACTTGAGCACATAATGTAGACTGACACTTTAGTGCAGTACTGAGGGGGTGCTGCATCGTCTGAAGTACCGTCTTTCGGATGAGAAGTTAAGCCAAGGTCATAGAGTCATAACGGCACAGAAGGAGGCCATTTGGCCCATCGAGTCCGTGCCGGCTCTCTGTAGAGCAATCCAGTCAGTCCCATTCCCCCGTTCTATCCCCGTAGCCCTGCAGGTTTATTTTCCTCAAGTGCCTATCCAGTCTCCCCTTGAAAACATTGAGTGTGTCCGCTTCCACCACTTCCGTCGGCAGCGAGTTCCTCACCACTCGCTGCGTAAACAAGTTTTTCCCCACATCCCCCCTGAATCTCTTGCCCAAAACCTTAAATCTGTGTCCCCTAGTCCTTGTACCATCAACTAATGGGAACAGCCTTTCCCCGTCTAGCCTATCCAAACCCGTCATAATTTTGTACACCTCTATCAAATCACCCCTCAACCTCCTTTGCTCTAATGAAAACAAATCCAGCTTCTCCAACCTGTCCTTGTAGCTAAGATCCCCCATCTCCGGGACCATTCTGGTAAATCTCCTCTGCACCCTCTCAAGGGCATTCGCATCCTTCCTAAAGTGTGGTGACAAGAACTGGACGCAATACTCCAGTTGTGGCCTAACCAGCGCTTTATAAAGGTTCAGCATAGCTTCTCTACTTTTGTACTCAATACCTCTATTTATGAAACCCAAGATCCCATATGCTTTGCTAGCCACTCTCTGAATATGTCCTGCCACCTTCAGGGACCTATGTACATTAACTCCCAGGTCCCTCTCTCGCTGCACACTCTTTAAAACTGTGCCATTAAGTGTATATTGCCTCTCCCTGTTCCTTCTGCCAAAATGCATCACCTCACACTTCTCTGTATTAAATTCCATCTGCCACTTGTCTGCCCATTCTACTAGCCTTTCTATGTCCTGTTGCAGTCGATTGGTATCATCCTCACTGTTTGCCACATCCCCAAGTTTGGTGTCATCGGCAAATTTAGAAATTCTACTTTGTATTCCAATATCCAGGTCATTTATATATATCAAAAAAAGCAGTGGCCCCAGCACTGACCCTTGGGGAACACCACTGTCTACCATCCTCCAGTCTGAAAAACAACCATTTACCACAACTCGCTGTTTTCTGTCCTTAAGCCAATTCCTTATCCAAGCTGCCAATGACCCACCAATTCCATGAGCCTCAATTTTGTTAACCAGCCTTCTATGTGGTACTTTGTCAAACGCCTTCCTAAAATCTATGTAGACAACATCTATTGCATTCCCTTCATCGATCCTCCCTGTTACTTCATCAAAAAATTCAATTAGATTAGTCAAACACGATCTGCCTTTTACAAATCCGTGTTGGCTCTCCTTAATTAGCTTAAACCTCTCCAAGTGCCCATTAATTTTTTCCTTGATTATTGTTTCTAAAACTTTACCCATCACTGGTGTTAAACTGACTGACCTGTAGTTATTAGGATTGTCCTTCTTGAACAATGTTGAAACATTTGCCACTTTCCAATCCTCAGGCACCTCCCCTGCATCTAGGGAAGATTGGAAAATTATGGCAAGCCCTTTTGCTATCTCTTCCCCCAATTCCCTTAGCAACCTGGGATGCAAGCCATCTGGACCAGGCGACTTGTCCACTCTAAGCATACCCAGCCTTTCTAGTACATCCTGTCTATCAATTTTCACCCCTTCCGTTGCTTCTACCTTTTCCACTTCTACCGATATTTTGTCAGCATCCACCTCCTTAGTAAACACCGATACAAAGTACTCATTGAGTATTCTAGCCTTGCCCTGCGCCTCTAGCATATATCACCTTCTTTGTCGCTTATAGGCCCCACCCCGCCTCTTACTACCCGCTTACTGTTTACATGCCGGTCGAAGATTTTTGGGTTCCCTTTTATGTTAACTGCCATTCTACTCTCATATTCTCTCTTTGCCAATCTTATTTTCATCTTCACTTCCCCTCTCAACTTATTGTATTTGGTCTGGTTCTCCCTTGAAGAATTCACCTGACATGCATCATACACCCTCTTTTTTTGTTTCATCATCTTCTCTATCTCCCTCGTCATCCAAGAAGCCCTTGCTTTGGTTCCCTTACCCTTCCCTCTTGTTGGAATGTACCTAGCCTGTACTTGGAACATCTCCTCCTTAAAGATCACCCATTGTTCCGTTACAGTTTTTCCTGTCAGTCTTTGGTTCCATTTTACCCTGGCTAGATCCTTTCGCATCCCATTGAAGTTAGCCCTATTCCAGTTTAGAAGTTCCACTCTAGATTGTTCCTTGCTCCTCTCCATTGCTAATCTAAATCTTATGATACGATGATCACTCGTACCCAAGTGTTCTCCCACAGACACTTGGTCGACCTGGCCCACCTCATTCCCCAGCACCAGATCCAGCAAATCTTCCTTCCTAGTTGGGCCATGAAGGTCCCGTCTGCCTTCTCAGGTGGACATAAAAGATCCCGTGTCACTATTCGAAGAAGAGCAGGGAAGTTCTGTCAGTGCTCTGCTAATATTTATCTCTCATCCAAAATGACTAAAACAGATTATCTGATTATTAATCTATTTTCTGCTAGTGGGACCTTGCTGTGTACAAATTGGCTGCTGTGTTTCCCTACATTACAACAGTGACTACACTGCAAGCGTACTTCATTGACTGTGCAGCACTTTGAGGTGGTGAAAGGCGCTATATAAATTCAAGTTCTCCCTTCTTTCTTTCAATCAAAATATTAAAGGGGCTGAGTTCACAGTTTAATTTGGTACTAGTTTAGAGGCTCACTGCTGGTGTAGCTCATTCTGGCCACCACATATCTTCACTGTATTTTCTGGCTGTTTTAATGTTAACGTGACTGACCTGTGTGTTTCAAGCATTTTCTGGCTTTATAGCCAATTTCCAGCAATAATTGTCTGGGAATTTCTTCGAGCTGCTCCCACTCCGCGGCCATAACTTCGTCAGAGGTGCAGTGGGAACCTCATTTGCGCATTTATACAGGGTTTTCGCTGCACTTCCGGCAACATTACATCGGTGGAGCGGGAGCAACTAGGAACAGGAGTAGGCCATTCAGCACCTCAAGCGTGTTGCGCCATTCAATAAAATCATGGCTGATCTCTACCCTAACTCCATCTACCTGCCTTGGTTCTGTAACCCTTAATACCCTTGCTTAACAAAAATCTACCAATCTCAGTTTTAACATTTTCAATTGACCTAGCATCAGCAGCTTTTTGGAGGGAGAGAGTTCCATATTTCCACTACCCTTTGTGTGAAAAAGTGCTTCCTGACATCACGCCTGAACAGCCTAGCTCTAATTTTAAGGTTATGCCCCCTTGATCTGTACTCTCCCACCAGAGGAAATAGTTTCTCTCTATCTACCCTATCAGCTCATTTAATCATCTTAACCCCCCAAGGCAATGCCCAGCCATAGATTTCCTTTGTTATAGCAGCCAATTTAAAGCGGTTTGGGGTTAAAAAGTTATTTCTGTGGAAATTCATTCTTGTATCTGTATATAGTCACAGTAATGGAGGTAGAAATGGGAGGGATGGTGGCCTCAATCAGACAACCACCAAGGAATGGTTAGTGTAAAAGATTGAAATTATGCAGATTGAGCTCCTTTTACGTTTTGCATGATGGAGAGAGGGACCTTTGAGTCTAGCACACAGCAAAGCTGCCCTGGGAGCAATGTTCCCTATAAGCTGTGTGGCTGTGCAGCTCTCTGCTGATGCCGCACAGCCTGGGACTGGCTTTTGCAATGTTAAAGTTCGCGCATGCGCAAACCTGTGAATGGGCCGCGTAGCCCCTTAAAGGGACCACGCACCCAAAAAAGAGTTACGGGAAACATTGCCTGGGAGTCCTCTATTCTAGCACTGAGTGCAAAACTTTGGAAAAATGTTCCAATCCCCAGCACTGACATCCCTCCTTTTGATAGTTACAAACCCTTCTCACCTCCCCCAAATAAAGGATTGAGACAGATGCTGTGCAGTAGAGTGGCAGGTTATGGGTTTTTGAATTCCAATCCCCTTGAGATAAAGATCGACATTCCATTAACCTTTTTAATTCGTTTTTCTATATGTGCGCTAGCTTTTAGTGATTTATTTAAGGATGATTGATAAATTATGGCCTAAAGCCTCTGCTTTCTCCTCTCTGCCTTTGTTTCAACAGCCTTCAGACTTTGATGAATTCCCCAGTTTGAGTTCTGTTAATTTTTTTCAGAACCAATTCCCTTTCTACAGTTAGCCCTATCAATTGTTCCATTTATATACCGACTTTCACATCCTCAGGACCTCCCTTCATAGTCAGTGAATTACTTTTTGAAGTGTAATCACTGTTGATATGTAGTTGTTATGTTCTCACCTCCACCATCATTTGTAAAAACCAATGCAAAATGTTTATTTAATATCTACACCATGCCATCATCATCCACAATCCACCTTTCCTCATCCTTGAATGGTTCTACCCTCACTTTAACTATTCTTTTACTTTTTATCTGGAAATATCACTGTTTCCCTTTACATTATCTGCTAGTCATTATCATATTCCACTTTAGCCGTTCTGTGAAGGAATAAGCCATATTCAGAAAAATATACCATTCTATTAAATAATTCTGGCCTTATTGTAACATGACAAACCGGGCTTGAAAATCTAAAAACCTAACAATGGAGAAGCTGTGAACAGCATACAGGCTATTGAGATAAGATAAGTTGTTGACACTGAATCAATAACCTTATTGAAACAGGAGGTTGGAGGTTCCTGAACGTCTGCAGCATTGGAAAAAACACAGTGGTACACCCAGTTAAGGTGTTTTAAAGTACACGTCGTAAAAAGACACAAACAGAAGACCTTGGTAAAAATGACATCAAATAGATGCACCAGCCATCACATTGTTTTTATGATAAGCTTCGAACACCTAAAGGTAGAGACACGATTCTTAATGCTACCAGCTGAACGGACTGTAAGAATAGCAGAAGTCAGCAGAAAAATGACTAGAGATAATTAGCTTACATCAGCAGAAAACTTCAAAGGAAATACCACTGCAAAAGGGTATAAAAATTGAACTTTCAAATGGGATGATAGATTCGCTGTAAAGGGGCAAAGCGATTCTCGGCTTCAGAGCTAGCTCTGTAAGTCTTTAACTCTTTGTATCTTGGGGATCAAGGTATTGTATTTGATTTTGGTGGATATCCTGGAATAAACTAAGAACTGTAAAACTAGCGAAGTTAAGATTTGAGAATAAGGATCTCTGATAATAGAATTGTAAGATTTCTGTTTTTGGAACTGTTAATGTTGCGATTGAATCACCAACTGTAATTACATGTTGGTTCTTTAATAAATCTATATATTTTTAGAATTGTCTCACATAATACTTCTGTATCAAACTCGCGAACTCAATCTCTGTACGCTCTTTGGTGAGGAGTTGCAGAATTCTGAGGGAGTTTTCCGGACCCTCATAATATCCAGAACGTTACAGTCTAGCTAAACTTATTAAAAGTGCTATCTGGAGGACGGTAACATCTTCAGGTTGTTCCTTTCCTTTAGGGAGAGATAGTCTGGACCTTTAGACCCAATTAAGCGTCATTAGGATTCGGCTACCTCAAACTTTAGTTGAAAGTGAACGTCTGGGGAATACGCCTGATCCGGGTTAGTCCTAAAGGGACTAGGACTAGTAATTATCCCTTCAGTTCTAACTTCCCTTTCGCCTCTATTATTCTACTTTCTATATTCTTTAGTCTTGTTAGCCTTAACTTTATCATATGCCTCCATTTTAAGTTTCAGTTTAGTTTTAATCTCTCTTTATCCATGGAACTCTGTCTCCTTTTTCATCTAATAGGAATATGTTTCATTTTCTATTCATCTTATATTTGAAGATTTCCCACTGCTGAGCTGTTGACCCTTTTGCTAACTTTTCTACCTAGTAATTTTGGGTCGGATCCCTTTGCCTTTGAACTTTGCCTTTTTCCAGTCCAGCACCCTAATCATTGACTCTTTGTTATCCTTTTCTATTCTTACATTGAACCTAGCTATGTTGTGGTCACTATTTCCCAATTGTTCTCCTGTTGTCACAGCAGTTATTTTCCCCACTTCATTCCCCAGAACTAAGTCAAGCAATGCTTCTTTCTTTTTGGGACTGGAAACGTACTGTTCTCGGCATTAGTTTTGGCTGCAGTCTAAAAAACATCCCCTACTTTGACCACTTTTGTTACCTTTATGCCAATCTATCTTCACAGTGATAAAATTACCCAGTGTAACTGTCCTGTTATACTTGCATATCTCTGAACTGTCTGCAGATCTCCCCCAATGTCTCACCCCCACTTATGGACACCAAGAATTACATTATTTCCCTTCCTATTTACTCTAGCCATATGAATCCTCTCTTAACACAACTTCCTATCTTTGCACTCAAACCCTGTGATAGAATTCTTCACTAATACTGCTGCCCCACTTCCCTTTGTATGCTGCCCTATGTCTTCTGAAAATGTTGCAACCAGGAATATTAAGTTCCCAGTCCTGTCCATCTCCGTTACAACTACTCTTATCACATCTAATGCTTATAACTTTCCAGTTGTGTTTGAATGCTTTGTGCATTCACATACCTACTACTCAATCCTGCTTATTATTCTGAAAAAACATTGGGCCAGAAATTCGGCTCTCCACGGGTGAGTACGCGCTGTGTACTCACCCATAAGGCCATCTGAAGTGCCGGTTTCCTGCATGCACTGTGCATGCGCGGGAAACCGGAACTTCCGTTCCCCTGAAGGGAGGGGTTCAGAAGTCGAACGCGTGCGCGGGAGAGGCTGCGTGCACGCAGCGAACTTTGATTTTTTTTTCAGGTTTCTCCGGGAAGGTAAGTATGAAGAAGCTGCGCTTTTAAAAAGGAGGCGCAAGGCCTGTTTTTAACAAGGTAAGTGGTGAATTAATTACAATTTAAAAAATTTTTCAACAGGTTTATCTTTTTTAGATACTTTAAAGAAAGGTAAGTTTATTTTTAGCACCGTTACAAAGTATAATTAATTTTTTCAAAAATTTAAATTTTTGTTTAAAGTAGGTCTTCCTGTCAAATCTATGAATGAAAATGCCCTGCTAGGATTGGCTCTCCATGGCCCACGTGATCCCAGGGGACGCTTCGAACTAACTGCGCCCCTGGGATACACAAGCACTGCGCGCCGGCAGCTGGAGGAGGCCCAGGACTCGAAGTCCTCGTGGGCCCAAAGCACAACTGCAGGCGTGGTAGGCAAGTACACGCGCGATGCTTGCACCCGCAGGAAGCCGGAAAGCTGAATTTCTGGCCCAATACCCTTACTCTTTTTCCTCGCTTTCTCGTTTAATTTTTTTAATGTCCATTGCCCCTTCTACAACAGTGCTTTTATTTCTCACTACCTTATAGCCTCTTTCTTGTCCTTTATCCTCTGATAGTATTTTTCTTAATATTCTGCTTCTATTCCAATAGCTTTACTATGACTGGCTCCCCCTCTCTGGTCTCAAACATAGAATTTCCCCAGCCCCTGCCTGTTACAGATCAGGGCTAGAAATCACGATATCACAAACTAGCCTACTTCCTGTAACACAGTTTAAATCTTTTTAAAAAGAAAAGGATACTAATGATTTTCTGGATTTTGGAGCATGAGAGATCTGCATGTTCAGAGGCTCCAGAGAACTAACCATTGTACCTTTTTATTAAATTGTCTGGCCATCTTCTCAGAAACGTGCATTATTTTAGAATTTAAATGCCAACCTTTGCATATCTGTGTGCAATCTTAACCGAGAAGAGTGTTTCTGCAAGATGATCTGATTCAAAATCCTGAAATTGGGACATTTTATTGCTTCCACCTCCTTTTGTGTTTTATTAATTTAAAAAGATGTTACTTTCCCCATTCAAAAATGAATCTGGAAAAATTATATTTTTCTGACCAGTTTTAGACAAATTATTGCTGAATATGTACATTATGTTGCAGTTATGCAAAATTGCCACAGGGAGGCATGCTACTGTTGCTGCACTGTGGCACATTTATTTACAGGCAGCTTTTCCTCTTTTTAAAGTTTCTGTTATCTCAACTATTTTGTTCTCCACAAAATCCTCGTGAAAGAAAAACTCGCCTTTCACGACCACCGGACATCGCAAAGCGCTTTACAGCCAATGAAGTACTTTTGGAGTGGAGTCACTGTGGTAATGTGGGAAATGTGGCAGCCAATTTGCGCACAGCAAGCTCCCACAAACAGCAATGTGATAATGACCAGATAATCTGTTTTGTTAATCGAGGGATAAATATTGGCCAGGACACCGGGGATAACTGCCCTGCTCTTCTTCGAAGTAGTGCCATGGGATCTTTTATATTCACCTGAGAGCAGCAGACAGGACCTTGGTTTAACATCTCATCTGAAAGACGTCACCTCCGACAGTGCAGCACTCCCTCGGAGTGTCAGTCTAGATTTATGTGCTCAAGTCCCTGGCAGTGGGACTTGAACCCACAATCCTTCGGACTACAGAAGTGAGTGTGCTACCCACTGAGTCACAACTGACTCAGTAAATTCTTGTGCGGGAAAGAAAGTACAAAACAGGAAATAAAACAAAAGTAACACAATTTATTAAATTAAAGTCTTTTATTTGTAGGCCATGAACCGCTCTCTAGTCAATGTGATCGTCGGTGGTTATGGTACCTCATCTACTGGCATTGGTAAACCCATGGAAATCACTGGCACTCACACTGAAGTCAATGTGGACCAAACGGTTGAGATGATCAAAGAGGCCAGTGATATCATCATCACTCCAGGTCAGTGTTTAGATGAGAAGTAAACTTATTTTTCTCAAAATGTTTTAGTTGATCTCTAAAAGGAAACTTGGGATTTAGTGTTGGCTTGTGAGGTTTGCAATTCCTGCGGTCAATGACCATGCTGTTGGGTGACCTTTTATGGCTGTCATTCTTGCTTTGTGTAGAAATACCATGTGAAACTGTACATGAGGCCTTTCCAAATGTCACTTAATTTATTTTGGATAAAGTTGCACATGACGTTAACCATGTTGGGTTTGGCCCACTTCCTTTGTTTTTAGTCTGAATTCCTTCAAAAGGCATTTATGGACAAAGGTTTTTATTGAATATTTATTTTTTCAAAAACCCATAGTTACTGGAATTTAGTGCACATATATTCGCTGGGAACTTCCATTGGGGTTCTCCAAGTCAGGCCGCCACAACTTCAGCGGAAACTCCATTTACCCATGTCTCCGGGGTCATAAGAACATAAGAAATAGGAGCAGGAGTTGGTCATTTGGCCCTTCGAGTCTACTCCGCCATTCAATAAGATCATGGCTGATCTTCTACCTCATCTCCACTTTCCTGCACTATCCCCATATCCCTTGATTCGCTTAATATTCAAAAATCTATCGATCTCTGTCTTGAATATACTCAACAACTGAGCCTTCACAGCCCTCTGGGGTAGAGAATTCCAAAGATTCACCACCCTCTGAGTGAAGAAATTTCTCCTCATCTCAGTCCTAAATGGCCGACCCCTTATTCTGAGACTGTGACCCCTGGTTCTAGACTCCCCAGCCAGGGGAAACATCCTCCCTGCATCTACCCTGTCAAGCCCTGTAAGAATTTTGTATGTTTCAATGAGATCACCTCCCATTCTTCTAAACTCAAGAGAATATAGGCCTAGTCTACTCAATCTCTCCTCATAAGACAATCCCCCCATCCCAGGAACCAGTCTGGTGAACCTTCGTTGCATTCCCTCTATGGCAAGTATATCCTTCCTTAGGTAAGGAGACCAAAACTGTACACAGTACTCCAGGTGTGGTCTCACCAGGGCCCTATATAATTGCAGTAAGACGTCTTTACGCTTGTACTCAAATCCTCTTGTAATAAAGGCCAACATATCATTTGCTTTCCTAATTGCTTGCTGAACCTGTATGTTAATTTTCAGTGATTCGTGTACAAGGACACCCAGGTTTCTCTGAACACCAACATTTCCCAATCTCTCACCATTTAAAAAATACTCTGCTTTTCTATTTTTCCTACCAAAGTGGATAACTTCACATTTCTCCACATTATATTCCATTTGCCATGTTCTTGCTCACTCACTTAGCCTGTCTATATCCTCTTCACAACTTAAATTTCTACCCAGCTTTGTATCATCAGCAAACTTGGATATATTACATTTGGTCCCCTCATCCAAATCATTGATGTAGATTGTGAATAGCTGAGGCCCCTTGCGGTACCCCACTAGTTACAGCCTGTCAATCCGAAAATTACCCACTTATTCCTACTCTCTGTTTTCTGTCCGTTAACCAATCCTCAATCCATGCTAGTATATTACCCCCAATCCCATGAACCCTAATTTTGTTTAATAACTTCTTGTGTGGCACCTTATCGAATGCCTTCTGAAAATCCAAATACACCACATCCACTGGTTCCCCCTTATCTATTCTGCTAGTTACAACCTCAAAAGACTCTAACAGATTTGTTAAACTCGATTTCCCTTTCATAAATCCATGTTGACTCTGCCCAATCCTATTATTATTTTCTAAGTGCCCTGTTACCACGTCCTTAATGGTGATAGATTGGGAAATGCTTATGTACAAAGGGACCTGGGTGTCCTTGTACACCAGTCACTGAAAGCAAACATGCAGGTGCAGCAAGCAGTTAGGAAGGCAAATGGTATGTTGGCCTTCATTGCAAGAGGATTTGAGTACAGTTGTACAGGGCCTTGGTGAGACCACATCTGGAGTACTGTGTGCAGTTTTGGTCTCCTTACCTAAGAAAGGATATACTTGCCATAGAGGGAGTGCAGCGAAGGTTCACCAGACTGATTCCTGGGATGAGGAGAGTTTGGGTCGATTAGGCCTGTATTCACTAGAGTTTAGAAGAATGAGAAGGGATCTCATTGAAACGTTTAAAATTCTGACAGGGCTTGACAGACTGGATGCAGGGAGGATGTTTCCCCTGGCTGGGGGGTCTAGAACGAGAGGTCACAGTCTCAGGATACGGGGTAGGACATTTAGGACTGAGATGAGGAGAAATTTCTTAACTCAGAGGGTGGTGAACCTGTGGAATTCTCTACCACAGAAGGCTATGGAGGCCAAGTTTAGATTTCTAGACACAAAAAGCATCAAGGGGTATGGGGAGAGAGTGGGAATATGGTATTGAGATAGAGGATCAGCCATGATCATATTGAATGGCGGAGCAGGCTCGAAGGGCCGAATGGCCTACACCTGCTCCTATTTTTCTATGTTTCTAATAATAGTTTCTAGCATTTTCCTTGCTACTGATGTCAGGCTAACTGGTCTGTAGTTCCCCGTTTACTCTCTCCCTCCTTTCTTAAATAGTGGGGTTACATTTGCTACCATCCAATCCGCGGGAACCATTCTAGAATCTGGAATTTTGGAAAATGACAACCAATGCATCCACTATCTCTATAGCCACCTCTTTCAAAACCCTAGGATGTAGGCCATCAGGTCCAGGGGATTTATCGGCTTTCAGTCCCATTAATTTCTCCAGTACTATTTTTTTACTAATACTAATTTCTTTCAGTTCCTCATTCTCGCTAGAGCCTTGGTTCTCCACTATTTCCGGGAAATTTTTTGCCTCTTCTTCTGTGAAGACAGACACAAAGTATTTGTTTAATTTCTCTTCCATTTCCTTATTCCCCATTATAATTTCTCCTGTCTCAGCCTGTAAGGGACCCACATTTACTTTCGCAAATTTTTTCCTTTTTACATACATATAGAAGCTTTTACAATCTGTTTTTATGTCTCTCGCTAGTTTACTCTCATATTCTATTTTTCCTTTCTTTATCAATTTCTTGGTCCTCCTTTTGCTGAATTCTAAAATCCTCCCAATCCTCAGTCTTACTACTCTTTTTGGCAACATTATAAGCCTCTTCCTTTGATCTAATACAGTACTATCTTTAACTTCTCTTGTTAGCCACTTTTGGACCACTTTTGCTATGGAGTTTTTGTGCCTTGAAGCAATGTATATTTGTTGTAAATTATGTATTAATTCTTTAAATACTAGCCATTGCTTGTCTACTGTCATATCTTTTAATGTAGCTTCCCAATCTACCTTAGCCAACTCGCCCCTCATACCTACGTAATTTGCTTTGTTCAGATTTAAGACCCTAGTTATGGATTTAATTAAAACACTTTCAAACTCAATATGAAATTCTATCATATTATGGTCACTCATCCCTAAAGGCCCCTTTACTACAAGGTTATTAATTAACCCTTTCTCATTGCATAATACTAGAACTAAAATAGCCTGTTCCCTAGTTGGTTCCTCAACATACTGATCTGGAAAACTATCTTGCATACATTCCATGAATTCATCCTCCACACTATTACTGCAAATTTGGTTTGCCCAGTCTATATGTAGATTGAATTCCCCCATGATTACTGTATTACCCTCTAATTTCCTGATTTCTGCTCTGCTCTACATTACAACTACTGTTTGGGGGCCTATAAACAACTCCCACCAATGTTTTCTGCCCTTTGCTGTTGCTTAGCTCCACCCAACCTGATTCTACTTCTTGATTTTCAGAGCTAAGATCCTTTCTCTGTACTGTCTTTATCCCATCCTTTATTATCAGGGCTACTGGTGATCCTCCAGTGAAGATATGGCGGGCCGCAGGAGAACACCCAAGGAGACTCCCGGTGATTGTGCATGAAAATACAAGGAGTTGGGGTGGGGAGACTAGTAAGCGACTATGCAAACCGTATAAGTATTTGTAAAATCTGTTATTAATCCACGTTTAAGGGGTAGCCAGTAACTTACACTGGAGCATTCCATTCTCTACTGGGAGATCCGACTTTAAATCGCAGTCTCAACTGATGTTTACATTCCAATTGTTCTCCCCGGTGTCCTGGCCAATATTTATTACTCAACCAACATCACTGAAAGATTATCTGGTCATCATCACATTGTTGTTTGTGGGACCTTGCTGTGTACAAATTGGCTGCTGCATTTCCTACGCTACAATAGTGACTGCACTTCAATAAGTACTTAATTAGCTGTATAGCGCTTTGGGACGTGAGAGACGCTATATAAATGCACATCTTTCTTTTTCAATTTCTCCTGGCGGTCTTGTTTTGCTAGTTTTAACCAATTCATCCAGCTTATACAGGGAAAATTGGTTAGGATACCTTTCTTGCATCACTTCAGTTCACTAACTGAGGATTAGGTCTTGTTGATGAGAAGCAATTTTAGATGCACATTGATGCAACACTTGGGAGTCAGGTTGGTGATCTGACAGCAGACCCCGTAATGGGAAGAGGTGTAAGACCACCTTCAGGAGCTCGGCTCGCACTGCTCGGGGTTCATATCGGCTGCAGTGTCACGGACACTCCAAGTTTGGAAAGTTCACCAGTGATTCTAAAATGTTATTTCCAATGCTATTATGATTAACAGAGAGTCAATCGTCTCGCTGGCTCTCCCCAACATGAAAATCTAACCAGCATTTGGAAGACTGTGAGCGGAGTTTTATTTAAACGTACAAGTATATAGGTCTGAACTCCATCATCCTTGGGCTGAAAGCAACATGAGCCAGCAGCGTAGTTTGAATCTGAGACTCATCTGTAGTACACTGGCCCCAAAGCCGTTCTTGGTCAGATATTGATCATCCTGCTATTGTAGCTGGGTGGGTAGGGTTAAAAAATGTGCAGGAGGGTTAACAAAAAATATGCATTAATCCCAAACCTTAATTGCACAAATTCCTTTGTTTACTGGAAATTTGTAAACATTTTTGGAATATTGTTTTCAGTTTTGTAGATCAACAAAGAGACATGTAAGTGAGTGAATAATCATAACTGGATGGTGAAGAGTGCTGATGCACTCACCTATGGGGCCGTAATTTGCGGCCCCTCCGGGTGCGTACGAGTTGCGTACGCGTCCGTAAGGGCCGCACAAGTTCCGGGTTTAGGCATGCGCTGCGCATGCGCGAAAACCCGGAACTTGCGATCTGTCAAGATTGACAGATCCTCCACATCCCTGGGAAAAGGGCATCCGTGGGTGGATAGTTGCTCTATTTGCCCAACTTCTGCCCAGCGAATGCCTGTGAAATTCTTACGCCTGGTAAAAGCACCTGGTAAGGCCTGCTTTTACCAGCGTAAGAGTTTTAAAAAATAGAAAAATAAATGTTTTTCAATAATTAAAAACAATTGAAATTAAATTTTGGTTTTAAATATTTAATTAAATGCCATTTTAATTAATTTTAAATATGTGATTTTTTAAAATTTATTTGAAGTGTAGATGTATTTTTTGGGGTATTCCCATTCATACTTATGGGGTTTCCGTACATATGGAATCCACATAAACATGAGTGAGGATTCCCTTCTGTCATTCATTGGGCCAGCCCACATGATCCCAGGGGCGCTTACGAACTGCCTGCGTCCCTGAGATACGTGGGCCTCTTCCCGTAGGTACCTGGAGAGGCCCAGGACCGTGCGTCTCCGTACCATCGCACCACCAGGTAACGGGCATTTTATTTGCGGATCAGAGGTGTTTCCCTGCGGGAAGCCTCCAACCGCAAATTCAGGGCCATGAAGTTTAAATGATTGGAGAAAATGATGAGCAGCTATATTTTAAATGTAACCAAGTATTCACTGTTTGTATTGGCACACCATTTGAAGTTCAGCTTGGGGTTAGACAATGAGTTGTTGACTATGAAATGTCGAAAGGACCACTTGTAGACTGTGACTCAGACATCTCTACAGATGGCTTATGTTTGGTCTTCATTTCGGTTAAGCAATCTTTCTTGTTGTATTGATGCTTTAACTCATTATATTGTCAACCTTTTTGTGTCATAAGGACATAGTAAGCAAAGGCCATTTGCCCATTAGGGCTTATTGCTTCCACATCACATATAAACCTACTCAGAATCAGAACCATGTTAATACTAATTAAATTTTTAGACCAGTTAAATGACTTTCTGTTATTTAAGATGTTCCACTATTGAACACATAAAGCACTCTCAGTGGAGGACACTCAGGTGTACTAATATGTTGCAACATGAATGTTAGGACTCTGATTTCAAACATGATCAGTTCTGTGTTAGCTGGCCATGGTGGAGAGGGAAGGAGGGAGTTGAGAAAGAGAGGCATGGAGCAGTGGCTTGTTGCTTTCTGCAGAGAGGGAAGGAAAACTACAGGATAACTAATTCTAGGCTTCTCTCATTTGTTCTGGTGACCTCCAACCTAAATGAAAAAGCACCACAACATGGGACCTTTTTCCTTTCTTGCTAATTTTATAAAAAAAATTAAACATTAGTGTAATATGAGTAGAAAGTATTAACCATGTATTTGTCTATGTTTAGTGTGACTTTTGTGGGGGTATCTCCTACTCAAAAATGGGTTCAGGAAAATTAGTATAAAGAACAAAAATCAGCTTTTGCTTTGTTATTTGAGCACCCTGTGCAGAATTACACAGGAGGATATAAATAAAACGTGAACATTGAACTCCAGGTCAGACCTGGTTTTAATTCACTGAATGAGGAACAAGATTTTGAAGCAGCACTGTAGCACTGACAGAAGTATATAGGGCAGAGACATGACGTGAGTGCGGCAGCCATTGTTGGGGATCTCAGTGCGGCAGGAGAGCGCAGCCCAAGAGCACAGAGGGCATAGGAGGTGCAGGAGTCACCAGAATAAACTACTGCAGGCGGTGAATGTGCTGCAAGAGAGTTAGCTACATGGACATGATGGAGGTTCAGTGAATGATGAGGCTCAGACTCAGCAGAGAGGCTGCTTTAGAATAAAGCTACTTTTGCAATGTTAGAGCAATATTTCACACACTTAGACTGATTAGAGGGGCTCACAGCATGCTCCAGAGAAGGTCTACAATACTAGCAGAATGCCTCACCACGGAGTCTGATGGATTGCTGCGGATAGAGGCCTCACCACGGAGTCGGATGAGGAGTAGCTGCAAGTCAGGGAAAACCAAGTGGACAGTGTTTCATTGCAGCCAGGAGATGGGTGTGGGAGGTATTCGTTGCCCTGTTTTCCCGTGAGCTTTGCATTTGGCAACAAGCACTTTCTATTGGATATATATACAGCCGGAAACTGCTAGTTGCTTTGTTGGTTTAGCTTTTCCTAAGAAATGGATATGCTCCATTAGTCTTACTTATGGACAACTGACACTTTCTTTCTGCTCAGAATAGAGTGATGGACTGCAAAATGTATTAAAAGTAATGACTGTACTTTGATTCAGTGCTTGAGTTCATCAAGTATATGTGTTCAATGTGTTTTTCTGGTCTTTTCCCCCTGTGAGTTGTGAACTTCTTTGTATATTTTATGTATATGGCCTTCCCTCAAATGCTCCTCTAGTTGAGGGAGTATGAGCAGTAGATGGCTGTTTAGCCATCATATCTAGCCTCCCAGTCTCCACTCTCTATAAACCAATTTTTGGCTGGTTTTCCTTTCTGCATCCGCTAACAAAATTGCACAAGATAGTGTGTAACTGCAGCTTTATCAAAATTTGGAAATAATTGTTTTGCCTCCATAAGATCTTACGTAATTCTTTGAAAGCCGTAGAGCATCATATCAGACCTCGTGTTTAAGATATTAAGCAAATTTATTAAACCAACAATGAACAAGTGAAAAATCTAACACTATAATACAGTTGTGTATTTACAGTAGAAAGTCTTCTATCTAACTTCTAGAGTGGATAATTGAATGAGTCGCAATATAATACGAAGCTACTCTTTTACAGATAGCTTTTAGCTACGGGAGTTCGCTCGTCTACCTTATCTTTTCCTGTCAAGTTTCCAGCTGGCTCAACAACCTGCTGATAACTCAATAAACAGATCCAGCCACTTCAATACTCTTTCGCTGGTTGTTTTAGCTTGTTGGGACCTTTCATTGCTGGCACTTGGATTCAAAGTAATTGGCCTTCATGCATCTAACCAAACACATCTGTTTTTTCAAAGTTAGCTTGGTTCCTCCTCCCCTGGAGTACACAGTATCAACGTCAGTTTGAAATGACCTGCAAAATAAGCATCGAAAGTAAACTTGGTACAGGGATTTGAACTGCAGTTGTGTTTTTATAAACTACTTATGTAGAGAGACTGAATATAAAGGAACAGCAACTGACTAAACTAGACAAGAAGACGTAAGCCACAGATTTAACTCCGAGCCAGTTTCTGGCGGGTGAGCGGTGGTGGTGAGTTAAGAAACACACCCGCTTCTCTAAAAATGAGGCCCGTGCTATTTTAAGTCCCGGGCCTCATGTAAATCCTGCTGGCCGATGTCCCATTCATTCTGGGCTGGAAGTCGGTGGGAAGCGTTCTGCTTCCTTCTCGCCCCAAAAGCAAAGTAAAATAAAATAATTTTAAAAAGTTACTTTTCGGGGGCCTCTTCTGGCCCTAAACCGCTTTGCCGCTGGGTTGAACTGGCGGGAAATGCGGAGACGCTTCCCACTCAAGATTGCTTGGTAACAATAGCAGTTGGGCCCTGATGATGTCATCGGCACCCGATACGCATGCTAGATGTCCAATGTATATTTCCTCCTTAATGTACAGTGCTTTGAGATACCTTTCCACACATGAGGAGTGCTATATAAATTAATGATGGTGGTCCTTGACTGCTTCCTCTGACTCAAATGGCCCTCCTAGTTTAATATCATCTGCAAATTTAACCCATTCACATTGGATTTCTGTATCTAAATTGGCAATGTGGATTAGGAGCCCTATCACCGATCCCTGGGGCATTCACTCTCACTCCCTTTTCCCTCCCACCACCTTCACCTTGACATTACTTCCCCAATAAGTCCCCACTGCTTCCCTTCCTTCAACCAGTTGCTTATCAACATCTAGGTTTCACCTTGAATTCCAACTGTTTGCAGTTTCGGTAGTAGCTTTTCATAAGGAACTTTATCAAAGGCCTTTTGGAAAGTGCCTACTTGGGGTGTCACTTCCTCAGAAAAGAGGTTGGTCAGGCAGGATCATCCCCTTCTGAAGCCGTTGACTATTAGAACTAGATTATTTCATACAGACACTTGTAAGGTTTGTTCCTGAAGATAGACTCCATTACTTTACCAGATATGAATGTGAGACCGAAGGAGATGGAAAGAGAAAAAAATGAATGGAAATCAGATGCAATACATCTACCAAATATATATTTACTGTATAATTCTGTAGCTTCATTGGGATTAAACAGTGGTTCTGTTATGAATATATACTTTTTAAATAATATTCCAGAATTTCATAAGCTGCTTAATTTTATTGTCTTTAAGACTACAAATCTTGAAGTTAAGCCCTGTGTGAAAATGCAATTGTGGAATAATACCCAGGTGAAGAATTCTGTTACAATATTTTGTGAACTTGTAACTTTTTTTATACCTTTTACAGGATATGGTCTTTGTGTTGCTAAGGCTCAGTACCCCATTGCTGAACTCGTCAAAATGCTTATAAACCAAGGAAAGAAAGTCCGGTATGTACCCTCCAGAATACATTCGGCTTGTGGGTTTAGCTGTGTAATCACCTCCTGGACTATCAATCCACGAGTCTGTAGCAGGCAGTACGCTATATTCCTGATTTCTTTGTTGTTGGTGGTGGGTGTGGGCGGACAGCATTGTGTGTGAGTTACAACTAAGGGCGAATTTCCACGGGGGTCTCCTGCTCATCCCATAACTTCAACAGAAGAGCCTCAGAAATGCTGGAAGAACACCGTCCAACTGTTGACCACATTCTATGCAAACAAATACTTCCTGATGTCTGTCCTAAATTTGCCCTTCATAACCTTGATTCTGTGTCCTATTGTCCTACTGCAATGCACATCTGATTGCTTTCCTTTATTGCATTAAGTATCCAGAGGAGACATCTCCTTTTGAAAAAAGAAACACTTGCATTTATATAGCGCCTTTCACGACCACCGTACATCCCAAAGCGCTTTACAGCCAATGAAGTACTTTTTGAAGTGTAGTCACTGTTGTAATGTAGGAAACCCGGCAGACAATGTGCGCACAGCAAGTTCTCTCAAACAGCAATGTGATAATGACCAGATAATCTGTTTTTGATTATGTTGATTGAGGGATAAATATTGGCCAGGACACTGGGGAGATCTCCCCTGCTCTTCTTCGAATAGTGCCATGGGCTCTTTTATGCCCACCTGAGAGAGCAGACGGGGCCTTGGTTTAACGTCTCATCCGAAAGACGGCATCTCCGACAGTGCAGCACTCCCTCAGTACTGCACTGGAGTGTCAGCCTAGATTTTTGTGCTCAAGTCTCTGGAGTGGGACTTGAACCCACAACCTTCTGACTCAGAAGAGCCCTAGTTCATCAAGTCTTGGCAGCTGCTGGCTCCTAATTGGTAGCTTTGAAAAATTGTTGAACTATTTGTTTGGTTTTGTGTGGGTTGGCTGGTTCTGATTTGGTAGCTTTTCCTACTTGTCTATATTAGTGGATCACTGTGGTTACAATCAGATGCTTGTCTGATGAACACTTTGCAAGCGTGGCGCTTTAAAGTGTGACAAACATTTCCCACATGCTATACATTCGTGCTAGGTATAAGACATTTAATTAAATAGAAATAAATCTTTGGTAAGGTGTTTGGGCAAAGCTGCACGCAGCATTAATTACTCCCACAGAGTTTCCATGATCATAGTGGAACACATTGGTGCTGGAATTCTGCGGGAGTCCCCACCCCTCATCTTCTGCTGTAACTTTGGTGGGAGACTGTCGGAACCCCTGGAGAACCGGCTGAAAGCGGTTGTTAGTGCAGTTTTTTGGGGGGTTCCCCAGGTCTCCTGCTAATGCTATGGCAGAGCCCTGATGTTGTGTTTTGTCAGCCTATGGAAGGACAGTCATGCTATAAAGTACCCGTGCTGTCATGTTTACTGTTCCAGACAACTTTGGGGAATGTTTTCAGGCCGCTGTACATCTCTAGCTCATTAGATGAATTCAGATGGGATTACTTCATGCTCCTGCTGATTTTGTTTATTAAATCTTCTAATCTGCTAAGTATTAAAAAGATCCCAATAAACCCAGTAGATCAGAGAGATGCAGATGTTCTCTTATTGATGAAAACAGTGATTAAATGATAAAATTACTCCTAGTGTCTCTGTGGTATTAAGTAAATTAGTCTCAGAATCATTGATCTGAGCAATAAAGCCCTCATTTTCGGAGGCATGCAATTTTCTACATGCGGCAGTTTTTCTGTGCAGGCCTCGTGAATATGGCAATAATATTAAAAGCGGGTTTCATGTGCCGCTTGCTCAATTAAATTTACTGCATGGGGGAATCCTGGAACCTGGCCAGAAGTAGCTTTCTTGAAGGCAGTTGACAGTTCTCAGCTGGTAGAATTGTTTTGGATTTTTTATGATATTTTGCTGCGTCTATGAGTTGGTTTTGCCGGGTAGTCCACCATTTTTGTCTTGACAACGCTCTCCTTCATTATTCTTCGTTGCTGCTGCCATTTAATTTGCACCATTCAGAGGGATATTCCTTTGGCGGTTACAAATATGTTGTAGGATTGAGATAAAGGAGCAGAGTTTATGAGGGGGTCAAAAAATGCAGGTGAAATGATACCTCAGGCATTTTATGTGCATCTGTCACTACCCCAGGGCCGACATTTATAGACCTCTGCAAACATACCTGGAGATGTCAGCGGACTCCTGTCTTCACTGTCACTGCTTCACAAGACAGTCTGTGACAGCGTTGTGGCATTTGCTGCAGGATGACTTGCAAACAACATTTGGAATAGGACAGCTCTTCCTGCAGAAATTAAGGGGGCGAAATTGGAGACGCTAACGGGGCCTCCCATGAGGCGCTAACTGCGTAGCGGCGGCCCTACCGGGTTTCGCCCCGATCTTCCGCTCCCGGAGATCATGACGTCATCTCCGGGTGCAGCGCCCCGGTAGCTCCTCGGGAGAAAAATTCCCCCTCGCGCCCCGCAGCAGCGCCGGGCGATGCTACCGACTGCTGCAGACGTCGCGAACAGTGAGGCCGGCCGCTCGCGGGGCGCCATTTAAAGGCGCGGTGACCGGCCAACATGAAAAAAATCTGCGATTTAAAAAAAATTCCCGACACTCAGCTTGATCGCCCGGCACTCCCGCACCCCGGTGCTCCGGCAGATGCCAAAAGATAAATGCAGAGCTCGCAGCGGGGAGCCCTTCCATTTAACTGAGGGAAGAGCCCCTGCAACGCACGCGAGGCGCTGCTGAGCACATCACCCGGGACATTCCCCGCCTCTTGCGCTCCGCTTGCCGCTTGATTTAGCGCTCCACTTCCCTCTTGGAGCAAAAAATGGGAATTTCGCAAATGTTTGAAAAGGTTAGCGCCTGACGCTAACTTTTCAAACATTTTTGACTTAGTGCCCCAAGTGGCCCTCGAGGGGAATTTCTCCCCCAAAGCTTTGCTACTGGATCCATCCAAACCACCCTGAGGAACATTTGGCTCATTAGGCAGTCTATAGTACACAAATGTATCAAGCAAAATACAAACCCTATGTTTGCAAGGGTCAACACCTGTGGAAACAAAGTGTGACTGACAGAGGTCCCTTGAATCCAAGGCGTTGAATGTGGCACCGATGTCGGCATCAGGGCTACTTGCATCCTCACAGCTTATATGAACACAAAAGGTCTGCACTTAATTACTGAACAGGTGGTATCTGACCACAGAAATCTCAGTATGCATATTAAGGCCATTAGTAAGAAGCATACAGTCTTTGAAGGAGTAGAAACACTACATGATGGCTGTTAGGAGAACATAGCTATCCACTGTATTCATGATGGCTGACATCACTGAGAAACCCGCTGGACATCTTTGCACCTGTTTGCTGTTCCGCAGCTGCTACCTCCGCCTTTAAGAAGAGTGTGCCGAGCGGCTTTGACACAATGATAGAGTCTGTACAAAAAGGCAATGGTTGTGTTCAGTGCTTAAAATAGTACCTCCCAGATAATATAAGATTTCGCAAATGAGGTTTTTGCCATTGTTTCTCGGGCCCCACCAGAAAGGTGTCCAAAATTGAGGAATACAGATACCTTTACCTCCTGACGCCAGCAAACCTTCTCCTTTTGGAGCCGGGTATGAGGGACTCGGTGACTGCATTGATTCAGTTGGTGATCTCTCCCCGTGCAGCTTGTAGCTGTGTTTTTACTGAAGGGTGGCGATTAACCCCTCCTTTGGTGCACCTCCTGCAGAAAGACCTCCAACCCTTCAGCATCAAAAGTAACATTGCTGGCCACATGTCTCTGCTGCAACATTGTGAACAATTAGTCCACTTTTCTGTCACCACCACAACATGCACTTTTAAGGCAAGCTGCAGCCCTTTAAGAGCTACTGCCTCGTTGAATGTTCCGTTCCCCAGGCTGCAGACCAAGCCCTCTGGGCAAGATTTTCATGTGTCAGTAGACAACTCAAATTCGGGAGAGGGCCTCCTGTCAGGGAATTCAGCCTACTGAGTTGTCAGCTTAAGGCTATTTTTGCTGATCTTGGGAAAATGGGGCTTAAAATTCTACTTAAAAAATGTCAATTCTTCAAGGGGTGTAAGGGGAGTGGTCACCATGGATGAGCCACTGGATTTCCTGCCCACCCCGATCGCCGAGCTGCCTGTGAGCTCTGGTTCAACACTCATAGTCTGCCGATCAAATGTTAATGAAGCCCGGCACTCAAAATGGTTCGGGCCTCATGCCGAGGAGATCAGGCGAGTGGCACAATTGCACCGCCCAATGTCTGCCCAGGGTGAAAAATCGATTCCATGATGTCTTCTAAGCTCCTGAGTTAGGTCACAGTCCTCTAACTCAGCCACTAGTGCTACAAATCTCTTGGGTTGTTCTAATTATTGCAACTCTGATTTTTAGGCATTTATCCCATTGTGAAGGCAAGGAGGGTACACTAAAACCCATCAAAGAGTGAGCACCATGCAAATAATTACCTGAGACAAATGGAATGCCTGAATGTATTTTTACTGTATGAAAATAGCTCTGAAAAATGAAGTTAACATAATTTCAGTAATGTCAGTATATTTACGGTCGTGTCAGTTTGGCTCATTTGGTAGCACACTCACCTCTATCATTCAGAAATGGCTTGCTGGGCCATTTCAGAGGGCAGTTTAAGAGTCAATGTTGAGGACTCCCAGGGCCACTCCCTCCTGACTGTATACTACTGTGCCACCACATCGGGTGGGTCTGTCCTGCCGGTGAGACAGGACATACCCAGGAATGGTGATGGAGGAGTCTGGGACATTGGCTGAAAGTTATGATTCTGTGAGTATGACTATGTCAGGCTGTCACAGATGTATCTCTCCTTGACAGCATTGGTAGCAGTGACCACCGCACAGTCCTTGTGGAGACAAAGTCCCGTCTTCACACTGAGGACACCCTCCATCGTGTTGTGTGGCACTACCACCGTGCTAAATGGGATAGATTCAGAACAGACCTAGCAGCTCAAAACTGGGCATCCATGAGGTGCTGTGGGCCATCAGCAACAGCAGAATTGTATTCCACCACAATCTGTAACCTGATGGCCCGGCATATCCCTCACTTTACCATTACCATCAAGCCAGGGGACCAACCCTGGTTCAATGAGGAGTGCAGAAGAGCATGCCAGGGGCAGCACCAGGCGTACCTAAAAATGAGGTGCCAACCTGGGGAAGCTACAACACAGGACTACATGCATGCTAAACAATGGAAGCAGCATGCTATAGACAGGGCTAAGCGATCCCACAATCAACGGATCAGATCAAAGCTCTGCAGTCCTGCCACATCCAGTCGTAAATGGTGGTGGACCATTAAACAACTGACTGGAGGAGGCGGCTCCATGAACATCCTCATCCTCAATGACGGCGGAGCCCAGCACGTGAGATCAAAAGACAAGGCTGAAGCGTTTGCAACCATCTTCAGCCAGAAGTGCCGAGTGGATGATCCATATCGGCCTCCTCCTGAGGTCCCCACCATCACAGAAGCCTGTCTTCAGCCAATTCAATTCACTCGAAGTGATATCAAGAAACGGCTGAGCACACTGGATACAGCAAAGGATATGGGCCCCGACAACATCCCGGCTGCAGTGATGAAGACTTGTGCTCCAGAACTAGCTGCACCTCTAGCCAAGCTGTTTCAGTACAGCTACAACACTGGCATCTACCCGACAAAGTGGAAAATAGCCCAGGTATATCCTGTTTACAAAAAAAACAGGACAAATCCAATCTGGCCAATTACCGCCCCATCAGCCTACTCTCAATCATCAGCAAAGTGATAGAAGAGGATGTCGACAATGCTATCAAGCAACACTTACTCACCAATAACCTGCTCACTGATGCTCAGTTTGGGTTCCACCAGGAGCACTCGGCTCTAGACCTCATTACAGCCTTGGTCCAAACATGGACAAAAGAGCTGAATTCCAGAGGTGAGGTGAGAGTGACTGCCCTTGACATCAAAACAGCATTTGACCGAGTGTGGCATCAAGGAGCCCTAGTAAAACTGAAGTCAGTGGGAATCGGGGGGAAACCCCTCCACTGGCTGGAGTCATACCTAGCACAAAGGAAGATGGTTGTGGTGGTTGAAGGCCAATCATCTCAGCCCCAGGACATCACTGCAGGAGTTCCTCAAGGCAGTGTCCTAGGCCCAACTCTCTTCAGCTGCTTCATCAATGACCTTCCCTCCATCGTAAGGTCAGAAGTGGGGATGTTCGCTGATGACTGCACAGTGTTCAGTGCCATTCACAACTCCACAGATAATGAAGCAGTCCATGCCCGCATGCAACAAGACTTGGACGACATTCAGGCTTGGGCTGATAAGTGGCAGGTAACATTCGCGCCACAGAAGTGACAGGCAATGACCATCTCCAACAAGAGAAATTCTAACCATCTCCCCTTAACATTCAACGACATTACCATCACCAAATCCCCCACCATCAATATCCTGGGGGGTCACCATTGACCAGAAACGTAACTGGAGCAGCCACATAAATACTGTGGCAACAAGAGCAGGTCAGAGGCTGGATATTCTGCGGTGAGTGTCTCACCTCCTGACTCCCCAAAGCCTTTCCACCATCTACAAGGCACAAGTCAGGAGTGTGATGGAATACTCTCCACTTGCCTGGATGAGTGCAGCTCCAACAACACTCAAGAAGCTCGATACTATTCAGGACAAAGCAGCCTGCTTGATTGGCATCCCATCCACCCCCTTAAACATTCACTCCCTCCACCACCGGCGCAACGTGGCTGCAGTGTGTACCATCTACAAGATTCACTGCAGCAACTCGCCAAGGCTTCTTCGACAGCATCTCCCAAACCCGCGACCTCTACCACCTAGAAGGACAAGGACAGCAGACACTGGGAACACAACCACCTCCAAGTTCTCCTCCACATCACACATCGTCCTGACTTGCAAATTTATCGTCGTTCCTTCATCGTCGCCGGGTCAAAATCCTGGAAATCCCTCCCTAACAGCACTGTGGGAGTACCTTTACCACACGGACTGCGCGGTTCAAGAAGGCAGCTCAGCACCTTCTCAAGGGCAACTAGGGATGGGCAATAAATGCTGACTTTGCCAGCGACACCCACATCCCGTGAATGAATTAAAAAAAATTCAGGGAGCTCTGCCTTATTTCTGTTAATCAAACTAATGTCTGCCCAAACATACTTTTATTAAACATTTGGAAATTCAATACAAATATATTGATTAATAAAAAACAAACCAAGGCTTCTGTAAATGTAAACCCAAGTCATAGGCACATCTCAGCCATATCGGGAGTCTCTTCAAGTTGCAGCAAATGGGAAGAAATGAAATTGATAACGGTGCAAAATGACGGGGTTTTCAAAACCCATGGGGGGAAACATTGGGTTGCTGGACGCTAACGGATCACAAAGTACCTCGCGCCCGAGCGCAGCGCCGCTAACACCACCCGCGAAATTCAGTTAGCGGTAGTTGGTAGCGCCCCGTGGCGCTGCGCCTCCGGTGATGACGTCTTCGCCATGTGCAGCGCCCCGCTCGCGCCCCGGCCGCAAACTTCGGTCGCGCCCCCTCACCTACTGCCGGACGATATGGCCGACAGGGTCAGGGTGATGATTTTGCGGCCGCGGCGGTGCTAATTAAAGGGCAGGTGCCGGGCAGCCCTTTTTTTTGGGCCGCCTGCCAGCACCTGCCCCCTTTCGCCTCCTCAGGCAGGGTGCCGGCCGCGATCGGTCAGCCCGGCACTCCTCTTGAGTGCCGGGCTCTTTTGCCGGCACCCGCTCCCCGGTGGTCCGGCAGGGCCCCGGTGTGCTCTGTGCTGGGCCCCTCCCCTTTAATCAGGGGAGGGAGGCCTGTAATACTGCGGCGCTACGTGCCGACACGCGTGGCGCTGTTGCACGTAGCGTCGCGATATTGAATGGTAGTGCCCCAGGAGGGAGGGGGAGCGCTTCCAGTAGCGCCCCACCTCCTGCTTAGGGCGCTACCACTCAATTTACGGTGCAGGGGCGCTAACTTTTTTGGGGCGCTAAATGTAGCGCCCCGGCAAAGTTAGCGCCTCAAAGGGGGCGCGACCGAAGGTCAGGCTAGACTTTTATCTAGCATTGTGACACTGGGTGAATTCATCTGCTGTAAAGTCGAGAGGAAATTTAGTACTTACAAGACTAAGGATGCAATTAAAGGGCCACTGCCTGCCTGGAATATTTAATTACATTTGTTTGCCTCTGTTCCCAGGTTTGGAATCCACCCTGTCGCAGGACGCATGCCCGGACAGCTGAATGTACTGCTCGCCGAAGCTGGAGTTCCATATGATATTGTACTGGAAATGGATGAAATCAATGCAGACTTTCCAGGTAGGAGTTTAAGAAAAGGTGCTTCCTTGGAGGAGAAAAGCTTGCATCTTTTGTTAACCAACGTGTCGTGTCTTTATGTTTGGAGTTTGTCAACAGGGTTAAACGTCATTCAAGTCTTTTCTTCAATGAGAAATCTAAGTGAGGCGGGGGAGAGAGGTACGGGAGTGAGGGTGGGGTGGAAGATGGGGGTGGGGAAGAGGGGGATGGACTGGGAAGGTAGAAAAGGGAGCGGAGGGAAGGGAGAGTGAAAAGAGAGAAGGGGAAGGAGAGGAGGAAAAGAGGAGAGGGTGGGAGAGGGAAAGGAGAGAGGGGAGGGAGGGGGTGAGAGAGAGAGAGAGGGGGAGACAGTGAGTTGAAATCAATAGTTGGGAAAAATGTAACCTAAATGAGGAAATAGTAAAGCATAATAGTCGACATAAATTTACAGGTACTTGACAAATCTGAGTTGGTAAGGGAATCTCAGTATATTGAATATACTTAGGGGGAGAAATTTCCACCCCTCTTCCGCCAGCTGGTGGCGGGTCCCGCAGCGTCATACATTTTCGTGGGCCTGGTAGCACTGCCGTTAAGTAGTATTGTCCTGCAAAGAAAAATGGCAGAGCGGTGAGCAGACTCACAATGGTGCTGTCAGCACCTCTTAAAGGGTCACACACATCTTTCAGGTAAGTTTGCATTTAAGCTTTTGGACTGTTTTTTTGTTGATTTTATTGAAGTAGTAGCTGGCTGCAATAGATGTTAAAAGTTTTTTAAGTGTGTAAGGAGTGCTGCTGGATGCTTGCAAGGCCTCGGATGGTAAAGGAAGGCCTCTGAGAAGACAGAAAATGCTGCAAATATTCAGCAGGTCAGGCAACATCCGTGGAGAGGGAAACAGAGCTCACATCTCAGGTCAAGATGCCTGACCTGCTGAGTATTTCCAGCATTTTATGCTGTCATTTCAGATTTACAGCATTTGCTCGCAGAGGGAAGAGGAAGACGCAGAAGAGGAAGAAACAGAAGAGGAGGAAGCAGCAGAAGAGGAAGGAGAAGGAAGGATGCAACCCAGACAGCCCCTTTCTGGCCGGGATATCCGGGATGGAATCATCTGCCTGTGGTACCAGTGACCACAACCCCAATTCCCCTTTCAACATTTGTCCCACACCTTACCTTCCCTCTGTTACTGACCATCACAGTGTCCTCTTGGCCACAATGCTGAGATAAAAGCCACCACAAAGTAAACTTTCCAATCCAACTATATACATCTATCCATCCAATATGGCATCAAGAAATCAACTCATCACTCTTATACATTCTCTTAGTGACTGTCTTGTGTCTGCCTTTGCCTATCCCACTGATGTCATGCAGCAGTGGCTACAGCATGGCTGGTGGAAGGCTGCTGACTTTCACTGCAAATGCCTTGCTGGTCGACCTGGAGGAGCTGGTGGCTGGGAGTGTGAAATCAAGTGACGGTGTTATTTCTTCTTCTTCACACTCCTCTCCCTCTTCTTGGCCAATCACTGGCTGGGCAGGCAGCATTTCTTGGGTGTGTGAAATAGGGAAGGCACAAGGGTGGAGTTGTGGTGAGGGGAGGGCGGGAAAGCAAGAGGTGCATGCCAGAAGGAGGATAACATAAGGATAGCAGCATCTTGTATCCTTTCTGCCTCACCACTGGCCAAGGGCTCAGCTATGCCCCTGCCAAGAATGGCCTGTACTGTCTCCTCCAATGGGGTGAGGTGAGGCTAGGAATGGGAGAAGTGCCTCGTGATTGGGGCAGTGGGTGGGGGTTGGGGGGGGGGTCATGCATTGAGCAGTGTGTGAGGCTAGTGGTGCAGTTGGCAGGAGACGGCTTTTGAAGATGCATTCACTAACCTTGACCACTGGTCTGAGGTCATGAAGTTTCTTTAGGCACTGGAGTCAGGTCGTGGGGGCGACACTGCTGGCAGTGACGGCCTCGGTGATCTGGTCCCACGTCATTCTTTCTGGAGGGCCTCCTGGCCCCTGTGGGCAGAGGACCTCTCTTGCAGTGTTGACCCCCCCTGCACAAAGCTGGAGTGCTGTGTGTGGGACACTGGGTGCCCCTTCCCTGGCTTGCTGAGCCAGTTGTGTTAGTGCTGAAGCACTTTTCCCATTTTTTGAGGTTTGGAAGTGAATTCAGCTTTAAGTGCTGAAGACTCCCATTTGGGAGTTCCTTTTAATGTTAATTTTTTTTGAAAGGCAATAAGGGCTGAAAACTGCATTTTTTCACTTCATTTTAATTTTTATTAGTTCTGAACACATTGCCCCTTTAATTCATAGCCCTTTTAATTGCCCACAATTCATTGCGAACTCCACAGCCTCGCTCCCAGAGGCTGTAAGAAGCTGGAACGCCACATCTGGATGCAAACTTCGGGTCGGATGCCTCCACTAACGCCACCAGGAGGGCGTTACACTGTAAGTTCGGGCTGGGCTAAAAAACATTAGCCCCCAGCGCGAATTTTTGCCCGGTAGCGCTGCGGCCATTTTCAGCGGCCGTAAACCCGAGGCAGCAGTGACACCGGCAGGTTTTTGCCAATGTCCCATTTCCAGGCCTTAGACTTTAGCAAAACCTTTAATGAAGTACGACATATAAAATTACTTTACAAAGTCGAAACGCATGGAATAGGAGGAGCTTTTGGAGTAGATTGTGAAGTGGATGAGTCAGAGGATCCAAAGGGTAATTGTTCAAAGAGCAACTCACAGCTCTACATATCCTTGGGAAAGAGGTGACATGTCGATTACTGTAGGGACACTTCTGGAGCCATTGTTGTTTTCGATGTACATTAATGTTTTGGAGGAAGGGATGGTAAGGGGGATAGCAAAGTGGGAAAAGCTATAAATAGTAAGCAGCAAGTGGGTCAGTTGCTGAGGGAGCTGGACAGGTTGAAGAATTGGACCAAAAATGAGAAATGTCATTTAATGCAGAAAAATGCACAGTCATGAAGCTGGGGAAGGAAAACAAAACAAGTGGGAATGTGCTACAGGAGCAACATTGGAGGGGAATCTGGGGTTTTAGTCAAAAACACCCGTAAACATTCAGCACATTGTGCAGCAGTGGTGAAAAGGGCAAATAAGATGATAGGATGCAGAGCGTGAGGGATAGAGCACAGATCTCAGGAAGTGATAATGGTCTCCCCCCACCTTGAGTATTGTGTAATGTGCTGAGTACCATACTACAGAGGAGTTGCTAGCTTTGGAGGGAATACACAGAAGGGCGACTAATTTGATAAAAGGTATCAGGCACCTAAGCGATGAGGAAAAATTAAAGGTACTTAAGATACTTACATTGATAAAATGGCATCTTAAAGGCAACCTTATTGAAATATTTAGAACCTCCAAGGGAATAGATAAATTGGACCCCAGAGTGATCAATAAGGGGACATGGACAACTAAAGGTAAATACCTAGTTAAAATATTCACGCAGAAGGTGATAAACATGAAATAGCCTATCTGAGGAGGCAGTGGGAGCGGAAAATGTTTTAAATTTAGGAGGTGGACAGGGCTATTGAAAAGTATCAGAAGTAGTGTGGGGTAAGAAGACTGTGACATTTTAGGACAGGCTGATGGATGGAGATGGCTGTGTCTGTTACTGTATAGACCGATGTCCATTGGAATTGGGACATAAGGAGGAGTTATGGGTTAGATACATAGATACATAGATACATAGAAGATAGGAGCAGGAGTAGGCCATCCGGCCCTTCGAGCCTGCTCCGCCATTTAATGAGATCATGGCTGATCCTTCAATTCAGTATCCCGTCCCCGCCTTCTCTCCGTAACCCTTAACCCCTTTTGCCTGTAGAAATATATCTAATTCCCTCTTAAATATATTTAATGAGCTGGCGTACACTGCCCTCTGTGGCAATTAGTTCCACAGGTTCACCACTCTCTGAGTGAAGAAATTCCCCCTCATTTCTGTCCTAAATGGTTTAGCCCTTATCCTTAAATTATGTCCTCTAGTTCTGTTCTCACCCGCCAAGGGAAACATTCCTTCTGCATCTAATCTGTCTAGACCTGTCAGAATTTTATACACTTCTATGAGGTCCCCTCTCAATCTTCTAAACTCCAGTGTGTACATCCCTAAACTACATAGTCTCTCCTCATAGGTCAATCCCGCCATTCCTGGTATCAGCCTGGTGAATCGCCGCTGCACCCCCTCCATGGCAAGAACATCTTTCCTCAGATGAGGCGACCAAAACTGTACACAGTACTCGAGGTGTGGTCTCACCAGTGCCCTGTACAGCTGCAGCAAGGTATCCCTGTTCCTGTATTCCAACCCTTTTGCTATGAAGGCCAGCATACCGTTTGCCTTCTTGACCGCCTGTTGCACCTGCATGCTCGCCTTCAGTGACTGGTGTACAAGAACACCCAGGTCTCTCTGTACTTCCCCCTCTCCCAATTTATTGCCATTTAAATAATAATTTGCCCTCCCGTTCCTGCACCCAAGGTGGATAACTTCGCACTTGTCCACATTATAGTGCATCTGCTATTTATCCGCCCAATCACCCAGTCTGTCCAAATCGCTCTGGAGCTTCCTGGTCTCCTCCTCTGAGCCCACCCCCCCTCCTAGTTTAGTGTCGTCTGCAAATTTGGAAATGCTGCATTCGACTCCCTGATCCAGGTCATTAATATAAATTGTGAACAGCTGGGGACCCAGGACAGATCCCTGTGGTACCCCACTTGTTACTGCCTGCCATTCAGAAAATGAGCCGTTTATTCCAACTCTCTGTTTTCTATCTGACAGCCAGTTCTCTATCCACGTCAATACTTTCCCCTTTATCCCATGAGCTTCAATTTTCCATGCTAATCTTTTATGTGGGACCTTATCGAAGGCCTTTTGGAAGTCCAGGTACACCACATCTACTGGCTCTCCCCCATCTATTTTACCAGTTACTCCCTCAAAAAATTCCAATAGATTAGTCAAGCACGATTTACCCTTTGTAAATCCATGTTGACTCTGTCCTATCCTGTCCCCATTTGCTAAGTGCTCGGTTATTTCATCCTTAATGATGGACTCCAGCATTTTGCCCACAACTGATGTAAGGCTTACAGGTCTGTAATTACCTGCTTTTTCCCTACCCCCCTTTTTGAATAGTGGGGTAACGTTAGCTACCCTCCAATCCATGGGCACTGTTCCCGAGTCTAATGAATTCTGAAAAATCATGCTTAGTGCATCCGCTATCTCTAGGGCCACCTCCTTCAGTACCCTAGGATGCATGTTATCAGGCCCTGGGGATTTGTCCGCCTTCAATCCCTTTAGCTTCCTTAACACCATATCCTTAGAGATATTGATTTGCGTCAGTTCCTCCTTTGCCAATGTCCCTATTTTTCCCGATATCCCAGGGAGGTTTTTTGTGTCTTCCTTCGTAAAGACTGACCCAAAGTATGCATTTAGTTGGTCTGCCATTTCCTTATTTCCCATTATATATTCCCCCGTATCTGACTGCAATGGACCAACTTTGGTTTTCACCAGTCTTTTCCTCTTGATATACTTATAAAAGCTTTTGGAGTTAGTTTTTATATTTTCCGCCAGCTTGCTTTCGTAAGCTATTTTGCCCTTCTTGATTAAGCCCTTTGCCCTCCTTTGCTCTATCTTAAACTGTTCCCAATCTTCCGCTCTGGCGCGTTTTTTGGCTATTTTATACGCCCTATCTTTGGATTTTATGCTGTCTCTAATTTCCCCTGTTATCCACGGTTGAGTCACCTTTTTAGATTTCCTTTTATGCCAGATTGGTATAAACAATTTTTGCAATTTTGTCATTCTATCTTTAAATGCTTGCCATTGTTTATCTACCTCCAGTCCTCCCAGGAACGTTGTCCAATCAGACCTACTCAGTTCCCGTCTAATGGCATCATAATTCCCCTTGTTTAAATTCAGGACCTGAGTCTCTGAGTCAATTTCTTCGCTCTCCATTTCGAGTGAGAAATCGATCATGTTATGATCGCTCTGACCCAAGGGTCCCCGTACAACAAGATTACTAATTAGTCCCTTCTCATTGCACAGTACCCAGTCCAATATAGCCTGTTCCCGAGTTGGTTCCTCGACATATTGATCCAGATAACCATCCCTTAAACACTCAAGGAATTCCTCCTCCTCATTATTTTTACTGATTAGGCTAGTCCAATCTATATGTAAGTTAAAGTCACCTATGATGACAGCTGTGCTCTTATTGCACGCTTCTCTAATTTCCCTCGTGATGCCCTCCCCAACCTCTATTTTACTATTTGGAGGCCTATATACCACTCCTATTAATGTTTTTCGCCCCTCGCTATTTCTTAGCTCCACCCATATAGATTCTGTATTAACTGAGTTAATATCCTTCCTTTCAATTGCATTTATCCCCTCTTTTACCAGCAATGCTACCCCTCCTCCCTTTCTTTTTTGTCGATCCTTCCTAAATACTGAATACCCCTGTATGTTAAGCTCCCAGCCCTGCTCACCCTGCAACCATGTTTCCGTAATCCCAATTAGATCATAATTATTAACCTCTATTTCCACAGCTAATTCATCTACCTTGTTCCTGATGCTTCTCGCATTAAGGTATAAAACCCTCAGGCTTTTTTTATGCTCACATTTTTTATGAATTAGTTTGGCCCTTTGTTTTTTGTTCCTCTCCTTTTTACCATTTATTTCTGTTAGTTTAAGTAAGTCTAGTAATGCTTCATAGGTAGTCATGGTCTCCAACAGCATGCTTGATTATCTTAGAGAGTGAGTTTTTACAGAAGAAGAAAACTGGCAAAGAAGCAAAATTTAGAAAAGTGAAACTAAAATTAAAATATATACAGAAATAAAATGTAAAATAATGAGCAATTATGAAAAAAAATTGTATCAAGCAAAGAAATGCAAGATACTGTTGAACAGAGAAAGAACCAAGAAACTGGAGACAAATACGTTTTACAGATTTTTTTCAAAAGATCTTTTCAGTCTTCAAAACTTTGTCATATATAAAAAAAAGGGGCATTTATTTTAAGAATTGTCACATGGAATTCGAGAAACATGGCACAAGTCTAATTCACAGTTTTTTTTTAATGTTTGTTGCAGAATAATTCCACAGTCCTGAAAGTCCAAAGGCTGTAAGGTGGTGTCTGGTTTATAGACAGTTAACTTTGACTTCAGGCAACAGCTGCATCTTGTGGGATTCAGCACTGTAGTGTTCTTCACTCAGCACTAAAGATTTAGTACTTTTTGGGGGGAAAATGGAGCTGAGTGAATTAAATCTTGTGGTTACACAGGCATTTTTATTTGCATATTTTTTGAGCTGAACTTTAAAAAAAAAACATTTTTTTAATTTTTCTGAGTAATGGATAGGTCAGACTTTATTAACTTGGTAAAACTTTTATTAGGCTAGTGCAAGGCAAAAAAAGGCCAATATACCCTATTTAAAGTGCATTGAATGACTACTTGGCTGTGCTTTTCACTTCTAGTTGTGAATTATGCATGCATAGTACAGCTAGTTTTTTTGGACTGGCGTGTGCAATCATAAATTTAAAACCTTGGAGACACAACCACAATGTTTCTGTCTATCTGATCTGTTAGCTTAATACGTGGATATCTCTGAATGGGAGGATAAGTCCAATGATAGGTAAATGCAGTTCATTCCTAAGCAGACATCATAGATTGTGTGGAGCAATTTATTGCCAACTGAACACATTGTCCTGTACACAAGCATATCAATTAATAGGCTTGTACTGTGGGGGGGAGTGGGGGGGGGTTGGTGGAGATAAACTGTAAACGTGGCAAATATGAAATAAACAAAGCTGGAAACTCAGGTTAGTCAGCATTTGAAAGGAAAAACATTTGAGATGCAACCCTTAAATAGATGGGCGATGAAGGGTTAAATTTGAAGTGTTGACCTACCTTACTCTCTGAAATGCTGATTGACCTACTGTGCAAGAGACAGTTTACCTCAGTTGGTAGCACTCTAATCTGAGTCCGAAGGTTGTGGTTTCCTATACTGTACTTTCCCCTGTTCATACAGGGCAAGCAGATACTATGGAAAAATGTAATAAAGAAGAATTGAATAAATATTTGAGGGAGTGGCTGAGGGGGATGGGATTTTGGTACTAGTCGGATTGACTGCAGTGTTTTTTTTCCAGTCTGGCACTTCAGTGCAGTACTGAGGGCGTGTTCTATTGCCTACAGTGCCATCTTCAGATGACATGTTCAACTGAAGCCCCTTCTGCCTGTTCAAGTGGACACAACAGCTCCCATAGTGCCACACCAAAGAAGGGCAAGGAGTTCTTTGAGTGTCCTGGCCAACATTCCTCCCTCCACCGACACCACCAAAAATGGATTAATTGGCCAATCATCTAAATTACTGTTTGCGAGGCCTTGCTGTGTGCAAATACGGCTGCTGCGTTTGCTCATATAAAAATAATGACGACATACACAGATTGGCCTTGAGGCACTTTGAGAAGTCCTGAAATCTTGATAATATGCTATATAAATGTATTTCTCTCTCTCGGGCTCCCTGTTTCCCTCCCCTCCCCCACCCGAAGTTTCCTATTATTCTAAACAGGCTTGTCATGTATCTCTGCCGCCCCTCCCCCCCCACCCCTGCCCCATGATCACTTTATACTGTACTGGTGATATGAGAGTACAGTTACTCATCATCTGTGCAAATCTCCTATAACAATATCTAAATCCATCTTCAGTTTGTGAACATTCTAAAAGATAATATAGATGTTTATCCGATTTTCTGCTTCTTATCCTTAAATAATTCCTCCTTTTTCAGGAACTGACCTGGTGCTAGTTATTGGAGCAAACGACACTGTAAACTCAGCAGCCCAGGAAGATCCAAATTCCGTCATCGCTGGAATGCCTGTGCTGGAAGTCTGGAAATCTAAACAAGTGAGTAAAGAAGGCAAGACGTCTATGAAAAAGGATCCTCTCTCACTGATGTGCTATAATTGAAATAAAAATGCCATTGCACTATCTGTGTCACTGCCAAGGCATGCCACAGCCATGGATAATGGGCAAATGGGCAAGGTACTGGAGGGCAGGTGGGAGGCGCTAACGGGCCCTCCCGAGGCGATAACCGCTCCTCCTGCGAAATTCCGCGGGAGGTTAGCGGCGCTACTACCGGGTATCGCCCCGATCTTCTGCGCCCAGAGGTCATGACGTCATCTCCGGGCGCAGCGCCCCGGTAGCGCCTTGAGGAAAAAATTCGCACTCGCGCCCTGCAGCAGCGCCGGGCTATGTTACCGAATGCCGAGGCTGGCCACTCGCGGGGCGCCATTTAAAGGCGCGGTGACCAGCCGACATGAAAAAAATCAGCGATTTAAAAAAATAATAATTTCTGAGCACCGGACGCGGGCTGAGTGCCGTGATCGGTCAGCCCGCCACTCAGCTTGATCGCGCAGCACTCCCGCACCCAGCAGATGCCACAAAAAATGCAGTGCTCGCAGCGGGGAGCCTTTCCCTTTAATTGAGGGAAGAGCCCCTGCAACGCGGCAGCGCCGCGCATGGCCACACGCCAAGAGGCAAATGAAGCGCTTGATTTAGTGCTCCACTTCCCTCTTGGAGCAACAAATGGGAATTTCTCATATGTTTGAGAAGGTTAGCACCTGGCACTAACTTTTCAAACAGTTTTGACTTAGCGCCCCAAATGGCCCTCTAGGGGAATTTCTCCCCCATAATGTTTGAAGGGAAGCCATTTTTTTGTAACAGCAAGAATTCACAAAATAAAGCCAATGACTTGGGATGTATGCTATTAAGATATTGAATGGTAGGTGTCAAAAACTGCCTTCACATTTGGCACTTGATTGCCTCTTCCAAAATCAATTTGAGGTATACTGTCATACAAAAACTCCGCAACCCGTCATAAAACCTTTGCCAGACAAATAAAAGCATCCTTACGTGCATATGTCTCTCAGATCCAACCAGAATTTCCATTCTGGAACACTGTATGCTGGTGCAAATGTCTTGGTACAACATTCAGGTTTCTTTGAGGAAATTGCATCATTTCTACAAATAAACATATAATCCAGGAATATACTGAAAGTGTATTTTCCACTTGGCTCACCTTTTGTGTACTGAGCCAATCAATAAGATGACTTTCCTACTAGAGACCAATTATATCCAGACCTTACATTAAATAGGAAAAGTGGAGCAGAAATAATAGGCTTTGCATGTACATTATCAGAGAACTAAGGACGAGGGCTTGACCTGCAGACTCATTCTTCAAATTAACCACCTAGAATCAACAATCTAATACAGTATAATCTGTTTGGTGTTGTTATTATTGCTTAATTAGTTGGCAAGCTACCTGAAATAACTTAATTTTGTTTCTTTTACTTTGATAATTAAAGTAATGCTGCTATCCTTCCTCTCCCCTCAAGAAAACTGCAAACATTTTGTATCAATTAGTTGTCACGAGCAGATATGTTTGATCTAATTTATTGGCCATTATTTTTGTCAGTCAGTAAATCTTGCTGAGTTTCAATCAGTTCAAAGTTATTAGTCGTCACAATGTGAAGGTAAAAGAAAAACAGAAAATGCTGGAAATACTCAGTTGAGTATTTTGCTTTTGTACATTGTGAAGGTGTTGCTCTTGGATGTCATTCCATCATGATATATTTTACAAGGGGCAAGGTTTTGTGGTAGGATAGATCCACTGTAAAGTTTTACAGTTCTTTCAGTCACAAGATTGTTGAGATGCTGCTCCCTGATGGCTCAGTGAATGTATAATGAGTAACTCATTCTGGAGAGGGAGGGTGAACAGCCAGTTGTTGTGGTGCATATAGGTACCAACGATATAGGTAAAAAAACGGGATGAGGTCCTAAAAGCTGAATATAGGGAGTTAGGAGGTAAATTAAAAAATAGGACCTCAAAGGTAGTAATCTCAGGATTGCGACCAGTGCCACGTGCTAGTCAGAGTAGAAATAGAAGGATATTTCAGATGAATACGTGGCTAGAGGAATGGTGCAAGGGGGAGGGATTCAAATTCCTGGGACATTGGAACCGGTTCTGGGGGAGGTGGGACCAGTACAAAACTGGACGGTTTGCACCTGGGCGGGACCAGAACCGATGTCCTAGGGGGAGTGTTTGCTAGTGCTGTTGGGGAGGGTTTAAACTAAAATGGCAGGGGGTTCGGAACCTGTGCAGGGAGACAGAGGAAAGGGAAGCTAGGATAGAAACAAAAGACAGGAAGGAGAAAAGCAAAAGTGGAAGGCAGAGCAATCAAGGGTGTAAATCAAACAGGACCACATTAAATAATAATTCTAAAAGGACTAAGAGTGTTAAAAAATCAAGCCTGAAGGCTTTCTGTCTTAATGCGAGGAGCATTCGTAATAAGGTGGATGAATTAGCTGCGCAAATAGATGTAAACGGATATGATATAATTGGGATTATGGAGACATGGCTCCAGGATGACCAAGTCTGTTAATTCAACATCCAGGGGTATTCAATATTCAGGAAGGACAGGAAAAAAGGAAAAGGAGGTGGGGTAGCATTGCTGGTTAAAGAGGAGATTAACACAATAGTAAGGAAGGATATTAGCTCTGATGATGTGGAATCTGTATGGGCAGAACTGAGAAATACCAAGGGGCAGAAAACGTTAGTGGGAGTTGTATACAGACCCCCAGACAGTAATGCTGAGGTTGGGGATGGCATTAAACGGGAAATTAGAGACGCGTGCAATAAGGGCACAGCAGTTATCATGGCTGACTTTAATCTACATATAGATTGGGCTAACCAAATTAGTAACAATACTGTGGAGGAGGAATTCCTAGAGTGTATACGGGATGGTTTCCTGGACCAATATGTCGAGGAACCAACTAGAGATCAGGCCATCTTAGACTAGGTATTATGTGATGAGAAAGGATTAATTAGCAATCTTGTTGTGCGAGGCCCCTTGGGGAGGAGCAATCATAATATGATAGAATTCTTCATTAAAATGGAGAGTGAAGTGGTTGACTCAGAGACTAGGGTCCTGAATTTAAATAAAGGAAACTACGATGGTATGAGGCACGAGTTGGCTAGGATGGATTGGGGAACGTTACTTAAAGGGTTGATGGTGGATAGGCAATGGCAAACATTTAAAGATCGCATGGATGAACTACAGAATTTGTTCATCCCTGTTTGGCATAAAAATAAAACAAAAAAGGTGACTCAACCGTGGCTAACAAGGGAAATTAGGGATAGCATAAGATCCAAGGAGAGGACATATAATTTGGCCAGAAAAAGCAGCAAACCTGAGGATTGGGAGCAGTTTAGGATTCAGCACAGGAGGACAAAGGGATTAATTAAGAGGGGGAAAATAGATTGAGAGTAAGCTTGCAGGGAACATAAAAACTGACTGTAAAAGCTTCGAAAGATATGTGAAGAGAAAAAGATTGGTGAAGTCAAGTGTAGGTCACTTGCAGTCAGAATCAGGGGAATTTATAATGGGGAACAAAGAAATGGCAGACCAATTAAATACATACTTTGGTTCTGTCTTCACAAAGGAGGACACAAATAACCTCCCAGAGATGTCGGGGAACATAGGGTCTAATGAGAGGGAGGAATTGAATGAAATCAGTATTTGTAGGGAAATGGTGTTAGGGAAATTGACGGGATTGAAGGCCGATAAATCCCCAGGGCCTGATAATCTATATCCTAGGGTACTTAAGGAAGTGGCCCTAGAAATAGTAGATGCATTGCTGGTCATCTTCCAAAATTCTATAGACTCTGGAACAGTTCCCATGGATTGGAGGGTAGCTAATGTAACCCCACTATTTAAAAAAGGTGCTAGAGAGAAAACGGGGAATTTTAGACCAGTAAGTCTGACATCGGTAGTGGGGAAAATACTAGAGTCCATTATAAAAGATGTAATAGCAGAGCACTTGGAAAACAGTGACAGGATCGGACAAAGTCAACATGGATTTACAAAAGGTAAATCATGCTTGACTAATCTACTGGAATTTTTTGAGGATGTAACTGGTAGAATAGATAAGGGAGAACCAGTGGATGTGGTGTATTTGGACTTTCAGAAGGCTTTCGATAAGGTCCTGCATAGGAGATTAGCGTGCAAAGTTAAAGCACACGGGATTGGGAGTATGGTACTGTCTTGGATAGAGAACTGGTTGGCAGACAGGAAGCAAAGAGTTGGAATAAACGGGTCTTTTTCCGAGTGGCAGGCAGTGACTAGTGGGGTACCGCAGGGGTCGGTGCTAGGACCCCAGCTATTCACAATATATATAAATGATCTAGACGAGGGAGCTAGATGTAATATCTCCAAGTTTGCAGACGACACAAAGCTGGGTGGGCGTGTATGCTGTGAGGAGGATGCAGAGAAACTCCAGTATGATTTGGACAGGTTGGGTGATTGGGCAGATGCATGGCAAATGCAGTATAATGTGGATAAATGCGAGGTTATCCACTTTGGTGGCAAAAACAGGAAGACAGATTATTATCTAAACAGCAATAGATTGGGAAAAGGGGAAGTGCAACGAGACCTGGGTGTCCTTGTGCACCAGTCGCTGAAGGTAAGCATGCAAGTGCAGCAGGCGGTTAAGAAGGCAAATGGTATGTTGGCCTTCATAGCGAGAGGATTCGCGTACAGGAGCAAGGATGTCTTGCTGCAGTTGTACAGGGCCTTGGTGAGACCACACCTTGAGTATTGTGTGCAGTTTTGGTCACCTTATCTGAGGAAGGATGTTCTTGCCATGGAGAGAGTGCAGCGAAGATTCACCAGACTGATACCTGAGATTGGGTCGATTAGGCTTATATTCGCTAGAGTTTAGAAGAATGAGAGGGGATCTCTTTGAAACTTATAACATTCTAACAGGACTAGACAGACTAGATGCAGGAAGGATGTTCCTGATGGCGGGGGAGTCCAGAACCAGGGGTCACAGTCTAAAGATAAGGGGTAAGCCATTTAGGACTGAGATGAGGAGGAATTTCTTCACCCAGAGAGTGGTGAACCTGTGGAATTCTCTACCACACAAGGCAGTTGAGGCCAATTCATTAAATATATTCAAGAAGGAGTTAGATATATTTCTGAAGGCTAAAGGGATCAAGGGATATGGGGAGAAAGCAGGGACAGGGTACTGAATTTGGATGATCAGCCATGATCTCATTAAATGGCGGAACAGGCTTGAGGGGCAGAATGGCCTACTCCTGCTCCTATCTTCTATGTTTCTATGTAACTCAGGCAGACAGCCCAGTAGGGCTTGGCTTCCTGTCTGTGCTGAATGAACTGATCTCACCTGGGACAATGGTGGGTTGCTATGGTTGGCGTCTGTGCCCCGGGTTACAGAGGGAAGAATTGACCAGGGCGTCAGCTTCTCACCACTGTCCTATCTGCAGTGCTATCTGCAATCACCACCTGACTTATTGTTGAGCCTTACACATAAATAATGGAGGGTGGCCAGTAGCCATGGAACCACCACTAATAACAACTTGCATTTCTATCGCACTTTTAACAACAACAACAACTTGTATTTATATAGCGCCTCTAACGTAGTAAAATATCCCAAGGTGCTTCACAGGTGTGTTGTAAGACAAAAATTTGACACCGAGCCACATACGGAGAAATTAAGGCAGATGACCAAAAGCTTGGTCAAAGAGGTAGGTTTTAATGAGCATCTTCAAGGAGGAAAGAGCGGTAGAGAGGCGGAGAGGTTTAGGCAGGGAATTCCAGCGCTTAGGGCCTAGGCAACAGAAGGCACGGCCACCAATGGTTGAGTGATTGTGATCAGGGATGCTTAAGAGGGCAGAATTAGAGGAGCGCAGATATCTTGGGGGGTTGTGGGACTGGAGGTGATTACAGAGATAGGGAGGGACGAGGCCATGGAGGGATTTGAAAACAAGGATGAGAATTTTTAAATCGAGGCATTGCTTAACCGGGAGCCAATGTAGGTCAGCGAGCACAGGGGTGATGGGTGAACGGGACATGGTGTGAGTTAGAACACTGGCAGCAGGGTTTTGGATGATCTCAAGTTTACGTATGGAATGAATGTGGGAGGCCAGCCAGGAGTGCGTTGGAATAGTCAAGTCCAGAGGTAATAAGATGAGGGGTTCAGCAGCAGATGAGTTGAGGCAGGAGCGGAGACGGGCAATGTTACAGAGGTGGAAGTAGGCGGTCTTAGTTATGCTGCGGATATGTGGTCGGAAGCTTATTTCAGGGTCAAATATGACACCAAGGTTGCGAGCATTCTGGTTAAGCCTCAGACAATGCTAGGGAGAGGGATGGAGTCAGTGGCTGGGGAATGGAGTTTGTGGCTAGGGAACCAAAGACAATGGTTTTGGTCTTCCCAATATTTAATTGGAGAAAATTTCTGCTCATCCAGAACTGGATGTCGGACAAGCAGTCTGACAATTTAGAGACTGTGGAGGGGTTGAGAGTGGTGGTGGTGAGGTAGAGCTGGGTGTCATCAGCGTACATGTGGAAACTGACGCTGTGTTTTCAGATGATGTCGCCAAGGGGCAGCATGTAGATGAGAAATAGGAGGGGGCCAAGGATAGATCCTTGGGGGGGACACCAGAGGTAACGATGCAAGAGCGGGAAGAGAAGCCATTGCAGGTGATTTTCTGGCTACGATTAGATAGATAAGAATGGAACCAGGCGAGTGCAGTCCCACCCAGCTGGACGAAGGTGGAGAGACATTGGAGGAGGATGGAGTGGCTAACTGTGTCAAAGGCTGCAGACAGGCCATGAAGATGAGGAGGGATAGTTTACCTTTGTCACAGTCACAAAGGATGTAATTTGTGACTTTGATGAGAGCCGTTTCGGTACTGTGGCAGGGGCGGAAACCGGATTGGAGGGACTCAAACATGAAGTTCCGGGAAAGATGGGCACGGATATGGGAGGCGACAACGCATTCAAGGACTTTGGAGAAGAAAGGGAGGTTGGAGATGGGACGGTAGTTTGCAAGGGCAGAGGGAATCAAGGATTGTTTTTTTGAGGAGAGGGGTGATGACGGCAAATTTGAAGGAGGGGGGCAGTACCTGAGGAGAGAGAACCGTTAACAATATCAGCTAACATGGGAGCCAGAAAAGGAAGTTGGATCGTCAGCAGTTTAGTGGGAATAGGGTCGAGGGAGCAGGAAGTGGGTCTCATGGACAAGATGAGCATGGTGAGATCATGAGGGGAGATTGGAGAGAAACTGGAGAAATATGCGAGTTCAGGGCTAGGGCAGTGGGGAACCTTAGAGGAAGTTAGGCCTGGTGGGCTAGGGGAAGGAAGGGAAGTGACAGAGACAGCTGAATGGATGGTCTCAATCTTAAGAGACAAAGAAGTCCATGAGTCCTAGCACTTGTTGGAGGTGAGGGTGGAGGAAACAGGGGAGAGAGATTTAAGAAGACGGTGAGCAGTAGAGAATAGAAGACGGGAGTTATCTTTGCATTCCAGAATGATCGTGGAATAGTGAGCAGTTTTGGCAGACAAAAGTAGGACCCGATAATGCTTTATGTGGTCCAACCAGATCTGGCGTTGAATGGCTAAACCAGTTGTCCACCATACCTGTTCAAGTCTGTGTCCCTTGGACTTAAGGGAGTGAAGGTGAAGGCCGTACCGGGGGAACGGCCAGAGTGAGAGAGAGTAATGGTTTTAATAGGGACTAGGGCATCAAAGGTTTAACACAGAAAGATGTCCCAAGTAGAGAATGAGAGGAATGGAGGAGTTCTGTGAAGTGACCAAAGAATTGGATTTTCAGAAGGCTGTTAACGGTGGAGGGTGAAATAGGGAGGCGGAGATAGTTCCAGAGAGTGGGACCAAGGCACTTAAAGACTCTACCATCAACAGTGCAGTGGGAAGGTGTTGGGTGGGGTGGGGGGTGGGGTGGGAGATGAACAGAAGGCCAGATAATTGGAGGGCATGGAAGGGAACTTGAGGCACACGAAGGTTGGAGAGGTAGGGTGGGGTGAGGCCATGGAGGGATTAGCAGATTACGCCGAGGAATTTAAATTTGATGTATCGGAAGACTGGGAGCCAGGGTAGATTAGTGAGGAGAGGAGTGATGGACAAGTGGGGCTTAATGCGGGACAGAATGTAGGCAAAGTCTGGACAAGTTGGAGCTTGTGCAGGTTGGGCGGCCAATCTAGTCTAGAGGTGACAAAAGCATAGTTAAGGGTTTCGACCGCAATGAGGGTGAGATAGGGGCAAAGGCTTGCAATGGTGGAGGTATGCAGTTCTGGTAATGGCTAGGAAATGGTATTTGAAATTCATCTCTGTGGAACAGGACACCTGAAGTTTTGCACAGCCTGTAATTCAGCTGAAGTGATCTGGCAGGGAAAGGAATGGAGTTAGTGGCAAGGGAATGGAAATTTTGAGCCGGGTTGAAGCGTGGTTTTTATGTGCAAGTTGCATATAAATGACGATGAGTGACCTGATTTATTTCACACTTACAGTGGTCCAAATGAAATGTATTATCAACATGTGTATGGATACAGATGTATCCTAAAGGCAAATACTGTACTGTATACTTCCCTCTTCCTTTTCTCATATAATACCCACCAGCCCCCCTAAAAAGTGTGGCTGATATGTACATGCGAATATTAGATACCTTTCTTTAGAAAAACAAAAAACACGAGTGTTTTAAAAATAGTTGACAGATTTTTGGCTGATGATTTTGAAACACGACTAATTTTAACATTACTGGGATTAAGATTACATTTGTGGTGTGAGGCTCCAGTTACATCATCCACCACCACCCACTGTCTACAAAATCAAGTAGAAACAAACCAAAAAGAGATTAGAAGACAAACCACTAGAAATGGGTGTTGGCGCAATATTCTGTAAAACATGTTTTTTTGGGTCATTCGTAGGATTTTGAACAGGTGAGATAAGCAGTTTTGCCTCCTTATCAGTACCTTGTTTGAAAGGAGTGACAGATAAATGATCCTTTATGTAACTTTTTTAAATTATTTGATCTCAGCATGTGGGTAACACAGGCAAGTGCGCATTTATTACCCTGAGTAGGTGGTGGTGGGCCTTCTCCTCGAACCGCTACAATTCTTGTGGTGATGGTACTCCCAAAATAGTATTAGGTGGGGACTTCCAGGATATTGACCCAGCAACAATGAAGGAATAGCTAGCTATGTGTCCGAGTCAGGATGTGATGTAACTTAGAGGTGTTGGATTTCCCATGTCATTGTGGCTCTTGTCCTTCTCAGTGATAGAGGGTATCAGTTTACATCTCTGTAAACTGATTGACAACAATCAGTGGAACTGAATCCATCTTCCTGACTGTTCTATGAAGGACTCCCATCCTCACCCCAAGTCTCTTCTTCTGCTCATTCTTCATTTGTGGAAGTTGGATGATGAGTGCTGGCAGGCAGTGCGACCATGGGAGGCATCACAGCTGAGACAGATCCTGCCCTCAACTAATGTGTGCGCACTGTCTTTCATCAGTGATCACTGATTAGCAGTCGGAGGCAGGGACTTTTTCTCTCCCTAGGCCAGGGATACCTGATCTCAGCCAGGCCGTTTGTAGCAACCCGATTATTGCCCTGGCTGAGATCACTCAGAACAGGCTAGGGATCAAACCTGGGACAGTCTTGATGTGTTTATTTATCCACTGAGCTACTGGCAGAGCCCTCAGTTACATAAGAACATAAGAAATAGGAGCAGGAGTAGACCAATCGGCCCCTCGAGCCTGCTCCGCCATTCAATGAGATCATGGCTGATCTGATCCAACCTCAACTCTAAAGAACACAAGAAGTAGGAGCAGGACCAGGCCACTCGGCCCCTGGGCCCGCTCCACCACCCACAAGGCCTTGACCGATCCGAACTCAAACTCATGTCCAATTTCCAGCCCGCTCCCCGTAACCCCTGATTCCCTTTACTTCTAGGAAACGGTCTATTTCTGTTTTAAATTTATTTAATGAAGTAGCTTCCACAGCTTCCTGGGGTAGCAAATTCCACAGACCCACTACCCTCTGAGTGAAAAAGTTTCTCCTCATCTCAGTTTTGAAAGAGGAGCCCCTTATTCTAAGATTATGTCCCCTAGTTCTAGTTTCACCCATCATTGGGAACATCCTCACCGCGTCCACCCGATCAAGCCCCTTCACAATCTTATATGTTTCAATAAGATCGCCTCTCATTCTTCTGAACTCCAATGAGTAGAGTCCCAATCTACTCAACCTCTCCTCGTCTGTCCACCCCCTCATCCCCGGAATTAACCGAGTGAACCTTCTTTGTACTGCCTCGAGAGCAAGTATGTCTTTTCTTAAGTATGGACACCAAAACTGTATGCAGTACTCCAGGTGCGATCTCACCAATACCCTATACAACTGCAGCAATACCTCCCTGTTTTTATATTCTATCCCCCTAGCAATAAAAGCCAACATTCCATTGGCTTTCTTGATCACCTGCTGCACCTGCATACTAACTTTTTGATTTTCTTGCACCAAGACCCCCAGATCCCTTTGTACTGCAGTACTTTCCAGTTTCTCGCCATTAAGATAATAACTTGCTCTCTGATTTTTCCTGCCAAAGTGCATAACCTCACATTTTCCAATATTGTATTGCATCTGCCAAATCTCTGCCCACTCACCCAGCCTGTCTATATCCCCTTGTAGGTTTTTTATGTCCTCCTCACTCTCTACTTTCCCTCCCATCTTTGTATCATCTGCAAACTTTGATATGTTACACTCGGCCCCCTCCTCCAAATCGTTAATATAGATTGTAAAGAGTTGGGGACCCAGCACCGACCCCTGCGGAACACCACTGGCTACTGGTTGCCAGTCCGAGAATGAACCATTTACCGGCTCATGACTGACATATTGTTGTTTTTCCAGGTCGTTGTGATGAAGAGATCTCTGGGAGTCGGCTATGCTGCTGTTGACAATCCAGTCTTTTACAAACTCAACACTGCCATGTTGTTAGGTGATGCAAAGAAGACTTGTGATGCACTGCATGCAAAAATCAGAGAATCAGCTGAATCCAGCTAAATACAACAGAATGTTTGGCAGCTGAGGCTTTTAAGTAATCAGCGTTAATCGAAAGCAAAAGGCTCAAAGTAACTAAATCCATCATTTAAATTGTTGGACCAGAAGGTTTTGAACGAGGAAGATGACATACACAAGTGTTTGCATTGATGGCTTCCCTAATCTTTTTTACGTTCTTGCTACCCTTTTACATTGAAGTGTGGAAATTGTTTGCACACCGTACAGAATTGTACTATTGGAAATTAAATTTGCTGGTTTTATATCAGGGAGAATAGTTGCTCACAATGTATTTTTAGTAGAGGCATAGCGGCAAGTGAATTTTTATATGGAGGTTCTGTGGAGCACTTTGCTGTACAAACCACTGATGCAGCAAGCATGTTTGTGGTTGCCTCATTAATAGAGAAACCATATGATGTGGACTACATAATGTGCCCCCTGCTGTAAAATCCCTTTTGTATAGGTGCCAAAGCCAGCATTATAGAGAAGATCTACTCTATAATATATTAAACAATCTTATGCCAGCAATTATTCAAATGCAACATTTGGAATATGCACAACTGAATAAATATTGTCTGTAGGCCAAAATGTGTTCAACAAACCACATGCTCCAAAATAGTCATTTTTTTAATAGAAATGTCAGCCAACAAAATAATAGAACCATCTTTTTATATTGCATTGAAAAACTTTGTGCCAGATATTACTACCGTATATATACTGATAAAATGGACTTTCATTTTCAATTGATTACCGACCTAAAATTTTTTGTAAGCTGCGTCATTGATGCAGTGGAAAATGGCCAACGTGTTATAAAACTATAGGCTGTGCTGTGTGTATTGTGTGAAGGTGAGAGACAGCAAATGGCTGTAAATAGCTGAAATGTAATGTCAGACTAGTATGGAACCTATAATAATTGTCATTTTTATGAAATATATCAGGAACTTGGAAAATCACAGTGAAGCAATATGTTTACATAACAGACGTCTATATATTGGGACCATCTCTGAAATCTTATTGAAAGGCCTATTATAATATTTTTATGGCTACATCTTAAGTTTCTTACTAGGCCAATTCAAATTGACCAACTGTTACTGATCTGCAGCAATAGTATTTGTTTTATGAATGCCATTTTAAATTGCACACTGTCACATAAGAGCAACAAGACTTTTGTTTTATTAGTCATTGTAATGAGTTCTATTAAGTTACATTTTTAATTTTAATTTTGGGTTGCAAGGTCCCTCAAACATTAAAACTGGCAGCTAGGTTTAATTAGTGTGTTGTGCTGTTTAGTTTGTTCTGTGGTCAGATTGCAGAATAGTTTACAGTGCAAGGCATTGTGTAACAAACCTATTCCATAAACACAAGGAGGAAAACTCCATCTAACAAAATGTAACATTCGTAAATATTTATGAGAAGGTTTGAATGCTTAGAACTTTAGATCATACTGGCTGTAAAATATTTGGTTACTTAATGATCACTAGATGTAAAGGTGCTGCGTGTTGTTCCAAGTTCTGTTTGCCTACAATGTATCTACATTCTTACATTTATAAGTAGAGGAAGTTGGATTTGCTGTTTTAAATATTAAATTCAGCATGCTGCAGGATGAGAAACCAGCAAGAATCTGCATTGTGCTCCTCAAAGAAAATAGTTTAATAAAGAACTTGACTAAACTGTTTATCTAGTGTTTGTTTTTATTAAAGCACAAATTTTGAGATTAGTAACTGTTAAAACACCGTTAAGGATCTTTATGATTGTAATTTGAGGGAATTGTGTTTGTTTAATAAGCTTTTTCATTGTAAGGAAGATTAAACTCAGCATTTCAAAGAAGTGGTTGGTGTAGTAAGGTTTGAATACTGGCCTCTGGGCTTCAGTCCAATACAGACAAGTAGGTTCAAGGTTTTGTCTTTGGCTGTGGAGGGTCCCCTGTGAAATTAAGCTAAGAGTGCAGGAGTTTATAGCACAAGTCTGCCCACACAGTCATCATTTACACTTTATGACCAAGGTGATTGGAATACTTAGCACTGAAGCTGCTTTATAAAAATAAATCACATTTTTATTTTATACTTGAGGCTGTGACTCTTTCCTATGATATGGTTCCATGAGCACGAGGCACCTGAGTACCTCACTCCCATGGCTATTATTCACTGGTCAGCCTTGGAAGTGATTCTTGGCAGGCTGTTCGATCACAGCTGAGAACTGAGCTGAGTTCTGTCATGTCACATGATTATTTTTCCCCTCTCTCTCTCTCTGCTTCCCAGCAAGGGTAGTGATAGTGATGAGGACGGGGAACGCTGACTACCCCCCTCACCATCACCCCCTCACCTCCCCAACCCAGGAGCTATGAGGCCAGTTGTGCTGCCCCAGCTGAGATCAGCGATTGCAGTACAGACGAGTGATCGATCCTGGGACCCTGCTGATCAGTTGTTCAATGCAAACCTTCTGAGCCATTGGAGAGTCTTTGAATACTAGTTTGCATAAAAGTGATTGAAAGGCAGGAATCCGACTTGAATGATTCATGTAACATCTTAAATCACAAAATTACATTCCTGTCTTGAAATCGTTCATTGCCATCTATTTTTAATTACATAACACACCAGCTAATTTTGTGTATGTGGGTAGCGGAGGGTTAATCCATGTATTTTTCTTTCTGTGGCTGTCAACTGAGAAGTTATTGCAGTCCCTCTCCCACATGTGGGGTTACCTAGAGCTGGGCCTGTTGACAACATATGCAAACAAACAGCTCCACAGGTTCTGTTGAAGATCCGAGAGCACTGGAGCTGGACAGTATCGTGAGATTCTGGCAGAAAAGCTCTTCTATGCCTTCCCAACAGATCCTCGTACCTGAGAATACTACAGAAGGGGGATCAGTATTGCTGTTTCTTTATATGCGGATTTCCATAGTGCCTCACTGTGACTGAATAAGTCACATTACATTATACAAGTTTTACCAGTGTTTTCAGGTTTGCATTCAGTTATGCTTCTTATTAATAAATGGAACCGTTGGTTGATGGTAAATTAAATTCTCTTTTTTTAATTACATGGGATTAAGGATTTTTACCAGCACAGCTTTGTGAATCATTTTGCTATGAAAACTGTAGAGTTGAATATTTTGGATCTCTTGCCAGCCAGGGAGACCTTTAACCACAAATAGACAAGTATATATTCCATCTTTTCCTAGTGAGATGGAAAGCCTGTAATTGTTGGACTTTAAATTCCTTTCGCAGTGTCAGTTTGGCTCAGTTGGTAACACTTCTTCCCTCAGGGTCAGAAGGTTATGGGTTCAAGTCCCATTATGGATGTAAGCACATTGTCTAGGCTGATAACTTCAATGCCAAGGAAGTACTGTCTTTCAAATGAGGGCCCCATCTGCCTGCTCAGATGGACATAAAAGGTCCCATGGCACTATTCAAGAAAAGAGCAAGGAGCTCTCCAAGTGTCCTGGCCAACATTCCTCCCTCATTTACCATCACCAAAAACAGAGTGACCTGGAAGTTGGACTGGAAATTACGCCCACTCTGCCAGTGTCAAGTTGTGCTCAAATTTCGTGCCAATCTATTAGCATACGCCCGAATGTAAAATGGACATAAATCAGCGTAATTGGGCAGTGTGGTTTGAACGTAATTGGAACAGAACCATTGGGGCGTTAGGGTGGAGGACTATAAACATGGGAGAATTTTTTTTTCCATCAGAGTGAGGCTGGGAAATACAAGGTAAGTAGCACACAGCTCTCTGACATACGATTTTTTAATTAATTTAAATTGTTCAGTAGAGAGTCTCTATTGTGTCAAATCTTTCTCTTCCCACAGAGGACTGATTCACAGGAGAAGGCTGACAGGAAGGGGCCTTTGTGGAGGACAACCTACAGACCCTCCTCGACGAGATAGAGATAAAGTGGGACCAGCTCCTCAGCTCGCCCACATCCCAGCCCTCACGTGGATGGGCGGAGCTGGCAGAGGCACTAAGTGCCATTTCTTTGTTGCCAGGATGGCGGAGCAGCACCGCAAGAAATTCAGGGAAGGTAGGACATTCACCATGCTCTCCCTTTCTTCCTTACCCACTGTGGGCACCACACTCAAGTATCTGAGGTGGAACTAGTTGATCAATGACCTTGCAGCGAAAACCCCCGGAAAGACACAGGTCATTCAAGACCCCGGAAGGCACTCGCTGTGAAAGAGGATATGGTCTTTGTGTTGCTAAGGCTCAGTACCCCATTGCTGAACTCGTCAAAATGCTTATAAACCAAGGAAAGAAAGTCCGGTATGTACCCTCCAGAATACATTCGGCTTGTGGGTTTAGCTGTGTAATCACCTCCTGGACTATCAATCCACGAGTCTGTAGCAGGCAGTACGCTATATTCCTGATTTCTTTGTTGTTGGTGGTGGGTGTGGGCGGACAGCATTGTGTGTGAGTTACAACTAAGGGCGAATTTCCACGGGGGTCTCCTGCTCATCCCATAACTTCAACAGAAGAGCCTCAGAAATGCTGGAAAAACACCGTCCAACTGTTGACCACATTCTATGCAAACAAATACTTCCTGATGTCTGTCCTAAATTTGCCCTTCATAACCTTGATTCTGTGTCCTATTGTCCTACTGCAATGCACATCTGATTGCTTTCCTTTATTGCATTAAGTATCCAGAGGAGACATCTCCTTTTGAAAAAAGAAACACTTGCATTTATATAGCGCCTTTCACGACCACCGTACATCCCAAAGCGCTTTACAGCCAATGAAGTACTTTTTGAAGTGTAGTCACTGTTGTAATGTAGGAAACCCGGCAGACAATGTGCGCACAGCAAGTTCTCTCAAACAGCAATGTGATAATGACCAGATAATCTGTTTTTAATGATGTTGATTGAGGGATAAATATTGGCCAGGACACTGGGGAGAACTCCCCTGCTCTTCTTCGGAATAGTGCCATGGGCTCTTTTATGCCCACCTGAGAGAGCAGACGGGGCCTTGGTTTAACGTCTCATCCGAAAGACGGCATCTCCGACAGTGCAGCACTCCCTCAGTACTGCACTGGAGTGTCAGCCTAGATTTTTGTGCTCAAGTCTCTGGAGTGGGACTTGAACCCACAACCTTCTGACTCAGAGGAGAAAGGGAGAAGCTGCCTGACTGGAAGATTGTGACCGTCACTGTTATGTCCTGCTTGTTTGATAATCACTCCTGTGAAGCGCCATAGGCTGTTTTACTACGTTATAGGCACTATATAAATGCAAGTTGTTGTTGTTGGATGACTACCTTGTTTTTGAAGTATTATTGTTGCCATGTAAAACATTATTGATTCAAAGAGGTTAAATCTTTATTTAAATTTACCAACGTTTGCCAAAGTTGTAAAATTTGCTAAAGTTTACATTAGTTTAACTTGGGTTTCCAGCAATTCCTAACGTTGATTGATGTTCATTAAAGTTTTATTGTTCTAAATAGTTGTTAAAATTTCTAAAGAGTGTTTAACATTGCCATAAAATACTGTTTTGAATTAAAATATATTTCTCAGAATCTAGTTAAGGACGTTCAGAGTTCCTGCAACAATTTGTTGAAATCTCGTAATTATAGTTTAACTTTTTCAGGCAGTGTTTGTAGTTATTTGTAACAATTTGAACTTAATGTTTACTAATGACATGAAATATTTTTTGTAATAAAACAAACTTTGAAATTAAAGAGCGCCGTGTCTGACTCTTCTTCTGATTACGACCTCTGTTGGGGCACTCATTGGGTAAAAGCCTGCACCACAACCTTCTGGCTGCCTCTGACTGCCCTGTCCTCTCAAAGCGATGCCTCCTGCGGACACACCACAACCCTTGGCTCCGCGTAGTCCAGGATCCTCTGCTTCGATTGGCTACACCACTGGTATGTCAAGATCCAGACCTTCCGTCGTGGCCTGGTTGTGCAGGGCACAGCACAAGACGACAATCCTTGCTACCATCTCTGGGAATTATTGGAGGACACCCCCAGACTTACCCAAGCACCTGAAGGATTTCTTCAGCACCCCGATGGTCCTCTCAGCCACCTGCCCGGTGGACATATGTACCTGATTGTATCTCTCCTCTGCTGAGGTCAGCCACGGCAACAAGGGTAAGCCTCATCACCAAGGATCCATCCTTCCACTGGGCCCCCATCCCCGAGCATGCGTCCGATGACCCAGTGTGTGAAATGAATGCATCGTGCGCCGCGTTCACCTGCAGGATGTGCAGCCGGGCGTCGGAGACCGTCTGAACGTTGAGGGAGTGGTAGTCCATTCTGTTCATGTAACTGTGGGTTCTGAAGAGGAGCCTTTAGTGCGACGTGTGTTCCATCGATCGCTCCCAGCACTCTGGGAAAGCCAGCAATCCTGTAGAAACTTAATGGCCTCTCCCCTTGCTACACCGTGAGCATTCCAAAACTGACGAACGTCCCAGCCCTACAGAAAAGTGTGTCAGTTGCCTGCCGCATGCAGGCCCTTACTGCCCCTTGACTAATAATGCACAGGCTCTCTGTGGACGCCCGGAAGGATCCACACTGGTAAAAGTTGAGGGTGTAGGATCGATTCCTCCCTCCCCAACGGTAAAAATATTGGACTATGAAATATAAAAACCCAGAACTGCAGAGCCCGCAAAAAGGACTCGGCAATAAAGGGTTAATTCAAACATTGCAGCTGAAACTATGAATCTAAAATCTGAACAAGAACATCCGCATATTCATGTACCTTAAGGGGTTACATTGTCCACCTTAGACCATGGCCCCCGAATAACCAGTTTCAGTGCAGGCCTAGACAATGGGCCAGGTCTTGAACCTTTTGACTACGAATGCTAACAGAAACCAACAACTTCACATATGCAGTCACTTTGAAAAGGTTGCATTGTCAGAAAGATATCTCAAATCAATGGACAATACCAGGGACAATTCACACATTTTGAAACGAATCGTATGCTCAGGAGGGGGCCAAGAAATACTGCAAGTTGGTTTTGGTTTAAAGTAAGATCACTTCGAAGACAGTGGTGTGGGAAGCCGACGGCAGAACAGCAAGCAGAATGATTCGGGCCTACAATCAACTCCAAGAGACAGCCGATCGGGAGTGGTGATTGTAGGTTTCAGTCAAATCATAGAGGGGGCTTTTATGATTGAGTCTGAGTAAGTTTGTGAGTTTCAGTCAGATCACAATAAGGGTTTTGTGATTGAGTCTGGGTAACTTTATATGTAACAGACAAATCGCGGACGGGTTTAACTGTGTCATATTGTGTCGATGCAAATGACCCTTGGGTAGGGGTTTGTATTTTGGGGTTGTTAGCCTGATATAAATCATAGAATCATAGATAGAATTATAGAAAGTTACAGCACGGAAGGAGGCCATTTTGGCCCATCGTGTCTGCGCTGGCCAACAAAGAGCTATCCAGCCTAATCCCACTTCCCAGCTCTTGGTCCATAGCCCTGCAGGTTAGAGCATCACAAGTGCACATCCAAGTACTTTTTAAATGTGGTTAGGGTTCCTGCCTCTACCACCCTTTCAGGCAGTGAGTTCCAGACCCCCACAACCCTCTGGGTGAAGAAATTTCCTTTCAAATCCCCTCTAAACCTTCCCCTCATCTTAGTGCAATCATACCAACTAACAACACACAAGGGTAGCCACTTGAGTGTTTTATCCAATGTGCATGTAAAGTTTCTGTTAATTTGCTGTCAAAACATTGAAACCTTTATTTTCAACACTTGGACAGATTTGTGTGCACCTTTGGAAATGGCTTAGTGAGTTGCAGTGAATGGTGAGACATAACGGTACCCGTGGTGAGTATGAAAGGAATGGCTTGGACATTGCAGACTAGGCCTATATTCTCTAGAGTTTAGAAGAATGAGAGGTGATCTCATTGAAACATACAAAATTCTTACAGGGCTTGACAGGGTAGATGCAGGGAGGATGTTTGCCCTGGCTGGGGAGTCTAGAACCAGGGGTCGCAGTCTCAGAATAAGGGGTCAGCCATTTAGGACTGAGATGAGGAGAAATTTCTTCACTCAGCGCGTGGTGAATCTTTGGAATTCTCTACCCAAGAGGGCTGTGGAGGCTCAGTTATTGAGTATATTCAAGACAGAGATAGATAGATTTTTGAATATTAAGGGAGTCAAGGGATATGGGGATAGTGCAGGAAAGTGGAGATGAGGTCGAAGATCAGCCATGATCTTATTAAATGGCAGAGCAGGCTCGAAGGGCCAAATGGCCTACTCCTGCTTCTATTTCTTATGTTCTTATTGTAGGGATGCTTTATGGTGTTGGTGTGGGGTGGTGCCAACCTGGCGCACCATGTGGCAGCCAGGGTGTACAGCGTCAAGTTAAGTAAATCTGGCCATGGTGAGGCCATCCCTGGCCTCCTGAGCAGCAATGTACTCGGGTGCTGATGCCCTGTGTCCTGTGCAGCATCAGGTGATTGCGGAGAAGGTTGGTGTTGTTGTTGGTGCTGCTGGTGTGTCTGGTGCTGCTGGTGTTGGGGCTGATCGTGGTCAGATTCTGAGGACCAAGGTGAAACAGTATAAACGGTAGCCATGCTGATGGAATAGATGGCAGGTGCGGTTGAGATGACAGAAGCAATCTGTCAATGGTGAGAGAGGTTGTTTCAATGAGGTGACACTGGATAGAGAGTTTACTCCAAACACTTGCAGCCTGCATAAAGCTCAATCTGTGTTCCAAATGGAGTAAGTAACTGCTTCTGAGCTTGAAAATTGAACAATTGTGAGGTGGGAGCTTTTATAGCACATTTCAAGTTGTCAAGTAATCAGCTCATTCAATGGCCATTCAACTCCCACCTCAGCTTAACAGACATGATCCCCGAGCAGTGTGGACCCCATGGGCGAGCAGTTAAAGAAAAAAGATAAGGTTAAATGTATTATTAATGATCTGTCAACAAGGCAATAATCAGTTTAATTGGATCCCCCGCCGCTGTGTGTCGGGTCTGCTCAGCGCTGACAGACCCGACATTGGGAAAGGCACGTGGTTGCAGGTTGACAGCAGGGTCTTGACCCGCTGTCAAATAAAACACTTTCCCACCTGACCCGCCACCGATCCCGCCCGCTGACACCCCGGAAAATTCCGTCCACTATCTGTCACACAGAAATCTTTTATTTAATCACTAACACAGGGATTAAATAGGAAACACAACTAGACCTGTCCTGGAGTCTTCAAGGGCCAAACCAATGATCACCCGAAGTCTGTTGAAATCTTTAGACATCTACTTTCCGTTAGACCAGGACACGTTTGTCCTCGCCGGCTGCAGTAAAAAAGCTAGATATTGTGTTAGTTCTTATATTCTGCGTGTTCAGACTTCTCTTGTGATTCTCACATGCACATCTCAATGATTGGTTCCTTCAAAACGTGCTATTCCCCTTGTTGTTATGGTTGGTTCAAAGTTCAGTGGGGTTACAACATCATGTGTTTCACTTGTTGCAGTTTAATGAGGGTCTTATCTCAAGACAGTACCAGTCGGTTCTGCTGGTTCCATAGCAACCCCAGATTTGTCCTTGGCTACAAGCTGCCTTTGTCGGAGCAATGCCTGTTAAAATGTTCCTCCATATTCCTGTTTCGCAACTTGCATTTTAATGTGGTTTAGCCAACATTAAACGTTCTCTTTTGTATTAAAGTTCTTCTTATTGTTAGGGATGTTTAAAACAGATTTTTCCTTCAACAGTAAAGTAGGATGGTAGTGTACAGTATCTCAGAGTAGCAGCACGCTACAATCTTGGACAGGCAGATGTGTTCCTGCCTCATACCATTGATAGGCTCTTATTTCCACCATTTACTTGACTGATGGTGATGATAAATTTTAACAATTCAATAATTTAATTAAAAAATAAAGTAGAAATATTTTGCCTCAGCCAAACCCATGCTACCGATTCACTTGTGAAAACAATTATTGCCAGCATCAGTGCCTTTGTTACAAAAGAAAATCTAGCTTTTTTCAAAAGCTAAAATAATTGTTTTTTAAGCTCTGACAATAGTCTTCGCTAGTTTTTCATGCATTTTGCAGAAGGTACCTGAAACAGGTACAGGACCCTACTTTGCATATTTAAATTGACCCAATACTGATTTCAGGCAGCTGCCAAGAACGCCTTAATTCAGTGAGGACCAATATGGCGGCAGGCATGCTGCCGGCGCAGATTAGGTGCAGGAATTTGCGCCGAGAGATTGAAATACATAACATCCGGTTTACGTCCAAGAAACAGGCGAAACATATACCAATTTCTACCCCACTGTGTCCAAATAACTTTAACTGAATATGACCCATGCCAAGTGCCAGGATATAGGATCAGGCCCACCATATATAATTTGTTTCATATCCTTGATTTAGAAGGTTGAAGACTGATCTAATTGAGCTGTTTAAAATAATAAAGGGATTTGATAGGATGGATACAGAGAAACTATTTCCTTTGGTGGGGGAATCTAGAATAAGAGGGTATAATCTTAAAATTAGAGCTAGGCCATTTAGGAGTGAAATCAGGAAACACTTTTTTCACACCGAGGTCAGTGGAAACCTGAAACTCCCTCCCACAAATGCTCAATCACTCTGTCTCTGATGATCGATTCTAGTAACTTGCCCACAGTTTATGTTAAACTGACAGGTCTGTAGTTACCTAGTTTCTCCCTCTGTCGCTTCTTAACTAATGGACAAGTATTTGCAATTTTCCAATCCAAGGGCACAATTCCAGAATCTAGGGACGTTTGGAAAATTATGACTAATCATAGAATCATAGAAATTTACAGCACAGAAGGAGGCCATTCGGCCCATCGTGTCCGCGCCGGCCAAAAAAGAGCTATCCAGCCTAATCCCACTTTCCAGCTCTTTGTCCGTAACCTTGTAGGTTATGGCACTTCAAGTGCATATCCAAGTACTTTTTAAACGTGATGAGGGTTTCTGCCTCTACCACCCTTTCAGGCAGTGAGTTCCAGACCCCCACAACCCTCTGGGTGGAAAATGTTCTCCTCATCTCCCCTCTAATCCTTCGACCAATTACTTTAAATCCATGCCCCCTGGTTATTGACCTCTCTGCTAAGGGAAATAGGGGTAAAAATTCAGTTGGTTGCGCCTCCCGTTAGCGCCTTAAGAGGGCGCTAATGGGGTGCAAAGCTGCTAACGCCCGGGTGCAGCGATGTTTGCGCCGCTCGGGTACTTAACTAGACATTGTGCGGCGGCGCTAAACTTTACCGCTGCGACCACCTGCGCGCGCAGATTGTGACGTCATTCCATGGTGCAACGCCCTTGTGGCGCCCCGGAGCGGAAATTGAGTGGCGCCCCCTGCCTTACCGCCTGACGCTAGCAACGACCAGAAGACTGGAACGCTATCAATCGCTGTGGGGCTGGGGGGGGGGCGCTATTTAAAGGGGGCCTCTTCCTGTCTTTTATTGTTGGTGGCATTTTTGAACTACGCATTCTGAGAGAGAGAGGGAGAGACTTCTGGAGAGATTCAACGTTGTGTGAAGGAGTTTTGGGTATTGAGCAGCACTTTGCAGGTTCATTTTGATTTGCCATTCCTTGTATCGATTTAGCAGAGACTGTGGGAGCTGCACTCTGAGCTCTTTGCCTGGTACTCTCCATTGTATAGGTCCTTCCTATCCACTCTATCCAGGCCCCTCATAATTTTATACACCTCAATTAAGTCTCCCCTCAGCCTCCTCTGTTCCAAAGAAAATAACCCCAGCCTATCCAATCTTTCCTCATAGCTAAAATTCTCCAGTCCAGGCAACATCCTTGTAAATCTCCTCTGTACCGTCTCTAGTGCAATCACATCTTTCCTGTAATGTGGTGACCAGAACTGTACGCAGTATTCTAGCTGTGGCCTAACTAGTGTTTTATACAGTTCAAGCATAACTTCCCTGCTCTTATATTCTATGCCTTGTCTAATAAAGGAAAGTATCCAATATGCCTTCTTAACCACCTTATCTACCTGTCCTACTACCTTCAGGGATCTGTGGACATGCACTCCAAGGTCCCTCTGTTCTTTCTGCATTTCTCAGTGTCCTACCATTTATAGTGTATTCCCTTGCCTTATTATCCCTCTCCAAATGCATGACCTCACACTTCTCCAGATTGAATTCCATTTGCCACTTTTGTGCCCACCTGACCAGTCCATTGATACCTTCCTGTAGTCTGCAGCTTTCTTCCTCACTATCAACCACACGGCCAATTTTCATATCATCTACAAACTTTTTAGTCATGCCCCCTCCATTGAAGTCTAAATCATTGATATACACCACAAAAAGCCTTTCTAAATGATGATTAATACTGGCCCTCAGAATTTTTCCAATATTTTTCCCACCACTGAGGGTAGGCTGACTGGCCTGTAATTACTCAGTCTATCCCTTTCTCCCTTTTTAAACAACAGTACAACGTTAACAGTCCTCCAGTCCTCCGGCACCACATCTGTAGCCAAAGAGGATTGGAAAATGATGGTCAGAGCCTACGCTATTTTCTCCCTTGCTTCTCTTAACAGGCTGGGATACATTTCATCCAGACCTGGTGATTTATCTACTTTCAAAGATGCTAAACCCTTTAATATTTACTCTTTCACTATGTTTAATGCTAATGCATCTACAATTTCCTCACTTTTTTTAACACCTTGGGTAGAAACCATGAGGTCCTGGAGATTTGTTTATCTTAAGTCCCATTATTTTCTTCATTATTATTCTTTTACTTGAATTAAATCCACTAAATTCCTCCCTTTGACTAATTTTAGGTTCTTTGTACCGATGGTATTTTTCCTCTTCCTCCACTGTGAAAACTGATACAAAGTATTCAGTTAACAAGTCTGTTATTTCCTTATTATCCACTAGTCTTGCCTGCATACATATTTAATGGGTCCACATTTCCCCTTACCACTCTCTTTCTCTTAATATATTTATTAAAACTTTTGCTGTTAGCTTTAATATCCCTTGCAAGTTTTTTATATTCCCTTTTTGAACCTCTTGTTACTTTCTTTGTTTCCTTTTATTCCTTTTTATAGCTCTCCCAGCCCACTAAATGTTCACACTCCTTGCAGGTGTGCAAGCCTTTTCTTTTCTTTGATATATTTCCAGAGTGCGATTAGGACCTTGGCAGGAACTTACCTTAGGATTCAGAGCCAATTGGTTTTGCTATGCTTGTGATTTTTTTTTATGGCAGCTATCTAACTCCCAAACTGTAAGGGGAAATGCCCAAGCGTCCCAGTGGTGATGAAATGGAGACATTAATTGGTAATTCGTGCGTGACTCTTCTTATTGTATTATAGTTGCTTTCTTGAATGATTTTGATGTATTGCTGGGTATAAGGTAGTTTGAGGTGAACTTGCGTCTAGAATCTCCAGTAATATGTTAACAGTATGGAGGGAGGTCTGGCTAGCTTGCAGCATTCTTAATCTCAGATGCAAGGAAAATCCATCCTTCGCAGGTTAGCCAAAACCACCGAGGTGACATTTATAAACAATCTGGAGGGGCAGGTGGAAAGGAAATGGTAGACATGAACAACTTTCTGGTGATAGACAAGTGTTTGTATATTGAAAGGGGAGATGGAGATAGACCCATCCACGCAGCGGACAGATTTACTTGTCTCTATTAGCTGATAAACGGTCATCTGCTGCAGATCATCTCATCACTATGCTCCCCTTGTGCACTTTCCTCCAGAGCAAAGTTCTGCACAACACCACGATCCTTGAAATCTTGCTTGGACTATATTGTAGTGCTTCCCTCCCCCCGCTCCCACCCCGGCCCAATTGATCCAGGCACCTGAAGCATACCTTCGGAATGCGAGCTGTCTGTCTATGCTGATTCTAGTAATAGGATAGACCTCGTTGTAGTGGTGATCAGCTGTGTTGTGGAGGGTAGCATTGATCTCCCAGGATCTACCCAGATATATTTGTCTATGTTGGAATGCCTCAAAGTGGAGGAATTGTGGAAGCTGCCAGGAAAGTGAGTGTTATCGGCATAATTACATTGTGTTGGTCAGAAATAAGCTAGACACTGAATGAGCCTTAACCTTTCCTATTGATGTATTTGATGGGATTACCAAAGATGGTCTGTATGTGGGTGGAGTCTATGATTTCTTGTACGTTGGGTAATAATGTCACACATTAAAATTGCAGTGTGCTGTCATGCTGGTGCTGATATCCCTGGGGAAGCAGATGTACTGGCTTGTTGCATCTGTGCACAGCGGTTTGGAAATTATTACTGATGTCCCGAGAGGCAGTCTGAAGTGAGCCTGTCGTGTAAAGATTCAGTCTGGTGTGACCTTTACAGGAGCTGGCAGTGCAGTGCCTGTGGTGGAGGTGTGCTGTAGATCCGGTGTGAGCATGATCTAGACTAACACTCCAATGCAGTATTGATGGAGTGCTGCACTGTCAGAGGCCCTGTCTTTTGGATGAGATGGTAAACCGAGGCCCCGTCTGCCTTCTCAGCTAGTTCCGGCCCAACCTTTACTCCTCCAGCCACCCCCGGCTTGCGATCCTCATCCGACGCCTACCCCTTGCTTCTCCGGTCCCCCCGGCCCCCACCTGATCCCTCTCTCCCTCCTCTGTGCAGCCTAGTGCCACAGGCCTACCTGCCTGGAGCCAGCCAGCCTCTCATCCTGGCTGGCTGCGGGTAGGAAACAGAGGCTTCCCATTCAAATCAGGCCCTGCTGTTAAATTCGGCAGGGCCTGCGGGAAACTCATTCTCCCGGGTTTCCCGACCATCTCGGAGCCCCAAACCCGCCTTCTCCATTAAAATTCAGCCCACTGTGTGGCTCTGGTAGAGGTAGCTGCCCAGTGGTTGATGTATGTGGGTGTGAGGATAGCACTAGGTGGATGCCTGGTCGGGGGGGTGGGGGTGGCGGTGGGGTGGGGGGTGGGGGGGTTTGGAAATCGCAACGACTGTGGAGTCACTCTACAGGAAGGTTTTTTATTTTTAACTTAAATTTTTAAAAAACTTGCCTTTTGTTGATGGCCGCATGGGCCACTGAAAAATCCTGAGCGGGACAATTTTCCCAGAGGAATCCTGAAACAGGTGTTAGGCCCCTAATTAACATATGCCTAAAAAATGGGCCCGACGAACTTGGCAGTGGCCCAAGTGCCCACGCAGGTTGGGGACGGGCTGTCTCACTGCTAAACTTGTCACTGTTGCGCCCGTTTTAAGCCTGAAAAATGGACACAACACATACCAATTTCTACCCCGATGCCTCTTATACAGGTGTTCTCCGCAATGGGCAGGACAGAAGCGCAAATGTCAGGAAATACATCGCTTCATGTCACTAAACCAATTTGGATATTATTTCAAAACATCCTATATTTGGGCAAGCGTTTCCTGCTCCCGCTGTCACTTCTGGCAGAAAATGATTATCAGCATTGGGATGGGTGTGAACGCGCTGGTAGAGATCCACGCTCAATTTCATGCATTCGCCCACTCCAATACTGTGCTAAATCAGTTGAAACGACTTTGGAAAATCCAGCCCAGCTCTGCTAAGAAACAATCACTTAGTACCTCTATGGAATGGCTTGTATATTCGCCCTCTCCTCCACTTTGTGTTGCCCTGATTTGTCTACATTACCTATGGGATGGGAAATCATATTTGAAAAGTTTGGAAGATTGATTCCTCTCATTAGATCATAATCTTGGGCAGGGAAGTGAACTTAATTGTGTACAAGTTTATGGTCCTTGAGCCTATGGCCTCCTGTGGCCTCCTGTGGCTGACTGACCTGTTTCTATTTAGTACCAGACAGTTCCACTCCGTCTTTCTTTTGTTCCTCTCATAAATCAGAGATTAAATGTAGGTTCCACTGTGCTGATGTCTATAGAGTGTTTCTGTGTGGATGAAATGAATGCCATTAGGAAAGCTGGACAGATGGATTCTCCTTTGTTGGGAGGATTTTGAGCCTACTTACACCACCAAGTGATTGGTGAGGTGAGTGGAATGTGCTCAATGTCCCTACCAATTGACGCGGATACAGATTTCTGGTGAGATTAAAGGAAGTTCAATAATAGGAAACACAACATTAACCGGTTTTACAAATGCTTATTAAAAACATCTATTTAACAGTTACATGGCCTAGTCAAAATAATCTCCAAAGTACTTGACCTGACAGCGCTACGGTTTTGGAATTTGAAGAGCTGTTCTGACTGCTGATATTATCCTAGTTCAGTCTGATTCCCTGTTCCCGTCCTTGCCAGATGTGGTCCATTCCTGGTTATGTGGAAGAGAATGAATGACGTTGTCCATTAAATTCATTCCTTTCCTCCTCCATTTTGAGTCTGGGAAAAGATCTGCATTTTGTTTTACTATTTCGGTGGCTAGTAGGGGAAAAGATGCAGAAAGGAGTAGTGTGACAAGGTAATGGTATTCCACGTTTAATGCATGCTTCAAGCAAAAGGAAAGGAAGAGCACTTAATACATACATATAGAGAGTGACAGATGGCTGGGAATCTGTCATAATTGAAAGAGAATTAAGGTCAAGTAGTTTGGGCAGTCCTCAGAATCCCGAGGTTTTGTTGCAGCCTCACAGCATTATTATTTCTGCATTAGATGTAATCTTCATGAGTTTTCATTGGAGTTGGTATCTTCTGGTACTGATGCATCTTCTGCCACCACTATCTTTTGAATTACATACATCAATCTTCTTTTACAACTCGACTGTTCCAGTTCACTTTCCTACCTTCCATTAGCTCTGAGTTTCATGCTATAGCTTCACATCATATCATGGGAGGGGGGCAAGGTCGACAATATCTTGATGATGGCTCATGCGAGTCATGTGATAGGAAAGGGACATTTTAATTAAGAAAAAGTGAAAATGTGAAATACGTGTCCTGTTACCGGGATTTTCCTGATCTCGTGTGTCTTGTATCAGGATTACTACTCCCTGAGTGGAACAGTGGAGCCCATCTGAAGTGATTGCTTCTCTGTCTGGCAATATCTGCTAATAATAATAAAGTCCAGACGTGAGTTCAGGCAGAGATGAGGATTTAACACAATAGTTGCCAAGTTACTTTCCCTTGATACTGTTTTATATTTTAATATTTATAGTAAATTAGAAATTCAAAAGTGCAATTCAAAAGTAGTATTTAACAAGCCATCGCAGTATTATAGTATGGTGGTATAGAGAACCTCATCCCCCTGTGATTCAGTGGGATTCTTTTAGGTTGAAGATTTTTTGCCAGAGTTAAATATTTCATTTTATTCCCAACTGTGTAATAAGCTCTATTTATGAGAAAATTACATTAGAACATATTATTAACTGAGGGAAACATTCTGACAAATTCCCGGGGAAGGGTTCAACTTTCCCAATGAGATTGAAATGAGAAGATAATTGGAATTCACAATTAATCCAAACTATTCAAATTTTCACATCTGTACTTCATTGTTAAAATAGTACTTGACAGGTTTGCACAATATTTAGGAAGAAAGCATCTTGATTTCCAAAGTTAACTTAAGTAAGGACTAGACAGCACAAGGAATTAGAACACTGCCTTTTTTTGTCTGGGACGTGGGCTTGAATGGAAGTGTTCTCTCCCCTCCATCTGTAAAGGTGTTAATTGAAATGAACTAGAGCAGTTCTGAGAAAGGGTCCTGTACCTCAAATTTTGACTAACTTACGTTCTCTTGACAGCTGCAGCATGACCTGCTGAGTGTCTCCAGCATTTTCTTTTTTTGAACAGATTTTATTCAGATTTGAGTAGACACAAATCCACAACACATAAATTATTCTCAATACAATTCTCAAGCACAGAGCCCACAAGGATAGCTGAAGGGTAAATTAAAAGAATCACACTGCTGATTTTCTGAAGTTGTAATTAAGACACAGTGGGGGTGAAATTCGACTTCTTTCCAAAGGGTAAGTTACGATGGCAGAGCGGGAGTAGCTCCGAAGAAATTCCAGGCTATGGTCTCTGTTTGATGCTCATGTAACAGTCTCGATAGATTGGAACTATTAAGAAAAAAAATGCAAAGTAATATTGCCATATATTATGTAGCACCCTGACTATCCAACCCGAGGAAAATTTGATGAGGTGAACAATCAGCTGAGTGTTGAAAATGTGAGGCAAATTAGACAGAGATTCAGGATCTTTTTAGGCACGGGGTAATGGGTGAGTGGGACTAGTGGACAGGGCAGGCATTTATGAGTTTCACAGGTGCTCCAGTAAACCTAAAGTGCACGTCACTTCTGCACTGCTGCAACAGACAGAAAACATGTCCCTTTGATTGCCTAAACTGTGACAAACTTCACTCCAGTATGCAATCTATTTGAATTCCATAGGTATTGTGTGTGTTAAGGTAACCAAAATGAGAAGTCGCACAACACCAGGTTATAGTCCAACAGTTTTATTTGAAATCACGAGCTTTCGGAGCGCTGACGAAGGAGCAGCGCTCCGAAAGCTCGTGATTTCAAAAAAAACTGTTGGACTATAACCTGGTGTTGTGCGACTTCTCATTTTTGTCCACCCCAGTCCAACACCAGCATCTCCGCATCAAGGTAACCAATACATTCCTGTGGTCAAGCAACCAAGGATTTCAAGATGTACAAAAGCAAAATTCTGCGGATGCTGGAAATTTGAAATAAATCTGACATTTCAAGATGTATAGCTGGATTTTTGTAACGCAAGTGGCCTGTAGTTGGCACAAAAGGCAAGTCCAGGTCTTTGCAAAGCCTCCAACGAAACAATGAACAAAATCACCTAAGTGATCTTATGGCCATGGTGTTGCAGGTTTTGTAGCACTCGAGTGTCATTGCAAATATCTATTGCTAAGCTCACCAGGTGGTCAAAACATGAATGCTTGCCACTTAAAGCACTCGACCAGAAGTATGCTGGTGAGCCATTTTAAAATGAGTTATTAAGTTTATCGGTCCTTTAAGCTTTTGTTGTGAATGTCATGGCATATGTACATTAATCTGTGCTTTTCCTTTTTCTGGAATACTTTTTCAGGAAATGGCTGTTTGTGAACAGGTGCTCAACGCTTACAGGAAATCCTCGGAAGTATTTACAAGAAGTGTAAGTGCCTGCTTTGATTGGTAACTTACTGTGTGAATAGAAAAGTTCAGGTATGGGTAAATTTGTAAGTCTAACGAGAAAAGTCAAAGCTGTAACGCAGAATAGTGACTTGGGTAAAATCAAGCAGAGTGTGTCAGGAAGGGACAGGGGGCTAAACATTCTGGGGTTTAGCACCACCTGTTACCTGCCAGATTTGGGGAGAAAAATGGCGGTTGCCGCATTTCTGCCCGTTGCCGGCGGGTCCTGCAGCGGCCACCATGTTCGGGTGGCTGGCAGCGCTGCTGATGTCGGCGCTCACCAAAATTATGTAGATGATGCAGATCGTGACGTCAGTGAGTGTGCAGTGCTCACTTGATGCCCGATCTGCCAATGTCAACTTTGCCGCTCCACTTACCTTAAGTGTGACCAGTTGAGCCAGCGTTGACAAGCAGGAAGGAGGCTCCAGCAGTGTTATTTAAAGGGATCATCAGCCACAACTTGCAGCTGACATGTTTCTGCAGTTTGACCGGCTCTGTGGAACTTTCTGCAACTCCAGCAGCTTTATAAACGCCTTTCAAGGTTCTAAGGTAACAGGGTGTGTTGTTGCAAGTGCAGAATGCCTTCATTCTTATTTAAAAGCTTCTGCTCACAACACTTGCTCACAGTCATGGGGGCTCTACTGGTAGTCCCCCTCGCACTCGAGTATCTGAGGGAGAGGGAGCAGAGGCAGCGAAGAAGAGGAGAAGACGCGTGCAGACGGAGGAGAAGGAGGGCCAGGAGGGCTCTCAACAGGAGGCCTTACCCACCTGGAGTCTTCAGACAGCACTTCTCTTATATCCACTTAAGCGAGGAGCAGTGTATTAGGAGTAACAACAGAAAACGCTGGAAAAACTCAGCAGGCCAGGCAGCATCCGTGGAGAGAGAAACAGAGTTAACATTTCAGGTCGAAGACCTTTCGTCAGAACTGGAAAAAAGCAGGAAATGAAATAGATTTAAAGCAAGTTAAAGCTGGGAAAAGGGGGAGGGGATGAAAGAACAAAAGGAGAGATTAAGAGACATTGAGAGACGTTAAGAGATAATCACGGCAAGAGGTGGTGTTGATGTAACAGGTTGAGGCTAAATGAAGTGTGAAATGCACTGGCAGAATGAAGGACAGCTGCCAGCTTCTGGGAGGAAAACAAAAAGGGGGGGGGGGGGGCAAACAAAAGGGTGGATGAAAAAATAAAATATAAATGTGATAGGGGCCGAGGTTATGATCTAAAATTGTTGAACTCGATGTTGAGTCCAGAGGGCTGTAGGGTGCCTAAACGAAAGATGAGGTGCTGTTCCTCGAGCTTACGCTGCGCTTCCGTGGAACAGTGTAATAGGCCGAGGACGGTGAGGTCAGAGTGGGAGTGGAGCGGAGAATTAAAGTGACAGGCCACCGGGAGCTCGGGGTCCCCCTTACGGACTGAATGGAGGTGTTCCACAAAGCGGTCCCCCAATCTGCGTTTGGTCTCCCCAGTGTAGAGGAGACCACATCGTGTATTAGGAGGCTCCGCTTCACCAAGAAGGCGGTCACAGAACCTTTCCTACATCATTACATAAATTTAAAACAGAAATAGACAGTTTCCTAGAAGTAAAGGGAATTAAGGGTTACAGGGAGCGGGCAGGAATTTGGACATGAGTCTAGGTTCGGATCAGTCATGGCCCTGTGGGTAGCGTAGCGGGCCCAGGGGTCGTGTAGCCTGATCCTGCTCCTATTTCGTGTGTCCAATTCTGTTAGGTTCAGGAGATGGTTCTGTGATAGTAGATTGGCGGTTAGGATCAGATCAGCCATGATCTTATTGAATGGCGGAGCAGGCTCAAGGGGCCGATTGGCCTACTCCTGCTCCTATTTCTTATGTTCTTATGTTCCACCTCCTGCAAACAGACCTGCAGCCTGAGTGCAGGGTGACCACAGCTCTCCCAGTGGCAGTTAAGGTCACCGGGGCCCTCAATTTCTTCACCAGCGAATCCTTCCAGTCTGCAGCATGAGACATAGCTAACCTCTCACAGTTCGCCGTCCATCGTTGCATCCGGGAGGTCACTAAGGCTCTCTACAGCAGGAGAAGGGACTACGTTGTCTTCTATCTGAGCAGAGAGAAGCAGGATGAGTGCGCATGTGGCTTTGCCAGGATAGCGGGCTTCCCCATGGTGCAGAGGGCCATCAACTGCACCCACGTGGCTTTGCAGGCGCCGCATAACAATCCTGAGATGTTCCGTAACTGCAAAGGCTACCACTCACTTAATGTGCAGTTGGTTTGCGCTTCCTGACGGTCAATGTCCACTATCCTGGCATCAGCCATGATGCCTTCATCCTGCGTCAGTCCGGTGTGCCAGCAATCTTCCAACCACCACATGAAACTCGAGGGTGGCTGCTCGCAGAAAAGGGCTATCCGCTATCCACCGTGCTTATGATTCCCCTCCGCAACCCCACCACTTGTGCCCAGCACTCATATAATGAGAGCCATGCTTCCACCAGGAACAGCATCGAGCAGATCATCGGGCTACTGAAGCAACGGTTCCGCTGCCTTGACCGTTCGGGAGGAGCCCTCCAGTACTCGGTGGAGCGGGTGTCCCATTTCATGGTGGTGTGCTGCATCTTCCACAACCTGGGCACAGCCCTTGCCAGCAGGGATTGCGGGACCACCTCAGGAGGAGGGGGAGGATGAGGAAGATGAGCAAGAGCAAGACGAAGAGGAAGAGGACAAGCAGGAAGGGAGGAGGCAGGCATCCCATCCCACTTCTGGATGGGCTGTCTGCGAAATCCTCATCAGACTCCAATTCCAATGAATGAAAACCCAGATCCCCGTTGCTCACCACATCCCCATCATACCATCCCTGCCTCATGGAATATCACAGCGTCCGCCTGGGCACAAAGCTGAAATGAGAGCCACCATAAAAGATTCCAAACACAATTAATAAATTTATCAAAAATCAATTTACACATACGATATCAAATAATCATCCTTGTGCAATACCTTAGTACCTGTTGTTCGGGTGCCTTTTCCTGATCTAGTGCTCCTACGAAGTGCTCCCCCAGTGGCTGCAGCATGGCTGTTGAAAGGCTGCTGAGTTTCCATGGGGGAGACTTCAGATGGCCTTGCAGGATGACCTCGAGCAGCTCTGGCCCTAGAAGACCTGGTTGTAGACTGCACCATGGCCAGTAGCAGTCTGGGCTGGCTGGTTGACAGGCAGCGGCAAGGCCAATGGCGGAGTGGCAGTGGTGGGATCAGGAATGCTGTCATCCTGAGAGAGGACAGCAGGTTCCTGCTCCACTGACACACTGCCACTCCCCCGGGGCGGCGCCTCAGCATTCCTAGCAATCTGTTGGAGCACAGATTGGGTGGCATCAAGCTGGGACAGCATGAGAGCGGTCTGCGCTTCCACTGTAGCACTAAGACGGCAGGTCACTTCCGCCTCTGCTGCAATGGCAGCCGCGACATCACCCATCACACACAGCATCACGTTTGGGTTGACACAGTTCCTTCAGGAGTTTTCCATCATTTCCAGCCTGGAAATCCTGGACTCAAAGCTCTGCGCATAGCCCTGTGCAATGTTGGAGGTGGACTCCTCCATGCTCCTTGACATTGCCAAGAGGCTCTCTAGCAGGCTTGCCATTGCACCTAGCAATTCGGTGTGCATGCCCATCACCCTTTTTCTGAAGGCCACCCCATCGAGTTCCTCATCTGAGTTCTGTGCAGCAGAACTCATGCACGGACTCTCCATCTGGGGAGCAGGCCCTTGAGCCCTCGGCCCTTTCCCTCTGGCCTTGCTGCAGCCCACTCGTGCCCGGTGCCTCACCCTGTGCGGATCTCGCTTTTACACTAGCCTCCAAAGCATGTGCATTGCGGGTTTCTAAGCTGGTGTCTGTGAGTGACGGATGTAGTGACGCTGTGTCTTCTTCTTCTCCCCCCTCTATCTCCTCCATCGCCTCGGAGACAGGCTGGTCTGGTGCTTGTTCTTGATTAGCTGAAAGCAGAAAGGCACAAGAGTCAGGTTATGGTGAGGGGAGGACTGGGGGGAGCAAGATATGAATGCATACAGCATGGCAGCTTGAAAGTGAGAATAGATTGTGGGATGAGAGGGAAGTGGGATGTGAGAAGAAGGATTAGGAATGAGCATACTGTTGTTGTCTCCAAGGACTTCAACCTCGCCGGTTGCCATGGCCTCTATGATAAGAACATAAGAACATAAGAATTAGGAACAGGAGGAGGCCATACAACCCCTCGAGCCTGCTCTGCCATTCAATAAAATCATGTTTGATCTTCAATCTCAACTCCACTTTCCCGCCCGATCTCCATACCCCTTGATTCCCCTAGAGTCAAAAACTCTATCTATCTCAGCGATTCAGCATCCACAGGCCTTTGTGGAAGAGAATTCCAAATATTCACAACCCTCTAAGTGAAAAAATTCCTCCTCATCTCAGTCTTAAATGGCCAACCCCTTATCCTGAGACTATGCCCCCTAGTTCTACACTCTCCAGCCAGGGGAAGCAACATCTCAGCATCTACCCTGTCAATCCCGCTCAGAATCTTGTATGTTTCAATGAGATCACCTCTCATTCTTCTAGACTCCAGAGAGTATAGGCCCAACCTACTCAATCTCTCCTCATAGGACAACCCTCTCATCCCAGGAATCAATCTAGTGAACCTTCGTTGCACTACCTCTAAGGCAAGTATATCCTTCCTCAGATAAGGAGATCAAAACTGTGCACAGTACTCCAGGTGTGGTCTCACCAAAGCCCTGTACAATTGTAGTAAGACTTCCCTACTCTTGTACTCCAACCCCCTTGCAAAAAAGGCCAACATGCCATTTGCCTTCCTAATTGCTTGCTGTACCTGCATGCTAATTCTCTGTGTTTCCTGTATGAGGACACCTAAAACTCTCTGAACACCAACATTTAATAGTTTCTCACCATTAAAAAATATTCTGTTTTTCTATTCTTCCTACCAAAGTGAATAACCTCACATTTCCCCACATTATACTCCATCTGCCAACTTATTGCCCACTCACTTAACCTGTCTATATCCCTTTGCAGTCTATTTGTGTCCTCACAGCTTACTTTCCCACCTAGCTTTGTATCATCAGCAAACTTGGATACATTGCACTCAGTCCCTTCATCTAAATCAGTCATATAGATTGTAAATAGCTGAGGCCCAAGCACTGATCCCTGTGGCACCCCACTAGTTACAGCCTGCCAACCGGAAAATGACCCGTTTATCCCTGCTCTCTGTTTTCTGTCCATTAACCAATCATCTATCCATGCTACTATATTACCCCCAACCCCATGAACCCTAATCTTGCTTAACAACCTTTTATGTGGCACTTTATCAAATGCCTTTTGGAAATCCAAATATACTGCATCCACTGATTCCCCTTTATCTACCCTGCTAGTTACATCTACAAAAAACCCTAATAAATTTGTTAAACATGATTTCCCTTTCATAAAACCATGTTGACTCGGCCTAATCATGTTATGATTTTCTAAGTGGTTGTGGCAGCTTGGTCCCTGCCTGTCTGCTGCTGCTCCCTCCTGTTATGCGTGACCTTGGCCTGCAAGAGAAAGGGAAGTGTGTGAGTGAGTGTGGTGCAATGTGTTTGGGTGATGTGCCTGCCATAGTTGAATAACTGTCAGTGTGTGCAAGGTGTGAGATGTGGGTGTGAGTGTTGCAGCAGTGGTAATGTTGTGAGGGTTAAGTGAAGCTTTGATTTTGAGGTCTGAGTGGTGATAGGTAGAGATTGTTGGTAGGTGAGTGATGAGGGTATGGTGCATTGAGCAGTGTATGAGGCTTGCTGGGATGGGATATGGCATTTGCTGAAGCCTTCACTCACCTTGACCTGCCGTGTGAGGTCATTAAACTTCTTGCGGCACTGGGGACCACAGTGCTGGCCATCATATAGCTGGCTATCTCCTGCCAGAGCCTTGGAGTTCGAACTGGATTGACAATGAGGGGCTGTAGCATCAATGCACCTCCCCTTTAACTATGGAATAAAGCTTGTGCCAAACATGACTGGGAATTAGACTGGACCTGATATTCACCCACCAGTTGAGCGGTAAGCCAATAAGCAGCGGTTTTAGCACTGAGATCAAGACTATAATCATGTTAATGAGGACTGAGCATGAATTTTGCGTGCTACCTAGACCATTTTGACCTGGCATAGCTTAACATTGTTGGGCCATGACACCACCTGTTTTGTGGCCATATCCAATTTTTAGCCCAGAGAGTTTAACAAAGGGAATAGGGCATTAGTGACTAAGGTCACATCAGGGAAAAATAGTAAGAAGTTCAAATTAAAGGTGGTTATCTGAATGCACGAAGCATTCATAACAAGATAGATGAATTAATGGCACAAATAGAGATAAATGGATTTGATCTAGTATCTATTACTGAGACGTGTTTGCAGGGTGACCAAGGTTGGGAACTAAATATCCCAGGATACTTGACTTTTGGAAAGGATAGGCAACATGGAAAAGGAGGTGGGGGTAGCCTTGATAATAAAGGATGAGATAAAGACAGTAGCGAGAAAGGATCTTAGCCCAGAAAATCAGGATATAGAATCAGTATAGATGGAGCTAAGAAATAACAAAGGGCAGAAAACACTGGTGGGAGTAGTTCATAGATCCCCTAACAGTAGTTGTAGTGTTGGACAGCGTATAAATCAGGAAATTAGAACAGCTTATAACAAGGGTAATGCAATAATCGTGGGGGACTTTCATCTTCATATAGACTGGGCAAACCAAATTGGCAAAAGTAGTTTGGAGGACGAGTTCAAGGAATCTTCAGCCAGAAGTGCTAAGTGGATAATCCATCTCGGCCAGCTCCTGAGGTCCCTACCATCATAGAAGCCAGTCTTCAGCCAATCTGATTCACGCCACGTGATGTCAAGAAACGGCTGAACACACTGCGTACAGCAAAGGCTAAGGGCCCCGACAACATCCCAGCTGAAGTGCTGAAGACATGTGCTCCAGAACTAGCTGCACCTCTAGCCAAGCTGTTCCAGTATGGCTACAACACTAGTATCTACCTGACAAAGTGGAAAATTGCCCAATATGTCCAGTCCACAAAAGGCAGGACAAATCTAATCTGGCGAATTACTCTCCATCAGCCTACTCTCAATCATCAGCAAAGTGATGGAAGGTGTTGTTGACAGTGCTATCAAGCAGCACTTGCTCACGAATAACCTGTTCACTGATTTTCTCAACTTTTAAAAGTTAGCGCCCCAAATGGGGCTATAATGAATTTCTCTCCCTGTTAGATGTTGAAATGGTGGAACTTTCTGGATGGATAAATTATGATGGGTTGAATGTCCTTTCTTATCCGTAACTATCTTGTGAATAAAACACTTAATGACTGACTTTAACTTGTGGTGGTGGTGTAAAACTGACAATAGCAGATCAGCTTCCCGTTATACACCCACCTGATTTTCCTTTCTATTGACTTTAATGGAAAGGAATATGGGATGAGTTGTCTAATGGGCGGCTAATCAGCTGCCGCCTATTTTCTGCCGAAAGTTAAAATCAGCCCTTTCGTTCCTGGCAGATAATTTCATACACCATTCAGACACCTGTAGCAGATTAGTAGAAATACAGATATTAAATTGAGCATTTTGGCATAATGGAAAAGAAAATCTCCACACTCATCCAGTCTTCAACACACGTGTGTTGAAAGGGTAAAAATAAATGGATTGATAACTATTTGTTTAGTGTCAGTGCAGTTTTTTTTCCCTTTAGCATTACTCCTGTCATTTTACATTTGCTATTTTAAATGGTACATACATTCTGTGCGTCATACATAGCAACATTTATTGCACAATTTGTATGGACCCCAGTGTGGGCTCGTGAAATAGATGCCATGGTGCAAAATCTGTAAGGGCTAAAGCCCCTGGAAAGCTGGCCTTTTTCTTTGGCATTTTATATGTATAAAATATCTTTTGAGTAATTTATTATATTGTACAACTTGTCATGTGTGCTGATAAATTTCCAATATTTTTCAAATTACTTCCAGAAAATTATAGACAAATTCTTAAAAACCTGGACAAAATTGTTGCAAATCTGGCCCGTGTACAAGTTTATGAATGTGCACTGTCAAGAGTAAATCTGAACAGCTGGCAAATACGTGACTTGAATGTCCATGTTAAATAGTAAATATAAAAAGCCAGAAGCATGAATAAATAAAAATCAGTCACACATAGTGAGCAGAAATAGCGATATTTCCTAAAGCATGGGCAAGGGATACCAATTTGTCTAGTTCAATATTAAATTAAATGTGTTACATGAAATAAGTTCTATTGTTTTACATTTTTTTTTAAAGAAGACGATGTATTATAATGGTTTCACCTCAGAATTATGAAATTTTAGTCTTCTCTCTTCAATATATAGAATGGGTTTGAACATTATGAGCTCAATTCCAAGTCTGTACTGCCCACAGTGCAAATCTACCCATAATTCAGTTCAAGCTGCTGCTAAAACTGAAAATCCCATTCGAACCATAGGAAAGGCTGGCTGGGAAATGATAAATATCACACTGATGCAGTGGAAGATACTATTCTGAAGTTGGGGTTAAGATAGGATGTTAAGGCCAAGTAGATGATTTTGTATTGGGACCTGCTATGTCTGAATGGAATATTGGCCAAGATAGGAGAAGTGTTCAGTTCTCAGACACGGACAATCCTTACCTTGATGAACATAAAATTCAGCAAGAAATATGAGTAGAAATTACTGCTGCTGATATTATTGGAAAAAAAGTAGATGTCAGCCTTGGCTTCGTGGTAGCACTCTCACCTCTGAGTTAGAAGGTTGTGGGTTCAAGTCCCACTCCAGAGACTTGAGCATGTAATGTAGGCTGACCCTTCAGTGCAGTACTGAGAGAGTGCTGCCCTGCTGGAGGTGCCATCTTTTGGATGAGACTTTAAACCGAGGCCCCGTCTGTCCTCTTAGGTGGACATAAAAGATCCCATGGCACTATTTGAAGAAGAGCAGGGGTGTTCTCCCCGGTGTCGTGGACAATATTTACTCCTTGATTTTGTGCTCAAGTGGGACTTGAACCTACAACCTTCTGACTACCACTGAGCCAATGGCACCATAAATAGTCCTGGGGCACCCACCCTCCATATGTTAATTACCTAACCTTGAGATATGGGCTGGAGCTGGGGTACATGCAAGGGTGGATGGAAGTCCTCACCCCCCCTCAAAAGATCACTGCCAATGCGGCAAGAAGAGGAAAATCCAGGTGAAAGTCTCTCCTGAATTGTTGATCTTTAACAGTCTCTTTAATATCTTAATATTTTAGTCTTATTCTTTCTCTTTGACATTTAAAAAATCTCCCCATTCTCTATGATTGAAATGATGAATATACCACCCATATGTGCCTTTATCTAGGAATTTTTATAATTTTGACTTTTAGAATTTTCAGCTACCACGGCACTAAAATTGGGGCAGAAAAGCTGTACTTTTATTAAATATATATGTTCTATGCAAATACAATAAAAGGGCAGTACAATGGAATACCTAAGCATGTTGCCACAGTGTTGTGAATTGGAAATTTGATTTCCTCCCAATCTGTTGAGTTTCTAATCTCAGGTCCATTACTGTGAAGTGCCACGAAAAGGGGGGAAATTGAAGGAACTGTCATTACTGTGCCACTGTTCCACAGGTCCTAGTGGCCAGGAGACCCTGGAAGCAGGTCAGCTGTCTGCCCCCTGAATTGTAGGAGATTCTGGTCAGAACTGGATAGGCAGAGAATAAAGAGAATCCATAAGCTCATAAAAATAATATGCAGAAGCTGTTGCTTGCAAAAGAAAAGTTAAGTACCTGAAATCTGTTAACATTACCTTGTTGGAAAACAAACTTTTAGAAAGGAATAAACCTCTATTTTTCTGTTGTTTCATAAAAACATAAGAAAAATGGAAAAAGAACAAATCCAAAGACCAGGTGTAATCCAATGGCCCAGATATTCCGATCACTGGCCTCCCGCAGGCAGAGGGCTGCGATCTGGAAAAATCTACGCCCTTACCTGAGGGCTCCCGGGAGGCGCACAGTTCCGCTGCTGGGCCTCTCCAAACTGCCGGTGCGCAGGGCCCACATATCCCAGAGGCGCAGGTAGTTCGCAGCATCCCTGGGATCACGTGGGGCATGGGGAACCAATCAAAGAAGGGAATCTCCCTTCATACATTTGACAGGAAGACCTGTCACATATATGAATGGAAATCACCCCCAAAACATAGTAAAACTTTAAATAAATTTTTAAAAAAACATCACATTTTTAAAATGACTTGAAAGTACAATAAATTAACTATTTTAAACAAAAATTAAAATTTTTGAAAAAATTAATTAAAGTTTTTAACGGGGCTTAAAATAAACTTACCTTTCTTTAAAGTATTTTTAAATGATAAATCAGTGGAAATTTTTTAAAAAACCTTTTTCAACTCTTATCCTGGTAAAAGCAGGCCTTACGCCTGCTTTTACCAGGCGCAAGAATTGTAAGTGTTTTCTGCGGGTGGAGGGGCTCCAAAAAGCGGAACTATCCGCCCGCAGAGGCCCTTCTCCCGGGCAGCCGGAGGATCTGTCAAGAGCTTTCTTGACAGATCGGAAATGCCGGTTTCCAGCGCATGCGCAGTGCATGCCTGAAACCCACCCGTAGGGATCGGAATTTCCGGCCCATTATCTCATGAGCTCTACTTTATCCATTCAATCTGCTGACAATGGTTCTACAACACTTTCTTTACCCAATTCCAAAGATAAATTAAGAGAAACTATGTGGCTTGCATGCTACGTTCATCCTGGGCTAGGCACCTTTCTTGGCATGACATTTACATGATCCCAGCAACCTATTTTGTTGTAAGAATGTTTGATTTTTTCTATCTATACTTATCCTCATAACCGTCAATCCCCCAAAAATATTTATTGAGCTCTTTTTTGAAAGAAGTTAATTAACACAGCTTATACTGGTAATCTGTTCCATATATTGACTACGCTCGAAAAAAACTTCTAACCTTCAGTCTCACATGAGGCTTATGGGAGGTTGATTTAGAAACCTTATTTGAAAAGCTCATATGAAACTATGGCTGGGCTCATGAAGTGATGGCACTCGCCGTGACCTTGAAGAAAGCTGCCCCACAAAGATCTCGTGATCTCTGTGGCGCCGATTTCACCTCTGAGATATCATCAAGCTGGCTAAGCAGCGAATCACATTGAAGAATTCTCACAGATAGCAAAGCAGGGAGTAAAATGCACTGATTTTCCTTCACATTTTAATCATTTTACAGAGAGCGAAATAAAGATTGGGACATACACATGGGATTAAGGTAGAAGCCACACAAGTGCAAGGCAATGACTATCTCGACAAGCGAGAGTTAAACCACCGCCTCCTTGACATTCAACAGCATTACCATTGCCGAATTCCCACCATCAATATCCTGGGGGTCACCATTGACCAGAAACTTAACTGGACCAACCACATAAATACTGTGGCAACAAGAGCAGGTCAGAGGCTGGGTATTCTGCGGCGAGTGTCTCACCTCCTGACTTCCCAAAGCCTTTCCACCATCTACAAGGTACAAGTAAGGAGTGTGATGGAATACTCTCCACATGCCTGGATGAGTGCAGCTCCAACAACACTCAAGAAGCTCGACACCATCCAAGACAAAGCAGCCCGCTTGATTGGCACCCCATCTACCACCTTAAACATTCATACCCTCCACCACTGGTGTACCGTGGCTGCAGTGTGTACCCTCTACAAGATGCACTGCAGCAACTCACCAAGGCTTCTTCAGCAGCACCTCCCAAACCCGCGACCTCTACCACCTAGAAGGACAAGGGCAGCAGGCGCATGGGAACACCACCACCTCCAAGTTCCCCTCCAAGTCACACACTATCCTGACTTGGAAGTATATCGCCGATCCTTCATCGTCGCTGGGCCAAAATCCTGGATCTCCCTCCCTAACAGCACTGTAGGAGTACCTTCACCACACGGACTGCAGCGGTTCAAGAAGGCGGCTCACCACCACCTTCTCAAGGGCAACTAGGAATGGACAATAAATGCCGGCCTTGCCAGCAACGCCCACATCCCATGAACAAATATTAAAAAATTATATTAAAAACCTTGGAATTTTTATCTTAATGGAAAAATTTGACATTCTACAAATAAAGAATTAGTTTTTCAGGGCCAGATGGTTGTTCAGCAGTAATTATGACTAAGTACGCCATTAAAAACCCAGTTACACCTCATTCCACAAGGCTTAACTTTTTGGGGGTTTTTTAAGAGCGATATTCCAACGTAAAAGGGGAAGTTTTCATCAGTTCAGTGATTTCAATTGATTGCCCACTCTGGGGAGTTCATCAGCCCGCCCTGTGGAGGAGCAGGGAATGACTGACAGCAACTTCTGAATTTCCGCGTTTAACTGTGCATGTACGTACTCCAGAAGTTACTGTCAGATTCACAGTTGTAATGACAGTGAAACTGTTTTGCCATCATTATAATTGCTAATTTCAAGCCATTATGTTTGCAATATTGAGTGACAGTCCCCAAACTTCCTCAGATCAGGAATGTAAATAGTGTTTTCACGTATGTTTTGGTCTTACCTCCATCCTACAGTCACATTCATTCAGGAACATCTGGAGTAAAGATGGTCCTATTTGGCTTTGCCAGTGAATTGACAATTGACAAACACATGACTGATGCATGTCCTCAGTTGCTTAGAAATGTATCCTTACGGACTGGGAATTGGCTGGTCCTCCTTAGTTTTCACAATGGACTGATAATCTTCTAGAGGCCAGCCCATACACAAACTTACCTGTACTCTGTTACGTTGTTTAGATTACTGTAAACCGAGTTATTTTTACAGGCCTAAATTTTCACAAAAGTGAGTTTAATAATGGCTTTAATTTTGCCCCTGACCATTTTCCTGCCATTTTGCAATAAATATGACAGAAACATTTGTGAGAAAAAGGCAGACAGAAAATCTGGAAAATAATCCACGCATGAAAATTACTCCATTTATAATATTTCTATAAAATATAGTTCCGTATGATAGCATTTTTATCAGCTGTGAGATGGATACTAAGAATGTTGATGATATTTTGATAAATTGTTGTTTGAACTCTTTCCAGTCAATCCTGTTGGCTGGTCATTTGTTTCATGATCATTATTTATGATTTCTGTATTGCTCTGCACTCATAATTTAAAAAAAAATAATGATAATGATAAGGTCATATTTATTGCAAAATGGTTGCATTAACAGACTAAGTACAACTTAAAAGAGGCTGTATTATCACTGTATAAGGAGTTGGTCTGATCCATCGGGAGTATTGTGAGCAGTTCTGGTCACAAAAACATAAAAGTCTTACAACCTTCAGTCTCACTTGAGGCTTCCGGGAGATTGATTTAGAAACCTTGCATTGTGAGGCTCCCCAAAGGCTTTCTGGAGTTTTGTCCTATATTGACACTCCCCCTTTTTTTCCAGCCCTAGTACATTGGGTGCATCCTGCTCCGTGTGCATTTACTGTCTGCATTGAGATCGGTGGGCTGACCTTGTATAATTTCACAAAGCCAGCTCATTTACAAGGCTTTTGACAAGGTCCCACATGGCAGACTGGTCAGAAAAGTAAAAGCCCATGGGATCCAAGGGAAATAGACAAGTTGGATTAAAAATTGGCTCAGTGGCAGGAAGCAAAGGGTAATGGTCGACGGGTGTTTTTGTGACTGGAAGGCTGTTTCCAGTGGGGTTCCGCAGGGCTCAGTACTAGGTTCCTTGCTTTTTGTGGAATATATAAATGATTTAGACTTCAATATAAGGGGCATGATTAAGAAGTTTGCAGATTATACAAAAATTGGCCGTGTGGTTGATAGTGAGGAAGAAAGCTGTAGACTGCAGGAAGATATCAATGGACTGGTCAGGTGGGCAGAAAAGTGACAAATGAAATGCAATCCGGAGAAGTGTGAAGTAATGCATTTAGGGAGAGCTAAAATGGCCAGGGAATACACAATAAGTGCATGTCCACAGATCCTTGAAGGTAGCAGGACAGGTAGATAAGGTGGTTAAGAAGGCATACGGGACACTTTCCTTTATTAGACAAGGCATATAATATAAGAGCAGGGAGGTTAAACTTGAACTGTATATAGCACTAGTTAGGCCACAGTTGGAGTACTGCGTGGAATTCTGGTCACCACATTACAGAAAAGATGTGATTGCACTAGAGAGGGTACAGAGGAGATTTATGAGGATGTTGCCAGAACTGGAGAATTTTAGCTATGAGGAAAGATTGGATAGGCTGGGGTTGTTTTCTTTGGAACAGAGGAGGCTGAGGTGAGACTTAATTGAGGTGCATAACATTATGAGGGGCCTAGATAGAAATGATAGAAAGGACCTATTTCCCTTAGCAGGGAGGTCAATAACCAGGGGCATAGATTTTAATTAATTGGTAGAAGGATTAGAGGGGAGTTGAGGAGAACGTTTTTCACTCAGAGGGTGGTGGGGTTCTGGAACTCACTGCCTGAAAGGGTGGTAGAGGCAGAAACCCTCACCACATTTAAAAAGTACTTGGATATGCACTTGAAGTGCTGTAACCTACAAGGCTACGGACCAAGAGCTGGAAAGTGGGATTAGGGTGGATAGCTCTTTGTCGGCCGGCACGGACAAGATGGGCCAAATGGCTTCCTTCTCTGCCGTAAATTTCTATGATTCTATGATTCTGATAACTGGATTAACAGTAGCGTATTACTACAACACTACACTCACTTTGGATTGGTGGCTACAAAACACAGATCAGAGTTTTCACAGATTAGAGATACTAATGTATATGAAACAAAGCATCCAGTGAAATATTAAACACAACTCTGTGATGGTTTAATTACCGTTCAAAACAAATGTCTGGATAAAAAACAAAGTTATCAAGTTTCCTGATTACTGGTGAGGCATGTTTCATTGGTTCAGTTTTCTCATTCCACTCTCGGTATCAGCATAATGCCTTTCTGAAGCAGACAGGTAAACGTGAGCCTTCCATCTAATTGTAAGAAGTGCGATGCTTTTTTCAGAGTCTTGCTTTGTCAGAGCCGACCATTCTAGGAAATCTTCACTGCTGCCTTTCCTAGGCCAGATTAAAGAGTGACTTATCCATTTGGAAGCGACTGGAGATAAAGTATCACATATTAGGCTTGATAGCAAAATTGAAGCCCATTTGATAAAAGGGGCATTAGCAGCATGGATACATAATTGGCTATGGGATAGAAAACAGAGAGATGTGGTGAATGGCCCTTTTCGGACTGGAGGGAGGTATACAGTGGCGTTCCCCAGGTTTAGTACTAGGATCACTGCTGTTTTTGATATACATTAATGACTTGGACTTGGGGGGTACAGAGCACAATTTTGAACTTGCAGATGACACGAAACTTGGGTAATAAATATTAGGGAAGATAGTAACAGACTTAATAAAGCATGTGGAATAATGGGCTTTACAAATAGAGGCATAGAGTACAAAAGCCAGGAAGTTATGCTAAATTTATATAAAACACTAGTTCGGCCCCAGCTGCAGTGTTGTGTCCAATTCTGGGCATTACACTTTAGGAAGGACGTGAAGGCTTTGGAGAGGGTACAGAAGAGATTTACTAGAATGGTTCCAGGGATGAGGGATTACAGTTACGTGGATAGACTGGAGAAGCTGGGGTTGTTCTCCTTAGAGCAGAGAAGGTTAAGAGGAGGTTCTGAATAAGGGTCTCCGACCTGAAACGTTAACTCTGTTTCTCTCTCCACAGATGCTGTCTGGCCTGCTGAGTGTTTCCAGCATTTTCTGTTGTTATTTCAGAATTCCAGCAGTATTCAGTATCCAGTATTTTGCTATTGTAGTAAGGTTAAGAGGAGATTTGATAGAGGTGTTCAAAATCATGAAGGGTTTAGATAGAGTAAATAAAGAGAAACTGTTTCCAGTGGCTGAAGTGTCGATAGCCAGAGGGCACAGATTTAAGGTGATTGGCAAAAGAACCAGAGGTGACATGAGGAAAAACTTCTTTACGCAACGAATGGTTAGGATTTGGAATGCACTGCCTGATAGGGTGGTGGATACAGATTCAATAGTAGCCTTCAAAAGGGAATTGGATAAATACTTGAAGAAAAAATTGAAGGGATATGGGGAAAGAGCTGGGGAGTGGGACTAACTGGATTGCTCTTCGAAAGAGCCGGCAAAGACTCGATGGGCTGAATGGCCTCCTTCTGTGCTGTATGATTCTACGAAATTCTATGAAATTGAATGGCGGAACAGGCTCAGGGGGCTGATTGGTGCACCTATGTTCCTATGACAGTAAATTAGGTTTTTCTTAATTGCTGTTGTGATATTCCCCACAAAAACAGCACTCTACTTTTGGACATTTATACTATTTAAATGGTGTGTTAGCTACTTGAGATTATTTCAGATGTTTCATGATTAGCTGCTAGTTTGCTATTACTTTTAACAAAATCGTATTCTCAGCAAGTGCACAATTTAAAACAGCAGGTTGCAAATTAAGAAGCAAAATGAAAATTTTTCTTGTATTTTGAAAACAAGGAAAACCTTACCCTTCATTATCTGTTATTCTGACACAGTTAGTGACACCTCAAACCCGGCACCAAGCTCATGGTCTACAGAGCAGTAGTCATACCCGCCCTCCTGTATGCCTCAGAGACATGGACCATTTACAACAGGCACCTCAAAGCACTGGAGAGGTACCACCAATGCTGCCTCCGCAAGATCCTGCAAATCCATTGGCAGGATAGGCGCACCAACGTCAGTGTTCTCGCTCAGGCCAACATCCCCAGCATCGAAGCTTTGACCACGCTCGATCAGCTCCGATGGACGGGCCACATTGTCTGCATACCCGATACGAGACTCCCAAAACAAGCGCTCTACTCGAAGCTCCGACACGGCAAGAGAGCCCCAGGTGGGCAGAGGAAACGCTTCAAGGACACCCTCAAAGCCTCCTTGAAAAAGTGCAACATCCCCACCGACACCTGGGAATCCCTGGCCCAAGACCGCACAAAGTGGAGGAGAAGCATCTGGGAAGGCGCCGAACACTTCGAGTCTCAACGCCGGGAGCAAGCGAAAGCCAAGCTCAAACAGCGGAAGGAGCACACGTCAACCCAAGCAGCCCGCCCACCCGCCCCTTCAACCACCGTCTGCCCCACCTGTGACAGAGACTGTAGGTCCCGCATTGGACTCATCAGTTACCTGAGAACTAATTTTTAGTGTGGAAGCAAGTCATCCTCAGTTCCAAGGGACTGCCTAAGAGAGAGAGAGTGCATACTTTCTGGCAGGCAGGATCAGGCCACTGGCACATAACTGTTATAGGCGGGGGCCAAGATATTGGGCAAAGAATTATTTTTGATTGACCCACCCCCACCTGATTAACGCAGCACACCATCTTCCACTTGCCTTGTAGTTCAGTGAAAAGTGTTCTTGTGCAAAATTGTTTGAGACCTTACTTTAACTTTAATACTGGTTGGAAATGGTGTGACAATGACTGCCTGGTGATCCCAGTTTTTCTATCAGTTTGCCAATGGATGATGCAGGAACTTTGAGCATGTAACTGGCTGGAATTTTCACAGGAGCATTTTTGATTGTGGACTTTAACTCCACATGAGCCTCCTCCCATCTTACCTCATCTAACCATATCAGCATATCCTTCTATTCTTTTCTGCTCCATGCTTATCTTGCTTTCCCTTAAATGCATCTATACTATTTGCCTCAACTGCTCCTTGTGGTAGTGAGTTTCACATTCACATGACTCTCTGTGTAAAGAAGTTTATCCTGAATTCCCTATTGGATTTATTAGTGACTATCTTATATTATTAGTGTCTATTTTATATAGGTCGTGTCTATAGATCCAGGCATAGCTACCTCAGAATGTCTAATGTAAATAGCCCTTGCAGGCTCTGCTTCACCAGTGAGGCTGTGATGGGTGTGTGACATTTACTGAAATTGGGCCATCACACAACTTTCATCACAGGAATGTCACTGCCAGCGACAGCTAAGGTCAACGCAGTTGTACTTTGATACCTCTATCTCATTCCAAGGTACCACAGGGGACAGCAGTAACATCAGTCAATTTGTATTGCACTGATGCATCAAACAGGTTTTCCGGGATAAACTTCTTCATTACTTTCCCCCTGAAAAATTAGCAGCAGAATGAGAGGGACTTGCAATTTTTCTAAATTGAAGAATTCCCCAAAGTCCAGGGGGAAAAATTGGGTGGCACCCATTTTGGGGCGCTAACATCGCTGGGGCGCTAATTTTAGCGCCCCGATAAAGTTAGCGCCACCCCCACCGTAAATTCAGTAGTAGCGCCCCAAGCAGTAGGTGGGGTGCTACTGGAAAGCGCTCCACCTCCTGCTTGTTGCGTTACTACTGAATTTCGCGGTGCTACGTGCAGCCGCGCCATGCGCGGTGGCACGTAGCGCCATGTCATTGCAGGCCTCCTCTCCTGATTAAAGTGGAGGGGCCTAGCGCTGCACGCACCGGGGCCCTGCTGGACCACCGGGGAGTGGGGTGCCGTGAAAACAGCCCGGGGCACCCAAGAGGAGTGCCGGGCTGAGCGATCGTGGCCGGCACCCCGCATACAAAAGCGAAAGAGGGCAGGTGCTGGCAGTCGGACAAAATAAAAATGGCCGCCAGACACTTGCCCTTTAACTTGCACTGCCGCCGCTGCCAAACCGCCCCCGATCCTGTCTCACATATCGTGCGGCGATAGGACAGGGGGCGCAAGGGAAGTTTGCGGCCGGGGTGCAAGCGGGGCGCTGCGCATCGCTCAGCGGCGCGGGGTGATACTAGCTACCGCCGCCGCTAATCTCCCGCTGAATTTCACGGGAGGTGTTAGCGGTGCCACGCCCGGGCACTAGGGGATTTGCACCCCGTTAGTGCCCCCGGGGGCCCTAATGAGAGGTGCGAACCAACCCAATTTTTACCCCCAGGACTTTATGAATGCGACTATGCAGGCTCCTATAAACAATCTCTTACTTTGATGAACTGCAAGGGCTTCCACTTATAAATGTCAGAAGATCAGTGACCTGCAACCCAGGCCCATTTAGGTGAATGTCCACTTCCCAGGCAGCAGTCCTGGGGATAATTGACAGTAAATCGAAGCCCTGCTCCTGGAGCACTAGAGGCAAAGATTGACCCCCTGATACTTTCATTGTAAGACAATCCATGTGCCTGGGTTGCTTCAAGAAAGAAGGCAAACTGGAAGGATGGTTCCTAGTAGATGGAGGTTACTCTCTTCAGTCCTGGCACGTGACATTGTTGCAACAGCATGGAACACCAGCTGAACAAAGATACAATAAGTAGCCATCTACTGAGCATACTATAGGCACCATGATTATTATTGAGCATACTATAGGTGTCTTTAAGCAGCACTCCAGATGGCTGGACACATAAGGGGACATAATGGCCCAGAAATTAAACACGGAGCGTTCCTGCGGGGTAAGGCTTCCCCGCGATATCTCACTGCGCGCCTACCTTTTCCCTCCGGGCTCACACGAACTTTAGTTTCAAGGCAGTCCCACATGCAGCTGTGCAGTGCTTGCGTGACCCACAGACGCAGTTAGTTCGTGCGAGCTGTGGGATCACGTGATTCAGTTAGAGCCAATGGCAGCACACCATCTTTCATTCATAGTTTTGACAGGAGAAATGTCAAAGCTATGAATACAACTTACCCCCAAAAGAACAGCTAAACCGCAATTAAATTTTAAAAAAAAACATCACATTAATAAAATAAGTACAGTTAAATAAATGAACCACTTTAAACAAAAATTTAAATTTTTGAAAAATTTTAAATCTTTTTAAAAGTTATAAAAATAAACTTACCTTTCTTTAAAGTCTCTAAAAAAGATAAACCTGTTGAAAAAAATTTAAAATAATACTTAATTAACTACTTACCTTGTTTAAAGAGGGTCTTACGCCTCCTTTCTTTATGTGTAAAATCTTCCATGCTTACCTGCGCGTTCAAAGCACTAAGTGCACTGCGTGCGCGCAGCCTGTAGCGCGCACGCGGTTCACTTAGGAACCGCCCCATTTTGAGTTCACGAAGTGCCGGTTTCCCGCGCATGCGCAATGCATGCTGGAAACCGGCAATTGGAGACCTAAAACGCGAGAGTACACAGTGCGTACTCTCGCGTATTAGGTCTAATTTTCGGGCCAATACAATGCAGTCTCACCAGGATCTCCAATATCATTATTGGAGTTGGTGGAAGAGGATGTCCACATGTAGGGAAGGACAGAGCAGGACCCTGACCATGACTGAGAAGACATTCCTGCTGAAACACCTTTGGACTCAGGGAGACAGATGTCTCAGGTCTCAAAGATGAAACCTGAAACTGCCAATACCCTAACAGGGCCTGAAAATGCATGGGCATGGGCATTCTGACATAAGTGCAGTGATGTACCGCCCCACGGCTGTAGTCAGTTTGCAAGGTATGGGGCAGAGCCATGAGAAACGTGCCTTTGGTGCCTGGGGGACGGGAGAAGGGGGTCACATCTGGGGTTTCTCCCACCAGAATAGGTCATATAGTGCCGCACAAGTCCAGGGAGAAAAATACCCTTAACTGCTTCTGTATTCTATTCCACTAGAAATGAGCCCCAGTACTTTGTTTTCACTCTTTATGGTCTTATCAACTTACATTGCCACAGTTAACAATTTCTGTATCTGTATTCCCAGATTTATCTGCTCCTCTACCCCATTTAGTGTCTTACCTTCCAAGGAATAAGTGGCCTCCCCATTTTTGTAAGGAGGGTAACTGCGAAAGCATCAGGATGGAGAGAAGTATTGTTTTCATACTGTGTGCACATCTCAAACATCTCAATCTCTCTACCCTACTGTCCCACATGTAAAGACTCACTGGTTTCACAACCCTGGTATTTTGTTCCCATTTGCAAACTCTTCTGAACATGGTCCTTAAAACTGAGGCCCCGCCCTCTCGAGCACCTCCAGCACCAGGATGTGAATAAACTGGTACAATAAAATTCTTGGTAGAAACAAACACTCTGCCACTGCCACTCGAGGAGATGCAGATCGGTAAACAAGAGTAAGCTTCTGTTGGCAAAACAGCAAGAAACTTAAATACCAGGCAGATACGAATGAACTTTCTTGACAGGATTTCAGATTCTTGGTAAAAATAGTCAATGCTTATCTGCGACTGGACCCACTTCTTGGCCTGTACACATGGCTCTGGGGGTAGATGGTGCATTTGTTTATGAACCTTCGGTGCAGTTGCAAATATAATATTGACGTGGTAAGTAGTCCAAGAGCAAAGAAGAGTTAAGATTTCTCTGTGTAGCTTTAGATGTTACAATTTTAATGGATATGATTAAATGAGAGCAGTTACAGCTACAAATTAATTACTGAAGCTTATTTTTGATATGTTTGACCCATTTCTAGTGAACCCATAGCAGACACAGTGCACCACATGCCTGCTACTTTCTTATTAGTCTATTTGAATCAGTTGCACACTGGACAGTACACTTACCAAATGAGCCCCATTAGGTTTTGTCCTTATCCACCTCTTCATTCAGGAGAATGAGTGATTGTACTCTACAGTCTCTAACAGTGCTACACTGTGCTCAACCAATGGTGTTGCAAGAATGAGCGTCCTGTCCCGAGGCTTAGATTAGTGTCAACCAGTGCTCAGACTACAACAGAAAACGCTGGAAAAACTCGTGCTCAGTCTATTTGCCTCGGTGAGCACAGCCCCAGGTATCCTGTGCATATTCTTTTAATAAAGGGTAGAATGATGACAAATATGATTCCCTATGTTAAAAAAAATCTTGGTACATTTGAACAATGAACTAGAATGAGCCTGAACCACCTTCTGAGGAACACCAAATTGTCCCTGGACCAAAATAGTTTGAACTTACGGGAGTATGGGAAGAAATAAACAGTTGCATTTATTGTTTCTAAAGCAACTTTTTTATTCAGTTGCCAGTTCAAAAAAGTGTATTGATTATTGTCTGTTGCTCACAAGAAAGCATTTCATAATATGCAATCAATGTATGATTGGACTAAAAATTGCCTATTTACAGAAATTATAACATTTCAGGATTAATAAAGTCCCTCTGGCATCAACTAAGCCTCATCTATAATGTGTAATAATTACATCTGCCATATTTAATGCACTTATTATATACATCTTCCCTTATTCATAAATATGCAAAGATCAAGTATTTTAAACTTACAAATCATTGCATATAGGAACTGAATATAAGTTAAGTATAATTCTAGATTGTTCTCCATGCATGCTGCTAAGGACTCTGAACTTAAAATTGCTCTTAAGTTATGCATTGCGTGCGCAGGAAAAAATTCCTCACATTTGTGTATGATATAATGTTGTTTTGTATAAACATTTTAAAGTTCAGTTTGAAGGAACCAAACACTAGTAGTGAAAGGGGAAGCTAGGAATCCTTTCATGGCTTGCAGCACAGAGGAGATTTCCATCATGTTGTCATTTAACCATCTATGTATGGCACCAGATGGTTTTTTTTAACAGCTCATCGCTTAAAATCATATTTTGTGCTATGGCCAAAACGCAATTAAGTTCTTTTTGCAATCAAAAAAATAACCATTTAGTAATCAACGCCTCTACTGAAGTCCAAATCCCACTTGATCACAAGGAGAGGCACCAACGTTTCTTGAATAACGACTTGCATCCCCTTCTGCCTCTTCCTTCTGAATCTAAATTCTTTATTATATTCAAACTACAAGAGCACCACTAACATTTAATCCAAAATCAAGATCAAAGGTATGATTGCACAGGGTGCCGCGTGCACGTATTAAGCTGAGTTTATAACATGTATCCAAATAATGGCATTTTCTATACTGTGATGGAGAATTGAGAACAAAGAATATCACTTTATGGATAAATACTAACTTAAAGCATGTTAAATTTATATTCCTTTTGAGTGGACTAAATCCTATCATTATTGTACATTATTGTATCATTATTTCATGAGTACAATGAAAACCACTTTAGTAAATTGTTTTTTATAAACCAAACTGCAAAGTCAAACACTGGGATTTGAGGCAGTAAAGCTACTAGACCTCAGAAGGTTAAATAGTGCCAGAGGCCTCTGTGAAATTAATTAATCCCATTTTTCTGTTCTGGAGTGATTCCACTTGCTAATGTAAACAGATCTTTCAACAATTGGGAATGATCGTGAAGTCCTGCCCCTGCTCACAAAGTGAAATGCTTTGACAAGAGATTAACTCGTTCAATACTCATCCTACACCCACAAAACTGCAAACAATGATTCTCAGGCGGTGTTTTATGTAAAGTAAACCACCAAGTAGCATCGGTTGTGTAATTCACAGGCACAAGTGAATTCTGGCAACAATCCCTTATGGCTTAGTTTTCAGAAACCACTTGCTTGTATATTCTGCTTTATGATATGTTTCAGGATGAAAAATATGTTATTTTGAACAGTGTAACAACAGATTGTTTTCCAATTTCATTTGAATTTACAGATAAATGTTTGATTAGAAATCGTGGAGTGAGACCCTATGTAAAGCACTTGCTGTTAAGACCCAGACGTGATTGATGTTCACGTCAATGACTCTTAAGAGAACAAAATGGTGTGGATAGAGAAAAGGCCATTTGGCTCAACAAGCCCGCTCCTTCATTAGACAGCATACAATAGTGTATGATGAGCTATGTCACACCTTGAGGGATAAGTTCTACATAACAACTTCTTGACCCTCCAAAGGCAAAACTCTTGAATAGTCATCCATTTTCACACTTCCATATTCAACACTGGCTTGTTGTCCATCAACCAACATTTCCCATCTACCCCCACTCCAGCAACATAGGGAACTATTAGGAGTTTGATCACTTCAGTCTATGCCAGGAGTGTTTAAGCTTTTACTCTCTGTGGGCCATTTAAATGCATGACATGGAGTCATATGACAGGAGGGTGTGACTGTGAGTCAGGAAGGTATGGGGACCCAGATAGAGTGATGGAGGAGCCTCAGCCCTTGACCTTATCCAACAGGTACAAGGTGCTTGCTGCCTGTATGGATGAGAACAAGGACTTCAGGGAGGATGGGCAAACTGACCATGGCACCGTGATACAGGAGGCCATTCAAGTGGGGGGAGTGAAAAGGAATGTGGTAGTGGTAGGCAACAATATAGCCAGGAGGATAGATACTGTTCTCTGCAGCCGCGACAGGGAGTACCGAAGGCTGTGTTGCCTGCCTGGTGCCAGGGTTAAAGACATCTCCTCGTAGCTGGAGAAGAACTTGGAGTGGGAAGGGGAGGATCCAGTCGTCATGGTCCACATAGGAACCAATGACATAGGTAGAACTAGGAATGAGGTTCTGCTGAGAGAGTTTGAGGAGTTGGGGTCCAAATTAAGAAGCAGAACCTCAAAGGTAATAATCTCTGGATTGTTACCTGAGCCACGCGTCAATTGGCATAGGGATAAACAGATTAGAAGGTTAAATGCGTGGCTGAAAGAGTGGTGTGGGAGGCAGGGGTTTCACTTCATGGGCCACTGGCACCAGTACTGGGGAAAGAGGGAGCTGTTCCGTTGGGACAGGCTCCACTTAAAACGGGCTGGAGCCAGTGTCCTGGCGAATCGAATAACTAGGGCAGTAGACAGGGCTTTAAACTAATGAAATGCGGGTGGGAGAATTCAGGAAAGAATAAATTTAAAAGCAGCAAGGGAAATGTCAAGGCTCTAGAGCAGAGCAGAGTTTTGGGTAAAAATAAGCAGAGTGGGTCAGGAAGGGACAGAGAGAATAACAAAGGTAATAGGGCATCACCCACTAAGTTAAATCAGGGAAAAATAGAAAAAAGTCAAAGCTAAAGGCATTATATCTGAATGCGCGAATCGTTTGCAACAAAATAGATGAATTAATAGCGCAGATAGAAATTAACAGGTTTGATCTAATAGCCTTTACGGAGATGTGGTTGCAAAGTGGCCAAGGTTGGGAAATAAATATTCCAGGATACTTAACTTTTAGAAGAGAGGCAAAATGGAAAAGGAGGAGGGGTAGCCCTGATAATAAAGGATGGGATAAAGACAGTAGAGAGAAAGGATGTTGACTCAGAAAATCAAGAAGTAGAATCAGTTAGGGTGGAGCTAAGAACAGCAAGGGGCAGAAAACATTGGTGGGAGTTGTTTATAGGCCTCCAAACAATAGTTGTAATGTAGGGCAGTGTATAAATCAGGAAATTAGAGGCGTATGTAACAAGGGTAATACAGTAATCATGGGGGATTTTAATTTACATACAGACTGGGCAAACCAAATTTGCAGTATTAGTGTGGAGGACGAGTTCATGGAATGTATGCAAGACAGTTTTCTCGATCAGTATGTTGAGGAACCAATGAGGGAACAGGCTATTTTAGATCTGGTATTGTGCCATGAGAAAGGGTTAATTAATAACCTTGTAGTAAAGGGGCCCTTAAGGAAGAGTGACCATAATATGCTGGAATTTTATATTGAGTTTGAAAGTGATTTAGTTAAGTCCAAAACTAGGGTCTTAAATCTAAGCAAAGCAAACTACGTAGGTATGGTGGGCGAGTTGGCTAAGGTAGATTGGGAAACTACATTAAAAGGTGTGACAGTAGATAAGCAATGGCTAGCATTTAAAGAATTAATACATCATTTACAACAATATACATTCCTTTAAGGCACAAAAATCCCACAAGAAAAGTGGTCCAATCGTGGCTAACAAGAGAAGTTAAAGATAGTATTAGAACAAAGGAAGAGGCTTATAATGTTGCCAAAAAGAGCAGTAAGCCTGAGGATTGGGAGGATTTTAGAATTCAGCAAAAGGAGGACCAAGAAATTGATAAGGAAAGAGAAAAAAGATTATGAGAGTAAATTAGCAAGAGACAGAAAAACAGATTGTAAACTTTTCTATATGTATGCAAATAGGAAGAGATTAGTGAAAGTAAACGTGGGCCCATTAGAGGCAGAGACAGGAGAAATTATAATGGGCAAGAAGGAAATGGCAGAGACATTAAACAAATATTTTGGGGGAGAAATTGGCCTCCTTTGCGCCTCCTGTTAACGCCTCCGGGGGGGGGGGGGGCGATAATGGGGCGCTAAGGGCTTATCGACCGGGCGCGGCGAAATTACCGACACCCACGAACTTCCATGGCGGGTTAGCGCTGGTGCTAAAACTAACCACCTCGATCTCCTGCGTCCTGGAGATCGTGACATCAACCGGTACGCAGCGCCCCGTTATCGCCCCGGATGTAAAATTCACTTCCGCCCCCTGCAGCATCGCCGGGCGTCAACAACAGCAGCTGCAGGAGGCGTTGTCACCTCGGCTGGCCGCTTGGGGAGCACTAATTAAAGGCAGTGGTGGTCAGGTAGGCCAAAATGTAATACTGTCCCCAGTGTGCTGTATTTTGATTTTTTTCCAGACCGCGATTGATCGGCCCTGCACTCTCTTAGAGTGCTTGGGGCTGCTATGCGTGTATCGCAGGTGCTGTCGATGACCATTCCCAGCCTCAGCCTTCAATGACCGTAGCATTGGCCCTTCCCGGAACAATGTACAGTGCTCTGCCGCTACCGCCCCTCTCGTTCCCTTTAGCACTCTAAGGGAAGTGGTAGCGCTCGATTTAGCGCTCCACTTACCTCTTGGAACGCTAAACCGGAAGTTCCCATCGGAATCAATTGTGCAGCGCCCGGCAATACTTTTGCGTGCCCGCAAATGTTATCGCCCCAAAGGGGGTGCTATGCAATTTCTAGCCCTTTGTATCTTCTACTGTGAAGGTAGAAGATGCAAAAAACATTCCAGAAATAATGGGGAACCAAGGGTCTAGAGAGAATGAGGAACTTAAAGAAATCAGTATAAGTAAAGACATAGTACTGGAGAAATTAATGGGACTCAGTGGAGACAAATCCCCTTGACCTGACGACCTGCATCTTCAGGTTTAAAAGAGGTAGCTGCAGAGATAGTGGATGCACTGGTATTAATCTTCCAGAATTCCCTAGATTCCAGAACAGCCCCCAAGGATTGGAAGGTAGCAAACATAACCCTGCTATTTAAGAAAGGAGGAAGAGAAAAAATGGGGAACTATAGGCCAGTTAGCCTAACATCAGTAGGAGGCAAAATGCTAGAATCTATTATTAGGGACGTGATAACAGGGCACTTAGAAAATCATAATATGATTAGGCAGAGTCAACATGGTTTTATGAAAGGGAAATCGTGTTTGACAAATCTGTTAGAGTTTTTTGAAGATGTAACTAGTAGGGTGGATAAAGGGGAACCAGTGGATGTAGTATATTTGGATTTTCAAAAAACATTCAATAAGGTGCCACACAAGAGGTTATTACACAAAATTAGGACTCATGGGATTGGGGGTAATATATTAGCATGGATTGAGGATTGGTTAATGGACAGAAAAACAGAGAATAGGAATAAACGGGACTTTTTTGGGTTGGCAGACTGTAACTAGTAGGGTACTGCAAGGATCAGTGCTTGGGCCTCAGCTATTTATAATCTATTTAAAATGACTTAGATGAATGGACTGAGTGTAACGTATCCAAGTTTGCTGATGATACAAAGTTAGGTGGGAAAGTAAGCTGAGAGGAGGTCGCAAAGAGGCTGCAGAGAGATATAGATAGGTTGACTGTGTGGGCAAGAACATGGCAAATGGAATACAATGAGGAGCATTTGTAATAAGGTGGATGAATTAGCTGCGCAAATAGATGTAAACGGATATGATATAATTGGGATTACGGAGACATGGCTCCAAGGTGACCAAGGCTGGGAATTCAACATCCAGGGGTATTCAATATTCAGGAAAGACAGGCAAAAAGGAAAAGGAGGTGGGGTAGCATTGCTGGTTAAAGAGGAGATTAACACAATAGTAAGGAAGGATATTAGCTCTGATGATGTGGAATCTGTATGGGTAGAGCTGAGAAATACCAAGGGGCAGAAAACGTTAGTGGGAGTTGTATACAGACCCCCAAACAGTAATGCTGAGGTTGGGGATGGCATTAAACGGGAAATTAGAGATGCGTGCAATAAGGGCACAGCAGTTATCATGGGTGACTTTAATCTACATATAGATTGGGCTAACCAAATTAGTAACAATACTGTGGAGGAGGAATTCCTAGAGTGTATACGGGATGGTTTCCTGGACCAATATGTTGAGGAATCAACTAGAGATCAGGCCATCTTAGACTGGGTATTATGTAATGAGAAAGGATTAATCAGCAACCTTGATGTGCGAGGCCCCTTGGGGAGGAGCAATCATAATATGATAGAATTCTTCATTAAGATGGAGAGTGAAGTAGTTAACTCAGAGACTAGGGTCCTGAATTTAAATAAAGGAAACTACGATGGTATGAGGCGCGAATTGGCTAGGATGGATTAGGGAATGTTACTTAATAGGTTGACGGTGGATAGGCAATGGCAAACATTCAAAGATCGCATGGATGAACTACAGAATTTGTTCATCCCTGTTTGGCATAAAAATAAAACAAAAAAGGTGACTCAACCGTGGCTAACAAGGGAAATTAGGGATAGCATAAGATCCAAGGAGAGGGCATATAAATTGGCCAGAAAAAGCAGCAAACCTGAGGATTGGGAGCAGTTTAGGATTCAGCAAAGGAGGACAAAGGGATTAATTAAGAGGGGGAAAATAGATTATGAGAGTAAGCTTGCAGGGAACATAAAAACTGATTGTAAAAGCTTCTATAGATATGTGAAGAGAAAAAGATTGGTGAAGTCAAGCATAGGTCCCTTGCAGTCAGAATCAGGGGAATTTATAATGGGGAACAAAGAAATGGCAGACCAATTAAATACATACTTTGGTTCTGTCTTCACAAAGGAGGACACAAATAACCTCCCAGAGATGTCAGGGAACATATGGTCTAATGAGAGGGAAGAACTGAATGAAATCAGTATTTGTAGGGATCAAGGGATATGGGTAGAAAGCAGGGACAGGGTACTGAATTTGGATGATCAGCCATGATCTCATTAAATGGCGGAGCAGGCTCAAGGGGCCAAATGGCCTACTCCTGCTCCTATCTTCTATGTGTCTATGTTTCTATGTGGGGAATTGTGAAGTTATCCATTTTGCTTGGAAAAACAAAAAAACAGAATATTTTTTGAATGGTTAGAAACTGGGAAATGTTTGCATTCAGAGGGTCCCTGGTGTCCTTGTACATGAATCACAGAAAGTTAACATGCAGGTACAGTAAGCAATTAGGAAAGCATCTGGTATGTTAGCTTTTGTTACAAAGGAATTAGAGTATAAGAGTAAAGAAGTCTTACTACAATTATACAGGGCATTGGTGTGGCCACACCTGGAGTATTGCATACAGTTCTGCTCTCCTTACCTAAGGAAAGACATACTTGCCTTAGAGGGAGTGCAATGAATGTTCACTGGACTGGTTCCTGGGATGAGGGGATTGCCCTATGAGGAGAGATTGAGTAGACTAGGCCTATATTCCTTAGTGTTTAGAAGAATGAGAGGTGATCTAATTGGAACATATAACATTCTTAAGGGGCTTGACAGAGTTAATGCTGAGAAAATGTTTCCTCTGGCCGGGGAATGTAGAACCAATGGTCACAGTCTCAGAATAAGAGGTCGGCCATTTAGGACTGAGATGAGGAGAAACTTCTTCACTCAAAAAGTTGCAAATCTTTGGAATTATCTACCCCAGAGAGCTGTGGATGCTCAGTCGCTGAGTATATTCAAGACAGAGTTTGATAAATTTTGGGGAATTAAGGGATATGGGGGATAGTGCAGGAAGGTGGAATTGAGGTAGAAGATCAGCCATGATCTTACTGAATGGCGGAGCAGGCTCGAAGGGCCAAATGGCCTACTCCTGCTCCTATTTATTATGTTCTTATATAAAGATTAAGTCAATGCTTCTATTGATTTACATATATCTCCAACTGAGATACTAACAGATTTAAGTATTCTGATTAAGGATTTATCTACCAGTGAGGCAACAGCAATAAGAAGACCCTTTCCCACTCTTTCAGGCCCATCGAGAATCAAATGGGACGAATCAGTGAATAAGAAATATAAGTGCAAAATGAATGAAGTTACCTGGGCTTTGTGGTCCAGATTGCTAGGACATACATGCTATGGCTACAGGATGTTGTTGTACATTCCTGGGGGTAGAAATTAGGTCGCGCCCCATTTGGGGTGCAAATATCGTCCGGACGCAAATATTAGCGCCTGGCGCTAATTATCGGCACTGTCAGGAAACTTCACATTTACCGCCCCGGGAGGTGAGTGGAGCGCTAAGTCAGGCGCTGCACACCTCTCTTAAGGCGCAAAGGCCGAGCAGTGAGGCGCTAACTCGGCGCGCTGGCGAAGCTGATGTAACGTCAGTCAGCAATGGAACACACACACAATGGCACGGGCCAGTTCTTAAAGGGGATGGTTAATCTTGCTTTCCATCCACATCCTGTTCATTGCTGCCTTGAATCTCGGCCTGGAGAGACTTGCACATCAAATGTGCTGGAAAGAACAATGGAGAGCACCAGGCAAAGAGCTCAGAGTGCAGCTCCCACGGTCTCTGCTAAATCGATACAAGGAATGGCAAATCAAAATGAACCTGCAAAGTGCTGCTCAGTACCCAAAACTCCTTCACACAACGTTGAATCTCTCCAGAAGTCTCTCCCTCTCTCTCTCAGAATGCGTAGTTCAAAAATGCCACCAACAATAAAAGGCAGGAAGAGGCCCCCTTTAAATAGCGCCCCCCCCAGCCCCACAGCGATTGATAGCGTTCCAGTCTTCTGGTCGTTGGAAGCGCCAGGCGGTAAGGCAGGGGGCGCCACTCAATTTCCGCTACGGGGCGCCCCAAGGGCGTTGCACCATGGAATGACGTCACAATCTGCGCGCGCAGGTGGTCGCAGCGGTAAGTTTTAGCGCCGCCGCACAATCTCAAGTTAAGTTCTCGAGCGGCGCAAACATCGCTGCGCCCGGGCGTTAGCGGCTTTGCGCCCCATTAGCACCCTCTTAAGGCGCTAACGGGTGGCGCAACCAAGTGAATTTTTACCCCCTGGTCTATAAAAATCCATAGGAACATTAATTCCATTCCCAGTTAAATATCTATCCAGCTCTTTTATAACGGAGGAATGCAATATATCTGGCATAAAGTACAATTATAAAGAATAAATACAATACGTATTGTAAAAGTGCTGGGCAGTAACAGTATAACTTGACTTTGTCAATGAATAATGGTTTGTGTGCCTCGGTGCTAAGGTAGAATATCCTTTTACTCATGTTGAGATACACCTGAGCATTTCAGCATTAAAGTAAAAAATTTGGACATGAAAGAAAATTGAATTTTATCCAGAGAATATTGGATGGATATATCTTCCATTGTTAGATATTTAGACAGTTACTCAGACTGGCAAAAGGTCTGAAGTGGTGTTCCACAAGGATTGGTGCTGGGACCACTGTTGTTCTCAATTTACATAATCGATTTGGACTCGGGAATTGGAAGTACAATTTCAAAATTTGCGGACGGCGGCAAATTGGGGGTGTAGTTAGTACAGAGGAGGACTGCGACAAAATATAGGAAGACATTAATAAACTTGCAGGATGAGCGTGTAATTGGCAAATGAACTTCAATATAGATAAGTGTGAGGTGATACATTCTGGTAGGAAGAATAAGGAGGTCACATACTCCTCGGAAAATAAGTGTCTAAATGGGGTAGAGGAGCAGAGGGAGGTACAGATACACAAATCACTAAAAGTAGTGATGCAGGTTAACAAGGCCATAAAAAAAGCAAACAAAGCATTGGGGTTTATTTCTGGAAGGATAGAATTTAAAAGCAGAGAAGTTATGTTACACTTGTATAGAACCTTGGTTAGACCACACTTGGAGTACTGTGAAAAGTTCTGGTCTCCATATTATAAAAAAATATAGAGACACTGGAGAAGGTGCAAAAATGGTTTACTAGAATGATACCAGAACTGAGAGGTTATATCTATCAGGAAAGATTGAACAGACTGGGGCTTTTTTCTCTAGTAAAGAGAAGGCTGAGGTGTGACCTGATAGAGATCTTTAAGATCATGAAAGCATTTGATCGGGTAGATGTAGAGAAGACGTTTCCACTTGGGGGGGAGACCAGAACTAGGGGCCATAAATATAAGATAGTCACTAATAAATCCAAAAGGGAATTCAGGAGAAACTTCTTTACCCAGAGAGTGGTTACAATGTAGAACTCGCTACCACTAGGGGTAGTTGAGGCGACTAGCATCGATGTATTTAAGAGGAAGCTAGATAAGCACATGAGGGAGAAAGGAATTGAAGGATATGTTAATGAGGTGAGATGAAGAAGGGTGGGAGCAGGCTCGTGTGGAGCATAAACACTGGCATGGACCTGTCGGGCCGAATGGCCAGTTTCTGTGATGTAAATACTGTGCAATGCTGTGCAAGTATGTTTCTTCAGTTGTCTTTATTTTTGAATAATTGATAACAAATAGTGTGTTTTTAAAAAACAGCAACAACTTATATTTATATAGCACCTTTAACGTAGTAAAACATCCCAAGGTGCTTCACAGGAGTGTTATAAAACAAAATTTGACGCCGAGCCACATAAGGAGATATTCGAGCAGATGACCAAAAGCTTGATCAAAGAGGTAGGTTTTAAGGAGCATCTTAAAGGTGGAAAGAGAGGTGGAGAGGCGGAGAGGCTTAGAGAGTGAGTTCCAAAGCTAAGGGCCTTGGCAGCTGAAGGCACGGAAATGGTTGAGCGATTAAAATCGGGGTTGCTCAAGAGGCCAGAATTAGAGGACTGCAGGTATCACAGAGGGTTGTGGGGCTGAAGGAGATTGCAGAGATAGGGAGGGGCGAGGCCATGGAGGGATTTGAAAACAAGGATGACGATTTTAAAATCGAGGCGTTACTTAACCAGGAGCCAATGTAGGTCAGCGAGCACAGGGGTGATGGGTGAACAGGACTTGGTTAGAACACGGGCAGCCGAGTTTTGGATGACCTCAAGTTTACGGAGGGTAGAACGTGGGAGGTCAGCCAGGAGTACATGGGAATAGTCAAGTCTGGAGTTAACAAAGTCATGGATAAGGATTTCAGCAGCAGATGAGCTGAGGCAGGGGCAGAATCGGGCAATGTCACAGAGGTGGAAATAGGTAGTCTTAGTGATGGCACGGATATGTGGTCAGAAGCTCACTTCAGGGTTAAATATGACACCAAGGTTGTGAATAGTCTGGCTTAACCTCAGACAGATACTAAGGAGAGGGATGGAGTTGGTGGCTAGGAAACGGAGTTTGTACCAGTGACCGAAAATAATGGCTTCTGTCTTCCCAATATTTAATTTGAGGAAATTTCTGCTCATCCAGTACTGGATGTTGGACAAGCAGTCTGACAGTTTAAAGACAGTGGAGGGGTCGAGAGAAGTGATGGTGAGGTAGAGCTGAGTGTCGTCAGGGTACATGTGGAAACTGACGCTGTGTTTTCGGATGATATTGCCGAGGGGCAGCATGTAGATGAGAAATCGAAGGGTGCCAACGAGAGATCCTTGGGGGACACCAGAGATAACGATGCACGAGCAGGAAGAGAAGCCATTGCAGGGGATTCTCTGTCTACAATTAGATCGATAAAGAAAAAGAAAGACTTGCCTTTATATAGCGCCTTTCATGACCACCGGACGTCCGAAAGCACTTTACAGCCATTGAAGTACTTTTTGAATTGTCGTCACTGTTGTAATGTAGGAAACGTGGCAGCCAATTTGCACACAGCAAGCATCCACAAACAGCAATGTGATAATGACTAGATAATCTGTTTTTGTTATGTTGATTGAGGGATAAATATTGGCTCGGACACCAGGGATAATTCCCCTGCTTTTCTTCAAAATAGTGCCATGGGATCTTTTACGTCCACCTGAGAGCAGACAGGGCCTCCGTTTAACGTCTCATCCTAAAGATGGCATCTCTGACAGTGCAGTACTCCCTCAGTACTGCACTGGAGTGTCAGCCTAAATTTTCGTGCTCAAGTCTCTGGAGTGGGGCTTGAACCCACAACCTTCTGACTCAGAAAGCAAGAGTGCTACACATTGAGCCACAGCTGACAGATAATGGAACCAGGCGAGTCCAGTCCCACCCAGCTCGACGATAGTGGAGAGGCGTTGGAGGAGGATGGTGTTGTGAAATGTGTCAAAGGCTGCAGACAGGTCGAGAAGAATGAGAAGGGTTAGTTTACCTTTGTCAAAGTCACATAGGATGTAATTTGTGACTTTGATAAGAGTCGTTTCTGTACTGTGGCAGGGGCAGAAACCTGAATGGAGGGATTCAAACATGGAGTTCTGGGAAAGATGGGCACGGATTTGGGAGATGGCAACACATTCCAGGACTTTGGAGAAGAAAGGGAGGTTGGAGATGGGGCAGTAGTTTGCAAGGACGGAGGGGTCAAGGGTTGATATTTTGAAGAGAGGTGTGATGACGGCAGATTTCAAGGAGAGGGAGACAGTGCCTGAGGAGAGAGAACCGTTAACAATATCAGCTAACATGGGAGCCAGAAAAGGAAGTTGGTTGGTCAACAGTTTAGTGGGAATATGGTGGAGGGAACTGGAAAGGATGTTAGTACTCAAAGTTTCAACAGTCAAATCTCGAAGTACCTTGGAATACTTGAAAGTTGGTTAAAAAACACTTTATTCTTCTTTTTTATTCAGTATTAGTGTTAAAAGTGTACTTAAAAAAAAAGTGGAGGCTGATTTCTGGAGTCCTGCTGTTATCCCCAGTAAGCAGATATTCAAAGGTCTTGTCACGATGTTGCTGCTCAGAAAGCAGTCCGTTGAATAAGATCAAAGGTGGCAACAGATGGATCAAGTCTGCTGTGATTTTTATATGTGGTATGTTTTATGACTGTTGGGATATAACTCTTGTTTGTCTTATAGTTCTGATGAAATAAATCCCTTTGACTGTTCCTAATAAAATCTAAAATAAAATGACAAAATCTCCTTTAAAGGAGCGTTGTTTAATAACAATTTGAAAATTAACATGAAAAGAACAGATAAAAGCAAGTTTGCCCTTTATTTCAAAGGATTATGACATGAAAATTGATTATTTTAAATTTACTTTGGGGCACATCACCCTCAGGTCAATTTTCTTATTCCTTTATCCATTCCAAGGTCAATCGAGGCCAGGCAGGCATTAATGACAGCCAATCATATCTGTCAGTGGACCTGTCATGGTACAAAGAGCAGAGCATGGATCTTAGTTGTTTAAACATTCCTGTCAGTGCAGTATAATTAGTAGAATAACTGAAATACTACTGACCTTCATCCTCATTATACATGATTATTGGAAACCAATCATTTTGCATGTTACAGTGAAATATGTACTATATAATAACATAGCATGTAATTGAATATAATAAAATATAGACTAACCTATATACTAACATGACAAAATATATACTATACAATAACATAGAATGTAATAGAACGTAACAAAATATGTGCTAACCTATATACTAACATGGCAATATACATACAGAATATATATTATATAATAACATGGCATGTAATATGACATCACAAAATATGTACTAACCTATATACTAACATATAATATATATACTGTATAATAACATGGAACATGACATAATCAAGAGCTAGAACCCTTAAGGTATATTTTACGATCAGCAAAGCTCAGGTACGTGCTCATACTACATTTATGTGCTCTATTTTAAAGCAGTTGTTAACCTATTTATTTCAAGCAAGTTGACAGCTGCCTAAAATAATGCACAGAGAAATGTAGCATAAACACACTAAAAGACTACCTGAATTTTGCCGATCAGAAAATTACCCTCTCATTCCTATCTTAAGTTCTTGAAAAAAACTCTTCCAGGCTGATTCAGTAGTAAGGATGAAGATGAATAGATACGATCAGCCACTGCGTGGAACATGCATGTATGATCTGTAGAACAATGAAAATGTTAGGGCAATTTTCGTGGCTCTGTTTGCACTTAAAAAAAGGACAGCAGTGGGACCAAAATAGCATGTACAGCAGAAGTGGCAACTTACCGACCAGATCCCTCCTATGCAGATTTCCGGGCATCACTCGATCCAAGTGGCTAGAGCTCCCACCAACAAAATCCGAATTGGGTTCAAATTATATAGTTCCACACCCCGACACAAGTTTTCTCTCTCGCCCATCAAACATGTTGGGAGGTGGCCATTGGCAGCATAAATTAAAAGGATGCTCAGCTGCAGTCAGGGAAAACATTTTATGGCAATCGCTTGTGGGTTTTGAGTCTTAAACAACTTACATTTATATACCGCCTTTAACGCAGTAAAATGTCCCATGCCGTTTCACAGGAGCGTTATCAGACAAAATGTGACACGGAGCCTCTAAAAGTTATTAGGATAGGTGACCAAAAGCTTTGTCAAAGAGGTCGTTTTTAAGGAGCGACTTAAAGGAGGAGATAGAGGTAGAGGCGGAGAGATTTAGGGAGGGAATTCCAGAGCTTTAGGGCCTAGGCAGCTGAAGGCACAACCGCCAATGGTGGGACAAAGGAAATTGGGCATGTGTAAGAGACCAGAGTTAAAAGCTTTCAAAGTTAATGTATTTTCTGCTGTTACTTGCTGTTTTTCTCTCCTGATGCTTCTTCCCCCTTCACTCCCTTAAAGGTCCTGCTCAGGCCCATTCCATTTGACCGCCCCACCCAATTTCCTGCTTCCAGACCAGCGAGCTGTCTATTGGGAAGTAAGTTTTGTGCTGTTTTGTGGACCACGTTGCAACGAGGGCACCGAAGCAAAGACCAGGCTCCCGGCTGACTCCTCTGGGTGGCTGCTGCATATACCATGCCCGGCCAACATACGCTGCACATGAAAACCAGCCCCATCAGTGAAGAGATCCAACAGGTCAAGAATAAAAAATGCACCATATTACATTAGTTAGATACTTTTGACTTTTGCTTGATTTATTTTTGCAAAGGCAGGGAAAATCTTCACAGTTCCTCAAGATTAAGTAGGTTGGATAAGGTTCATGGGCTAGACAGGTCAAATGGCCTTCTTTCATGACATGTTTCATTATATAAACCCCATTATATTACTTTAGTAACTAGCAAATTAATGGAACTGATTGTTACGAACAAGCTAGAGGATCACCAATGTGAAAACCACCTAGTAAGGGAAAGCCAAAAGATAGAGTCCTGGTCATGCTTAGAGCGTGCTCTGTACAGGGATGTGGCTAGAACAATAAATAGGCAGGTGCTGTAACCATTTAGAATACATTAGAAAATATAAAGATTATTCTTCCTTTGTCTGTCTGTCTCTCCCAGCCAGCCTCTATATCTGTCTAAGCTAGCTTCTTGCTCTGAAGTAAAAAATCACTTGAAAATAGTTTTCCTGTTGATGCTTTTCTTCAAAAAAGTTCCAAACTTCAAACTTCAGGCTTTTTTGGCAGACATTTAGAAAAAAACTCGTATTTACTGGCTGATGAAAGACAAGCTTTGAGTTACTGCAGAGACTGCTTGAGAGAATCATACATGCAGCATGCCAGGAGATTGCTCTCTTTCTCTGCCTAAGCAAGCATCTTTCGTTTTTTTTAAATTCGTTTTTATGGGATGTGGGCGTCGCTGGGAAGGCCAGCATTTATTGCCCGTCCCTAATTGCCCTTGAGAGGGTGGTGGTGAGCCGCCTTCTTGAACCACTGCAGTCCAGTCTGGTGAAGGTACTCCCACAGTGCTGTTAGGGAGGGAGTTTCAGGAGTTTGACCCAGCGACGATGAAGGATCGGAGATATATTTCTACGTCAGGATGGTGTGTGACTTGGAGGGGAACTTGGAGGTGGTGGTGTTCCCATGCGCCTGCTGCCCTTGTCCTTCTAGGTGGAAGAGGTCGCAGGTTTGGGAGGTGCTGCTGAAGAAGCCTTGGCGAGTTGCTGCAGTGCATCTTGTAGATGGTACACACTGCAGTCACGGTACGCCGGTGGTGGAGGGAGTGAATGTTTAAGGTGGTAGAGGGGGTGCCAATCAAGCGGGCTGCTTTGTCCTGGATGGTGTCGAGCTTCTTGAGTGTTGTTGGAGCTGCACTCATCCAGGCAAGTGGAGAGTATTCCATCACACTCTTACTTGTACCTTGTAGATGGTGGAAAGGCTTTGGGGAGTCAGGAGGTGAGACACTTGCCACAGAATACCCAGTCTCTGACCTGCTCTTGTTGCCACAGTATTTATGTGGCTGGTGCAGTTAAGTTTCTGGTCAATGGTGACCCCCAGGATGTTGATGGTGGGGGATTCGGTGATGGTAATGCCGTTGAATGTCAAGGGGCAGTGGTTAGACTTTTGCTTGTTGGAGATAGTCATTGCCTGGCACTTGTGTGGCACGAATGTTACCTGCCACTTATCAGCCCAAGCCTGAATGTTGTCCAGGTCTTGTTGCATGTGGACATGGACTGCTTCATTATCTGAGGAGTTGTGAATGGCACTGAACACTGCGCAATCATCAGCGAACATCCCCATTTCTGACCTTATGTTGGAGGGAAGGTCATTGATGAAGCAGCTGTAGATGAAGTAAAACATAAGGGGCAGTGGGGATGGGGGGTGGGGTAGATTTTCCCTGGATTTTTTAGTCGCTAAAGAGCCTCCAAATTGGCCAAGACAGGGTCTTAAGCTGAAACACCGGCTTAGCCTGCGTTCAGCGCAAGACGCCATCTTGGTAAAGGAGTTGAAGCTTGCGCGAGGAATGGCCGCCTGGATGATCATTAAGCAGCTGATAGCCACTTAAATTGCCTGCTAGCGCTCATTAAGGAGGCTGCACGGCATTTTGGTGGCTAGTGCTTGACCTAACGCCCTCTCCTAACAGCAACCAGCTGACTGGGAGTAAACTCGTCATTGCAGAGGATTTTGAGCACTACTTAAAGGTATATCACCTCTTACTCTTCACTTGCTGCTGGAGGTTTGAAGAGGATTTTTGAAACACATCGGGAAACTTTCTGGGACAATTTGTCAAGACTTCACCAACACTCTCAACAGTTATTCTGGAAATTCTCAGAGGACTTCACCTAAAAAGAGTTAGTGCTGTGCTACTCTACTTTACTGGACACCTTATTGGAGTCACCAGGAGAAAGGGAGTGATTGGTCATCGGCATCTTGCTAGGGGGTCACCCTTGGTCTGCAGAAGGAATGGGGGAGGAGATGAGGCCAGGCAGAGCAGCATCAGCTGCTGCAGGAGAGAGGGACAGGAGAGGCAGGAGGTTACAGGACATCCCTCCTCCACCAGGACCTCCAGTGCTGCATCTGAGAACCTGTGCGCCCTCTCACTCGCTCTCTGAGACATCCTGGAACGTGCCGCTGTGTGTCAGCCAGCGCACGCCACACCTTCAGAGGATGTGGGTGCGAGGAGCCCACATATACTGCTCCACGAGAATTGCATCTAATCTGCGCTTGAGTGCTAAACCTGCAGGTGTCTCTGTTTTAGTGCCTCCAGGCAAGTTCAAATTATGGTAATCAGCAATTAGGACCAATATTACGTACTCAAACCAGACCTTCAAACAGACGTGTCTTATTAGCACAGCACACATTTAGCACCTGTTTTCACCCTTTCACCAAAACAACCTCCAAGCACTTTAGAACATAAGAACATAAGAAATAGGAGCAGGAGTAGGCCAATCGGCCCCTCGAGCCTGCTCCGCCATTCAATAAGATCATGGCTGATCTGATCCTAACCTCAAATCTAAAGAACACAAGAAGTAGGAGCAGGACCCGGCCACTCAGCCCCTGGGTCCGCTCTGCCACCCACAGGGCCCTGACCGATCCGAACTCAGCCTCATGTCCAATTTCCTGCCCGCTCACCGTAACCCCTAATTCCCTTTACCTTTAGGAAACTATCTATTTCTGTTTTAAATTTATTTAATGATGTAGCTTCCACAGCTTCCTGGGGCAGCAAATTCCACAGACCTACTACCCTCTGGGTGAAGAAGTTTCTCCTCATCTCAGTTTTGAAAGAGCAGCCCCTTATTCTAAGATTATGGCCCCTAGTTCTAGTTTCACCCATCCTTACCGCATCCACCCGATCAAGCCCCTTCACAATCTTATATGTTTCAATAAGATCGCCTCTCATTCTTCTGAACTCCAATGAGTAGAGTCCCAATCTACTCAACCTCTCCTCATATGTCCACCCCCTCATCCCCGGGATTAACCGAGTGAACCTTCTTTGTACTGCCTCGAGAGCAAGTATGTCTTTTCTTAAGTATGGACACCAAAACTGTATGCAGTATTCCAGGTGCGGTCTCACCAATACCTTATATAACTGCAACAATACCTCCCTGTTTTTATAATCTATCCCCCTAGCAATAAAAGCCAACATTCCGTTGGCCTTCTTGATCACCTGCTGCACCTGCATACTAACTTTTTAATTTTCTTGCACTAGGACCCCCAGATCCCTTTGTACTGCAGTACTTTCCAGTTTCTCGCCATTAAGATAATAACTTGCTCTCTGATTTTTCCTGCCAAAGTGCATAACCTCACATTTTCCAATATTGTATTGCATCTGCCAAATCTCCGCCCACTCACCCAGCCTGTCTATATCCCCTTTTAGGTTTTTTATGTCCTCCTCACTTTCTACTTTCCCTCCCATCTTTGTATCATCTGCAAACTTTGATATGTTACACTCGGTCCCCTCCTCCAAATCGTTAATATAGATTGTAAAGAGTTGGGGACCCAGCACCGACCCCTGCGGAACACCACTGGCTACTGGTTGCCAGTCCGAGAATGAACCATTTATCCCAACTCTCTGCTTCCTGTTAGATAACCAATCCTCCACCCATGCCAGAATATTACCCCCAATCCAGTGATTTTTTATCTTGAGCAATAATCTTTTATGTGGCACCTTGTCGAATGCCTTCTGGAAGTCTAAATACACTATGTCCACTGGTTCCCCTTTATTCACCCTGTACGTTATGTCCTCAAAGAACTCAAGCAAATTTGTCAGACATGACTTCCCCTTCATAAAGCCATGCTGACTTTGTCCTATTAAATTATGTTTATCTAAATGTTCCGTTACTGTCTCCTTAATAATAGACTCCAAAATATTACCCACCACAGATGTTAGGCTAACTGGTCTATAATATCCAGCCTTCTGCCTACTACCCTTTTTAAATAAGAGTGTTACATTAGCAGTTTTCCAATCTGCCGGGACCTTTGCTGAGTCCAGGGAATTTTGGAAAATTATTACCAAAGCATCCACAATCCCTACTGCCACTTCTCTCAAGACCCTAGGATGTAAGCCATCAGGTCCAGGGGATTTATCTGCCTTGAGTCCCATTATTTTACTGAGTACCAATTCCTTAGTGATTTTAATCGTATTTAGCTCCTCCCCCCTAGAGCCCCCTGTTTGTCCAGTGTTGGGATATTCTTAGTGTCCTCTACCGTAAAGACTGAAACAAAATATTTGTTCAGCATTTTTGCCATCTCCATGTTTCCCACCATTAATTTCCCGGTCTCATCCTCTAAGGGACCTACGTTTGCCTTAGCCACTCTTTTTCTTTTTATATAACTATAGAAACTCTTGCTATCTGTTTTTATAATACAAAAGCAAAATACTGCGGATGCTCAAATCTGAAATAAAAACAGAAAATGCTGGAAATACTCAACAGGCCAGGCAGCATCTGTAGAGAGAGAAATAGAGTTAACATTTCAGGTCGATGACCTTTCGTCAGAACTGGAAAAAATTAGAGATGTAACAGGTTTTAAGCAAGTGCTGGGGTGGGGAGAGGAAAGAACGAAAGGGAAGGTCTGTGATAGGCTGGAAGGCAGGAGAGATTAAATGACAAAAGGGATGATGGTGCAAGGTGAAAGAAGATGGTAATGGGACAAGTAAAGAAACAAAAGATGGTTCTAGAGGAGGTGTAAATGGGACTAGCAGAATCATCAGCAACAGTTGCTGTCTGAAAAAATGGGGGCAGAGGTTATGGTCTGAAATTGTTGAACTCAGTGTTCAGTTCAGGAAGGCTGTAAAGTGCCTAATAGAAAGATGAGGTGCTGTTGCTCGAGCTTATGTTGAGCTTCATTGGAACAGTATAGGAGGCCGAGGACAGAGAGGTCAGAGTGGGAGTGGGGTGGAGAATTAAAGTGACAGGCGACTGGAAGCTCGGGGTCACTCCTGCTGACTGAATGGAGGTGTTCCGCAAAGCGATCAACCAATCTGTGTTTGGTCTCCCCAATGCAAAGGAGACCGCATCGTGAGCAGCAAATACAGTATACTAAATTGAGAGAATTACAAGTAAAGCGCTGTTTCACCTGGAAGGAATGTTTGGGGCCCTGGACGGTGGGAAGGGAGGAGGTAAAAGGGCAGGTGTTGCATTTCCTGCGCTTGCACGGGAAGGTGTCGTGGGAAGGGGAGTGGGTGTTGAGGGTGATAAAGGAGTGGACCAGGGTTCTGCGGAGGGAACGGTCCCTTCGGAATGCTGAAAGGGGAGGGGAAGATGTGTTTGGTGGTGGGATCACGCTGGAGGTGGCGGAAATGGCGAAGGATGATCCATCGAATGTGGAGGCTGGTGGGGTGAAAGGTGAGGACAAGGGGAACCCTATCACGGTTCTGAGAGGGAGGGGAAGGGGTGAGAGCAGAAGTGTGAGAAATGGAACGGACACGGTCAAGGAACCTGTCAACCACAGTAGAGGGGAATCCTCGGTTGAGGAAAAAGGAAGACATATTGGCATGGAAGGTGGCATCGTTGGAACAGATGCAACGGAGACAGAGAAACTGGGATAATGGAATAGAGTCCTTACAGGAAGCGGGGTGGGAGGAAGTGTAATCAAGGTAGCTGTGGGAGTCAGTGGGCTTATAGTGGATATTGGTCGATAACCTATCCCTGGAAATGGAGACAGAGAAGTCACGGAAGGGAAGGGAAGAGTCGGAGATCGACCATGTGAAGGTGAGGGAAAAGTGGAAATTGTAAGCAAAGTTGATGACATTTTCCAGTTCGGGGTGAGAGCAAGAATCGGCACCGATACAGTCATCAATATACCGGAAAAAGAGGTAAGGGAGGGGACCTGAGTAGGACTGGACAAAGAATGTTCCACATATCCCACGAAAAGGCAGGCATAGCTAGGACCCATGCGGGTTCCCATAGCACCACCTTTAATTTGGAGGAAGTGAGTGGAGTCAAAGGAGAAGTTGTTCAATGTGAGAACAAGTTCAGCCAGGCGGAGGAGGGTGGTGGTGGATGGGGACTGGTTGGGCCTCTGTTCAAGGAAGAAGCAGAGCACCCTCAGGCTGTCCTGGTGGGGGATAGAGATGTAGAGGGATTGGACGTCCATAGTGAAAAGGATAGTTTGTAATAGTTTTGGTGTGAAACTATACCTCAAGTGTTACCTCCAAAAAGTTTAAAATTCATTCCCCAGGTTGTTTTCAAATTACTTGGAACAACAAAGATACTCATAAATCTTCTTACAGCATGAGAAAAGATACACTTCCAGTTGCACTGAAAGAGTCATACTGGAAATACTCAACACTGCATGCATTTAAATTGCAGCATTCTGAGAATTGCAGGCACAGGTATAGACGGTAATTCCTTTCAGCTAACAGACACCCCAGGCTGAATTTTAACATCCAAAAACGGGTGGATTGGGATCAGGTCATGTGTTAAAGTTTTTAAATTGATCCCAACCCGCCTCCAACCCACTCACTTCCGGGTTTAACGGAAGAGGGACAAGGGGCGGGCAGCAAACCCGCTCCCAGGAAGCGGGTTGGCAATTTAAATACTTTAATGAGGCTGGCAGCCTCTGATTTAACCTGTTTTACAGGTTTAACAGTGGCCGGCTGGCTTTCCCAGGCCTCGGGAAAGCCGGCAATTGATGGAAGGTGAGAACAGCTTCGGGGAGAAGATTAATTGCCTTTACAACACTGCTTGTGGGCCAGGAGGAGCAGGAGTATTTCCCCCCGGCCTCCCAGGCTCCCCCCCATCAGATCCCCCCATACAAAGACCCCTGGGATTAGTCCCCCCAGGGGTCAGGAATCAGAACCCCCCATCCCCCCCCCGGGATTGGACCCCCCATGGGTCAGGAATCAGACCCCCCTCCTCCCCCCCGGGACTGGACCCCCCCCAGGGGTCAGGGATCAGACCCCCCCATCTCCCCCCAGGATTGGACCCCCCCAGGGGTCAGGAATCAGACCCCCCCCTTCTCCCCCCGGGATTGGACCCCCCCAGAGGTCAGGGATCAGATCCCCCCGGGATTGGAGCCCCCCAGGGGTCAGGGATTATACACCCTCTCCTCCCCCCCCCTGGGATTGGACCACCCTTGGGGTTGGGGATCGGACACCCCCACTATGATTGGACCCCTCCGCGGGCGGTGATTGGACCCCCCAGAATCTGACATCCCCCCCAGCTCATGGATCAGACCTAGCTGCTCCTGCGGCCTACTCTGGAGTGCTCCTCGCTCGACTGGAAGTCAAGCTTATCAATCAGGCTGACATCTGGGCGGGGAACTTGTCAAGTACTAAAGGCACATGTTGTGATGTTAAAACTTCACAGCACGCAGAGAAACCCAGACTTGCAAATCTCTGCGCCCCTGCCGACGTAACCCGCCCCTGTTAATATCCAGGCTCACAATTCTAACTAAACCCCCTCAGTAGCAATAACGTGGGTTCATGTCGGAAGTCAATGGAGCGTAAAATTTACATGGGGGAAAAATATCAAGGCCAAGCCAGGCTTTTGAGAAAGGCTGATGCTTCTGAGCAAGAAGTACAAGGAGATACCACAATGAACTCATGCTCTTTCTTTCTCTTCTTTTGTTTAGCATCTGGAGTGTAATGTCTCAAGCATGATTTCTGCACATACCAGATATATGGGCCCCGATATTAATCTGAAGGTGGCTTCCGAGCCTGGGGGTGGAGTGGGAGTGGGGGGTGGTGGGGGCCCAGGTGTGGGGGTGGAAATGCATGGGGGAAACCCGGAAGTTACCTGAGCGGGTCAGAATCTGCGATCTCAGCTCAATTGTACAAATTAATTTTGACTTCCGGGTTTCACGTCTCCAAGCTGCACAGCAGGCGTGATGCGCACCCGCATGACATGATCTCAGCTATATTTAAAGGGATTGTGCACAAATGGAAATTGGAGGTGTTCAGGATGGATATTGGACATAGAGCAAGGGCAGCACCCAGATTCAATGACACATCGCTGGAATTACTGCTGGGTGCAGTCAGGAGCAGGAGGGACGTACATTTCCCCAGCAGTGGGAGGAAGAAACCTATGGCCCTCACCAAGAAGGTGTGGTTGGAGGTAGCTGAGGAGGTGAGCAGCAGGAGCATGTGCGCAGGCCTTGCATGCAATATAGGAAGCGGTTTAATGACCTGATCAGGTCAGGAAAAGTGAGTACCTTTGCTGACTCACCTACATCCTGTGTTTTAAGCCCTCGGTGCCTTTCACTCTGTCTTGCTAAGCGTTATCCATCACATCACTCCTCACACTCACTCTACTTTCAGCAGCCCCAGTCTTCACTTTCTACACACCTCATCACCTCCTCATTTCTCCATCCACCTCAATCCTTATGCAATATGATGCATCTGTCTCATAGTCATCCTCACCGAATGCACTGCATCCATCGGGTGAATACCTGACCTTCACTCACTCACAGGTCTGTTTTGTCGCCCCTTGTAGGAGAAGAGAGCGCAAAACGCAAGGGAGAGGACTGGAGGTGGGCCGCCATAAATAGTCCAGCTAACAGATGCAGAGGAGGAGGCCCTGGAGATAAGTGGCACATCTGCGTCCCTCTCAGTCGGAGGTGGAGAGACAGGGAGCTCGCCGATAACTGATGACAGAATTACAAATATCTCTGACACATATATGCTAACTTAATTTCATCAATGACTGAACTATAAGACTGAGTATGGTGATTGTCAAGATTGTGACTTTGCCACGATAAATCATATCCCTTTGTTTTGTCTTTCAATGCCTTCATGCGTACAGCAAACGTTGCAGGAAATCCATCAGGACGACTCCTCAGAGGATGTCACTCCTTCTGAGGGTGCACTGTCACAGGATGTACAGCCATGCACCAGTGCAAATATTCGCACTTTGGTGGGTCCAATCAGTTGGGTTTTCACCTGGTGATTCACACCTCACAAGTGAGCAGGAGCAGACACTGGTGGCAGGGGCAGCTGTGGAGAGTCCACATCAGGGGTGCAATCCTCACCAAGCTCTGCTCAGCTGGACACAGTTGCTGAACCCTGGGGGCTATCATTGAGAAGGAGAATGTCAGAGGAGCATCAGCAACTTAGCCAGGTACTGACAGACATACCACACCAACTCCACACAATAGCGGCGAGAATGAAGGAGTCCAACTAGATCACTAGTGGATAGCTGGCACAGGGAATTGTGAGAATATCTACCATGGAGAGAATGGCTGCCTCCGTGGAGCTTCAAGCAAGGATCTCAAATAAGTCCATGCAGGCTGACATGAATCTTGTCATTCATGTGGAAATGACTTATGAAATAATACTGGGCGGCCTGCTGGTGGCACTGTCCAGGGAGAGTATAAATACGCAGGCATGGGCCCAGCTTGCTCAGGACATTCTTTGACAGGAACAAGTGAAGGACACAACTAGACCTCCATGTTGAAAAACAGTTGATTAAAGCTTTGTTTAACGCTTAGACCAAGTGCCTAGTAGTTTTCTTACATCACAGGCCATGACCATGGCTGTACAGATTTTGGATGCCAACATGTCTGCTGCCTATAACAAGATGACAGATACATTATCTGTGGCCTTACAACGCGTCACTGATCTTCCCCAAGCTGGTCTGCAGCAGAGTGGTAGGAGTGAAGTGCGGCTGGCCCAGGAGAGGGATGATGGCGAAAGGGGACATGGAAGTGGGAACTTCATTCAAAGCGCCCCCACTTCTCACCCATTGTGCCCCCTGAGTCAGTACCTAACATGCTGCCTCGTCTCCCGATGGCTGTGTCTGACCCTGCACAGGTGCAGGTGGAGCAATCTTTGGCAGGGCCCTCAGGGGCTCCAAAACCCAGAGGCCATAGGCCAAACGCATCTCAGCAGTCAGGGCAGGGATCTGAGAAGCCTACCTCTAGCTCTGCTGAAGCCACACGGGATGCACCACATAGAAACAGTAGGAAGCATAAGTTCAAGAAATTGTAATTCACCAAGGATATGCATATGGGTGTTTGACAAAATGCCATGTTGTTAAGTTTCCTATTTTTATAATGCCACATAAAATTTATTGATTAGCATCACTTCCACGTCTTGCCCGTTATTACATCCTGAGTGCCAACTCGCCCTTTCACGTGTTTCATGAAGAATGCCAATACATGATGGGGCCCATTTGGCGGGTGTGCAATGGGTGGATGAGTGGTTGAAAGACTGTTTAGTGAAAAGGGAGGATGGTGGTGGGAGTGGACCATTTCTTATGTTTTACACTAGGTGGACCGTTGCGATATTAGGGCATCCTGGGCAGCAATGTAAGCTGGTCAAGCGATGGTGCCCCATCTTCATCCTCCTCCTCCTCCTCCTCCTCTATGTTCTCCTCATCTGAAGATGAGTGATGAACTCCTTCGTCCTCCTCCACCTGCAATCCTCCCTGCTGCACAATGTTGTGCAGGACACAACACACCACTATCATTCTGAGCACCCTGGCTGGTGAGTACTGAAGGGCGCCTCCAGAGCTAATGAGGCACCTGAAGCACATCTTCAACATTCAGACGGCTTTCGCTGTGATATGGGGCTCTCGTTGTAGCGCTCCTGTGCCTCATTGGTGGGATTCCTCACCGGTGTCATGAGCCAAATTTGAAGGGGTTATTCCTTGTCTCCTACGAGCCAGCGCTTAAGTCTGCTTCCTGGAATGAAAAGGTCTGGAATGTTGGACAGCTCCCAGGGAATCTGCCGCAGACCTGCATGAACCTCTTCTTGTGGTTGGACACCAGCTGCGCATTGATGGACAAATATCCTTTGCGGTTTATAAAAACTCCTGTTTGCTGTGGTGGTGCTCAGATTGCCGTGTGAGTGCAATCGATGGCACCCTGTACCTCTGGGAAGCCAGCCAGAGAGGTGAATCCGAGTGCCCGCTCATTCTGGCTATTGTCATCACGGGAAATTTATATAATTGCCGGGCCTGGCAAACAATCCATTAGTGATCTGCCTTATGCATTTATGTGGAGCCGACTGGGAGACCCTGGATATGTCCTGGAAGGAACCAGAGGCAAAAAATTGAGGGCGGTGGTCATTTTCACAGCTGCTGATAATGCATGGCCGCCAGGTCCAGCAGGGAGCAGATCTTCTTGGAGGAGGCTGCAGATGTCTGCCCACCTGATGTGACAACCTCAGCCTTCAGAAGCACTGTTCTTCTGAGGTAGCTGAGCCTCTGTAAACGCTGTGACGTGGGTAGTGCTTCCTGTGACTTCGGCCCTTCTCCTGTGCACCTCCCTCCCGTGCACCTCCCTCCCGTGCACCTCCCTCCCGTGCACCTCCCTCACGTGCACCTCCCTCCCGTGCACCTCCCTCACGTGCACCTCCCTCCCGTGCACTTCTCTCCTGTGCACCTCCCTCCCGTGCACCTCCCTCCCGTGCACCTCCCTCCCGTGCACCTCCCTCCCGTGCAGCTCCCTCCCGTGCACCTCCCTCCCGTGCACCTCCCTCCCGTGCACCTCCCTCCCGTGCACCTCCCTCACGTGCACCTCCCTCCCGTGCACTTCTCTCCTGTGCACCTCCCTCACATGCACCTCCCTCCCGTGCACTTCTCTCCTGTGCACCTCCCTCACGTGCACCTCTCTCCCGTGCACCTCCCTCACGTGCACCTCCCTCCTCTGCACCTCCCTCCCGTGCACCTCCCTCCCGTGCACCTCTCTCCCGTGCACCTCCCTCCCGTGCACCTCCCTCCCGTGCACCTCTCTCCCGTGCACCTCGCTCCTGTGCACCTGCTGATACCACCACAGTATGTCATCACTGTCGTGGATGGTGATGGTCTTCCTCTTCTGAGGTGCTGTCAAACACATCCAATGCGCCTCCCATTCTGCTCTTGTCAGTTTGAAATCGTTCAATGTTGAAAAAAGCTGTATCCACACAAGAACTCTCTGCCAAACATTTGCTAGAGGGAACTGAGACAGTAGCTGCAATAAGTGAGCTTTTATTCAGATGGGACAATGACAAATTTAAATACCCACCTGAACTGCGGCTCAATCTCGCCTCCGTTTCCCTGGTCAGTTTCCCTGGGAGGTGCACGGGAGGGAGGTGCACGGGAGGGAGATGCACGGGAGGGAGGTGCATGGGAGGGAGGTGCACGGGAGGTGCACGGGAGGGAGATGCACGGGAGGGAGGTGCACGGGAGGGAGGTGCACGGGAGGGAGGTGCACGTGAGGGAGATGCACGGGAGGGAGGTGCACGGGAGGGAGATGCACGGGAGGGAGGTGCACGGGAGGGAGGTGCACGGGAGGGAGATGCACGGGAGGGAGATGCACGGGAGGGAGGTGCACGGGAGGGAGGTGCACGGGAGGGAGATGCACGGGAGGGAGATGCACGGGAGGGAGATGCACGGGAGGGAGGTGCACGGGAGGGAGGTGCACGGGAGGGAGGTGCACGGGAGGGAGATGCACGGGAGGGAGGTGCACGGGGGGGAGGTGCACAGGAGGGAGGTGCACGGGAGGGAGATGCACGGGAGAGAGGTGCACAGGAGGGAGATGCACGGGAGAGAGGTGCACGGGAGAGTGATGCACAGGAGAGAGTCCTGGGAAACCTGAGCTGCACACATTAACTTTGGAGCCAAATTAAAAGCAATTTGCAAAGATCTCATTAACATCTCCTAAGGACGTTAATTGCACCAATAGCTAGCTCCCACCTGCAATAATTAAATCCCTGACTTCAGCGAGTAAGTTTCTTGCCGGCATCCAAATGCGTCTCCTTTAAACCCGGAAGCATTGGAGCCGGGTTGTGCTCCCGATCAAAAATTAAAATTTTTTAACAGCCCACCCGCCCCAACCCACCCGTTCTTGGGGGTTAAAATTCCCCCATGATTTTTAATATATTTCTGATTTCTCTTTTGTCTCTTTCCTCTTCTGCTTTCATGTCTTTCTTTCTCTTCTGCTCACCTCTTTGTTTCTCTTCTTTCTTACTGCTGTCTCTGTGATCTTTTGATGTTTTCTCCTATCTTTCATTTTGGGTAGGAGGTGTTAGGTTGTGAGATTGGGAAGCGGGTTGAAGTTTGTGGTTACAGTAGGCATCAGTAGCTTTCCCAACCATTCCCATTTTAATGTCCCAGTTGCTTCCTCCCACCCCTTCCCCCTCATCACCTTGTGTACCTCTTCTCCTTCCCACCCCGCTCTTCCCAACCACTTCCTCTACTTTCCACCATCACCCCATTGTTCCTATTGCATCCCTAACCCCTTTATCTTCACGCTATCTTCTCATGCTCTGCACCGTCCCTGAATCCCCTTGCTGTGATGCCACCTCTCTTGTTGCACATCCCTCCATGGTCTACCCCCCTCAACATCCATTCTGTTCCCTGAGCCCCTTTGTATGTGCTCCTTCACCCTTCAATCTCTCATCCTCCAATATCTGCTGCCTATCACCACCCCTGTCAGCTTCCATTCGTTCCAACTTTCCCTGAGCCTCCATTACCCTTACTGAAGCAGCCCCCAGCCCCTATCCTTGTGCGCATACACTAAAACTAGCCTTATTTTAATCGCTCCAATATTGACAAGCGTGCCTTCAGCTGCCAAGGTCCTAAACTCTGGAATTTCAT